>CM060928.1:890537314-891752939 GCA_030765085.1 Allium cepa
GTCGATTTTCGAGCGTTGAAATCCGGACTATCACAATTTGGTATCAGAGCTGAAGGTTGAAATTTATCTCAGGAGTGTAATACATTAGGTAATTCATTAGAGATAGGGTTACGAATACCCTAGAATGAGTATATCCCTAAGATATCCTTCCGAATGCCTCAGTAAATTCTCTTACTATCCCCTGATAGTGAGTATGAGTGCAAAAAGTGGACGAGATAGGGGACAGGAGAGTACCACTACAAATGGTCAATACCCTGCAACAACTGGAACAACTTTTCTATCAATCTCTTTGATCATCATTCGACTTTAATTCTTTTGGATAGCTTCGTGGCATCTTGAGGGAGAAGCTTCAATGTGATAGTGGCCCTGCGAATCGTGTAGAAAACTCATATTTCGTATTTTCTTCGTTAGTTTTCTATCAACTTCTCATTTTAACTTTAATCAATTTTAAATTTCAATTGAAATAAATTGGTTAACGAAATATGAAGTTAAAATTTAGTTGTATAGATAGGACGATTTCGGTTAAAACCAAAATTTGGAAAATTTTGTTACTTGTGTAGATCCAAGTCCGAAGATGGACAAGCTAGTATATATTTCGGGATATTTTAACCTGAGTTGAGTATCCATTTATCTGTTCTTTTAGGGTCTAAATACATTCTACGAATGGTTAGTTATCCTTTTGAATTAACCAATGCCCCTGTATATTTCATAGATCAGATGACCCAAATATTTCGTAAAGTGTTAAATAAGTTTATGCTCATATTTATTGATATTCTGATTTGGTAAGCCAAATGCAGAATTGATATTCATTTGATCTGGTAAATCAATTCTCTATCTCAGATGTGTTCATCTGTTCTTTGTTGTCTCCATGTCTAGCAAATTTCGAGGACGAAATTTTCTTAAGGGAGGAATTTGTAAAAATCCCGATTTTTAGTTAAATTTAATTTGGTAATTAATGTTAAATTGTTAATTTAATGGTGAATTAGTTCGAATTTTTTTCAAATTTATAAAGATATGTTTATTTATTTATTTATATTTATAAATTTATTTTAAATTGAATCTTGGAATTGAAATTCAAAATTAAAAATCTTATAAATAAATTGGATTTGAAAACATTATATTTTCAATTACTAAAGATTTGTTTTCCCAAATTACATTAATGAAGGTAATTAAGGAATGATAATTAATTAAGGGCTAATTAATTAATGTAATTAATTAAGGATAATTAATTAAAAGATAATAAATTAATTAAAGGATAATCATTTAATGATTAAAGGTTGATTAATTAATAATTAAAGGTTAATTAATTTATTATTAAAGGTTAATTAACAAATGATTAAAGATAATTAATCAAAATGGTTTTTGGTTAATTATTATTAATTAACCAGGATTAGTGATTTATTCATAAGTAATTAATCTGGTTTAAATTAATGAAATGATTAATTAATGTTACTTATGGATGTTTGGATTCTATTGAATGTTGAATTGTTTAATATCCCTGATATGTGATGCTCTGTTTTGATTTGAGCTTTGATGAATGTAATTTATTTATCTGTGATGAATGTAATTTATTTTATCTGTGATGAATTAATATTAATTATCCGTGAATTTGTGAATGAAGATAGACATTATAGATTATACCGGCGATATTGCTGTACTTGAATCTGTGATGATTGATGATGTGGCACTATTGTGCAAAACCCTTGGGCTACACTATACACACACAAATATTGATTGCACGAGGAAATTGGCTAAGGCACAGATATTTGAATTTAATATTACGAAATGGTTTTAAAGATTGAATTTTGAATCCAAAATAGTTTTGGAAATGAAATTGGGTTAAATATGAAAAGCTTTTGAAAAGGAATTTTGAAGATAAAAGTTATTTTGAATAACTTGATAAAGTTTTGAAATTAAAATAATTTGATTTGAATTTGAATTCAAGATTTCAAATTGAATTATATGTTGGAAATTATGGTTTAAAAAGGTTATACAAGTTATAAATGTGTTTATATGGGTTTTAAACCATTTTAAAAGTATTGTTTTAGGAATTTGAATTTAACCCAAGTTTTATACTTGAAGGGCTTTAACTTGTGCAAATTGTAATCGGATTTTTCCGAAACGAGAACTACTTGTTTTCAAATAATAATAGCTTCATATAAAGAAAGGATTTCCAATTTGTGTTGAAAAAATTTCAAGTTTGAATTGAAAATGGTATTGAAAGCTATGAATGAATCTTTGTTAAAGATTGTGAACTTTGTGAAGTGAATCTTTTTGTTTAAAGATTTGAAAATGGTAATTTGTTTAAACCATTTGAAAGAAAGGTTTTGGGTAATAAGTTGTGACTTAACTAAGGTCCAAATATCCATATGCTTTTTAAATTAAGCGCTCATTATTCGGTTTAGCCGAGAGAGGACTTTGTGTCATATAACCCATTCCAAATAGTGATACGACGATATATATAGCATTTGAAGACCGATGGTGAAGACCGAATATTTTCTAAAGCGAAAGGATAACCCGTCGAATGTCTCTGCACCGACTGGTCCCTGGTATAGAGATTTGATCACCCTTTGTGATGGGGAGTCTGAACGTGAATAGGGATTATCCAGATTGCAAGGGCATCTTTCGAAGTGCCTTCGGTTTTGTTCGTACCCAGAACAGACATGTATGGATGTATGTCTGACGTTACACTTTGAGATGTAAAGCTGGTTTCTATCAAATACATTTCTGTTTGGTAGCGGAGAATTTATTCTCTTAGCTTAACACCCTTCTCTGAGATGTATGAGCTCAGAGGTTATGTAGTTGATGGTTATGAGTGATACATTCCCAATTTGGTAATATGGCATACGAAGTGCTTCTGTTCATGTGTTGATCAAAGCATGGCTTTTGTGAAAAGCGTAGCTTTGTGGACATGACCGCGTCGGACCTCACAACCCGGAAAAGGTCGAAACGGGAAAGATGCGACAAGGTTATTAGGGGTCGCGCCCTAGGGTATGTCCATTTCTTTTGGAAAAAGGTGGTATCATGGTATGCAGCCCAGATATTTAACCTATGTAGTTGCTGAAAATTTATTACTTTGTGGTTGTTGCTTTGTGGTTAAGGATCCTCGGATAAAGGTCGGTAACGACCGGGGATGGCATACTTGTAGGTGTTTCCTCCGGGCAGGGGTAATCCGGCCTTGTGTTAGCAGAGAGCTGGTTAAGTTCTCAGGGTGTCCCTTCAGAGGCGTACCCATATGGCAATAGGAAGTTCCTTTCCCGACTATTTATTGGAAATCCAATCACCAATACACGTCTTGTACGGTTTTAGTTGTAGAACCTGCCATCTAACATGGTAGCTATAGTAGGCATACTATAACGGTACGTATGCTACCTAAGATTAATATTATATTTGCAAATGTTTTCCACTATGCACTAATAATAATATCAAAAGATTTTTGCGTATCAAACATGTTTGACTATCATAAGGGGAAATCTCCTCCAATTATGTGCTAGCATTTCGTGTGCGCGGGGAGGCCTTATGGTAGTTTCATTTTCCAAAAAGCATTACGAATTTCTTTTAAATTCTTTTATTTTTCTTTTAATAAAGACAAAATGTTTTTGTTTGCTCACACCAGTCCCATGACTGACCTGAAATTTATTATTCCCTGCCTAAACTCTGGACGCCTACAATTTTTCCACACGGGTAGCCTAGAGTCAGGTTTTAGTAGAATCAGAAGCTAGTCAAGTATTGATGTGGATCAAAAGTTTTGGAGTCTTTAGATGGCTGACCTTGCTTAATACAACATGACGATGGTGGTTCGGGCTTTTGGTTTTGGAGATGAAAGTCTTTAGAGCTTTGGAGCAATGGTGTCGCAGTGTTGGATTCTTTCTTTCCTTGTCTCTTGAAGATTAGCATTGAAGATGCTATCCCTTCTTCTGGTGCTATTTTATTTCCACTACTGTGTATCTCTGATGTATATTGACATCATTTGTATCAATATGTTGTATCAGATGTTGTATATCAATGATCTTATTCATTTTCTTCCGCTGTGTTGTTGTACTTAATGTGTTATAAGCTCCGACGAATCAGATTTGAACGTTTGAATCTGCGGCATTCGATACAAGTGATGTATGGATGTCGATTTTTGAGCGCTGAAATCCGGGTCGTTACGGGCGAGCTGGATGAGTCGTATCTCCATACTTGGTTATTATTTCCACTTGGTAAGGACAAGTATTAAGCTGTCCAAATAAATGGATGATTGTTATACTCTGATAATAGTATGTATATGTAACAGTACATGTTTCTTTGTATTTAAAAGCTGTTATTATATATTATATTTTTTCTGCTACAATTGCGAGACTCTGATGTTGTTTTTATCTTCTTCTTCTACTTCTTTCTTCTTTTACCTAATAACCTGGAATTTTCGGCATTCGATCGCTTGGCATTTTTTATAGTGGACGTATTGATGTCGATTTTCGAGAGTCAAAAATCCCCGGATGTTACGTTTAATGTTGATTATGGACCTAAGATTTTATTAGTGATACCAAATTTCTATTTTCATGTAGCAAAGTTCGTGTAGCCGAACAATACAGATGTGACAATGATGGAACAATATACGGTGTAAAAGAGTTATAATCATTTTTATTATAATATTGCGTATAAACCAATAATTGATAGTGATCAAAGATTTGAATATATCCTCTGTACCGCGCACAAGTGAAATAGTTTTACTTTTACTCAAGTCTTACGTATTGAACGTGTAACATCGTATTTATCCTCGTGGATTATCGCTGTAAATAGAATGTACGTTCATCTTAATCTTCTCATAAACACACACACATACATGTGTGTGTATGTTTATATATACATATACATACATACATACATACATATATATATATAACATACATACATACATATATGTGTGTGTGTGTGTGTGCGCGCGCACGCTCGTGCGTGTGTATCATACATACATACACACACACATACATACATACATATGTATGTATATGAGCGTCCAACTGCAAGTCAAACGCCGTAGCACCCCTGCAGCTTCCTTATATCCACGACGTGTTTCCTTTTCTTTCTCTTTCCACTAACTCTCTCTCCATTCACTCAATTATTTAAATAAAAACTTGTGATTGAAATTAGGACGCTATCAAACAGAGGTGCCACGGAGCGCTCCTCTTATATATACATATATCAACATGGCAGTTTCTAAGCAAAGAGCAGATATTTGGCAGCTTTTAGGAATACGTTTTCTATTTAGTCAGTCTTAATTATTCAAGATTAAAACCAACTATTCCAAGATTAAACTGTGTGGATGTTATATGAAGGCAATCCACCTTCTTTTCCAGTACAAACAGCAAATTCAACTCATTAGTTATGTAATGAGCTAGTTTGGGAACATTTTTTTGAAAAGTAATAAAGTTGGTTTGGGTTGCTTATTAGTAGTAAATTTGACAAAATTTAGTTGCAAAATTTGATAAGATTTTCGTAATTCCGTCAATAGTTTTCATGATCGGACCGTGAGTCGAACCATAATAACTTAAGCTTTAAGGTTTTGATTGCCCAATTAGTCTAATCGTTGGATCCATGAGCCATTTTTCAAAAATCTACATAATCATATACAAGGTATGCGCAAAATTTTTGATATTGAAATACTAGGTATGCAATAGCAAATAGTTTTAAGGTCAACAACCGAAGTTGTGTGTCACTGCAGTGCATAACTGCACAAACACAACTGTAGTTGCGTATATTGTAGTAGTGCATAAAGATAGAAGTTTAACAACAATAAACTCGACAAGCGTGTAGTAATATTGAAGGATCTTGCAGTTGTAAAGAACGAAGTGTAAAGCAAGCTGTTTAAATGTTTATGCAATAATAATTTTTGCATTGGAGATTTTTTTTTTGTGCCCAAAACAATACAGAAAAGGAGAATGGACGAAAATGACATGATGAGAATTTAAGCAAAAAAAAAATAAAAGAATCAGACTTCACTCAAGTGAAATGGAGCGTTTGGACCACTGATTCCAGTGTCTAACCTGCGACTGTTTGAATTACGGATCAAAGTGGTCCATGAGCTCGGAACATCATCAAAACACGGCTGCCATCAACACTTGTATAACAAAAATAAAAATATGCGATTTTTTCCTACATACTGACAAACACCACGTCTCTATCAATCAACACAACTGAGCACTTGTCAGCAAAAGCAGCAGCTTATAAGTTGACAATGACTACAAATTAGTATGGATAACTACGAGGAACAGGCATGCCAGTCTTCTTTGCATTCATCCTTCAAAAGTACACGTTTCTGCACTAGTTTAGGTCAATCAAATTCACTACTCTTGACCCCCTCATGAATGCGATCAACTCCTTCAAATACCAATCTATTACTCATCGACATCAATCACTATGTTATCTTAAAGACCCAACCAGGTACTATCTTCCTGCAAAAAGCAACTCTTCACGTTGCAGAACAAAACTAGCATTAGTTTTTGCTTCAAATTCATCATCTTCTTCTTTTAATGGCTACGATGCTAACAATGGAAGAAAGGGGTCTTTTCAAAGGTTCTGTGAGAATCTATCGCTGGGATTTTCAATATTCTTGGTGTCTGCAGCTGTCACTGCATTGCTGAAACCATGCACTTTCCTCTGGGTCAGAACCGACTTTCAGATAATTGGTCCCTCGATCACAATGCTAGATAAACCCTCATTTTCACTCTGAACATCATGTAAATTATGTATTGTTAGTAAATTGTTTGATAAAATGTGTTGTAAAGCCCTTACATACTTGTCAAAAACCTTTCTTGAATTGGTCATTTGAATGAATATGGAAACAGTAATGGGGATGACTCTTACACTGGATGATCTGAAGTCTGCACTTACGATGCCAAAGGAGTTGAGTACAAGCTTCACTTAAAAACCTGAATTCACTTGTGTTATGTATTAATATCAGAGGTAATGTCGCGCTTTCTGTGCTTAAGACAGCTACAAGCACCTTAACTGCTGCGGTAATTATCCAAAATGGATTATTTTTGAGTATATTGAGATAAACTAGGTAACACATGGATTAATTTGCAGGTAATGACAGCCTTCCTGACATCAAAACTTGTAGGGCAATTTGTGTCCGTAGATCCATCTGCACTATTCACATCAACAGTACAAGTCGTGCTAGCACCTGTACTGATAGGTGCCGCGATGAACCAGTATTGTAACTCCATAGCCAAAATCGTATCGCCAATAATGCCATTAATAGCCATCACTAACGTCTCAATATTTGGAGGCGGCGCCATTGCTCAGAACGCGACGACCATTCTAAGTTCCAGATTACAGGTTGTTTTGCCTGTACTGTTGCTGCATGGTTCTGGGTTTCTGTTTGGGTTTTGGATTTCGAGGATGATGGGGATTGATGTGGAAGCTTCTAGAACGATCTCGATTGAGGTTGGGATGCAGAACGCGACTTTGGATTTATTTCGAGAGTCCTGAGACTGTGGTTCCATGTGCTGTTTCGGGCATTTGTCATTTGATTTATGGAAGTGGGCTTGCTGCCTTTTGGAGAAGCATGCCTGTAAAGAGTAAGAAGTCTTGATTGTTTAATGTTTGTTTGATGTTATTAAGAACTTTTAAGTGGAAATCAGTGAGAAACGTGAATCAAAATAATAATTGAAAATTTCAAGGCGTGTTTTTGATAGTGAATGAAATGAAATAAGATTGTATAGGCCGGCTTTATATTATCTTGAGAATGCGGGTTGTAAGTGTTTATGCTCTGGGCCTACCCGCAAGACCATTTTTCATATAGTTGCATATATAAATGCAATATGCACTCTATGTAATTGTACAAGTATTCAGAAATAATACAAACATTATATCTTTCATTTACATTTTCTGATCTATTTACCTTTCTTTTATTCCACTTTTCATCATCCTCTTTACAAATTTTCATCATCATGTCAGAAGGAAGGAGTGATAATGCCAGTACGCCTCATCAAGAATCAAGAACCACTCAGCAACAGTCAAATACCACCGAAGAACTCATCAAGTCTATAATCAAGCCATAAAGTCAGATCATCACCATACAACTTGATGAATCCAACTATTTGCTTTGGAATATCCAGATTGAGACTGCCATCGGAGATATGGGCTGCAAGAATATATTCTTGGCACTCTCATCACTCCTCCAAGATTCACTACAGATCATGAAGGAAAATTAGTAAGTAATGTTGAATACACAATTCATGAAAGACAAGATAGTCTAATCAATTCTTGGCTGTTATCATCTATCGGTGCCAGTCTATTACCACAGTTAGTTGGGTGCAAAACCACACATGAAATCTGGCACACCATTCAATAAATATTCAGTTCTCAATCTGCGGCCATAGTAATGCAATATAAAAGGCGGTTGCAAAATTTGAGAAAGGATAATGTTAGCATGAGAGAGTATCTTTCTAAGGCTTTGACAATATGTGATCAGTTAGCCTCTGCTAGGCATAAAGTGACTGACACAGAACAAATATTGTGCATCCTAAGTGGATTGGGTATTGGGTGAACAATATGATGCAGTAGTTGCAATAATATCATCTAATGAAAATCTACCATCACTACAAAGTGTTCAATCTATTACCATTGCCCATGAAGGGAGACTTGAGCAAAAGAAACTGGCAAATTGGAAATACAATGCTAATTATGTGTCAGTAAATAAAAGTAAGAATCAGGAAACAAATCAAGGCAACAGAAACCAACCAAACAATTTCCGAGGTGGTCAGTCAGGCAGATTAAGGGGAAGAGGTGGCGTATGGAATTTCAATAACAAGCCAAGATGTCAAATATGTGAAAAATCTGGTCACACTGCAAATAAGTGTTATTTCAAATTTGATGTAAATTTTACACCAGCACAACAAAGCAACAATAACTTCAAGAACTCAAAACCCCAATGTCAACATGGCTAGTATGCAACAAGAGTCCATATGAGACAATACTAATACTAACATAGAAAAAATCGAAGACATACATGATGATAGCTAGTATCCAGACTCTGGGGCAACCAATCATGTGACAAATAACTTAGGCAAATTAAATCTTGGCAACAGAGAATACAAAGGTACACAATTATTATATATGGGAAATGGTAAATCTTTAAAAATTTCTCATACTGGAAACGCAAGCATTAATGGAACCAAACAGTTATATCTTAATAATCTGTTGATGGTTCCATTAATCAGAAAAAATCCAATGAGTATGTCATAATTTGCCAAAGACAATAAAAGTAGAGTTTCACTCTACATATTATTTAGTTAAAGATAATCTTACTAAAGAAGTAATTTTGCAGGGTAAAGAACATAAAGGGCTATACAAATTTGATGTTTCAAATTCAAGAAATGTTAAAAATAATGAAAAATGGTCTCATGTTTCTGAAATTAAAAACGCTGAAAATTTTGATGTATGGCATTATAATTTGGGACATCCCAGTTTGAATATAATTAAACATGTCTTGAGCAGTTGTGATAGTACTCATATTAGTAAATTTTCTAATTCTTACACTTGCACATTTTGTCAAATGGGCAAGTGTCATAAGCTTGTATTTCCATATTCAAAGACTGTTTATAATAAACCTCTTGAACTTAATGCTACAGATTTATGGGGCCATCCCCTATACACATGATTATGGCTATAAATATTATATCTCATTTGTTGATGCATATGCTAGATATGTATGGATTTACTTTCTAAAATCCAAATCTGAAACTAAAGATGTTGTGTTACAGTTTATTTCTAATGCAGAAAAGCAGACAAATTGTCAACTAAAAGTCATACAGACTGATGGTGGTAAAGAATTTTTACCCCTGAGGGGTTACTTTCAAATGAAAGGAATTACATAGTGAGTTACATGTCCATATACCTCTGAACAAAATGGTCTTATAGAAAGAAAACATAGGCATATAGTTGAAACTGGTTTGATACTGCTAGTACAGGCATCTCTGCATTGAAATTCTAGTCAGATGCCTTCTCTACTGCAGTTTATCTAATTAAGAGGCTGCCTACAAAGGTTATAAAGTTTAAAAGTTCAATAGAAATGTTATTCAATGTCAAACCAGACTACCAAAGTTTAAAAAAAATTGGATGCCTATGCTTTCCCTATTTAAGGCCATACAACGCACATAAACTTGAGTACAGATCCAAACCATGCACCTTTTTAGGATATGCTACTAGTTAGAAAGGATATAAATGCCTTGATAGCATTGGGAAAAAAAATATCCAGACATGTTATATTTAATGAGCATGAGTTTCCTTTTAGCAATGCAGATATCAAAGCAACTCAAAAAATATGTAATTCAAAGCTTTCAATACCTCAAGTATTACCTTCACCGAAAGTTGTCATACCAATTAATAGCATTGGTCATCATGAAAGGGGTGACATCAGTCCTCAACACACAGTGCCCACAAATGAACAAGGTCAAGAATATGTTGATGCAGTAGTAAGATCCAGTAGTGTGATGCAAGATACAGTTCATCACCCAGACCCATGTCAAGTACTGCATGACACACAGTCATACAGTACTCAACTAGAAGTCAATGCTGATGAAGACAGACAGCCATCTGTACCTGCAAATACTGGACACCATATGATGACAAGAGCAAAGTGTGGGATATTCAAACAAAAACATACGGTATTGAGTCTAACATCACCGAGACAAGCACATATCAGTAAGCAATCTTGGATGATAATTGGAGAAATGCTATGAAGGAAGGATATAATGCACTGATGAAAAACAAAACATGAGATCTTGTGCCCTTACCAGTGAATAAAAACATTATTGGATGCAAATGGGCATTTAGATTAAAGAAAATTCAGATGGCTCAATTCTCAAATACAAGACAAGATTGGTGGCAAAGGGTTATTCACAACAAAATGGATATGACTTTAATGAAACTTTTTCTCCTGTTATGAAACCCACTACCATCAAAGTCATATTAACAATTGTCTTGCATAAGAATTGGCCCATCAAACAATTAGTTGTTAATAATGCTTTTCTTAATGGTGAACTGCAGGAGAAGGTATATATGAAGCAACCATATGGGTTCATAAAAGGCGACAAAGATCAGCTAGTGTGCAAACTCAATAAAGCACTCTATAGGCTCAAGCAAGCATCAAGAGTTTGGTTTGACGAGCCGAAGACAACTTTATCAAAAAATGGATACAACTCAACTAAATCTAATAGCTCCCTATTCACTAAATTTCTTAATAACACAATAACTTAGGTATTAATTTATGTTGATGACTTTGTTATTACAGGAAATAACAAATCAGAAATCATGAATATCACTCAATGTCTGAAAGAAGATTTTTCAATCAAAGACTAAGCGGAGCTAAACTACTTTCTTGGCATGGAAGTCAACAGAATATCAACATCAGAAATCCATTTAAACCAAAAAAAGTACATCAATGAAATACTAGTTAAAGCCAAAATGGACCAAGCAAATCCTTTGCACACTCCAATGATAAGCAACAGTCATCTTTCAAAAAACATAGGCGAACTAATCCTAAATGACAAGCAATACAGAAGCAGTGTAGAAGCACTGCAATATGTCACTATAACCAGACCATACATTTCATTCAGTGTAAACAAAGTGAGTCGGATTATGCAAAAGCCTCTTGATGAACATTGAAAGGCAGCGAAAAGAATCTTAAGATATTTGAAGGGCACAATCAATCAAGGATTAATTCTGCAAGCAAGTACTATTTTATGTATTAATGGCTTTACTGACCCAGATAGAGCTACTGATCAGGATGATAGAAGATCCACTACAGGGTACTATATCTATTTAGGCAAAAATCTTAAATCATGGTGTGCAAAAAAGCAATCAACTGTATCTAGATCCAGCACAAAGACCGAGTATCGAAGTATTGCTAGTGCTACTGCAGAATTCATGTGGTTAATGTCACTACTTAATGAACTACAGATCAAAACTAAGTGGCAAACGAACTATCTGGTGTGATAATCAAAGTTCAATTTCGATCTCAGCAAACCCAGCACTCCACTTTTGCACACAGCACATCGAACTCGACTTGTACTTGTGAGGGAGCAAGTAATAAACAAAAACATAGAAGTTAAATACATACCTTCAACTTACCAGAAGGCCGACATCCTGACCGAGCCACTGTCTTGACTAACTTCATTAGATTTAGGCGAGAGCTTAATGTGGACGAAGATGATATTAATCTCATATCTAAGGCTCTGATTTACATTCCTAAATCCTTTGAAGATGAAAAAGGGAATCATTGAAGACTCATCTAATAACTAAACTCAAATTGAAATCTCATCTCACAAATCACTAATCGCCTCCTATACCGGTTGAGCTCCTCAACTCAACCAGAGCTCAATGAAGAAAGGAAATTGCATTGAAGGACCAATTTTCACTGGCGGCTCTCGAACTTGAGAGTTTTATTCACAAACCCTAGGTATCGGGTTTGAGGGGACGTGGTAGTGAATGAAATGAAATAAGATTGTATAAGCTGGCTTTATATTATCTTAAGAATGCAAGTTGTAAGTGTTTATGCTCTAGGCCTACCTGCAAGCCCATTTTTCATATAATTGCATATATAAATACAGTATGCACTCTCTGTATTTGTACAAGTATTCAAAAATAATAAAAACATTATATCTTTCATTTACATTTTTGCGTTTTCAATCTATATTACAAAATATGAGTAGAGAGGATGCAAATATCTAAAAATCTTAGTCATTATGACGATTATTCTGCTTGCCCTTCAGTGCTATCACATGTATAATCTGCATCTCTCAGCTTCTGTTCTTCATTGCATACACTACTAATAGGACTAGCAGAGCTTTCATTTCTGTTTCCTTTAACATATGTGCTTTTAAGTTCTTCTTCCATGTCATACTTCTTTGTTTCTTGCTTCTGCTTTTCAGTTCGAGAGCTACAAAGGGTTGTGACATGGCTCATTTATTTTTCTTTCCTTGTCTCATCTTATGAACGTCTTCTCTTTTCAACATACGATTTCCAGACCAAATCCTTCAGCCAAACACCGGAACCACTTGAACATCGCGACCCTACTTAGCAATCCAACCAAATCTACAAATGTATAATCGCGACCTCCTCTCCTCAATTCAGTAGGCGGAGGCGGATTTTTATCTTTGGAAAATATTGCTAAGTTAAGGTTTTTGAGATTTGGGAAAAGTTTTTCTTGCTAATATAATTGCGAGGGATTTGCACTTTTATAGGATTAGAGATAACAGAGAAGATTGATGAGTTGGAGAACTGTACAATTTTATTGGTTTGAATTTGACGTTTGAAAATGTGTGGCTGTACAAAGATGTGGATTGATAATTGTTGTGGTGTCACAAAGGCTTTAGTAATTTCCAATGCCTTTGTGGCGCCAATATAAAAACATCCATAACAATCAAGGCAATTCTAAGACGTAGCTAATTAGCGACATCTTAGCGATGGCTGTAATTTTAGCGATGTCGCGCCATCATTGCTTCATCTTTAGGGATTGCATATCTTTATAGTACACCACCATCGAACTAGTCAATTCGCTACTTGATAATTTGTGTATGCTGGATTCATGATACCCATCACCCATGGGGATTGCACATCACTATGGTACATCGCCACCAAAGTAGTTGATCCATAACTGTGTAGTCCAAGTTTTAGACAATCAAAATAAGGTTTCCAAATGACTCATTTTCCCGATCCGTTAACATACATCTAGAAGAAGATGACTACCGTCCCTTTCGAATAAACTCTAATAGTGATAGTCTAAAATAAGGAAATTTCCTCATTTCCTAACTAAATTCAAATAAAACATCGCGATCCAGTCTCAACATCGTGGCACACCGTGGCAGCTCCACAATTACCACTACTAGTATATTTGATATTAACATTCAAATAGTTGCTAATTTTTTATGTTATAAAGCTTAGAGGTATTATAAAGTCGTAAAACAAAAACAATCCTTACTCCATCAATCATCCAAAATCAAAATCAAAATCCAGAACAACTCCACCGTAGAACCACTTCTCCTCCATCGTAAAAACTTTCCTCCCCTACCTCAACTCCACCATCTCTCTCGCTCGTGCCCATCGCATCTTGTCATCTTCACCGGCCACCACCACCTTACCCTTCATTCACCCATACCCCAACACCGCAAAATACTCGTGAAGTGGCATTCTGACCTCATCATGGATGACACCTTCAAATCCATATTTCTACCAACCCTTTATCGAGATCTAGATGATCCGTGGTAGAGAAGAAGATGAACAAGGCGTTTTGAGGGATGGGGATGGAGGAGTGGTCCATTGAATGTTTATAAAGGTTGTTTTTGGCTAAGAGGTATTACAACATCAACAGTTTACAATTGGTCCAAGCCTAACATGAATCCTAGTGACAAAATCATTCTTTCAGGTTTGATTTCATTCTTGTATGCTGAATTTTATATACTTGTATTTTATAAAGCTTTAAAATTTGGGGTTGATTTTGGTTAAAACAGATTTGAATGACAAGATATTATTTTAACCGAAAATTATCTATAGTTATGTATTGCATTTAAACTAGAAATTTGAACATAGGAATCATTTCCCACATGAGTTTTACCCATGCCACTAATGGTTCAAGTCCCGCATAGGTATCGCAGTTACATATGCCTCGCCTCCATCATTTGGCATAGGTAAATCCACAACTTTCTTGTGATGAATACGCGAGTACAATCTATTAAGCATGTGGTTATAACATATAAAATATATCTCATCATAAAATGGGCATATATAAACTACATCGCCTCAATGAAATATCAAGCATAACACACATTCAAATCAATTGCATTCATCACACCAAATATGATTACATAATATATAAGTATGAAACCACTCTATAAATCATGTGCAGAAACAAAGTGTATACCAATCATACTGTATGTGACCATACATACACACAGAGGCGTGCGCGCACACATAGGTAAACATACATACATAGCATGCATTAACAGCACCAATTATGTGCACATATGTAATGTCACAATATAACTCATCCAAAGCACTTACAATATCTAACATGCCCAATGCTCATATTGATGTGATTGGTCTTCTATTGCTTCGCATCATGCATATAATACTTGGTAACCATGTTGATGGCTCGAGCATCTCGTGGGATTTCACTACTCGCTCTCAACAATATCCTCATCCAAGACTACATAAAATCTACACTATAGTACGTGGTGTAGCATAAATAACCCTCAAAACACATTGATGTCTCATACTATCCACTATTATAACCTCATCTTCCTATTTACACATTTTTCCAATTCACGATTTTTCTTCGTCTCAACATCTATAATACTTCACCATAGAAATATAAGAACGCACCACAAATCTTCTACCAAAAACATCATTAATATAGGAGTACTTTAACTCATGGCGAAAATACATACATTATATGCATCATACATATGTCGTATAAGTCATACTAAGCATATACAAAACAAGGCATAGTACATATCACATATATACTCAATTATACATTATATACATATGTCGTATACAGTCATACTAAGCTTATATAAAACAATACATAGTATCGTCATATACATTTGATTATACATTATCATTAACATAGCATCTTAACTCATAAACTACGATTATTGCTATTTTTATTTAGTATTGTATATCCTCATTCATTCTTATTTTTTTCATGTTATCCTGGCTAACATTCTTATATTCTTCGAGATAAGTGTAAGTTGAGTAGGATAGAGACTAAGCAAGGGAAAATTGGAAGAAGTGTGAATAGAGAAAGATGGCAAGGAAGTAGGACAGCTAAAGTTTCTAGTGCAGGACCTGGAACGATACTTCAAAAATCTTATTATTGCTATTTGGTAGATGCTAATGAAGCAATTGAATTAAGAGGACAAGGAGTTAGTTCAATTTACCATTTTTTGAGTTATGGTGGTGAGCATTTCTCTCATATTGAGTCCCTATCATGGGTTAAAATCTATGAAATGGCAGTCAATGGTATGAGAATAATAGTGGAATGTTGCAGGTGGTTAGCTTTTAAGAGTTTGAAGGAGCTACAGTTGGTTGTTGGGAATGTATTGTACCTATTGTGCTTAAGTAGATATTACTTGGTATGATTTCAAAGTGAAGTTTGAGAACCAGTTCATGCCTTAAACAGAGAAGTATGCAATGTTCCAAACATATTTCAAGCTAGAGGAGGGCAAAATGTAAGTATTAGAGTATGCGAACAGATTTCATGCATTGTTAGTTATGTTTTCACTTTGACTAATACTTCCATGAAGACCATGAAGGACGATGAGAAGTTTTTGTTTGGTCTTTGAGAGGAGTTGAGCATGATAATTTTGTCACACATCGAAGACCATATTGATAAAGTGCTCATTCTTTTCCTTCGGTGGGAAGGAAGTAGGGGTGAGTATTTATTGGTTAAAATGGAATAAACCAAACAAACCGGTTATGTTTGATCGATTTTGGTTTGGTTTAGTTCGTCAATTGGTTGGTTTTGGTTTTTATTTGTATATTTCTTTGGTTTATGTGTAGGGTTTGGTTTTCAATATTTAAAACTAAACCAACTAACTAAACCAAATTTGAACATCATATTCTTTTAAATTGACAAAATTACTACCGACACCGCTATTATTTACAATATTTCATAATAATTTTATTTTTTTCAAATCATATTAGTATTTTGGGAAGAGGACTTTTTTTCAAAACGTTTGCATCATATGGACTCAATTAATTATTTTAATCTTATAGATCTAATTCATTTTAAGATAAACCAAATAGACCAACAAAACAAAATACATTATTGGTTTGGTTGGTTTTGGTTTAACAAAATAATGTCTTGGTTCGGTTTGGTTTATGTTTCTTGAATGGTTATTTTCGTTTCAATTTTTTTTTTGGTTTCAAACCGAACCAACCATTTTCTCATCCCAAAAGAACATGCTAGGAATAAAGCTATTATGCACATCAATGAGAACATATCAGAGCTATATTGGAAGGTTTTCACTTCAACCCCGAATGGAAGAAGTGTATGAATAAGTTTCCAAAAGATGAGATGAAGGAGGACAGTAAGCTAGAGCTGAGAAATAAATTAAATAAGAAACATGTGAAGTGCTTAAGGTCGTTGAGTATGCAATTGTATATCTACTTGTATTTAGGCAGAGAAGATTGCGGTACATTTCTTTAGATGTGGGAATAAGTTTGTCAATAGATACTCGAATAATCCAAAATACATCCGCGTTCGTATATAAAAAACAGATAAATATCCGATGTTTATAATAATTAATACAAATGTAAATATGAAGGCATCCGCATCTAAAAATTATATTATTCATTTTTTAATGTTATTATTTATATTATGTATATTTTAGTATAATGAATGATATGTATTTATTGTTTTATAAAGTAAATAGTTTATATTATATGTGTATAGTGCATATTAACTACTTAAAACTGTCTATTATTATCATATGTGTTTATTTTCATACTCTTATAAATAAATGGGACTGGAAATAAAATTATGTTAAACCATAATTTTCTATTTATGTTTTTATATTTATTAATCGATGGATAGGATAAATATCCAATATCAATCTATATCCATGGATAAAGATATCGGAGAATGATTTATGATACGGATGTAGATGCATAAGTAGCAATATCCACATTTATAATTAATTGTTGATAGGTCACAAGAAGTAAGGAATATGCAACAACCGAGATAGTGACAGTTGGTGCAAGTAGAAGTGGTTCTAGGTCTTCTATTTTTGAAGATGATATACTTATTTACGTTTAGATGTGAGATTATTTGCTCTCTTAAAGCCACGAACTCGGTTGGAGGTTCGAAAACTCTGAGTTGATGTGTTTGGATGTATGTTTGATTTCATGGTCATATATTTTTCGGTTATTTTATGGTTGATTTCAGTAGTTTTAGAATGTTTTTTTATATTTATAGGTTTTTTATGCATAGGGTCATACTTGATTACGTGAGTTTATTGGTTGTATTGAGAGATGAGGTGAACAACTATTCGAAATGTTGTGTGAGAGGACAAACTTGGATATTGGTAATTTTTATAATCATTCAAAGTTTCTTATGATGAGGTTTGAATGTTCTAATTGCATGTGAGTAGGCATGTCAATGTGGAGTCCCATCCGGGGATTGTAAAACCCGGACCCGAGTCCAATTACAATAAATAAAACCCGAGCCTGGCTCGAACCCGTAGGGTATTTCAACCCAATATTTGAGCCCGGCCCGTCGGGCTTTTTAAGCCCGCTGGATAATAACCGAATACCTAACTCGGAATATTTTTGTGAAAACCATATTTTAAAACTTCAGATTTGTTAAAATTTGTATACAAATAATGTTAACATATAAATTGAATGGTGATGTAGTCAAGCTCGTAACAAAAGTACAAAAAAACATCTGCATGTCGACAAACAAAATGGTAAAGAAATAACATATATGCTTATGTTTTGATACGATGAAAAACTAATAGTCGAGTCGGGTCCTAACCGGGTCGAGTATTGATAAAATCGTACCCAACCCAGGTCGGGCCTGAGTTGGGGTTGGGTAGTAAAAAAGAAAACCCGTACCCACATAAATAGGATAGGTTCGAGCATGGTTCAGACCAAAACCCGTACCTTTGACAGGCCTACATGTGAGTACCCAAATGTCTCTAAGGAGGTGTGCGATTAACTTCTAGATGGAGAAGTCAAGTTTAATATCGAATTGGTTCCAAATTCAATGTCTACAGTAACTTAATTTAGAAAGATGTCTCTTAAGGAGCTATGTAGCTAAAGCCTTGATGAAGCCTAGATAGATAAAGCTTAGCTAAAGCGCTTAATACCCTACGCAGGTTACTCTTTTACAATTTAACGCTCTTAAATAACGTGCCCATTAAAGCACTGTTATCTACCGCTAAATTCGCTAAAGTAGGGTTACTTTAGTATCCACTTTAGAAATTTTAATATATATATATATATAAATATATGTATGTATAATTTTCTTACAATCCCTAGAAGAAAAAAGTTTATGTATAGGTCTAAGTTCAATGCCAAGATGCTCACTATAAGTTGGAACACCATTTCTACTCCAAAGTTTAATAACATTATATATGAGTAAAAATTGTTTCATTTTTCTACACCAATGGTAGAAGACTGATAAAATATTATTTATCCATTTGACTTTGCCTTTGATATAGCATTTTACACATTTCTATTTTCTGCTACATCCTCGGTATATCCCTTCTATAATATTTATATCTCCACAGCTATGGAACCATTGAGCATTTATTGAGTATTTTAACTACATAGCTAAGGAGAAGGCCAAAATGATAAAAAAAGCTGAAGGGCTTGAATGGAAGGGGTGAATAAGGACTAGAGATTTATTGTGGGTAATGCTTGTTAAGTTCGCCTCTAAAGGTATTGGTCTCATTGGCTTTGTGTTAATTATCGTGAGTTAAACAAAGCAACAATAAAGAGAAAGTATCTCTTATAGTTCATTGATGAATTTCTTGACCAACTGAGTGGATGTTAAGTATTCTTACAGTTGAATTCAACTTCTAGGTTCCATTAGAGTGGCCGAGGGAGTATACCGTTGACTACATATTAAATCCAACAAGATTCTTTGACTAGTTGGTAAAATAATTTTGGATGAATTGATTAAGTGTTCAAGAAGAAACTAAATAAGTTTGTCCTTGTGTTTTCCTATGATATCTCAGTTTTTCATGAATCAAGGATGAACATACATATTCATTTAGAGTATTGCTATAGTGCTTGAGGAAACACCAGTTGAATATGATGTTTTTGGTGTGTCATTTTTGGTGGTTTGAAGTTAGATTTCTTTGATGCATTGGTTTCAAGTAGGCATATCAGTTGGTCATACAAAATTAGAAAAACTTTAGGATTGGGAGAGGTTAGAGAGTGCGATGGAGTTCATAAGCCTTTTGGGCCAAGTATGTCATTATCAGAAATTCATTACTTTTTTTCCAAGATTGCATGCCATTGACACAACTTAAAATGAAGAATGTAAATTTTGTACGGATTATAATATGCAAGAAGAATTTTCTTAGATAAATGGATTTTATCATGTTCTATTTGTTATACATGGGAACATAGGTTGGAAAGTAAATGTGGATGTACATAGCAAATTTTTTTGTGATGTCCTGCTATTTAAACATCTGGAATCAATTATAAACGCCACAAAATACACTTGCAACTATTTTCAATATTAGAAACAATGGATTATTTATTTTATAATTTAAAATTTCAAAACTAAGAAAGGAAAAAGGGAAAGCTCACAGCGGAATAAAATATCAATATAAATATACATTAACTCAATTATACAATTATTTTACATGATAATCACGTCAGTCCACATTTCAATACATTGATTATCACCAACTCATAAACGTTATAAAAATGGTGTAAAAGAATATACCAAATTAGTTATCTGTAGTAAAGCCTACATCCACCTTTCTATTCTCTCCTTTGCTCCAACCTGCAACTTCACAACTGTACACACATGCAGACACACACACGCACACATGGTCGCGCACACACAGGTAAAGAGTATCAACCATATTGAACAACGCATAACCTTATACACTCTGGCCATAGGCTCGAGAGTTATTGCATAAGAGAACAATGCCTAAGTACCCATTTGGGGATCAAGCCCTTGAAATTTCATTTCATGCTCTTCTTTTGCATCCAAATGCTTATTACACATAACAACTATAGCATCCATGCAACCAATGCAACCAGAAAACACTTTTCATACAAAGTCATAACCATCAATCATAATAAATATACGATAACAACAGTAATAACATACTCATCCATTAAACATCACATATGTTTGACAACACGCGAAGTCAAACCCAAATGTCAATTAAACTAACAACAAGTAATATACTCACATATGTATTAATCATCGATTATTAGTAATACAACATCAGTACAAGTATAAATTAAACAAACGTGTACTAACCCAATAAATTAGTAACACAAACACTAAATCACCAAATGTGTATTAACCCAATATGTTATTAACACAACACCAAATCATCAAATGTGTACTAACCTACCATATTAGCAACACAACGTCAAATCGTTGTAATGTGCACTAACTCACTACATTAACACAAACATCAAATCATCAAATGTGTACTAACCCATTATATTAGTAATATAAAAACCAACACAATAAGAGCATAACTAACTGCACACAACGTAGTAATAATAGCAGAATACCGTGTATACGTCCAAATGCGATTTCATCGTCATATCAAAACATATGTGATACTTCAAATAAATAATTAATTAATGTTACATCCATCCAAAATATCATATTTACGACTATTTTTTTCTCTTAAGTATAAAATTATTTTTTATTATTTATTATAAAATCAGCTTTATTTATCTTAAAAGGAAAATAATTCTTCTAAAATGGTAATATACTTCAAAATCCTTTATTATACTTCTATTACTTTAAGTCCTTAAACATTGTATTTTCTATAAAAAATAGTAATTTACATCAAATTACTTTTCGCAAAAAAATTATTATTTTACATCAAGATGATAATATATATCGAAACCTCTTTAATATTTTCTAAAACTAATTTGTTACTGTTTATCTCAGAGATAATAATATTCCATATTACACTTCAAAGCTCCTTTAATTGTTAGTTGCATCAAAACAATAATAATTTAACCTAAAACTTTGGAAACATATCTTTACATTTATTATTAATATCCCAAAAATATCTTTTATTTTATTACTTAGATAATAGTAATGTAACGACCTACAAATCCGTACCCCTTGAGTTCACACTATTCTACATAAATCAACTCAAGTTGTATAGAAATACAAACCATTTGGGTTAAAGAAGAAGAGGTAGAAGAAGAGAATAGAAAACAACAACAGAATCTAACCATCGCAGCGGAGTAAAATATAATAGATAATAAATAATCTTTACTCAAAATCAAATATATCTGTTTGCATATATTACATCATCAGAGTACAACAATCACAGCTCAACATCAATATCACACAAATGAATACACAACAACCCAGCACAGCGGAATATATATATATATATATATATATATATATATATATATATATAAGTACGGGGGTACGTATCATCATCCTGCTCGTCTCCTGAGCTCTACAGCATCAAAACCTGTATCCTATAATACTCGGTCTGACCCGAGCATTACAGTTAAATAACACCCGAGTCAGTCTGGAATACCAGCGTGAGAAAATCACACCCAATTGATTATTAAAGTTTCAAAAATCCTTTGAAATCAAAAGCATCTCGTAAGACCACGCCATAAATAAACATGTCGGGTTTTTACCTTACGATAGCTAAAATAATTTTTATAGAAATCCTCTGATATTATAATAGGGTCTATATACAAGTACTTATAAAATAGCCGAAATTGTTACATCTATTAAATTCCAGCTACTAGCCACAGAGTGGGTAATACAAACAAAACTCGTACAAGGCTCGTAGGGAGAATGGATTTCCAACTAATGACTAGGCACTGGGGTACCACCTGTCACAGTACGGGGCCTAGATCACCGTGCCGAGGAGTACGCCCGCTCCCCTGCAACACAAGGCCGGGACTACCCCTTACTGGATAATCCCGAGTGAGATCACCTTGCGGTTGGGATCAGCAACCGCCCACTAAGCCGAAAAATAAAAAGGGACATCTAGACTGGAATGACCTCACCCTGCTTGGGTGCTACCCACCTAGCCTTGCCGCATAACCCCTGATTTTCAGTCATTCCCATTTGATGAGGCTTGAGGCTAAGCGTTACCTTTATAGAACATATCCCTTAGAATGCCCATCGTCCACCTGACGATGTTTCGCAAGCATTCGTCCATACAAGTCCGTTCCGGGTCCGAACGGAACCGAAGGACATCCATTTTGGAAATATCCTCAGGATTAGTAGCGCCTAGCCCTTGCACTTCACTGCTTCATCTTCGAATCCAAAAATCGTTTTTCACGAAACGTACAAACCGGATCGAAGTGGTTTTCGAGAAATTAATCTCGATCCCGGACTCTTCGAAACGATCAACGCATTTTTGTCCAATATTGATAGTCGGTGATTTAACTATCAATTTATATTCACAAACAACCATCAACCAATAAATAATTTCCCAAATTATTTATTAACCTCAAAATATCTTCACAAGATATATTTTCTATTTTCAATCCTTTTGAAAAAAAGTTCAAACCATCTTTCTCTTTCCAGAATAAACTTTCCCAATTATTTTCTATCTCCTCTGAAATCTCCAAGCACAAAACTAGATTTTAAAATAATTTAAGCACTTTACTTGGAAATATACTTTAAAACATTTATTTTAAAACTACTTCAATGATTTGTAAGAAAATACATACTATATGAATATTTGAAAATAAGGTTACTAAATAAAATATAAAACTAGATTTTCATTTTTAAAAATAAAATACTAAGTCACTCTTTAACTAATTATTGCTATAATAGATTAAAAGGAAATACTTACGTTAGAATTTAAATATTTAGAAATAGTAAATTTTTCAAAACATACTTCTTAAAACAACTTTAAACTTTTAATTTATATTTAAAAAAAATTACATTGAAAACATACTTGGTTTTTCGGAGAGAAATTTCCAATCTCAATTACTTAGATCAATTTTCCAAATTGATTCCCAATTTATTCCATTTGAAATAAATTTCTTTACTTATCAGTTCATTTCGAAATTCATTAATTATGAACTTTATTGTTATTTCAGTTTGATTTTTAAATCCTTTAGCTGAAATATACAAATTTCAGGTTATTCCCAATTTCTTCTTTATTTTTCTTAAATAATTTAAATCCTAAATTCAAAATAAATTCTTTGTTCTTTTAAACAAAAATATTGAAGTTTAAGTCTCATTAACTTTCTGTTTATTTAAATTTTCCTTACCATACTCAAAATTTATTTGTTAAAATTTTAGATTCACTTTATTATCTTCCCAGTTCATTTATAAATTTATTCAACTTTTCTATAATTATTTACTTACAATTTCACTTCTTTTATCTCCATTTCCAAACTCTAATTATATATTTGGTAATTCATTATTGCCCGATTACAACAATCAAGCCATAGCATTTAATACTTTCACATACTTCACTACAGGATATCAAATATTCAGAACAGAGAATATTAAATAATTAAATAAAGTTGAGGGGTCCAGTTGGATCCCTCCAACCTGTTCTCCCTGCATCCACAGATGTTAGCACAACATAATATGCCAATTTCAAATTATACCATACTATATCACATTAATCAATTCAAGCATTCAAACAATGATTTAAATTTGATCATTTAAAATCGAAATTTAACTGAGTGAGATTAACTCACCTTCGATTTTGTAATTGCAATCCATTCTAATATTGCCTGGGTTTTCTCGATTTTTGACCTTGTATAAACAATTTATGATTTATTAATATTTGAAATAATCGAACAATTTAAATTCCATTAATAAATTTAATTAACCAATTATTTTATTTAAACAAATTTTCTGGACAGATACAATTTAAGTTGCAAAAATAATTAAATAGATTAACTTACAAATAAACCACCTTAATAATTGATTTTAAAATAACTTGTGAACTAAAATATCTGTGGATATATTTATCTATTTCGTTTTCCTTTTAAAACCACCTACGCATATACTCATAAAATAATTTATATTGTCATTTAAATTTCTACCTTCCAAATCATGCCCATATACGGATTATTTTCTCTCTTTTTTTTCCAGTTAATATGCATTTGTATAACTCTATAAACATAATCATCTTCTGACCTATATGTATACGTTTAATATATTCAATTAAAAAAACAGTAATTACCGGACGCTGACAAAATCAAAGCCCTAAAAACGAACCAGTGGCCGACCTACCGTCAATCGTTACCCCTCCCCATCTCGAAGTGCACGCCTCCACTAATGGCTGCACCCCCTCACGCAGCCTCGGCCAACATCGAAACCTGCGAGACACGAGAACTCGAAACCCCAAAGCTACAGCTCGAACGCCGACCCCTCGATCGCAAGGCCGACCAGACTTTGTACGAGATCATCGACACGCCCAAAGGAACAATCGCCAAAGAAATCAACCCTCCTCAACATCGTGTTGCCGAAACCCTATTCAAAATACTCGATCCCAAATGCAAGCGACTTCGATTGGATTAAGGAGGACGAGAAGATATCGTTATTGATTTTGGCCATAAGGGTTTTTTTTTTTTTAGGTTCGAATGCATAGATGATTCGAAGGAAAGGATTTGGAAAGAAAATAAATTTGTTCAGCCATAATTTGTTCTCGAACCAGGCTTAAGAAAGAAGGCTCTGCTTAAAATTAAAAAAGAAAACGTGAAAAGGGGAACATGATTTGATGGTTGCGTGAAGAAAACCACTACAGTGATTTTGAAAACGGCTGGACGAAAAGTTGTCGGGAAAGATTTGACTATTCCAATAGAACAAGTATAATTAAATTCAAATTAAATTTAAATTGTCTTTAGTACGTAACTCAAAATTTCGAACTCCTATCGAGGCGTGCCGCTAGGCGTTTATAATGTTATACGCCTATTCCGGATGCATTGGAAAAAGTTCTGAGTCCTAATTCGATCGTATGGAGAAGATAGCTTTTTGAACACAGTTCTTATATTAAATTTCAATTTAATTCCAACGCGTTTACTTCACGTACACACACACAACAACTCCAATCAATAAGAAATTTGAAATCCGCTAATAATTCAATATTACGGACCCAATGGAACTGGTCTCGTCGAATTCCGAGACTGCGCCTCGGAAGGCTATTTTTAAATTCAATTTCAACAGTAAAAATTTTAAAACTGAACAACCCATTGTTTATTTCAATTTACAACTTCTATTATCTTCAGTGTTATCAATATAAATTTTACAAGCCTTTAAATTATTTTTAATAGGCTTAGAATTCCAGATTCAATATTTTATCCAGCTTCAAATTATTTAATTCAATAATTTAATTATCAAATAAATTGAGATATTCGTAATTTAAGTTAAAATTACCCTATTGAATATTTAAAATCAATTAAATATTCTGATTTTAAATTGCTTAAAAATTCCGGGTCGTCACATTTCTCCCCCTTAAAAGAATTTCGTCCCCGAAATTACTAATTAGGAAGAATGGTCCAATACCCATTTATTATTTCCCTAAACCAAACAGTTTCTAACAATTCAACATCGCACCAACTATCTTCTCATAAAAGACTCGTTATTATTCTTATTAACCTTCCAAACTTCTCCATAGTTTCAAACTATACTATTGGTTTAACCATTCAAGTTTCAATATAAAACCAAATTTTGAATTATCAAAAAATTTCTCAAAATTTTCTAACTCCCTAAATTCCCGAAAAATTTCGCCAGCGTCTCCTTTGCGTGGCTAGCTCGGTACAACTACAAAATGGCTCTACGGCCTTCCAAATCCAAAAGGAAAACAAAAAGCCAAGTGGCTCAATCCAAATCCCAATCAAATTTCATATAGAAACTTAAACACATACCTTTTTGTCGAGCATTTCAAATTTATCTTCTAAAATCGCAATCAATTCTCTTTTCCCTTTATAATACCTGCATATTCTACTTGACAATAATATCCAATCACAATATTAAAAAACATTTTATCGTTTATTCGTTCAAATATTGACTTAGATTATATTAGGAGTATCCATTTTCATTTAAGAGTTCACAATTCCCTCTTAAGTTTAGTATAAGCATTTATGTGTTCCTTATATTTATTTTCATCTCCCACTTTAGTTTATATTTATTTCCATTCAAATTGATTCTTTCATTTCCATACGAATTCAATTTATCTTTAATTTTAAATATTGAATTTTTATTTTCCATTTATAACTAATTCGTGTCATTATTTGAAATTGGTTTCATTTACTAACTTATTTCAATTTTCCAGTTTTAAACCGTTTTGTCGTTAACGAAATTTTCCAAACTTTTTCAAAAAATTTCTAACTCCCAAAATTTTTGAATTTTTTTGGCAGAGTCTCCTTTGTACGGAGGAGCTTTTGCAATTTGACAATAGATATAAATATATATACATCGACCCACACGGTCGGAAAAACCAAAAACAGTTCATATTTCCTAATTTTATTGCGTAGGCGTACCTTATTTAGCATTTTTAAGCAAGCGGCTTATTTATTAGCAGTTAGCGTGCCCAAAGTCCAGCCAAACGGCTTCCTGGTACCTGTACTTACTCAATTTAAACATGTAAGTACGATATATATGAAGTTTAACAGCATATCACTTATTTGAAATAGTTAAAACATATAAATGCTAAAAGAAACTCATACCAAACATTTTTCCGTAAGCAATTTATATAGTTCCCATGCTAATTCAACTGTTTCAACTTATTTACAAACCATTTTCATTCAATTTGAATTGTTTTTCAATCCATTCGTATATAACTTCATCCATTTGAATGGTTTAAAACTCAATCGCTTACATCAATTTATTTTTAAGCAAACCGAGCTCATATTTATTTCAAATGTTCTCAAAATCAATTTATTTTACTCCCATCCATTCATAGAATTTGAATTACTTCCATTTACATCTCATTGTTTACATTCAATTTATTATTCATTTAAATAAATCCATATTTATTACAATTGATTCAAAAACCAATTTTATGCAAATTCAGTGCTAAAATTCTCATTCATTTTATTTGAATCCATTGATTTATCTTGAAACATTTCATATTGGTTACATCAAATACTCATTTCATAATTAATTTGCAAACTAAACATTTGCCACATTAAATTGGTATTCGAATTCATTTAACTAATTCAAATTCCATCTCCATATTTCATTACCAATTAATTTTCTTTTTATTTTAATTCATTCACGACCATTTATTTAGCTCGACCCATTTCAAGCTTGCATATTACTACCCATTCACTTACATTTCATTCTATATCTGTTTATTCCAAACTATTTTATTTAGCCCGACAACAATTCAGGCTATTCCATTCAATAACTATTTCTCAACTCATTTAAACCATACTTCATTTCGAGTTCGGATTTTATTCAACACATACTTAAGTCAAAAACTTAAGTTCATTTCCATTTCTTTTTATAATAAGTTCTACTTCCATCTTTCATTTAATTCTTATTTATTCTATCCATTTACTTATTCAACATAATTAGTTTATCCACATTCACTTAAACCAGTCTAGTAAACTTGAAACATTTTATTTTCCTTATTGTCTCAAGTTATTTCAATCCCTTAATACTTTAAATGGTTTACCATTATTTATTTTAAGAATTTTCATTACATTAAATATTATCGGCAACTCACCGAATTTTATTTCAATTAAAATTATTATTACTTGATTTAAATCCAATCCACCATGATTACACTTAGTTTTAAGTTGAATTCAATTCAACTCTCCTTCATTCATTTAGCTTAAGTCAATTTACTTCAATTTATTCCAAATTTTATACTTAAACTTGTTTCATCTTACGAGTAAATCTTTCTCTTTCATTCAGCTTAATTCCATCTCAGTTAAATCTCACTTTAAAATTTACAATTTCATCTGATTAGTTATTATAAAATTTAACTTTCAGATTCAACTCATTCAATTGATTACATGGTCATCTCCAATTTATTTCCACTTATTTGGATTTTATTTGCAATTCATACCATTACTATTTTAACCCAATTTCATTTTTATTCAATGTATTTCTAGTTATATCTAATTTGGTAACATTTCAAGTTAAATTTTAATTTATAACTCAAGTCATGATCCCACCATTCTCCTTTAATTTACCATCCAATTTATTAACTCACAATTCAATTTCATTCTCAATTCATTTAATTAATTGCAAGGCCACTTTCAATTATATTTTCTTCATCGACAATTTAAGTCGAATTTAATTATAACTTGAGTTTTATTTTCAAACCTCATCATAACCCACAATTCAATTTCATTAACTAATTTATTAACAAATTTGTTCTTTCCTTATTTATAATCCAACACTTGAATTTTAACTCCAAATATTACTCCATTTAATTTTCTTAGTTCAATTTAGTTTATAATTCAAGTTTTGATTTTATTCCTATTCTCCAATTCATCAATTCTATTTATTTTGGATTTTCTATCCCATGTTTCAATTTATAAGTCATAACTTATTATTTTACACACTTCCATTCATTCTAGGTTTGAATATATTCTTCTTTTATTTTTAACTCAAGTCTTATGCTTATTTACAACCCAAACATATTTTATTTTATGGATTTTTAATTTCTCTTATAAGTTATTCTGATGTAGTTATTTCAATGCAATCCTTATCCAACTCATTTTCCATTTATTCAGGTAAGAATTTAATTCCATCCATTAATTCAATTAAATTCTTATTCCGATCCTATTTGATTTTAACTCAGATTTATTTAATCTCAATTCGATTTCAACTTAATTTGAATACAACTGGATATTATTTCCAACCTACTCAATTACTTTCAATCCAGTTAAATTTTTATTCAATGTATTTCCAATTATATCTAATTTGGTAACATTTCAAGTTAAATTTTAATTTATAAGCTTACAACTATCTCATCAAGATTTTTAAACACCCGGTTATTGGTTTCAAAACATTTTGAAATCTCCAACATTTCAAATCACATTTCTCAAAAGCCAAACCAATCCTGGTTTTATTCCCAACAAATTCCTTTTGAAATTTTCAAAAACAACTAGCTTTCCTGAACAAATCAATTTGGTAGCAATCCATCACTTAGAAATTCGAAAATGAATACTGATGATGCGGCTGTCATTATCAGGATTATTTTCCAATGACCAAGTGATTTCAATGCTATTTCACTTCCCAAAATTCATTTAAAACAGATTTCCATTCAAAAATATCTCCAAAACAATAATACTATTATTTATCTCCAAAACACTTCGATAAACACTTTCAAATTCCCGGGATTTAAATTTCCAAATCCTGCTTAAATCAATTTTAACTACAAATTTATTTGTATAGTTTATGCTTATACAAATTATTATTCGATTATATTTTAATTTATAATGTACAATTTCAATTCATAATTATAAATTTCATTTTATAATGAATTTGTTCCCTTAAATTTTAGTTATATTTCAATTTCTAGTGAAATTTTCACTTAATAATGATAATACTTTAATATTATCATTGCTAACATCCAAGCAACCATATATTAGCTAAATAGTTTTCAAAAACTATTCTTTATATCAAAATATGCTTTTGGGTAAATTTATTTCATTTACCCATATTTAAAACAATACCGTGTCGATTGTTCTATTCAAGTGTTTAGAAACCCTTTCGATACAGTTGTCCAGACTATGCCGACGAAGGTTCATATGCCACTCAATAAACCAATCAACACAATATTAAAACAATTTATATTCACTAACAAATACGCGCTCATATCTTTTAATACGCGGACTCTATTTAAATGAGTAATTCCCACCAGAGCCAAGGTTACCACCAACCTAAGCTCTGATACCAACTGTAACGACCCGTAAATCCGTACCCCCTGAGTTCACACTATTCTACCTAAATCAACTCAAGTTGTACAGAAATACGAACCATTTGGGTTAAAGAAGAAGAGGTAGAAGAAGAGAATAGAAAACAACAACAGAATCTAACCATCGCAGCGGAGTAAAATATAATAGATAATAAATAATCTTTACTCAAAATCAAATATATCTGTTTACATATGTTACATCATCAGAGTACAACAATCACAGCTCAACATCAATATCACACAAATGAATACACAACAACCCAGCACAGCGGAATATATATATACAAAAGTACGGGAGTACGTATCATCATCATGCTCGTCTCTTGAGCTCTACAGCATCAAAACCTGTATCCTATAATACTCGGTCCGACCCGAGCATTACAGTTAAATAACACCCGAGTCAGTCTGGAATACCAGCGTGAGAAAATCACAACCAATTGATTATTAAAGTTTCAAAAATCCTTTGAAATCAAAAGCATCTCGTAAGACCACGCCACAAATAAACATGTCGGGTTTTTACCTTACGATAGTTAAAACATTTTTTATAGAAATTCTCTAATATTATAATAGGGTCTATATACAAGTACTTATAAAATAGCCGAAATTGTTACATCTATTAAATTCCAGCTACTAGCCACAGAGTGGGTAATACAAACAAAACTCGTACAAGGCTCGTAGGGAGAATGGATTTCCAACTAATGACTAGGCACTGGGGTACCACCTGTCACAGTACGGGGCGTAGATCACCGTATCGAGGAGTACGCCCGCTCCCCTGCAACACAAGGCCGGGACTACCCCTTACTGGATAATCCCGAGTGAGATCACCCCGCGGTTGGGATCAGCAACCGCCCACTAAGCCGGAAAATAAAAAGGGACATCTAGACTGGAATGACCTCACCCGGCTTGGGTGCTACCCACCTTGCCTTGCTGCATATGTCAGGACACGATTCTTCGTCTTCCGAAAATTCAACATCGACACTCACTTTATCGACTGCCGAGGAATCGAACGACGGAAAACCGAACACTGAGGGTTTTTAAAAAGAATTTAGGAAAAGAAAAAGGAAGAAAAGAAGGTAGAAAGAAGAGGGAAGAGAAGATAGAAAATAGGAAATTTTAACATAGAAGAAATAGAAGAAAAAGAGAATAGAGGAAAAAGAAAAATAGAAGAAAATAGGACGGAACGGAACAGAAACAGAACACAATAGAAAACAACAGAATCACATCAGAATCTCGCAATTCGCAGCGGAAACAACATATAATAATAAATGAATGATCTTTAAACAAAGAACTATATCAGTTATTACATTACATTTCATTACATCATATCATCAGAGTGTATAACAACAACAACAAACAGTGCAGCGGAAAAAGAAATACAGTGCAGCGGAAAAAGAAATACTATATAAACTAGTAATACGCCATGCCATCCAGCTTGCCTCCAGCAACTCCAGAATATCCTGATAAACCTTACTCTTGACTGCCCGTGTGGAAATTGGTGGGCACCCAGAGTTTAGGAAGGAAAACAATAAACTCCAAGTCAGTCATGTGACTGGTGTGAGAACTCAAAACAGTTTATTTATCTTTAAAATCAAAATAGAGGAATATTTTTAAAGTTAATTTGCAATGCTTTTAAAAATGAGACTACCATAAGGCCTCCCGCACACACACACAATGCAAACGCAGAATCGGAGGAGATTTCTCCTTATGATAGTCAAAGATGCTTGATACGCATTTAAAATAACATTTGATATTATTACTAGTGCATAGTGTAGGAAATTTATTTCGAAAGTAGAATATAAATCTTAGCCAACATAGACATTTCGAACTATGCCTACTATAGCTACCATCCAAACAGTGGTGACCACCATAAGTGAATGGCAGGTTCTACAACTAATACCGTACACGTTTCATATTGGGAATTGGATTTCCAACAAATGGTCAGGCCAAGGAACTTCCCATTGCCACATGAGAATGCCTCTGGAAAGACATCCCCGAGAACCAAACCGGAACTCTGCCAACACAAGGCCGGGTTACCCCTAACTGGGTAACTACTGACACGAGCACGCCATTCCCCGATCATAAACGACCTTTCTCACGGGATCCCGAAAACCAACAACCACAAAGTAATAAATTCGTAGTAACCACATAGGTTAAATATCTGGGCTCCATACCATGATACCACCTCTATCCAGAAGGAAATGTACATACCCTAAAGGGTGCTACCCCTCATAACCTTGCCGCATCTTTCCTATTTTGACCATTTCCGGGGTGTGAGGTTCGACGAAGTCACGTCCACAAAAACATACTTTATACAAAAGCCATGCTTTGGGTCAACAAATGATCAACACAATGATCACTAAGATAGACGATCAAATAAACGATCCTATCACAATAATCAACACAATGATCATTTCAGCAACACTCAGCATGTCACATTACCAAATTGGGAATATATGGCTGATAACTTCAACTATATAACCTCTGAGCTCGTACGTCTCAGAGAAGGGTGTTAAGCTAAAGAATAAATTCTCCGCCACCAACAGAAATATATTTGAATGAAATCGGCTTTATATCTCAACTTGTAATGTCAGGCACACAATCCATACAAGTCTGTTCCGGGCTCGAACAAAACCGAAGGCACTTACAAAGAAGTCCTTGCAATCCGGATATTCATAATCCTGATCGGATTCGCCATCACATATGGAGAACTCTATACCGGAGCAACTCGGTGCAGAGTAAATCGACAGGTCATCCTATCGCTCTTGCAAATACCGGGTCTTCAACACCGATCTTCAATGCAATTATAACGACGTATCACATATTCGGAATGGGGTATACGACCCCATGGTCCTTTCCCGGTTAACCCGAATAGTGAGCGCTTATTCAAAAATAAGTGTGGCATTCACATTCAAACAAATCACATCAATTACCCATTCAAAGGGAAATATCGATAGTCGGTTATTGAACTATCAATGGATATGCACACATCACCAGTTTCCAAATAATTTTCCAAATTATATATATTTTCCAAAATATCTTCACTAGATATATAATTTCACACTTCAAAAATAAATCAATATTTATTTTTAAACAAATTCCACTTCCTTTATAAATTCCTTAATGAATTTATAATTCCAAGATATCAATGAATATTCGATTTCAATTATTCATTTCAATATTCCTTTTCAATTTTTCTTCAAAAAGATAAATTCTCAAAATATTCACTTTATATTGGAAAACATTTCCATACTTATTTAATAAGTAATTCACAAATTTTATTAATTTTCAACACTTAGAAAATATTCAATATACTTAAATCGAAATTAAGTATATATTTCATTCTTTAAGGAAATCATTCACTTAAACATATTTATTTGGGCCAAAACGAATGTTGCGTAAAACATCGTTACGACGTCCCAAAATCACTAGTATAGGGATTCGAAATTTAAAATAGATATATAATCCCAATACTATACAAAACATTTCCTTTCGGAAATCATTTACTATAACAACAGTGTTATAGTCCACCATTTCCTTTTATTTCTCGAAAACGTCTATTTCAACAATGAATGTTGAAATCTATGGTTTCGAATCTCAACACATTTTAAAACATCGTTAGATCGTTTTAATTCTATTTAAAATATCACATTCTAAACATTTTCTTTAACATACTATTCACTATTCAAAAACGTGAATATACTACGTTAACAATTTCATCCTTTTATTCATTTTAATTCAAAGGATTATTCACAGTCAAAAATGTGAATATAACTCCATTAATAAGTTTCAACAATTTACTTATCAAAATAAGTCATTTCGAATTTATAAAACAACGTTTATAAATTCCGTTTCTATTTATTTATAAAAACTTCCTTTTTATAAATTCCTTTATTAATCTATTCCAGTTTATAACTCAATTATAAACAATGGTTCATATTATAAGTTAAATACTTATAAATTTATTCGTTTGCAAAATCGTTCCTTTGAACTTCATAATTATAAATCTTATAACTTATAAGATTCAATTATTCATCCAAATATATTCTTCAAATAACTTCACAAATTTATAATTCTTACTATTTATAAATTTCATTTATAACTTCACCGTTTATAATTCTATAAATTTCATTCTTTAATGGAATTCATTTTCACTTCATTCAAACACTTATGAAAACTCGTTTTATAATGTCAACATTTCAATTTATAAATATCCATTTATAAATCTCTAAATATAATTCAATTTATATTATTCTTTAAACGACTTTTAATCTTCTTTATAAAAACTTCATCATTTTGATTTATAAAATAATCAAATTTTATAAATCCTAATTTCAAACTTTCAATAATAAATTCAAAAATCCCGATTAAACTATTTTATAAAATCATTGGCATTATATTCCCAAAAATCATAATTTTTATAACTTTAAAAATTTTAACGTTTATTTATATAAAATGGATCAATTCCAAAAATATAGCATATTTTCAAAAATCACTTTAAAATCATTTTAAAATCCCAAAATCTGGGTCCAATGATGCTACACACCAAATAGTCAATCACGACAACAACGATATCATATATCAATATGATAATCCATCAAATATCAAAATATCTGAAAATCAAATAAAAACTGTTGAGGAATCCAGTTGGATCCCTCCAACCTGTTTTCCTCCATCCAAAAACATTAGCACAATACCAATTTCGCTCCAGTACGAAATTATCGCGGTACATGTTCTTATTAAATATTATCCGCTTAATAACGGCGTAATAGGGTCTCATCCGCTAAACAAAAATTGCGGGAAATCAATAACTCCAATATATACATATGCCAATATATATATATTGATATTATATATAATACCAATTTCACTGTTTATGAAATATTCGCGGTATATGTTTTTAATAAATAACATCCGCTTAATAACGGCGTATAATGTCTATTTAACAATCAATAGATATTAATCAACATTCAAACATGCATTCAAATATTTTAAATCTAACTATTTAAAATAAAATCGAAACTAATTCGATTGAGTGAGAAGTTCTCACCTTGATTTTAAATTCTGTTTCAGCGATTTATTTCGAATAAAATTAAACGGACGTTTAATTTTACCCAAAATTCTCACTAACTCCAAACGACTCCAAACCAACTCCATCGCGTAGTGCTCGTCCATACGATTCCAACGCAACTGATTTCGCGCGTTTTCGACCTCGTATGAAAAAGTTATGAATATTTGAAGTTACACGTGTTTATATACATAGATTTATAACAAACTTTAATAATTTAAACACCCTAATCAACCTGGACATCTCACCCAAACTCATCTGGGCCGCTCCTTTCTTCTTCCCTCCCTCACGTTTTCCCCCTACAGACCATAGCCGCAACAAACAACCCATGAACTCAAACTAGGTTTTGAATTTACAACCTCCATGCTTGATTAAAACATGATCAGAGACTTGCATTTTGAAGCTCTCCACCATAGCCATGCTCGGCCTCAATACCCCTAAGCCCGGCCTCATGATGAGCCTCGAATTTCGTGCGCAGGCCTGAAGAGAACGGCCCCCTTTTCTCCTCCATCGTCGCTCCAAATTCGATCATAACCGTTGGATCTCTAGTTCGTGTTGTGCTCTACAACTTTCTAGTTGGAAGCTTCATCTAATTGCTGATGGATTGGAAGATCTAGAGGAAAGAAGTTTGGCAAATTCTGGCCGTTCAGGGGGGGGGTGGCGGCTGCAGTTTAGATTAGGGTTTTGTTTTTTTTTATTTTTATTTAGAGAGAGATAGGGGTCTATTTATAGGGAACCGATCGACACTATTCACCCGGGAATTCCGAACTCCGATTTACGCGCCGTAACCAGCGTTTCTAGGGTTTACCCCGCGTTCCGGACACCATGGAACGGGTTTCGAAAGCTAATTCGGAAGTATGTGCGAGTTATGGCTATAAACGCTCAATTTGAATTAAACCGATTTAAGCGATTTTCTAGGCGTTTTAATTTGTACCGGACAAACGGTAAATCCAATTGACTTGAAATTTGAAACCTTGCAATAATATCACATTGCGGATCCGATAAAACTGGTTTCGTCGAAATCCGAGACTTTTTGAAAAATGGCTATTTTAACTCGCCAAATTTAAATTAAAAATAATTCGATGCGTTTCGAGCTGCCACGATCAAACGGTAACTCCGATTGACACGAAATTTGAAATCCAGTAATAACTAACTATTACGGATCCAATGGAACTGGTTTCGTTCAATTCTGAGACTGTTCAAAAATTGACTATTTTCACTAGTCGATTTTAAATATTAAAATATTCAATTTTCACAAATTAACTTTTAATTCGATTTTAAAAGTTCTAAAATATCGTTCTAACTTCCATATGATACAATAAAATTTTACAAATCATTTTCAATCATATTTAACCCAATTTTCAATTATTTCCATAATTTAACGTATTGAATTATCGATTTAATTATCCAATAAAATCCAAAAATTCAAATAAAAATTTATTTGACTTATAAATTCACTTTTTAATATTTAAAATTAATTAAATACTCATATTTTAATTATTAAAAATCCTGGGTCGTTACAGCATAACCCCTGATTTTCAGTCATTCCCATTTGATGAGGCTTGAGGCTAAGCGTTACCTTTATAGAACATATCCCTTAGAATGCCCATCGTCCACCTGACGATGTTTCGCAAGCATTCGTCCATACAAGTCCGTTCCGGGTCCGAACGGAACCGAAGGCACTATTCCTACTACATCCATTGTGGAAATATCCTCAGGATTAGTAACGACTAGCCCTTGCACTTCACTGCTTCATCTTCGAATCCAAAAATCGTTTTTCACGAAACCTACAAACCGGATCGAAGTGGTTTTCGAGAAATTAATCTCGATCCCGGACTCTTCGAAACGATCAATGCATTTTTGTCCAATATTGATAGTCGGTGATTTAACTATCAATTTATATTCACAAACAACCATCAACCAATAAATAATTTCCCAAATTATTTATTAACCTCAAAATATCTTCACAAGATATATTTTCTATTTTAAATGCTTTTGAAAAAAAAGTTCAAACCATCTTTCTCTTTCCAGAATAAACTTTCCCAATTATTTTCTATCTCCTCTGAAATCTCCAAGCACAAAACTAGATTTCAAAATAATTTAAAACACTTTACTTGGAAATATACTTTAAAACATTTATTTTAAAACTACTTCAATGATTTGTAAGAAAATACATACTATATGAATATTTGAAAATAAGGTTATTAAATAAAATATAAAACTAGATTTTCATTTTTTAAAATAAAATACTAAGTCACTCTTTAACTAATTATTGCTATAATAGATTAAAAGGAAATACTTACGTTAGAATTTAAATATCTAGAAATAGTATATTTTTCAAAACATACTTCTTAAAGCAACTTTAAAATTTTAATTTATATTTAAAAAATTTACTTTAAAAACGTACTTGGTTGTTTAGAGAGAAATTTCCAATCTCAATTACTTAGATCAATTTTCCAAATTGATTCCCAATTTATTCCATTTGAAATAAATTTCTTTACTTGTCAGTTCATTTCGAAATTCATTAATTATGAACTTTATTGTTATTTCAGTTTGATTTTTAAATCCTTTAGCTGAAATATACAAATTTCAGGTTATTCCCAATTTCTTCTTTATTTTTCTTAAATAATTTAAATCCTAAATTCAAAATAGATTCAATCTTTTAATCAAAAACATTGAAGTTTAAGTTTCGTTAACTTTCTGTTTATTTAAATTTTCCTTACCATACTCAAAATTTATTTGTTAAAATTTTAGAGTCACTTTATTATCTTCCCAGCTCATTTATAAATTTGTTCAACTTTTCTATAATTATTTACTTACAATTTCACTTCTTTTATCTCCATTTCCAAACTCTAATTATATATTTGGTAATTCATTATTGCCCGATTACAACAATCAAGCCATAGCATTCAATACTTTCACATACTTCACTACAGGATATCAAATATTCAGAACAGAGAATATTAAATAATTAAATAAAGTTGAGGGGTCCAGTTGGATCCCTCCAACCTGTTCTCCCTGCATCCACAGATGTTAGCACAATATAATATGCCAATTTCAAATTATACCATACTATATCACATCAATCAATTCAAGCATTCAAATAATGATTTAAATTTGATCATTTAAAATCTAAATTTAACTGAGTGAGATTAACTCACCTTCGATTTTGTAATTGCAATCCATTCCAATATAGCCTGGGTTTTCTCGATTTTTGACCTTGTATAAACAATTTATGATTTATTAATATTTTAAATAATTGAACAATTTAAATTCCATTAATAAATTTAATTAACCAATTATTTTATTTAAACAAATTTTCTGGACAGATACAATTTAAGTTACAAAAATAATTAAATAGATTAACTTACAAATAAACCACCTTAATAATTGATTTTAAAATAACTTGTGAACTAAAATATCTGTGGATATATTTATCTATTTCGTTTTCCTTTTAAAACCACCTATGCATATACTCATAAAATAATTTACATTGTCATTTAAATTTCTACCTTCCAAATCATGCCCATACACGGATTATTTTCTCTCTCTTTTTTTTTCCAGTTAATATGCATTTGTATAACTCTATAAACATAATCGTCTTCTGACCTATATGTATACGTTTAATATATTCAATTAAAAAAACAGTAATTACCTGACGCTGACAAAATCAAAGCCCTAAAAATGAACCAGTGGCCGCCCTACCGTCAATCGTTACCCCTCCCCATCTCGAAGCGCACGCCTCCACTAATGGCTGCACCCCCTCACGCAGCCTCGGCCAACATCGAAACATGCGAGACATGAGAACTCGAAACCCCAAAGCTACAGCTCGAACGCCGACCCCTCGATCGCAAGGCCGACCAGACTTTGTACGAGATCGTCGACACGCCCAAAGGAACAATCGCCAAAGAAATCAACCCTCCTCAACATCGCGTTGCCGAAACCCTATTCAAAATACTCGATCCCAAATGCAAGCGACTTCGATTGGATTGAGGAGGACGAGAAGATATCGTTATTGATTTCGGCCATAAGGGTTTTTTTTTTGGGTTCGAATGCATAGATGATTCGAAGGAAAGGATTTGGAAAGAAAATAAATTTGTTCAGCCATAATTTGTTCTCGAACCAGGCTTAAGAAAGAAGGCTCTGCTTAAAATAAAAAAAGAAAACGTGAAAAGGGGAACATGATTTGATGGTTGCGTGAAGAAAACCACTACAGTGATTTTGAAAACGGTTGGACGAAAAGTTGTCGGGAAAGATTTGACTATTCCAATAGAACAAGTATAATAAAATTCAAATTAAATTTAAATTGTCTTTAGTTCGTAACTCAAAATTTCGAACTCCTATCGAGGCATGCCGCTAGGCGTTTATAATGTTATACGCCTACTCCGGACGCATTGGAAAAAGTTCTGAGTCCTAATTCGATCGTATGGAGAAGATAGCTTTTTGAACACAGTTCTTATATTAAATTTCAATTTAATTCTCAATGCGTTTACTTCACGTACAAACACACAACAACTCCGATCAATACGAAATTTGAAATCCGCTAATAATTCAATATTACGGACCCAATGGAACTGATTTCGTCGAATTCCGAGACTGCGCCTCGGAAGGCTATTTTTAAATTCAATTTCAACAGTAAAAATTTTAAAACTAAACAACCCATTTTTTATTTCAATTTACAACTTCTATTATCTTCGGTGTTATCAATATAGATTTTACAAGCCTTTAAATTATTTTTAACAGGCTTAGAATTCCAGATTTAATATTTTATCCAGCTTCAAATTATTTAATTCAATAATTTAATTATCAAATAAATTGAGATATTCGTAATTTAAGTTAAAATTACTCTATTGAATGTTTAAAATCAATTAAATATTCTGATTTTAAATTGCTTAAAAATTCCGGGTCGTCACAAGTAATAATATTTTCCAATAAATACTGCAAAATCCATTATGTTTTCACTTACTCAACAATATAATTTTCACAAAATCGTATTATTATTTATGAAATATCACTTTATTTTATAAACAAGAACAAACTTCCCAAATTCAGTTTAAAATAGGTTTTCCTTTATTTCTTATGAATTTCCGTAGAAATTCATAAATAATAACATTGTTACATTTCTTACCTTAATTCCAGTTTAATTTGTTAAATCACTATTATTTTGCAAATTTCACTCGAAATTTGTAAATAATTTTATTTTTCATTTATTTATCTAGTTTTATCATTATCGCACAATTTCATCCATTTTATTTTAATTAATTACATTCAAAATTTAAATCCACAATTAATTATAATTAACATCAAATAATACAATAACAAACAGTTAAACCAAGGCACAAGATATCTAAAATATTTAAATATCCAAACAATTTTAATATAACACTACACATATCAATAATTATAAACTTTCATCAATGAATATGAATTTAATATTTTTAAATCATAATTAATTAAATTAATAAACCACACTGACACGCTTTTGCGAACCACCTCAAAACTCAGCAATCTTATTAAATCAAATCAAATCAACACCATTAATTATGAAGTTTCTTCATGGTAAACTTTTTAAAATATTTTCATCAAAAAGTGACTAATATATTATTACTTTATCATGTGAAAAATGACCAAATCTTGTTTTAGTTTCTCTTGAATTAAAAATTATATGACTTTTCATTGTATTTTCTTAATTCGTTATAAGATTGTACTAAACATACAACAAAAAATTTCTTAGCTTCTTATTTCAATACAAGATTGTGCTCTGCTTTAGAAGGACTTCTAATAAAACAATTAATATTCTAGTTATGATACTGGTATTTTTCAGTATTGATACACATATAGATACACACATGTGTGTGTGTGTACACACACACACAAATGCAAACACACATGGATATATATAGCTACACTTCAATTTGGCTACACCTCTAATCCCCCTGATTTCGACCACAGATTCTGATTTAATTAATAATATTTTCTCTCTTTACACTACGCTAGGGAAAGTATCATTATTTAAATTGGACACACTATGACAGCAAAGTCCATCACAAATTAGTCACTAATCTTAAACCTACGACGAATTTATAATGGATAGTCCCCTTACTAAAACATGTGTGGCAGATCCGTCGTAATAAAATAAAAATGGAAAATCAACATAATTTGTGATGGATCTTCCAGAGTACGTAACAAATTTAATTTTTTATAACTCTGAGGTAAAATAATTGTAATAAAAATTTATTGCTTATCCGTCACAAACTAATGATAAAACTTTGATTTTTTTTAATACTTAATTAGTTACAATTTGTTCCATCATAAATTCGCTGCGATTTACTATACAAAAATCATAAAATAACTATGGATTTGTCACGTGAAATTTTCTGAAAATAAAAATACTTGCATAGGATATTTGTATACTACGTCACAAACCCATGACAAATAACGGTTATAGATTGTTTTATTTATTCTCTTGTTTCGTCCTAACAATCAAACAATATATTTATTACTTTAGAATATTACCTAAACAATTTCATCAAAAACTAAACCAAAAGAGCATATTAATAAATGAATAGATAAAAGATCAAGATAAACTGAAAGGAAATCATACAAATAGTAACCAACAAAATACAAGTCACAGTATATAAATTTCAATGCGCATACCAAAATACATGCCCATACATTAAATTTCAACATGCATACCAAAAATCTATCAATCATACCAAGTCCACAATAATAAGATGATCCCATAACCAATTAGGACCGAATGTGACAATCTTTGTTCGACAACTTACAAAATCTAAACTCAAACTCTTTATGCTTTTCATGATCATGTTCATCCTCATTACACCGCAAATGAACCTCATGCTCTTCTGTAATCTGTCGACAATGTGTCTCGGGCTTCTCTTCAATCCTTCGATGCTATGTCCCAAATTATTGACTTAATTCCATTGTTCGAGTCTCGACAGGTTGCATTTCCTCCGTTAAGGCATAGCCTAGATTTTAACTCCTATATTGTCCTTTCATTCATTAGCATCCTTCATCACTAGGCAACATGTGATCCGATCAATTAACAATACATGTTTTTTTTAAAGTACACTCCAAGAACATGAAATTTTGCATATATATATTGATATGCAACATTATCAGATATGCACTAAGTAACAAATCAATTATTCATAAAACTATTTGCATCTACCACCAAGATATGCACCTCGCTTTCAATTTAATGGGCTCAAAGCATGAAAAATCAATATTTGTTGCTCTTGTTGAACCTCCCCCGCATCCTCGTCATTCTCTTCTCTAATAGCAGTCAATCGCTCGTTACATGCAATATGATACCTAGCCTGTAAATATACAATATCATCAAATATTAAATTCAATCAACCCAAAAATTTAATCGAGTTGCAATCCCCAACTCAGTTTCAAAACTGAGGTGCACAACTAAGTTTCGTGCATCTGACTTCAACTGAGTTGCCCAACTCAGCTTAAAACTGAGTCGCCAACTCAGTTCTTAAACTGAGCTGCACACAACTCAGTTGAAAACTAAGCTGCCAACTCAGTTATAAAATTGAATTGCTGGCGGAGTTGTGCAACTTGATATGTGTTTCTTCATAAAGGTTCCAATTCACTTGAGACTACCCTCTTCTTGTGTAGAAAAGTTAAATCCACACTTGAGACATGTTGATGTTATGCAACTTGTAAAGGCATGTAGCACGCAGGATGAATGCAATATTAAAAAAATCAGTGCTTTCGTTGCTACCCAAAGGCATGTTGCAACCTGAAGACCCAGTTGCAATCTAAAGGCTTAGGACGAACTTGTAAAGGCATGTAGCAGGTAGGATGAAGGCATCTGTTGCATGCATGGCCTGAGTTTTCAAAAAAACATGTTGCTGCTCCGTTTTCAAATAAGTTTCACACTTGAGACATGTTCTGCAACTCAAAAATCAATGCATGGCTTACTACATGCTCCTACTCTCTTCAAAATCAATGTTTTTCAAAATCACTCAGTTTTCAAAAAATTAATGTTATTCAAAATTCATGTCACTCTATATATACTGCTTTTTGATATGAGTCTATATCTACTTTTCTGCCTAGCACTACTTTTTTCAAAATCAACTTGATATGTGTTTCAAAAAATCAACGTTTTTCAAAATTCATGTCCTAAAACTGGTTTTCTTCTTATACTTCACGTTGCCTTTTATTCCTTGCTATCTCAAATCCAGAGGGAGATGTCATCAAATAATAGATAAACTGTAAAATGTGTTTGAAAATATGTTGCATTTCATAACGATTAGTATTTATTACTGTAAATGAAGCAGAAACATGTTAAGGATTAACAAAGGAGGCATATGCCTGCTAATTCAAAAAATTCAAGTATCATCCTGATACCAGATCTCTATCAGCTATCACATTGAATTAAATTATTACTAAATGTTTCACCGATATTTTGATATGGCCGAACATCATTTACTGTAAATTTATCTGAAAATCTTCGGCGGTTGAGTTGACCCACTTCAAAATAATGGTAGTTGGATCATCCGCCGTTGTTATCTCATTACTACTTTTGACATGAGTCTGCCTAAATATCTTGAATGGTGTCACCGCTTTATTTTTGTCATTAGCCTATAATATAATATAATTATGTTATTCACTATTTGCTATAAAATATATTTAAATATTTTCTAAATTACCATCTTCTCCCAAGTCTCCTCCGTAGAAATTGAATCACATTATGCAAACGTGGATTGTTCTTATGACTAAATGATGTCTTTCGAGACTTTATTGTTATGTTAGGATGATTCCAATGCTCCAACCAACCTTTCCATTGATGCTCTAATACAAATGGTGGTATTTCCTTCTTATTAATTTCCAGTTCCTTCATCTTAAGAATAATACATGAACAACATCCTATAACTTTTCGGCACCAAGCCTCCCTCATCATAGAAAAGGTGACATCCTTCGGATCTAAGCAATAAATCTTTTCCTAAATGGTAGAAATGGTTTGCAATCATAATGAAGCAAATAGTGTATAGTGCATAGTGATTATAAAATACTAATCATCAAATTCCACTTTGTAGATCAATAATAGCCGTATAATTCATTACTCAATATAAAAATACAAATTAATTACCATGAAATCAGCAAATAAGGCTTTTTTCACATCGGCAACCACATTCTTCCATGAAGCCGCCCAAATATCACCGATACATTGCTCTATTAAATTTGTTATTTTTTGGCATGCATAGAAGATGGATAAAGTACAAAATTCTTGTAAAATGTGTATTAAAAATCATGAACATATTATCGATTTCAAAATATCAAAGGAGGTGTAAATATTTTAGCAAAAGCTTTCATAAAATAAAATATTTTATATATTGTGTCATTACAAAATAAGCACACATAAGCATTGATCAATAAAGTCACTTGAAGAGAAGACAAAACCTACTTGTTTCATGTGATCTTTTATCATTTTTCTTTAAACTTTCACTAAAATTTTGATGATTTATTGTAACGACCCTCTATTTTGGACTATTCGCATCCGCACATGTCGGACTTGAATAATTCAAAATACCGAATTGTTAATTTAAATTAGGCAAAATCAGATATACAGTAAATAAATAATCACAGAATCACAGATACAGAGTAATAATATGCAGCGGAAGTAAAAGAGATAGTAGTTCATGAAGCTACTATATAAATATATAAGATACATCAGAGTTTACAACAGAAGAGAAATACGATACATCAAGTACAAATCAGAATACATCACAGGAATCATCGAATACTGAAAGCAGAATAGATGGCTGGATCTTCAAGCAAAGCTCCAACTCCAAAGGTGAGCCTCGAATACTGGTACACTCAGTCTGACCCGAGCGTAAAGCAAAACACAAAACACTCGAGTCAGGATTAATATTCTCATATCAATAAATCCAACTCAAGTGAAATAGCAATCGAAATACAAGTAACTCAAAGGATGTTGGAATTACCATCCCCTAAGGATCCGTTAAACTATCTACTATGTAGTAGTGTACGCTAAATAGATAATGTCTATTAGTAATATAAAGTATCAAAATAGTGTTAAGGCGTTACCATTATCCCCTTTAACACATTTTATATAGATGTCATAGTCTATACAGCACTGTAAACTCCACCGTAAACTGGTGGGATATCAGGGAGTACTCCATAGGTATAACACAAAAGAAATTCGTAGTGATCGCGTATATAGGGATACAAGTATGACAAGGCACATGAGGCAATACCCAAGGTAGTGAAACTATCGTTCGCCTGATCCGGATTGGTGAGAACGCATCGCCGCAGCGATCGCAACACCGCGAAACAACACTCCTGAAATTTCGAGGGTACACCAATCAATAACAAGTAATGAGTAGTAGTTACGAAGAAGTGTGTTCGCTCAAGGTGGCTAACCCCATTTGTCCCGGCACGGCTCCTGATTTTAGTCATTTCCAATTTGACACAAGTGTCAAGGCTATCCATTATCGTTCTCTTTCTTCGGTCATCACGTACATCATTCCAACCACTTCATTCTGGATCATAACTCCGCGTATAGTTATTAAAGTGGTTTTCGGTTTAGATAGAGAGTATATCCATAACCGATTCCGGTTTCTTTAATAACTTTCGTAATTATTACACCGATTGGTCGTTTAATAAATTTCAAAAACAAATCAATTTCAATTTCAATTCGAAAATCAACATTTAGTTTTTCTTTCTAAATCAATTTCCAAAGTTTACGTTTCAAACTTTCAACTTTCCGTTTCAAAATCTTATAATTCAATTGCAATTTTTTTTTTAGCAATTCAAATATGAATTCAAGTTCGTATATATAAGTTTCATTCCGAAATCATTTGAATTAATTTAATTTAACATTCAAATCAATCTAATTTCATTTATTGATTTCATTCAATATTCATTAAGTTACTTTATCACTCAGACAATTTCCATTTAATTTCCAATTCATTAAATCAATTACTTACGTTCAACTTCATTATATCCAACTTCAAATTGAATTAAATTAAATTCGTCCAATCAATTCTTTTAATTACAAGTCTTACGTTAATTTCAATAAATCCCATTCATTTCAATGAATCACATTTATTTCTTGTTAAAGAAATTCAATTTTCACTCATTCATTGACTTCGTTACAAATTTCAAACTCAATTAATAAAGAACTAAATTTCATATATTCGAGAAGTTTAATATCACTTATTAACTTACTTAAATTTTCCAAAGATTAATTAATAAATAAAGAAACTAAATTTTATTAACAAAGTTCAAATTCACTTATTCAAAAGTTCAATTTCTCTTATCAAAGAATTCAGTTTTTATTCAATTATCAAATAACTTATTCAATTATTAAATAATTTCAATCTTAATTATTAATAATTTCAAAAATTAATAATTACAACTTGATTATCAATTCAAACTTAATTATTAAATCATTCCCACTTCATTATGAATTCAAACTTAATCATCGAATCATTTCAACTTAATTATAAATTCAACTTAATAATTTCAAACTTAATTATAATTCCAAACTTAATTATAATTTCAAATTTAATTATTAAATGATTTCAAACTTAATAATTTCAAAACTCGATTATTACAAATTCCAAATTATTTATTAATAATTTCAAATTTAATTATTAAATAATTAAATTTCAAACAACGTTCTTTCATCAATTACTACGTTAATATTTGTTTTCAAATTTCAATCTTTACATTTTCCTTTCATAAAGATTCAAATTCTAACCTTATTTAACACTTATTCTTTATTCAAATAAAATCATTATTTCATTTCTAAATCAAATTATTGACCAATCGGATTTTTATTTAATTCTCTATCCTAAGTCAAGTTCATTTGGGTATTTATTAATTCAACCCGATTCCAATTCAATTCAAAAATCAAAACATAACAAAGGGAACTTGCAGTGTGATAACTGAGATAGTGTCGAAGTAAATAAACAAGCAATAACAACAATTAATAACAATTCAATAATCAATTCAAATAATCCCGAAATAATCGTATTACTTCACATTGTTGTTTGTGCGAATTAATATAATTATTTCTAGAATCTACACTATCATTTCATGTAGATTAAAGATTATTACACTAATATTCCATACGGTTCTTCACTTGTCATTCGATTTTAATTTTACACTACAACAAATAAATCCTATATATGTTCAATGGTTTAAAGTGTAATTTATCCAATTCTACGTGTCAATTAATTTAACAATTAAAAGGGGTCGTATTATACAAATTTAACTAATCAAATTCAACACATATGTCGATTCATATTTTTAACTATCCTACGTCAATTTCAATTTTAAATTATTTATCACTTGCAACATTAACAATTTTGACATCCAATATCTACATCAAACAATCAAACATTTATCAACCAACTGTATTATCATCGCATAAATAATTAACAGATAATAGTGTCAGATGTCATAGGTGAACTGATACAGGTAATAACATATATAATAGTGTAACTAACTACAGCAGCATATTTCAATTGTCGTTTCAATTGAAATCAAATTTAATAAATAAAAGAACATTAATCGTGAGTGATTGCTCATCTTTCGAGGACAGATAGGTTTAACAAAGAATTGAGCTACGAGTTTCGAAGCACGCTAAATGGGTACGATTCGACGGAGAAAACAGGCTCTACGGACAAGCTGGTAACAGTGATCGATAAAATGAATCAGAACCGGATGGATAAGGATATATGGTATAAATAAACATACGTGTATAGCCATGTATAACTATTTACATAAAATCATATTTTAAAATCCAACTGATACCTTATATGCTTATAAAATTTATAATACACATATGCAGACGTTGGTAAATATGCAGACTATGCATAACAACTATATATACATGTCACTCCCAAAACAGTTATAAATGCAAACAAAAACTTGTGTAGCTTCATATAATATATATAGGCAACATATTATATACACATCTATAACTTATAAGTACTATATATATACACAGTATATTATACGTAAAGTTATTGCAAACCAATCTAAAAGTATTACCATAGATTTGAAAATAGTTAAACATATTGAATGACACTTGCACATGCTGGGTTAAAACCATACTATTCACATTTCTGACGTTACATACAAAAAATAGATCCAACTATCAAAACTTGATAATAATATCGTACGTATATTAATTCCGTTAAACAAAATATGCATGTTTATAAGCTACAGTACATCTCTATAAATATATACGCTTTTATATAAACCCAACACTATAATACTTAAATAATGCACGAACCATCAAAACTCATATACACTGTTATATGAAATCATACGTAAAATACATTTGCAAACTAACATACATATATGTATGTTACAACTGTATATATTTTTATACTTATAACACCAGGTAGCTTAATAACTTATATGAACTGAAATAAGCAAGCTATAGACATACACGAACACAGCTTCATAAACTTATATAATACATATATCCAATAGAATTTATACATCTTGTAAGCAGTAAAATATATATATACTTGAAAACCAAATCGTTAAAATAAAATTATGCATAGCTTATAGACTACACATATACAGAACATATGTAAACTTATATATATACTTTAACCCCACATCTACAGCTATTATCTATATGTATGAATGAACCACATTATACAATATATATACACACTTACCCAATGCAAAAGAGGAGGCACGGCCGAGAAAGAGTGGAGATTTGGACACGCCGATCGAGACCAGCTAGATTCAAGCGACGTGGAGGGAGGAACGGGTTGCTAGCTGGCAATGGTAGAAGTGGAGGACGTGATGGAGAAAATGATGGCGGGGAAAAGACTGCGTGTGTGCTCGGAGGGAGAAAGTGGCGATGTCGGCTTGGATGTCGGGTAGGAGGAAGCAAGGGTTGTGGCAAATGAGAGGGAAAGCAGGAGAGGCGGTGGTTCACGGTGGTGTAGGCGCATGGGTAGGAGGGGAGGAGGAGAGAGAGCGGCTGACGGAGTTTGTCGAGGCCGAGCCGGGTGCGGTGCTTGCGGGGAAGGAGGGTCGGGGTTGTGTTCGGCCATGATGGATTGGGTAAGGTTGCTTAGTTGTGGGTGGTGAAGAGCAGGCGAAGGAAATGAAGAAAATGCAGGAAAGGAAGAAGGAAAGTGTGGATCTAAAATATAAAGGCTACCGGAATGTTTAACAATGTAAAACAGAGTGCACTTGAATATAAGAATGTGAATAGACTCATTTATTTGGTATGAATTTCCTCTTCTGTGCAAACAAAACAACATATGAATTAGCATTGGGAATAACTGATGGTAGGCTCGATAATTCAGGAAGTATTAAAGGCAGCCAACTGTTGAAAGAATTTAAATAGCCAAACTAAACAAAATGCTCCAAATGCGTACCGTTACATCGAACCGTTCAATCCATTCGTCGCACATCCAATCTTAAAACATAGAAATGAATATACCGTAGAGACCAGCACTTTGAGACGATCAAAATGGTATACAGATATTGATGGTGCGACTGAATTATAAAAATTCGAATTTTATAATAGCGGAAAATGCATGAAAAACGTAGAAAAATAAGATCGACGGAGCCAAAGATGTCCGAATTTGGAAAAACGACAAACTAACATCTTGCTCAGAAGATGATTTAGAATTTTTCCATGTAAAAATAGTTTGGTTTTGAAAATGTTTTATTTTCATCGCTTTTTAACTGATTAAATAGAAGTAAATTTACGCGCGAAATAAACTTTCATATTTTCGGACGAAAATTTACCAGTTGCTATGTTTAACTAGACGCATTCCAAATATCAAATTTATATTTCACCATTTTATCGTTTAAAAATTCCACAAAATTTCAATTAATAACGTTATTAAAACCGGTTAAATTTACGGGTCGTTACATTCTCCCCCACTCAAAACTTTTCGTCCCCGAAAAGGAAGGGAGTAGGTTAATAGAAACAACCAAAAGAAAATAAACTTAAATTACAAAATAAACTAATTAAATTTAAACCATATAAATTTCAATCTTAAATTCATTTATATTCGACAATTGACTTTAAACTCAATGAATTTCATTAACTTGGTTTTATTTCAATTTATTATTGTTTGTTTCAAAATTTATTTCAAACAACAATTTATTTTATTAATCCATTTATTATTCAACTAACCTAGTATTCTATTTATCTTTATTAACCGTTTTATAATTAAACTTTAAGTGTATAACATTTATTATGCGTACTCACATCTTATTTATGAAGACAATTTTATATTGTATATTATCAAATTTTCTTAAATTAACAATTCCAAGATCATAAATTTGAATAGTTATTTATTATAATCATACTTTATTCGACAAATTTAATTTTTCTTTATTCCAAATTATTATTAAATTTACTCCACTTAATATCCTATTACATATATAATGTACATTTACACTTATTATAACCACTCAAATTTATTATTATTATTTTTTTTTAACTCCTTTAACATCATTTTATAATGTATAATATTCAATTACATAGTTAACTTGAAAATTTAGGTAAGTAATATATAATGCAGTTGAGTATTACACTAGTAAAACTTTCTAATTTAATTATTCAGGCTTAAACTTTTATTTAAAATTTCGATTTCATTTTATAATTTAAATTATCCTTTATCACAAATTTAAGGATTTTATTTTCGAGTAACTTCAAATTTATTTAGAGGTAAATAAATATATATGTATAATATATCGAATCAGATTTAATCATATACCAATATATGTATTTACAAATAAAATCATACTTTAAGAAATTCAAATCAATTTATTTTTCAAACAAACCATAGCAATGCTACGGAATAGTCTCTCCACTTCGAAACTCGAAAATGAATGTCGATGATGCGGCCGTCATCACCGAATTTTTTTTTTCCAGTGACGAAATAAGAGAGCACTGATTTAAACATTTTTAAATTCTTTAAGAATGGTTTCGATTTGAAAATACTTTGAATAATATACACTTTACGAAAAATCAAAGTTTGAAATCACCAGAAGTTAAATTCCCAGATTCTAAATTTTAAATTCATTTAAATACCAAATCAAATATAAACTAAGTTTTATAAATTCATTTATTTATATTATGAAATAGTCAATGGTTTATAAAACGATAATTGAAAATTACATATTATCATTTAAGACAACAAATTCATTAATAGTTTAATTTCAAAAAAACTTTATACTTATATATAATATAATCATACAAAACTATTTAATTCACCAAATTTGAAAATACTATTGTGTCAGTTTGCTTTGTTCGAGTGTTTTGGAAATCCTATCGATAGCATTGATAGACGAATCGATCGAAAACCCAAATCAACATCAACAACTCAAACAACACAGTATAAAATAAACATTTTAAATATTAATTTACAAATACAATTTCTCGCTTGACGGTACATGAATGGATTTTCAAAATAAGGACAGGGTTTCAAATTTGATGGACTCAATCAAAGAAATTTTTTATTCGATAATAAGTTCGGAAGAAAAGATAAGGTGATTCAAATAACAGAATCAGGAGATGGATAAGCTTATATAATTCACGGGCAACCTTAACCGGGTCGACCGTAACTTCAAGAATAAGATCGATGCTGAATTCCGAGGTAAATCAACATTCGATCTCAAGAAATAGAGTTCAGGTATAGCAGGAGATAGATAGCATCGAAAACCGAGGATACAGAAATCTTCGGTAAATCGATGTCTATTGTAAATGAGTTTCACCCATTTACAGATAAATTTGGGATTGGCGAGACCGCCGACTCACTATAAAGATCATTCGAAGTGGAGTTTTGGGGTACTCCAGAATCAAAAGAAGATAAATAGTGAGAGATATGAATGAATTTTGAGACCGCAAAGAACGTTCCAAAATTCAAAGGAATTGAGTTAAAAGAAAGAGATTGAAACTCGTGTGGGAGTGATTCTGTAAATACATTTACCCTATATGCTAAGTTTTGCCTAGAGCTACCAAAAGCTCTGATACCAACTGTAACGACCCGCTATTTTGGACTATTCGCATACGCACATGTCGGACTTGAATAATTCAAAATGCCGAATTGTTAATTTAAATTTGGCAAAATCAGATATACAGTAAATAAATAATCACAGAATCACAGACACAGAGTAATAATATGCAGCAGAAGTAAAAGAGATAGTAGTTCATGAAGCTACTATATAAATATATAAGATACATCAGAGTTTACAACAGAAGAGAAATACGATACATCAAGTACAAATCAGAATACATCACAGGAATCATCGAATACTGAAAGCAGAATAGATGGCTGGATCTTCAAGCAAAGCACCAACTCCAAAGGTGAGCCTCAAATACTGGTACACTCAGTCTGACCCGAGCGTAAAGCAAAACACAAAACACTCGAGTCAGGATTAATATTCTCATATCAATAAATCCAACTCAAGTGAAATAACAATCGAAATACAAGTAACTCAAAGGATGTTGGAATCACCATCCCCTAAGGATCCGTTAAACTATCTACTATGTAGTAATGTACGCTAAATAGATAATGTCTATCAGTAATATAAAGTATCAAAATAGTGTTAAGGCGTTACCATTATCCCCCTTAACACATTTTATATAGATGTCATAGTCTATACAGCACTATAAACTCCACCGTAAACTGGTGGGATATCAGGGAGTACTCCATAGGTATAACACAAAACAAATTCGTAGTGATCGCGTATATAGGGATACAAGTATGATAAGGAACATGAGGCGATACCCAAGGTAGTGAAACTACCGTTCGCCTGATCCGGACTGGTGAGAACGCATCGCCGCAGCGATCGCAACACCGCGAAACAACACTCCTGAAATTCCGAGGGTGCACCAATCAATAACAAGTAATGAGTAGTATTTACGAAGAAGTGTGTTCGCTCGAGGTGGCTAACCCCATTTGGCCCGGCACGGCTCCTGATTTTAGTCATTTCCAATTTGACACAAGTGTCAAGGCTATCCATTATCGTTCTCTTTCTTCGGTCATCACGTACATCATTCCAACCACTTCATTCTCGATCATCACTCCGCGTATAGTTATTAAAGTGGTTTTCGGTTTAGATAGAGAGTATATCCATAACTGATTCCGGTCTCTTTAATAACTTTCGTAATTATTACACCGATTGGTCGTTTAATAAATTTCAAAAACAAATCAATTTCAATTTCAATTCGAAAATCAACATTTAGTTTGTCTTTCTAAATCAATTTCCAAAGTTTATGTTTCAAAACTTTCAACTTTCCATTTCAAAATCTTATAATTCAATTGCAATTTTTTTTTAGCAATTCAAATATGAATTCAAGTTCGTATATATACGTTTCATTCCGAAATCATTTGAATTAATTTAATTTAACATTTAAATCAATTTAATTTCATTTATTGATTTCATTCAATATTCATTAAGTTACTTTATCACTCAAACAATTTCCATTTAATTTTCAATTCATTAAATCAATACTTACTTTCAACTTCATTATATCCAACTTCAAATTGAATTAAATTAAATTCGTCCAATCAATTCTTTAAATTACAAGTCTTACGTTAATTTCAATAAATCCCATTCATTTCAATGAATCACATTTATTTCTTGTTAAAGAAATTCAATTTTCACCCATTCATTGACTTCGTTACAAATTTCAAACTCAATTAATAGAGAACTAAATTTCATATATTCGAGAAGTTTAATATCACTTATTAACTTACTTAAATTTTCCAAAGATTAATTAATAAATAAAGAAACTAAATTTTATTAACAAAGTTCAAATTCACTTATTCAAAAGTTCAATTTCTCTTATCAAAGAATTCAGTTTTTATTCAATTATCAAATAATTTATTCAATTATTAAATAATTTCAATCTTAATTATTAATAATTTCAAAAATTAATAATTACAACTTGATTATCAATTCAAACTTAATTATTAAATCATTCCCACTTCATTATGGATTCAATCTTAATCATCGAATCATTTCAACTTAATTATAAATTCAACTTAATAATTTCAAACTTAATTATAATTCCAAACTTAATTATAATTTCAAATTTAATTATTAAATGATTTCAAACTTAATAATTTCAAAACTCGATTATTACAAATTCCAAATTATTTATTAGTAATTTCAAATTTAATTATTAAATAATTAAATTTCAAACAACGTTCTTTCATCAATTACTACGTTAATATTTATTTTCAAATATTAATCTTTACATTTTCCTTTCATAAAGATTCAAATTCTAACCTTATTTAACACTTATTCTTTATTCGAATAAAATTATTATTTCATTTCTATATCAAATTATTGACCAATCGGATTTTTATTTAATTCTCTATCCTAAGTCAAGTTCATTTGGGTATTTATCATTTCAACCCGATTCCAATTCAATTCAAAAATCAAAACATAACAAAGGAAACTTGCAGTGTGATAACTGGGATAGTGTCGAAGTAAATAAACAAGCAATAACAACAATTAATAACAATTCAATAATCAATTCAAATAATCCCGAAGTAATCGTATTACTTCACATTGTTGTTTGTGCGAATTAATATAATTATTTCTAGAATCTACACTGTCATTTCATGTAGATTAAAGATTATTACACTAATTTTTCATACGGTTCTTCACTTGTCATTCGATTTTAATTTTACACTACAAAAAATAAATCCTATATACGTTCAATGGTTTAAAGTGTAATTTATCCAATTCTACATGTCAATTAATTTAACAATTAAAAGGGATCGTATTATACAAATTTAACTAATCAAATTCAACACATATGTCGATTCATATTTTTAACTATCCTACGTCAATTTCAATTTTAAATTATTTATCACTTGCAACATTAACAATTTTGACGTCCAATATCTACATCAAACAATCAAACATTTATCAACCAACTGTATTATCATCGCATAAATAATTAATAGATAATGGTGTCAGATGTCATAGGTGAACGATGCAGGTAATAGCATATATAAAAGTGTAACTAACTACAGCAGCATATTTCAATTGTCGTTTCAATTGAAATCAAATTTAATAAATAAAAGAACATTAATCGTGAGTGATTACTCACCTTTCGAGGACAGATAGGTTTAATAAAGAATTGAGCTACGAGTTTCGAAGCACGCTAGATGGGTACGATTCGACGGAGAAAATAGGCACTACGGACAAGCTGGTAACAGTGATCGATAAAATGAATCAGAACCGGATGGATAAGGATAGATGGTATAAATAAACATATGTGTATAGCCATGTATAACTATTTACATAAAATCATATTTTAAAATCCAACTGATACCTTATACGCTTATAAAATTTATAATACACATATGCAGACGTTGGTAAATATGCAGACTACGCATACCAACTATATATACATGTCACTCCCAAAACAGTTATAAATGCAAACAGAAACTTGTGTAGCTTCATATAATATATATAAGCAACATATTATATACACATCTATAACTTATAAGTACTATATATATACACAGTATATTATACGTAAAGTTATTGCAAACCAATCTAAAAGTATTACCATAGATTTGAAAATAGTTAAACATATTGAATGACACTTGCACACGCTGGGTTAAAACCATACTATTCACCTTTCTAACGTTACATGCAAAAAATAGATCCAACTATCAAAACTTGATAATAATATGGTATGTATACTAATTCCGTTAAACAAAATATGCATGTTTATAAGCTACAGTACATCTCTATAAATATATACGCTTTTATACAAACCCAACACTATAATACTTAAATAATGTACGAACCATCAAAACTCATATACACTGTTATATGAAATCATACGTTAAATACTTTTGCAAACTAACATACATATATGTATGTTACAACTGTATATATTTTTATACTTATAACACCAGGTAGCTTAATAACTTATATGAACTGAAATAAGCAAGCTATAGACATACACGAACACAGCTTCATAAACTTATATAATACATATATCCAATAGAATTTATACATCCTGTAAGCAGTAAAATATATATATACTTGAAAACCAAATCGTTAAAATAAAATTATGCATAGCTTATAGACTACACATATACAGAACATATGTAAACTTATATATATACTTTAACCCCATATCTACAGCTATTATCTATATGTATGAATGAACCACATTATACAATATATATACACACCTACCCAATGCAAAAGATGAGGCACGGCCGAGAAAGGGTGGAGATTTGGGCACGCCGATCGAGACCAGCTGGATTCAAGCGACGTGGAGGGAGGAACAGGTTGCTAGCTGGCAATGGTGGAAGTGGAGGACGTGATGGCGAAAATGATGGCGGGGAAAAGACTGCGTGTGTGCTCGGAGGGAGAAAGTGGCGATGTCGGCTTGGATGTCGAGTAGGAGGAAGCAAGGGTTGTGGCAAATAAGAGGGCAAGCAGGAGAGGCGGTGGTTCACGGTGGTGTGGGCGCGTGGGTAGGAGGGGAGGAGGAGAGAGAGCGGCTGACGGAGTTTGTCGAGGCCGAGCCGGGTGCGGTGCTAGCGGGGAAGGAGGGTCGGGGTTTTGTTCGGCCATGATGGATGGGGTAAGGTTGCTTAGTTGTGGGTGGTGAAGAGCAGGCGAAGGAAATGAAGAAAATGCAGGAAAGGAAGAAGGAAAGTGTGGATCTAAAATATAAAGGCTACAGGAATGTTTAACAATGTAAAACAGGGTGCACTTGAATATAAGAATGTGAATAGACTCATTTATTTGGTATGAATTTCCTCTTCTGTGCAAACGAAACAACATATGAATTAGCATTGGGAATAACTGATGGTAGGCTCGATAATTCAGGAAGTATTAAAGGCAGCCAACTGTTGAAAGAATTTAAATAGACAAAGTAAACAAAATGCTCCAAATGCGTACCGTTACATCGAACCGTTCAATCGCTTCGTCGCGCATCCGATCTTAAAACATAGAAATGAATATACCGTAGAGACCAGCACTTTGAGACGATCAAAAAGGTATACTGATATTGGTGGTGCGATTGAATTATAAAAATTCGAATTTTATAATTGCGGAAAATGCATGAAAAACGTAAAAAAATAAGATCGACGGAGCCAAAGATGTCCGAATTTGGAAAAACAACAAACTAACATCTTGCTCAGAAGATGTTTTAGAATTTTTCCATGTAAAAATATTTTGGTTTTGAAAATGTTTTATTTTCATCGCTTTTTAACTGATTAAATAGAAGTAAATTTACGCGCGAAATAAACTTTCATATTTTCGGACGAAAATTTACCAGTTTCTATGTTTAACTAGACACATTCCAAATATCAAATTTATATTTCACCATTTTATCGTTTAAAAATTCCACAAAATTTCAATTAATAACGTTATTAAAACCGGTTAAATTTATGGGTCGTTACATTTATATTGTCTTCTTATATTTAGTTCATAAAGAAAAATATTTTATATATTGCATCATTATAAAATACTTGTTAATACCTTATGGACCTAAAATGTGCATAACTTAACTTTCCTATAACATCATACTCAACTATCCAATAACAATTAACAAAAACTATAGGAAATGAATTTTAGGTGATACACATCGGTTTTTGTGCCAAACTCTTCATACACTCATTTCAAAAATTTAAGTACGTCTATTTTAATATGAAGTTTATACAAACGTTAATATTATAAATTCTGAGTTTTATACATTGAATATTAAGGAAAATCCCTTTTAACATTATATGATAAAGTATTATACATATATAATTCTTTTGACTTTTATAACTCGTTTATAAACTTTTGCAATGAAATAATCTTTGTACAAACATGCTATTTGTCCTAGTATGGTTATAATTGAGTTAAAGTTGGTTATACAAAGTTATAAACCCAGTCAAAAACCGCTGAGTATATCTATATAAATGGAGGATTGTCTATGGTTACATGGGATGACAAAAAACGGATTCAAATCGTAAATGGATCTTGATTAGCATCGTAAAAATTGTTGTAAAAATCTGTACTAATCTAGGATGACGAAACATGAACTTTTACATTGCTAGTCATTCAAAAACATGATTAAACATGCGCTGCTAATAGTCCACAGAACATGCATAAAAATAAACACAAATAAATATGGGATAACAAAATAAAGATTAAATGTGCGCTGCTAATCGTCAAACACAAATTTTTAAGTTGCTAATCAGACAAAAAAAGTTGAGCATATCTATTCTATTATATAAGAAATTCAATATTTGACCATTAGTATTATGCTTTCTCATTCATTCTCAATCAACATACTGAGTTCTCCTTAGCTCTATAATTAAATTTTCATTTTAACCCTCTATATGTTATTAATTTTTCTTCAAACCATAAAAATATTAATTCCTACTTCTTAAAATTCCTATAATACATCTCAAGATGTTATAATTTGTGTAAACGTTTTGCAACTTGAATAATTATTATATAAACACATTAACAAAGAAATAAACACCTCACTTATATTAACTAAGAATTAATTAAGCTAAATATTTAATTAGTTTAGGAAAAGATACTTAAGAAGATATTTTCACAAAAGTCAAATCAAACCACATCAAAATCTAACAAAACTTTCATTTTACATTTCTTAAGCATTAAATGATTATGACATAAAGAATGATGTAATAAGGTGATGGTAAGGTTTGAAAAATATGGTTCACTTTGTGGATAAGTAAGGGCATTTTTGTCCATTCAAGTTATAATATTTATTCCTAAACTTTTCCTATAAATACCCACCTCCATCTCCACTTTCATTCACACATTTCGACATCTTCTCTATTTACTTAAGCTTCTTTAATAGCTTCCATGCCTTCTAGAAAATAAAATATTATAGTAGCGAAGCTATACGAAAATTATGAGAAACACCACTTCAATGTAAAGATACTAGCTCGTATCATCACCAAATACCTCCTCCACCTCTCCATTGCTCACAACCACATCTCCTCACCTTCAAAGTCAAGAGAACCACCCAACCAAAAGCATGCCCGTGCCTACCCTAGCCTAGACTGAGCCCTATAGAAAGAAAGGAGCAAGATCATGGAGCTCCGGAGTGAAAATATTGGAGAGAAGTGCCGCCGGTTTAATTCCAAGAAGATAAGAGGAAGTTTGAAGTACTACGGATGTTTTGCCAGATTTTTTGGAGCTTAGGAAGGAAGAATGGAGTAGACGATGATTAGTTGAAGTTGACAAAAGTTTAGTGTTGTTGGATAAGAATATTGGCATGAAGAATTAATTAGAGACAATGGTGAGTACTCGCATTTAAATTTACTAATTAATCTCTAAATAATTCCAAGTTTAATGATATGAATATATATATATATATATATATATATATATATATATATATATATATATATATTTGTGTGTGTACTGGATGATTATATATGTGATTACTTGTTTGAATATATGGATGTAAATATGGATGATTACTTGGTTTGATAAATTATAAGAGAAATGGTTAGTAATTAACCACAGCTAATTTAATAAGAATTAAATCCACATATGAAAATTGTTTAGCCTCTTAACGATTTTAAAATATCTAAAATGTTGAAAATGATATTATAATAATATAATATTATAATATGGAATGAAATGAAATATGAGTTTGAAATATGAAAATATTGTTTAAAATGAGTTCAAAATGGTTTAGAAATGTTTTAGGAACATGTAAAAGTGATTTTATAAAGTTTCAAAAGAAATTGAAAAACAAGTCAGGACTAGGCGCGTAACGGTAGTTCGCGATTTCACGCCGAAAGTTTCAAATGAGCATATGAAATGGGATATGGCTCGAATTATTCGAGATAAGTATTTTCTGAACTATGATATCCATAGTTTTTAAATGAAGAAATAAAATCAAGATTTCATCCTGTAAATTTTAAAATAAGTCGAAACAAGTTTTAAGAAAATCGTGGTTTTGCAGTTTCAAAACCAGAATTAGAAATTGATTTAAAATGAATATTTTTAAATGTTAAAAAATATGAAATAAACTTGATAAATCTTTTAAAATGTTTTAAAGGAAATTGAGTTATATAAATCAATTTCCAAAAGATAGAAAATTCGTTTTGATCAATGTAGCTTTTAAAACACTTTTCATAACACTTTTCACAACAGTTTTAAATAACTTGTGAAATATGATTTTAATCTTAATCATTCTTTTTCATTTCTTTTATAAATGGTTTTTAAAAGAAAAATTATATTTTTTAATAACGATTTGGAATTTTTATAAATCATTTCTAAAAATGAAAGGTATGCGGAAACGACTAATACATTTGTCCTGCTTGTGAGATCTAAATGGTAAAACAAGGTGCGTAACTAAGCTTAGGAATGGAGCAACCAATACTCCGAAATAACATGGCCTCTGTTTTCTCTTTTACATGAGGGATGGAATAGATCGAAGGGGAAGCCTAGATACTCTAAAAAAATCCCATTTAAGTTTTTCCAAAAGCAAGGAATTCTCAAAATAGTTAATTAAACTGGACTTTAATGGTATAAACGATATTCTGATCAAACTTTGTATTAAGATCTAAGGAGGAAACTTGTACTATCCATGTGATTTTGAAAGGTGATTCCACCGTTATTCCATGAATTGTATGAGTTGAATACGAAAGTAAATCTGGGTATAATTATTCTAATCTTTTACTCAATACAAATTAGTTTGAGGTTTATAGTGAACTATGTCTTAAATAACATTGTTTTTGACCCATTAAAATGTTATAATTTGAATATGAGAAATATTTGATTTAAATTTAAATAAATGATTTGGGAAAGTTTTTCCTAAGTTAAAAATGAAACGATTTAGAACTATTCCAATTTAAAGTAAGTTTTAATTAACCAAAGGATTTAATAAATGAGGCTTAATGATTCCATATACTCTGAAAAAGATAATGAAATGATTTAATGAATATATTTTTAAGAGAAATTTGATCAAGTAATTGAATTTTGCGTGGGAATCACCTATATACCCAAATGCCTTTTTATCGACGGTTAGTTCGGAGGAACCGGGGTCGGATTTGGGTAATTCCTATCAGAAAACCACTTTGAACCAATGTATACGTTCGAAAGTGAAGATATGTTGAAGATGATGATTACTGAAGATCGAAGATCTTTAGAATGTATGGATTATTGTCACGAGTCCCAACGGTTTTACCCCATATTATATTTATATGGCAGTGGTGTTTGCTTTCTAAAATCTTCGTCGTATTGAAGACCGGAGATCTTCAGGTCGAAAGGACTGCTTGTTGTCATTCTCTGGGTAGCTCCCAATATAAAGACAATTATTATAGCAGTGTTTCTGTCGTGTTTTGAAATCTTCAGATTATAATGACTACTCGCTACCGATCCATGGGGTGATTCCTAAAAAATGGATGTGGTAGAAGGAGTGCCTTCGATTTCATTGTCACGGAGTGGACTTGTATGGATGAGTGTCCAACAGTGAATTTCTGATCATATTATTTGATCCCTATCAACGTATTATTTACTTGGTAGCGAAGTAGACAACTTCTCTTAGCTTAACACCTTTTCTTGAGACGTATAAGATTAGGAGTTATACATTTATAGAAATTAGTTGTATGATTAAGGAATGACAATGTTGCATTCTAAGAGGAATGTTGCATAGCCTCACGAGCTTCACATCTCGGAGACGATATGGCTAATTATGTGGTCTGTAGGACATATATTTCAGGGTATCCGTTATATGGGTATGGATGAGTTTAGTGGAATCTAGATCCTCAAGGCATCTAATGCCTTATTTATTTTAATATAGTAGCTAGCTTGTGGAAAGTGATGAGGCTTTAGAAATTGGTAGTGTAGCAAGTACAGTTCCAAGTAATTAGCTTGAAAAAAACGATAAGGCTTTCGAGGACTATAGTTGTTATGCATGGATCGAAGGAAATGATCATTAGTTCCCTATCATGTTGGAAATCCAATTCCAAATACAAGCTTTATGGTTTTGATTGTAGTCCCAAAAATAGGTGTAATGCTTTGCAAACATTTCAGCTACCCTAGTAGGTATCATATATTCCGTCCGGTATATTCCGTTGATGTAGCCCGGATATATTACCATATTTCCTTTATTGATACTTTCTTTGTATATATATTTATTTGAAAGTGTTTTCAAACCGATGTCAATAACAATAATATCAAAGTGATTTTTTGTATAAAGTATTTTGGTTACATTAAGGTAAAAAATCAACCATTTTTATGTATGGGCATGGTCTTATGAAATACCCTTCCTTTCGAAGGTTTTGATTGACATCAACATGTTCTATACATTAAAAAATTCGAGTATCTCATGCTGGTTTATCAAGCATGATCCGGGTATTTTTAATACTCAGGTCAGATTCGAGCATTTTAAGGTTTAGTTGAAGACCCTTGGAGTTTCCAAAGGAGAGTTGGAGATCTTCATCTATGTATAGATGTATTCTATTATCTGCTGCTTCTACTGCATTTATTTTTAATTTTCAACATTTGTAAGGACAGAGGTGTAATGCTTCTATTAACGGCTCTAAAGATTATTGTTGAAATAATATATGTTATTCCATTTGTGTCAGATTATGTTCTATCTTTATTTTCTTTTTCCCCAATAATCGGGCTTTCTGGCACTTGGATTTGTGGCATGAGGATGTATTAGTGTTGATTTTCGAGGGTCGAAAATTTCGGTTGTTACAAACTATCTCGATCAACGGTTCTTACAAGAGAAAGTACTCTCGACTGAATGTCCCTAAGAGATATATAGATATGCGAAACATCAGTAGATTTCTTAGCAAAAAGCTATAGGAGAGAATGAAAGACGAGCACACAGTTAGTCCCTAATTTCATATAGAAAGGCATAAAGCAGTTGTACTGTTATGCTATCTCAAATGACCGACGAGCACGTAGCCAGTCTCAAACGTCAAATAGTCATCGTCTCTACTGAGGTGATAACATCCAATGTCTCATAAATAATAGACCTATATTTAGAAGGAAGACTGACATGCCACAGTGCTCCTCTAGGAAAAGCAAATGACCATAGCATGTTTTCTACAGTCCCATAGTTACTCTCAAAATCATGATAGTCATATCCATCGCATATCATAAACATTCTGCAAGACTATGCTATGCATTGGACGCGACTCCTACTTGCCCTTGATAACAGACGGTTGGTCCTTAAGTGACGTTTGGGCAATGGCTCTAATGAACGTAATATCCCTCAGCCTCATCCTCCTCAAATAAACAAATTGAAATCACAGATCCGCGGCGCGACCTCGCAATCAAGACCGCTAGGATGGACACTAGCCTATCTGGCGGGTCCTAGTCGCACGCTCTCCATAATGGTGTGAACCTTATGGCCTAGATTCCCAACGAATACATGAGAGCAACAATAAATACTCTCGACTCCATGCGTCCAAATGAGTATATCTCAACATAATGAATTCTCAACTACCTACCCTAAGATTAAATAATAATACTCGACCAATTAGTGCTAGGAGGATAAATTTGTAAATCCCAACATACTCCAACTTTATCCATTGGAGCGAGGAAGAGACTTTGGACTACTAATCTCTATAAAAGTGTAACGACCTAGAATTTTGGTTATTTGAAATTGGAATATTTAGCTTATTTTAAATATGTAAAAGTTATAACTTTTAGCTTGAATTTCAAAAATAACTATTTATCGGATAATTTAATTATTGTATTTAATAATTGAAATTTGGTTAAATAATTGAATCTTGAGTTTTAAGCTTGATAAAAATAATTTAAAGGTTTGTAAAATTTATATTAATAATAATTAAGATAATAAAACTTTTTAAATTCAATTTAAAAGTGATTCAGTTTTAAAAATATATCGTTTAAATTGACATTTAAAAATAGCCTTTCGGGACACAATCTTAGAATTTGACGAAACCAGTTCCATTTGACTGTAATAGTGTATTATTATCGGATTTTAAATTTTCTATCCTTTGGAGTTATTGTTTGGATATATGGATGTAAATATGGATGATTATTTGGTTTGATAAATGATAAGAGAAATGGTTAGTAATTAACCATAGCTAATTTATTAAGAATTAAATCCACATAAATATGTATATGAAAATTATTTAGCCTCTTAACGATTTTAAAATATCTAAAATGTTGAAAATGATATTATAATAATATAATATTATAATATGGAACGAAATGAAATATGAGTTTGAAATATGAAAATATTGTTTAAAATGAGTTCAAAATGGTTTAGAAATGTTTTAGGAACATGTAAATGTGTTTTTATGAAGTTTCAAAAGAAATTGAAAAACAAGTCAGAACTAGGTGCGTGATGGTAGTTCGGGATTTCGCGCCGAAGGTTTCAATTGAGTATATGAAATGGGATATGGCTCGAATTATTCGAGACAAGAATTTTCCGGACTATGATATCCATAGTTTTTAAATGAAGAAATGAAATCAAGTTTTCATCCTGTAAATTTTAAAATAAGTCCAAAACAAGTTTTAAGAAAAATCGTGGTTTTGCAGTTTAAAACCAGAATTAGAAATTGATTTAAAATGAATATTTTTAAATGTTTAAAAATATGAAATAAATTTTATAAATATTTTAAAATGTTTTAAAGGAAATTGAGTTATATACATCAATTTCAAAAAGATAGAAAATTCGTTTTGCTCAATGTAGCTTTTAACACACTTTTCGTTGTACTTTTCACATTAGTTTTAAATAACTTGTGAAATATGATTTTAAACTTAATCATTCTTTTTTATATCTTTTATAAATGGTTTTTAAAATAAAAAATAAATATTTTAATATATATTTGGAAGTTTTATAAATCATTTCTAAAAATGAAAGGAGTATGCGGAAACGACTAATACATTTGTCCTGCTTGTGAGATCTAAATGGTAAAACGAGGTGTGTAACTAAGATTAGAAATGGAGTAACCAATACTCTAAAATAACATGGCCTCTGTTTTCTCTTTTAGATGAGGGATGGAATAGATCGAAAGGGAAGTCTAGATACTCTAAAAAAAATCTCCTTTAAGTTTTTCCAAAAGCAAGGAATTTTCAAAATAGTTAATTAAACTGGATTTTAATGGTATAAAAGATATTCTGATCAAACTTTGTATTAAGATCTAAGGAGGAAACTTGTACTATCCATGTGATTTTGAAAGGTTATTCCATTGTTATTCCATGAATTGTACGAGTTGAATACGAATGTTAATCTGAGTATAATTAGTCTAATCTTTTACTCAATACAAATTAGTTTGGGGTTTATAGTGAACTATGTCTTAAATAACATTGTTTTTGACCCATTAAAATGTTATAATTTGAATATGAGAAATATTTGATTTAAATTTAAATAAATGATTTGGAAAAAAATTTCCTAAGTAAAAAGTGAAACGATTTAGAACTATTCCAATTTAAAGTAAGTTTTACTTAACCAAAGGATTTGATAAATGAGGCTTAATGATTCCATATACTCTGAAAAAGATAATGAAATGATTTAGTGAATATATTTTTAAGATAAATTTGATCAAGTAATTGAATGTTGCGTGGGAATCACCTATATACCCAAATGCCTTTTTATTGATGGTTAGTTCGAAGGAACTGGGGTCGGATTTGGGTAATTCCTATCCGAAAACCACTTTGAACCAATGTATACGTTCAAAAGTGAAGATATGTTGAAGATGATGATTACTGAAGACCGAAGATCTTTAGAATGTATGGATTTTTGTCACGAGTCCCAACGGTTTTACCCCATATTATATTTATACGGCAGTGGTGTTTGCATTCTAAAATCTTCGTCGTATTGAAGACCGGAGATCTTCAGGGCGGAAGGATTGCTTGTTGTCATTCTCTAGGTAGCTCCAATATAGAGACAATATTATAGCAGTGTTTCTGTCTCGTTTTGAAATCTTCAGATTATAAAGACTGCTCGCTACCGATCCTTGGGGTGATTCCAAAAAAGAAGATGTGGTTGAAGGAGTGCCTTCGATTTCATTATCACGAATCATCCATTTTTATGTATGGGCACGGTCTTATGAAATGCACTTCCTTTCGAAGGTTTTGATTGACATCAACATGTTCTATACATTAAAAAATTCGAGTATCTCATGCTGGTTTATCAAGCATGATCCGGGTATTTTTATTACTCAGGTCAGATTCTGGTAGTTTAAGGTTTAGTTGAGACCCTTAGAGTTTCCAGAGGAGAGTTGGAGATCTTCACTATGTATAAATGTAGTCTATTATCTGCTGCTTCTACTGCATTTATTTTTAATGTTCAGCATTTGTAAGGACAGAGGCTTTATAACAATCCAAGCTAAATCTAGGTTAGACTCAGTTTTTTATTCAATTTTTTACGCTCTGAAGATTATTGTTGAAAAAATATATGTTATTCCATTCGTGTCAGATTATGTTCTATCTTTATTTTCTTTTTCCCCAATAATCGGGCTTTCTGGTACTTGGAGTTGTGGCATGAGGATGTATTAGTGTTGATTTTCAGGGTCGAAAATTTCGGTTGTTACAAACTATCTCGATCAACAGTTCTAACGAGAGATAGTAATCTCGACTGCATGTCCCTAAGAGATATATAGATATGCAAAACATCAGTAGATTTCTTAGCAAAAGGCTATAGGAGAGAATGAAAGACGTGCACATAGTTAATCCCTAATTTCATATAGAAAGGCAAAAAGCACTTGTACTGTTATGCTATCTCAAATGACTGACAAGCACGTAACCAGTCTCTAACGTCAACTAGTCATCGTCTCTACAGAGGTGATAACATCCAATGTCTCATAAATAATAGACCTATATTTAGAAGGAAGACTGACATACCACAGCGCTTCTCTAGGAAAAGCAAATGACTGTGTCATTTTTTCTACAGTCCCTTAGTTACTCTCAAAATCATGACACTCACATCCATCGCATGTCATAAACATTCTGCAAGACTATGCTATGCATTGGACGCGACTCCTACATGCCCTTGATAATAGACTGTTGGTCCTTAAGTGACGTTTGGGCAATGGCTCTAATGAACGTAATATCCCTCAGCCTCATCCTCCTAAAATAATCAAATTGAAATCACAGATCCGCGGCGCGACCTTGCAATCAAGACAGCTAGGATGTACAGTAGCCTATCAGGCGGGTCCTAGTCATGTGCTCTCCATAGTGGCGTGAACCTTATGACCTAGATTCCCAACGAATACATGAGAGCAATAATAAATACTCTCGACTCCATGCGTCCAAAATGAGTATTTCTCAACATAATAAATTCTCAACTACCTACCCTAAGATTAAATAACAATAATCGACCAGTTAGTGCTAGGAGGATAAATTTGTAAATCCCAACATATTCCAACTTTATCCATTGGAGAGAGGAAGAGGCTCTCGACTACTAATCTCTATAAAAGTGTAACGACCCAGAATTTTGGTTATTTGAAATTGGAATATTTAGCTTATTTTAAATATGTAAAAGTTAATTTTTAGCTTAAATTTCAAAAATAACTATTTATCGAATAATTTAATTATTGTATTTAATAATTGAAATTTGGTTAAATAATTGAATATTGAGTTTTAAGCTTGATAAAAATAATTTGAAAGTTTATAAAATTTATATTAATAATAATTAAAATAATAAAACTTTTTAAATTGAATTTAAAAGTGATTTGTTCATTTTTAAAAATATATCGTTTAAATTGACATTAAAAATAGCCTTCCGGGATACACTCTTAGAATTTGACGAAACCAGTTCCATTGGATCTGAAATAGTGTATTATTATCGTATTTTAAATTTTCTAACCCTTAGAGTTATTGTTTGGTGGTATGGGATAGAAACGCTCTGAAATTTATATCGTAAATTCAATATAACATTATAAACACCTAGCGGCGTGCCTAGATAGGAGTTTGAGATTTTGAGCTGCATAAGATGATTTGAATTTAAATAATATATATTTATATCGATTTAACTTTCCATTTACATCAGCTTGTTTTTTTATCACCTCAAATCACTGTATCTTTCCAACATGCTTCCCTCTTCTAATATGTTACCCTACTCCTATTTTTTTTTAATAACCAGCCGAACGTTTGAAAAGAAAAAGTAAAAAAAATGTTTACATTTAAAAATTCATATCGAATGGAATGCACAATGAAAAATTTCTAAACGATTTTTAAAAATCATGTTTTGACGAGAGCTAGGTGATGGTCTATTTTTGTTGGCATTCGAACATGTTTTAGATGGGTTTGCTGTTGCTCGACAGTGAGTTCTCACGGCAGTTTCGAAAACTAAGGTTTGGAAAATTGGAGTATGCCATGCTCGATTCGAATTTTTGAGTTCGTATTTGAATCCTTGGTGGAGATTCACATCTAGGCGCAAGATTTGATGTCGACCGGTCATGTTTGGAGATTGTGACATTCTCGTGATCGTGCACGAGATCGAGCGGATCATCATCTGAGGCATTGGAGTTGGAGTGAAGATGCTAGGCAGGTGGAGATTGATGCTAGGAGGCGATAGGAGAAATCGAAACTCAATTTCGAGAAGGAATTGCATGAATCACAAGAGGACATAGGAGAAATCCAAACTCGATTTCGTATTAATAAATGACTAGTCTGTAGGTCTAGGGACTAATTCCAAACATTGTTTCTTTCGAATTAGTTAAGTTCTTCTCGCATTGCTAAATCAAGCAATCATCCTTTGAGGATACTTTATAATTTTCAAATTCTATATAGATATAAAAGCATTTGAGTCCTAATTGATTTAACTGATTTCTAGTTTTTAATTTATTGTTTGCATCACCTAAAACATTGTCTAATGGACGATCTCTTAAAATTTAGGGTGGTTATTTAAAAATATTTTACTAGGCTCGTTCTTGATTACCGTTATTATTTCAGCAATCTTATTTACTTGTGAAGCATTTTTGTCCAAGACTATTAGTTGATTTATTCTAGGATTCTCAATATCATCATCATTGAATTTTAGATTTTCATCAAAAGATACATGGGAAGCTTCACTGGTATTAGTTCGTTTGTTGAAAATTTGATAGGATTTTCATTTTTCAGTAGCCAACAAAGATACTTTCACCAGCTTTTGGATCGAATTTTCTTATTTGGTCTTTAGCGTTTGAAATAAAATATTTTGCTCCAAATACTCGAAAATATGATGCTTTTGGTTTCTTTCCAACGAATAATTCATGGGGTATTTATAGTCAAATGTCTCATAAAATCACGACTAAGAACATATATGACATACTGAAATATTTAGTCGAAAAATTATTTGGTATTGCACTACTACTTAATAATATTTTGGTGCATTCCTATGGGGTTCCATTAAAAAATTTGTCAAAAAGTTCATTTTCGAATTTGGCTCCATGATCATTTTGAATATTCTTTGTTTTTAATTGTTTTTGAGATTTGAATTCATTTTGTAAAAATATATAAACATTTCAAAATTATCACTTCTATGTTTTAAGAACAAAGTCCAAGTAAATAATAAAAAATCATCACTCCATATGCCTCTCTAAGTCATATGTCATAAGGGAGCTAGCAGAGATGAAACTAATGGATTATTGAACATTTACGCATAATTCTATAGCTCAACACATAATGCCACTCAAAAACTATACGACATCATAGTAGCACATTCCGCACAACACAAGGGTTCCCTTTTTCCATAACTATAACACGTTCCATACTTTGCAGTGATGTTTGAATTCTATCACTATATTACGTTCCATTCTATGTGGTGGCAGTCAAATTGTTTTAAATTATGAACTTTTGGGTCATATACTTGGTTGCAAATCTAGTGGAATTGACTTCTCCTCTTTTCAAACTGATGAATAGAATCGTAAAGTTTTTACGACATTTTCAAAAGTGATTAGATTTGATTTTAAACACAAGAATCTTTGACCAAAATTGAGACCATGGCATTTACAACAAAGTATCACTTTGAGGATGGATAATTACAATAACCCTATTCAAAATATTTTTAAACCTCCTTTTTCCATTTATGGAAACTATTGCATCAATTGGGCACAAGTCATCTTAGATGACTTTATTCAAAAGAACATTTCTAGACATAAGCAAACATTCTACTATAGTGTATATCTTATTAGAATTTTCATATATTTTAATGTTGATATAAAAGAAGAGCAAACTCTACCTTGAAAAGTTTTCGATAAGGCAAACTTTCTCTCATGCACATTCCATCTTATTTTAGACCATATGAGACTCTTGCCGAAAAAGAAGAAAGATTAACATATGAAGAAGAGCATGAAATTCAAGGTGAAGAAGAGGAAGAAGGTGATGAAGTGGATGTAGAAGAGGAGAAGGAACAAGTGGATACTTCTTCATAAAGTTTCGATAAGCCATCTCATCCCACCAACAAAGAGATTCTAACAAACCAAGAGAAGCTTTTTAAAAACAAAGAGAAGCTTTTTAAAAACCCAGAGAAGCTTAAATGTTTCGTTAGTAAAAGTTCACTTCCCTTTTTAAAAAAGTAGACAAATACTTTAGGAAGATCATTCGCAAGCTTGAAAGAAATTCATCGTCGTCATCTACATCTTTCTAAGCCTATCTAATTATTTTCTTGTGATATCTAGTTTTTTATTCCTTAGTAATGTGTGCTTTTAGTTTAAATTCATATTATTTTTATGTATTTCATTTAAATCTAATGTACTTTTCTATCATTAGTAATGAAATTTTTTTCTTGCTGTTATATATAATTTTAATAGTCTTTGGAAGTTATAAATATATAATGGTATAAGATAAAAACAAAAAAAAATATAATAAAACCAATAGCTTTGCAATTTTAAGTATATATATCGACATACGTACAATAGATATGTTGCCATATATGAGCCGTTGGGCAAAAATTTAATTTTTTTTTTAAAAAAATTACTACCACATATTCAAATCTTCCCAATTTCACTCCTATATAAGTCTATTTCTTCTAGAAAAATCCACTAACCATTTTACTCTCTATTCTCTTTTCATTCTCAAACATTTTTCCAACAAAATGTCTTCTACACACCAAAAATTGTGTAAAAACCTTGTACAAACACTTCAATCTTTCAAGGATATTCTTACTTTTACCTTAAGAAGTCAAAAGAATTTAGTGTCAAGTCAAATGTCGATGATCAAAGAGCAAGAAATGCTTTTCGATGACCTTCGATGGATGATTTCTTCCTTAATCCAAGATGATCAAACCAATAACCCAGAATGCTCTATTTACACGGATAATGAAGATTAGGGTGCTATCAAAGTGGATCCAATCTTTGGATCCGACGATTGGGTTGAAGTACCTAAAATGTCTAGTTTTCTACATATTTTTCATAATGTGTGTATTTATTAGATTTGTGTGATATAGTTTGGATCAATACTCTTAGGATTGGACTTGATTGTATTGGTTTTTGGATTTATTTGATTTTATTTAATTGGATGCTTAGATTGATAATATGAAATGAGTAGATTAAATTTAAATTAATAAAAATAGTTTACATTATCTTATTATATCATCATATAATTATCATGCTTAAATATCATATTACATCATGTTTAGTATGCTTCAATTATTTTTGTACTTAGTTATTGATTTCAACTCCATAGTTTCTAAGTATTTGATTTTGGGGGTGTTTTATCTTTCTCCCATTTTTATTGATGACAACAAGGATAAAAATATAAAATATACATATCTATATATTCAAGGCTAGTTATCCAACTCAAAGGGAATTATATCATATTTTATTTACAAGAATTTTAATTGCTGTCGTCATCAAAACGAGGGAGATTGTTAATACCTCAGTTTTTATTTTGATGATAACAACCTTAATAACAACGATATGCATTCATGTAAAAGACTGTACAGTATAAAATACGGATACTAATATTTTGCCAAGTTATATAGTATATAGTGCAAGATATTACACAAGCTTTGAATCGAAGACTGTACAATAGAAAAGACTCAAAAGATGGGCATGAAGACTCATGAGTATAAAGACCAAGATATGAAGATCTCAAGACTATAATATAATCTATAAAGTCATAAAATATCATTAGAGTCCCTAGTAGCAGTCTTTGATCCTATCAATTATTTTTATATCTTTTATATTTTTAAAGCAAAATAAATTTTCAAAATATATTTCAAAATATTTTATAAAAGTTTTTCAAAGTTTGAAATGTTTATAAACTATATTCAAATCATTTTACAAAGTATGGAATTTTCAAAATATTTTAAAAAAGAAACAAGTTTTCAAATTCAACATGCATATGTTGACATATGCCCAAATGATACGTCGACATACATGCTGCCAAATTGTTTACCAAATTTTAATATGAAGTGTCTATCCATCGCAACTCTTCACGAATGGACATGTCTGTTTATTCACTATATAAAAGGGAGTTCAGACAAATTTTTTGACAGTTATTAACTTACTTTCTTCCCTCCTCTTACTTTATTGAAAACTACATTAAAAAAAATACTCTATTCTCTATTGTATAGAATCAATTCAAAATTCATTGTATTTATTCACTGCTACTTTCTTGCTGTTTTGGAATCATCTCCCTCTTAAATCAAAGATCAAAATTTTGCCCAAGAGGCTACAGGATCCATTGTATCCAAAGTTCAAGAAATTGTCTTTGGGAAAACCATCAAACTTTATTTGTATTTTCTTAGGTGTGCTTGTAGCTCATTAAATCAAGTAGGCATGCCAGATTGCCCAAAAATCTAAGTGGATGTGCTAGTAGCCCATCCAAATCAAGTGGGTGTACCCTAAGTCCAAAAATTCAAAAAGGTTTATCTCGTAGCCTAGGAATCGAAGTTGTAATTGGGTTTTCCTTCTGCCCATTTAAAGATCGACATTTGAAAAGAAATACGTACATGGAGAAATCCAAACAAGTATAAAATCACCGGTATAATCTCTCTAACTCTTTACTTTGCTTTACCATTTTTATTTTTACCTATGATTTCATCTGTGACTATTTAATAGTATAATTCTGCATAGTTAATTTGAGATTTAATATCAAACTTGAAAGAAATTTAAAAAGATTTACAAAAGTTAAAAACACTATTTACCTATCTAGCATTTAATTAGCTTAAGATCCATAATACCATTATCCATAGTTGGCTTACATTACACATTAATCGAAGGGGTCTTTGAACACTCGATGATGAAATACTCAAACAACTTCCTTCGTTACAATTATGTTTTGTACTATGCAATGGCATTTGTTATAATACCAACCAAGATAGAATTACTAGGCTTTGATTAGAGAGCTCAAAATCATTGTAGGCATATGGCATACCTATTAACAATTTGTTTCATTGGTATAAAAAAATTAGGGGAAATATTATACCAATTTAGCGCTATAAACGATAGAGTAACTACACGAATGTCAAAGATGAAATACTCTTGAAAGTATGTTCAAAACAACACTCAGAAATGACAAAGAAATTGGTTAGAAATTAACACTTAACAGTACACAAATTGGCTCTTGAAAACTTGGATCTCAACGTGAGGAACTTATTGCTCGGATCTAAGGAAGCCTTAAAGAAATCAAGTGCTTGATCCAAGTGCACTTAGGATCTTAATTTGGAGAACATGGCGCGTGTGTTCGACCTAAAGTTTAATCCTTAGATTTATGTGCTCGGCATGAAATTATAGCACTTAATCAGGTAATCTGATCGAACCCAATTCCTATTCAACCATAGCTGTGACGCCGCACCTCTATACCCACGCTAGCCAAGAACACTCCGGAGTAGTGCTGTCAACTTGCACGGAGAATAAGGCTGTTGAGGAGCGACCATCCATGTAATTGCTTATCACACGGTGGCTATAAATAATCTTCGGAAACAAACATAGAAATAATCATATCACAAATCAGTCACAGATATCCATATCACAAATGCGGACGAAGATATGAATATATAACTAACACATGAAAGTGTACATCAAAGTAGTGGTCAGTAAGATCCACGATAATACAAAAGAATAGCAACACGTGCTATACAAAAGAATACAACTATGAGTCTATATCTCAAGTGTATACAACAAAAAATGCTAATCTAAACAGTTAGCCAAAAGTCAGAGTGATGAATCCCTGGAAAGAAGTCAAGCAGAAGCACCTGTAACATCTCGGTCTGACCCGAGTATTATTTAAGAAAGTAATAAACGGGTCAGTCTAGCTATAAATATCAGATGACATGATATAACAAAAAAGATATGGCATAAACATAAACATCCATAATGACATACCACTATAAGTATGTAAATAATGATCAACAGAAGATCAATCAATAAGAGATAATCAATATCACAAGAATCTTCTCAAAGATTCGGAAAGGGCATCATACCCCAAACTTGTACTCATAACAAGTCAATGACATAAATTCTAGAAATCAATGCAAGAAGTCCAGAAATCATAGAAAAGAGAAAGAGGCCTATCACATGACGGTCCGAAGACCAAGGGGAGCTACCCCACATGTGTGAATGGAATCACACAGATTAAGGTCCAGACTAACCAAAAAGCAAAAAGGTATGTGTGAGTGGAATCACACAAGTGGTGTCTAGTCTAACCACGCAACAAGAGACATCGCACAGTTGCTAGTCTAAATCATCAGAATGATCGTTATGATCAACGAGAAGTGTCAATTGCACTAAGCTAGTAAATATAGAAGTTTAGCTTCATGTCCCATAACCACTTGCTTAACTTAAATATTTACGAACAAACTGTAAATCTTCACTAATAAAATTGTCACAAGAGGTTCAATCGAACAAGTCCAAGAATTAACCGACGAAGTGAACGCAAGCGTTTCATACCACTTGTTTTACTAAGTCGTTTAGTTAGATTTCTCATCCGAGTGAGGTAAAGGTTTGTATATACTAATAGATTGGAAAACGGTTTAAGAAAAGAGCTTTGTTATTAAAAATAGAGTTGAAATCGTTTGTTAAAAGAGTTTTGATATTTACTACTAGTATTGAAACATTTATATTATAAAGTGACAAGACACAGAAGCAATTGTAGAAACAATCAGTCACAAAAATCGCATACGGAGATGTGAATAAAATCCAAGGAAATCAGCTCAATGTTTTTCAGATAAGATCCCCTACGGAGGGGGGTCCAGGGGGAGTGGCAACCCCCCAAGGTGGGGGTGCGGGGGCAACGCCACCGCTTACGGGGTCCGACCTGCCCGGTCAGGTCGCGGGGGTCCAGGGGGCAGCGCCCCCAGCGGGGTGCGGGGCAGTGCCCCGTCCAAAATGGTACGACCTAAGTGAAGACAAGCGGCCTACGACCTAAGGGTTCACGCGGCCTAACACAATGGCCGAGCGACCTAACTGGAGTTAAGGGAGGCAAGCGACTTAAGGTCCAACGACCTACGACTCAAGCAAGCCGAGCGACCTAGTGTGGAGGGGTCGAGCGACTTAAGGAAGGCGAACGACCTAAGGTCTAACGACCTACGACTTAACAGAGTCGAGCGACCTAAGGTCTAACGACCTAAGACTTAACAGAGTCGAGCGACCTAAGGTCTAACGACCTACGACTTAACAGAGTCAAGCGACCTAAGGTAAATGGTCCAATGACCTAACTCGAACGACTTATCTGGAGCTTAGGTCGGAGACGACCTACGAGATAAACCAGGCCGACTTAGTGGATGAGCGACCTAAGGTAAATGGTCCAACGACCTAACTCGAACGACTTATCAGGAGCATAGGTCGGAGACGACCTACGAGATAAACCAGGGCGAGCGACTTAACGTTTGCCTAGAGATTATAGGTCGGAAACGACCTAAGACTTAAAGCTTAACTCGCGAGCGACCTACGGCTTAAGGCCTAACTCGTGAGCGACCTACGACTTAAGGCTTTACTCGTGAGCGACCTAATTCCGAAGTGCCAATTCTTCCAGAACGACCTAAAGTTAACTCGTGAACGACTCACGACCCATGGACGAACGACTTAACTCCGAACGACCTAAAAATGGCCAGAACGACCTAAGTGCAGAAAATTCACCAAAACGCTAAAAATTGGAGTTTTTCGCCAATCCAATCCAAACCAAATGCTAACATGCATGCAAAAATGATAGGGAATCATTCCCAACAGTCCAATATAGTTATAGGCTAGAATTGTGAGATAAAAATCTCACCTTTGCACCAAATATCAATGAAAATGAAGTTTTAAGCAAGCAAGAATCAATCCTTCTTCTATCTAAGCACAAGAAGCTTGAATCCAATGTCTTCTTCTTGAATTTGGAGTAGAAAGATGGATTGCAATTGAATTTGAGTTTTTGGAATTTTAATTTCCCATTCCCTCCACCATTAATGCCAAAGCTTGATTAGTTAGGAAATTTATGAAGAGTGAGGAGAAGAGGGATGGAACTTGGGCTTAATAGGCTAAACTAACCCAAAGTCCAAAGCGGGAAAAGTTAGTGAAATTTCACTAACTCCAAACCTATCGATGTTTATACTTAAAAAAGTTGTAAACGACATTTCGAACTCAATGGAAGTGGTCTCGAGTCCTAATTTGACCGTTTTCAAAAAGTAGCTTTTCGGACCAAAATCCGATTAACGAGTTAATATTTAAATAAAATATTTAAATACAAACTCGATAATATGCGGGTTGTTACAAACTCCCCTCCTTAAAGAAATTGCGTCCTCGCAATATATATAAGATGGAAATAAAAAGTAACAACCATAAAAGCATATTAACACAAGAGGAATTTTGAAATAAGAAGTTCACCTCAAGGAGCAGGAGTAAGCAAGTCCGGATGTGTACGCTCGATGAATTCTTTGGATTCCCAAGAACAATCCTTAGGATTTGAGGACCATTGAACCTTCACAAGCGGAACATCTTTATTTCGAAGTCGTTTAACCTCAGAAGCTATAATTCGAATAGGATGCTGCTCATAAGTTAAATTCGACGAAACTTCAATTTCTTCCACAACAGCAGGTTCAAGAATAGAATCGGAATCCCGAAGGCATTTCCGTAATTGAGAAATGTGAAATACATCATGCATAGCAGAAAACTGAGCCGGCAATGCAAGGCGATAAGCCATGGAACCAATACGTTCAGTGATAGGAAATGGCCCAATATATCGAGGCGCTAACTTTCCCGATCGACTGAAACGTACAACACCCTTCATAGGTGAAACACGAATAAAAACAGGATCCCCAACAGAAAATTCTAATTTCCTTCTTCGATTATCGGCATAGGATTTTTGTCTACTCTGGGCTTCTTTCATCCTATGTCGAATAAGTTCAATCTTTTCCGTGGAATCACGAATAAAGTCTGGACCTAAAACCAGCTTCTCACCGGCCTCAAGCCAACAAGAAGGAGATCGGCATGGCCTTCCGTAGAGTGCCTCGAAAGGTGCCATACCAATACTAGATTGGAACCTATTATTATAGGAAAATTCAACAAGTGAAATATGATCTTCCCAACTTCCACCAAAATCAAGCACACAAGCACGAAGAAGATCTTCAAGAGTTTGATTCACACGCTCGGTTTGTCCATCGGACTGGGGGTGATAAGCGGTGCTAAAATTAAGCTTCGTTCCTAAAGCTTTTTGAAGACTCTTCCAAAATCCACTAGTAAACAATGGATCACGATCGCTAACAATAGAAGTAGGAACTCCATGCAATTTTACAATTTCCTTGACAAATAGTTTGGCCAAAAGAGGAACGGTTCGGTTAGACCGAACCGGAATAAAATGGGCGGATTTAGTAAGTCTATCAACAATCAACCATAAGCTATCATGACCCGAACGAGAACGGGGAAGGCCATCTATAAAGTCCATGGAAATTTGGTCCCACTTCCAAATTGGAATTTCTAAAGGTTGCAATAACCCACCAGGCCTTTGATGTTCGGCCTTGACAAGTTGGCAAGTCATGCAACACTTAACAAAGTTAGCAATATCAGATTTCATTCCCTCCCAATAATAAAGTCGCTTCATATCAGCGTACATTTTACTACTACCGGGATGAATGGTGAATTTAGAACGATGGGAATCTTCTAAAATATCTTTACGAAGATCTCCAATATTTGGTACGATAAGTCTACCAAATTTTCGAATGCCGCCACGAGAATCAATATCAAAGTCTTTCAAACCTTCAATATCAATTTTATCCTTAACATTTTTGCCAAGAAGAGCCAATTCAGAATCTAGCCCTTGAGCTTCAAGAATGCGGTCTAAAAGAGAAGGATGAGCCTCAAGGCTACATAAAACAAGCGATGAGCATAAATCGGATACGCGCTCTCGAATCTCACAAGTGGATACGATCTCGAGATCGTTCCATTCGGATATCATCATAGAAACAACTGCTTGTTGCTTACGGCTAAGAGCATCGGCGACACGATTACCCTTACCGGGGGTATAAAGAATATCAAGATCATAAGGTGCAAGGAACTCGAGCCAACGCTGTTGACGTAAATTAAGTTCTTTTTGAGAAAATAAATATTTCAAAGACTTATGATCCATGTAAAGAATAAATTTCTCTCCCATTAGATAATGACGCCACATTCGAAGGGCGAAAACAATAGCCGCGAGCTCTAGATCATGTGTGGCATATCTAGTCTCGGCCGGCTTCAATTGCCTAGAAGCATAAGCAACAACACGTTCTTTTTGCATAAGAACGGCACCCAAACCAACGTGACTAGCATCGGTATAAACAACAAAATCTTGATTCCCCTCGGGAATAACAAGAATAGGAGCATCGGAAAGGAGTTCTTTCAATTTCTGAAAAGAGGCTTCACATTTGTCCGATCAAATGTATTTAACTCCCTTCTTAGTCAAGCCAGTAAGAGGCACGATAATCTTAGAAAAGTCTTTAATAAAACGACGGTAATAGCCCGCCAATCCGAGAAAACTACGAATCTCTGTCACACTCTTCGGTCTCTTCCAATCTTGAATCGCTTCAATCTTTGAAGGATCCACGGATATCCCGGATTCGGAAATAATATGACCGAGAAACTTCACACGAGATTGCCAAAAGTGGCATTTAGAAAATTTCGCCTTTAATTGATTACTCCTAAGTGTTTCCAATACAATCCGAAGATGTTTCTCATGTTCCTCCTCGGTTTTTGAATACACAAGAATATCATCAATGAATATGAGAACAAACCGATCGAGGAAATCTTTGAAAACTCGATTCATGAGGTCAACGAAATAAGCTGGAGCATTCGTTAACCCAAATGGCATAACAAGCCATTCATAAGATCCATATCGAGTACGGAATGATGTCAAAGGAATGCTATCCTCAGCGATACGAAGCTGATGGAAACCGGTAGCCAAGTCCAATTGTGAAAAGACCTTAGCACCACTAAGCTGATCGAATAGATCATCAATCCGAGGTAAAGGATATTTATTTTTAATAGTAAGATCGTTAAGCTTGCGATAATCAACGCAGAGCCTCAGAGTACCATCGGATTTCTTTACGAAAATAGCCGAAGCTCCCCAAGGCGAGGAACTAGAGCGAATAGATTGCCTCGTCTCCAACTCAGATAATTGTTTACGCATCTCCTCATTTTCCTTATTGGACATGCGATAAGGAGGACGAGTAATAGGTTGAGCTCCAGAAACAAGATTAATTCTGAACTTAATTGCTCGTTTAGGTGGTAAATCTAAAACGGGCTCGAATATGTCGGAAAATTCACGAACAACACGAATACGAGAAATAATATCATCTTCATCATCATCATCGTTATCACGAGGATTTAAAGAATATAAAGATGCCACCAAACAGGATTCTGAATCTTTAAGATTAACAGAAATCTGATTAACAGATAGTGGATGTCGGAGATGAATAGTCTGCTCAGGACATAGGATATGGGCTTGATAACGGTTAAGCCAATCCATTCCCAAAATTATTCCAAAGCCTAAGTAACGCATGACATGCAAATCGGCTAGGAATGAAAAATCGCAAAAAATAATCTCCACATCTTTACAAAGCAAACTAAGAGTTGCGGATCCACCAACAGGATTCGCAATTTTTAAAGAAGTCATCAATGCAGTAACACTTAAGGAAAAAGTGTCTACCGGTTCCTTTGATATAAAAGAATGGGATGCACCCGTATCAAAGAGAACTCTAATAGGTTGATCATGAAATAAAATAATACCATCAAGAATGGAATGAGAAATACCTTGGCCACGAGATGTGTTGCCAGGGGCTTGAGCCACATTCAACTTTCCTTCCTTCTTGCCTTTACGCTTGAGGCATTGATGTATGTAATGATCCGGGCTCTTACAATAGCGACAAGATTTGGGCTTAGAGCACTTATTCGCATAATGATCCCCAGACCCACAGTTGAAGCAACTCGCACCACTAGGAGAAGGAGACTTTGCCGCAAGGGTTGCCTGCTTACCCTTTTTGTTGGGATAAGGACCCTTGAATTTGTTTGGCCTCTTCTTGTTGTTGAAGTTTGGTTTAGCGCCTTCCACTTCAACATCACTCTCTCTATCAGCCTCTTCAAGACGAAGAGCGATGTCGACGAGTTGATCAAATGCGACTTCTAGTTTCAGGAGCAGTGGCTTCTTAAGATTCTTATTTAAGCCATAAACGAACCTCTGGTTCTTCTTCAATGGGGTGTTGATGTATTCAACCCCATATTTGGAAAGCGACTCGAAGGCTGCGACGTAATCAGTCACAGAGGATTGACCTTGAACAAGGTCTATAAAACGTCGAGCCAAGGTTACTTTCCCAGCTTCTGGTACAAACTTTAACTCGAAGCGTCCCTGAAATTGCTCCCAGGTGAGATCCGCTTCATTAATTTCTGAAATAAGGAGTTCGTACCAGTCCAATGCTCTCTCCTGGAGCATGCTGGAAGCCACCTGAACGCGATGGAGATCGATAAGGTTCATGCGAGAAAAGATTCGATCGCATGATTTTAACCAAGCCTGGACCTCGATGATATTTTCCGAACCTTTGAAGGGCCTCCCACCCAAGTTGGTGTAATCGCTGCACAAGCGTGCAAATCCCGACTTTGGGTGAGTAGGTTCCGGGTTAGCTCCAGCTGCTTGAGCATTAGTTACTAAATCAAGAAGCTGTTGAGCAGTCATAAAAACTCCATCCGGAGGTGCAGCACCAGATGATCCAGTTCTGGGACGGCCTGGTCTAGACATTCTCTTCCTTAAAGAAAGAAAGAAGAGAAGGAAGAAGGTTATTTACCAATGAACATCAAGCAATCTTGATAGATAAAACAAGGAATCATAAAGGAAATAGGATGAATTGGTACGAAGACTCGAATTAATCCTATGGTATGACTCCTAAGATAGACCTAGGACGATGATCCTTGTTAAGTTATTCTACATTGTTCCGAAGTTTGGCTCTGATACCAAGCTGTGACGCCCCACCTCTATACCCACGCTAGCCAAGAACACTCCGGAGTAGTGCTGTCAACTTGCACGGAGAATAAGGCTGTTGAGGAGCGACCATCCATGTAATTGCTTATCACACGGTGGCTATAAATAATCTTCGGAAACAAACATAGAAATAATCATATCACAAATCAGTCACAGATATCCATATCACAAATGCGGAAGAAGATATGAATATATAACTAACACATGAAAGTCTACATCAGAGTAGTGGTCAGTAAGATCCACGATAATACAAAAGAATAGCAACACGTGCTATACAAAAGAATACAACTATGAGTCTATATCTCAAGTGTATACAACAAAAAATGCTAATCTAAACAGTTAGCCAAAAGTCAGAGTGATGAATCCCTGGAAAGAAGTCAAGCAGAAGCACCTGTAACATCTCGGTCTGACCCGAGTATTATTTAAGAAAGTAATAAACGGGTCAGTCTAGCTATAAATATCAGATGACATGATATAACAAAAAAGATATGGCATAAACATAAACATCCATAATGACATACCACTATAAGTATGTAAATAATGATCAACAGAAGATCAATCAATAAGAGATAATCAATATCACAAGAATCTTCTCAAAGATTCGGAAAGGGCATCATACCCCAAACTTGTACTCATAACAAGTCAATGACATAAATTCTAGAAATCAATGCAAGAAGTCCAGAAATCATAGAAAAGAGAAAGAGGCCTATCACATGACGGTCCGAAGACCAAGGGGAGCTACCCCACATGTGTGAATGGAATCACACAGATTAAGGTCCAGACTAACCAAAAAGCAAAAAGGTATGTGTGAGTGGAATCACACAAGTGGTGTCTAGTCTAACCACGCAACAAGAGACATCGCACAGTTGCTAGTCTAAATCATCAGAATGATCGTTATGATCAACGAGAAGTGTCAATTGCACTAAGCTAGTAAATATAGAAGTTTAGTTTCATGTCCCATAACCACTTGCTTAACTTAAATATTTACGAACAAACTGTAAATCTTCACTAATAAAATTGTCACAAGAGGTTCAATCGAACAAGTCCAAGAATTAACCGACGAAGTGAACGCAAGCGTTTCATACCACTTGTTTTACTAAGTCGTTTAATTAGATTTCTCATCCGAGTGAGGTAAAGGTTTGTATATACTAATATATTGGAAAACGGTTTAAGAAAAGAGCTTTGTTATTAAAAATAGAGTTGAAATTATTTGTTAAAAGAGTTTTGATATTTACTACTAGTATTGAAACCTTTATATTATAAAGCGACAAGACACAGAAGCAATTGTAGAAACAATCAGTCACAAAAATCGCATACGGAGATGTGAATAAAATCCAAGGAAATCAGCTCAATGTTTTTCAGATAAGATCCCCTACGGAGGGGGGGTCCAGGGGGAGTGGCAACCCCCCAAGGTGGGGGTGCGGGGGCAACGCCACCGCTTACGGGGTCCGACCTGCCCGATCAGATCGTGGGGGTCCAGGGGGCAGCGCCCCCGGCTGGGTGCGGGGCAGTGCCCCGTCCAAAACGGTACGACCTAAGTGAAGACAAGCGGCCTACGACCTAAAGCAAAGTGAGGTCTAACGACCTAAGGGTTCACGCGGCCTAACACAATGGCCGAGCGACCTAACTGGAGTTAAGGGAGGCAAGCGACTTAAGGTCCAACGACCTACGACTCAAGCAAGCCGAGCGACCTAGTGTGGAGGGGTCGAGCGACTTAAGGAAGGCGAACGACCTAAGGTCTAACGACCTACGACTTAACAGAGTCGAGCGACCTAAGGTCTAACGACCTACGACTTAACAGAGTCGAGCGACCTAAGGTCTAACGACCTACGACTTAACAGAGTCGAGCGACCTAAGGTCTAACGACCTACGACTTAACAGAGTCGAGCGACCTAAGGTAAATGGTCCAATGACCTAACTCGAATGACTTATCTGGAGCTTAGGTCGGAGACGACCTACGAGATAAACCAGGCCGACTTAGTGGACGAGCGACCTAAGGTAAATGGTCCAACGACCTAACTCGAACGACTTATCAGGAGCTTAGGTCGGAGGCGACCTACGAGATAAACCAGGGCGAGCGACTTAACGTTTGCCTAGAGATTATAGGTCGGAAACGACCTAAGACTTAAAGCTTAACTCGCGAGCGACCTACGGCTTAAGGCCTAACTCATGAGCGACCTACGACTTAAGGCTTAACTCGTGAGCGACCTAATTCCGAAGTGCCAATTCTTCCAGAACGACCTAAAGTTAACTCGTGAACGACTCACGAACCATGGACGAACGACTTAACTCCGAACGACCTAAAAATGGCCAGAACGACCTAAGTGCAGAAAATTCACCAAAACGCTAAAAATTGGAGTTTTTCGCCAATCCAAGCCAAACCAAATGCTAACATGCATGCAAAAATGATAGGGAATCATTCCCAACAGTCCAATATAGTTATAGGCTAGAATTGTGAGATAAAAATCTCACCTTTGCACCAAATATCAATGAAAATGAAGTTTTAAGCAAGCAAGAATCAATCCTTCTTCTATCTAAGCACAAGAAGCTTGAATCCAATGTCTTCTTCTTGAATTTGGAGTAGAAAGATGGATTGCAATTGAATTTGAGTTTTTGGAATTTTAATTTCCCATTCCCTCCACCATTAATGCCAAAGCTTGATTAGTTAGGAAATTTATGAAGAGTGAGGAGAAGAGGGATGGAACTTGGGCTTAATAGGCTAAACTAACCCAAAGTCCAAAGCGGGAAAAGTTAGTGAAATTTCACTAACTCCAAACCTATCGATGTTTATACTTAAAAAAGTTGTAAACGACATTTCGAACTCAATGGAAGTGGTCTCGAGTCCTAATTTGACCGTTTTCAAAAAGTAGCTTTTCGGACCAAAATCCGATTAACGAGTTAATATTTAAATAAAATATTTAAATACAAACTCGATAATATGCGGGTTGTTACAAACTCCCCTCCTTAAAGAAATTGCGTCCTCGCAATATATATAAGATGGAAATAAAAAGTAACAACCATAAAAGCATATTAACACAAGAGGAATTTTGAAATAAGAAGTTCACCTCAAGGAGCAGGAGTAAGCAAGTCCGGATGTGTACGCTCGATGAATTCTTTGGATTCCCAAGAACAATCCTTAGGATTTGAGGACCATTGAACCTTCACAAGCGGAACATCTTTATTTCGAAGTCGTTTAACCTCAGAAGCTATAATTCGAATAGGATGCTGCTCATAAGTTAAATTCGACGAAACTTCAATTTCTTCCACAACAGCAGGTTCAAGAATAGAATCGGAATCCCGAAGGCATTTCCGTAATTGAGAAATGTGAAATACATCATGCATAGCAGAAAACTGAGCCGGCAATGCAAGGCGATAAGCCATGGAACCAATACGTTCAGTGATAGGAAATGGCCCAATATATCGAGGCGCTAACTTTCCCGATCGACTGAAACGTACAACACCCTTCATAGGTGAAACACGAATAAAAACAGGATCCCCAACAGAAAATTCTAATTTCCTTCTTCGATTATCGGCATAGGATTTTTGTCTACTCTGGGCTTCTTTCATCCTATGTCGAATAAGTTCAATCTTTTCCGTGGAATCACGAATAAAGTCTGGACCTAAAACCAGCTTCTCACCGGCCTCAAGCCAACAAGAAGGAGATCGGCATGGCCTTCCGTAGAGTGCCTCGAAAGGTGCCATACCAATACTAGATTGGAACCTATTATTATAGGAAAATTCAACAAGTGAAATATGATCTTCCCAACTTCCACCAAAATCAAGCACACAAGCACGAAGAAGATCTTCAAGAGTTTGATTCACACGCTCGGTTTGTCCATCGGACTGGGGGTGATAAGCGGTGCTAAAATTAAGCTTCGTTCCTAAAGCTTTTTGAAGACTCTTCCAAAATCCACTAGTAAACAATGGATCACGATCGCTAACAATAGAAGTAGGAACTCCATGCAATTTTACAATTTCCTTGACAAATAGTTTGGCCAAAAGAGGAACGGTTCGGTTAGACCGAACCGGAATAAAATGGGCGGATTTAGTAAGTCTATCAACAATCAACCATAAGCTATCATGACCCGAACGAGAACGGGGAAGGCCATCTATAAAGTCCATGGAAATTTGGTCCCACTTCCAAATTGGAATTTCTAAAGGTTGCAATAACCCACCAGGCCTTTGATGTTCGGCCTTGACAAGTTGGCAAGTCATGCAACACTTAACAAAGTTAGCAATATCAGATTTCATTCCCTCCCAATAATAAAGTCGCTTCATATCAGCGTACATTTTACTACTACCGGGATGAATGGTGAATTTAGAACGATGGGAATCTTCTAAAATATCTTTACGAAGATCTCCAATATTTGGTACGATAAGTCTACCAAATTTTCGAATGCCGCCACGAGAATCAATATCAAAGTCTTTCAAACCTTCAATATCAATTTTATCCTTAACATTTTTGCCAAGAAGAGCCAATTCAGAATCTAGCCCTTGAGCTTCAAGAATGCGGTCTAAAAGAGAAGGATGAGCCTCAAGGCTACATAAAACAAGCGATGAGCATAAATCGGATACGCGCTCTCGAATCTCACAAGTGGATACGATCTCGAGATCGTTCCATTCGGATATCATCATAGAAACAACTGCTTGTTGCTTACGGCTAAGAGCATCGGCGACACGATTACCCTTACCGGGGGTATAAAGAATATCAAGATCATAAGGTGCAAGGAACTCGAGCCAACGCTGTTGACGTAAATTAAGTTCTTTTTGAGAAAATAAATATTTCAAAGACTTATGATCCATGTAAAGAATAAATTTCTCTCCCATTAGATAATGACGCCACATTCGAAGGGCGAAAACAATAGCCGCGAGCTCTAGATCATGTGTGGCATATCTAGTCTCGGCCGGCTTCAATTGCCTAGAAGCATAAGCAACAACACGTTCTTTTTGCATAAGAACGGCACCCAAACCAACGTGACTAGCATCGGTATAAACAACAAAATCTTGATTCCCCTCGGAAATAACAAGAATAGGAGCATCGGAAAGGAGTTCTTTCAATTTCTGAAAAGAGGCTTCACATTTGTCCGATCAAATGTATTTAACTCCCTTCTTAGTCAAGCCAGTAAGAGGAACGATAATCTTAGAAAAGTCTTTAATAAAACGACGGTAATAGCCCGCCAATCCGAGAAAACTACGAATCTCTGTCACACTCTTCGGTCTCTTCCAATCTTGAATCGCTTCAATCTTTGAAGGATCCACGGATATCCCGGATTCGGAAATAATATGACCGAGAAACTTCACACGAGATTGCCAAAAGTGGCATTTAGAAAATTTCGCCTTTAATTGATTACTCCTAAGTGTTTCCAATACAATCCGAAGATGTTTCTCATGTTCCTCCTCGGTTTTTGAATACACAAGAATATCATCAATGAATATGAGAACAAACCGATCGAGGAAATCTTTGAAAACTCGATTCATGAGGTCAACGAAATAAGCTGGAGCATTCGTTAACCCAAATGGCATAACAAGCCATTCATAAGATCCATATCGAGTACGGAATGATGTCAAAGGAATGCTATCCTCAGCGATACGAAGCTGATGGAAACCGGTAGCCAAGTCCAATTGTGAAAAGACCTTAGCACCACTAAGCTGATCGAATAGATCATCAATCCGAGGTAAAGGATATTTATTTTTAATAGTAAGATCGTTAAGCTTGCGATAATCAACGCAGAGCCTCAGAGTACCATCGGATTTCTTTACGAAAATAGCCGAAGCTCCCCAAGGCGAGGAACTAGAGCGAATAGATTGCCTCGTCTCCAACTCAGATAATTGTTTACGCATCTCCTCATTTTCCTTATTGGACATGCGATAAGGAGGACGAGTAATAGGTTGAGCTCCAGAAACAAGATTAATTCTGAACTTAATTGCTCGTTTAGGTGGTAAATCTAAAACGGGCTCGAATATGTCGGAAAATTCACGAACAACACGAATACGAGAAATAATATCATCTTCATCATCATCATCGTTATCACGAGGATTTAAAGAATATAAAGATGCCACCAAACAGGATTCTGAATCTTTAAGATTAACAGAAATCTGATTAACAGATAGTGGATGTCGGAGATGAATAGTCTGCTCAGGACATAGGATATGGGCTTGATAACGGTTAAGCCAATCCATTCCCAAAATTATTCCAAAGCCTAAGTAACGCATGACATGCAAATCGGCTAGGAATGAAAAATCGCAAAAAATAATCTCCACATCTTTACAAAGCAAACTAAGAGTTGCGGATCCACCAACAGGATTCGCAATTTTTAAAGAAGTCATCAATGCAGTAACACTTAAGGAAAAAGTGTCTACCGGTTCCTTTGATATAAAAGAATGGGATGCACCCGTATCAAAGAGAACTCTAATAGGTTGATCATGAAATAAAATAATACCATCAAGAATGGAATGAGAAATACCTTGGCCACGAGATGTGTTGCCAGGGGCTTGAGCCACATTCAACTTTCCTTCCTTCTTGCCTTTACGCTTGAGGCATTGATGTATGTAATGATCCGGGCTCTTACAATAGCGACAAGATTTGGGCTTAGAGCACTTATTCGCATAATGATCCCCAGACCCACAGTTGAAGCAACTCGCACCACTAGGAGAAGGAGACTTTGCCGCAAGGGTTGCCTGCTTACCCTTTTTGTGGGGATAAGGACCCTTGAATTTGTTTGGCCTCTTCTTGTTGTTGAAGTTTGGTTTAGCGCCTTCCACTTCAACATCACTCTCTCTATCAGCCTCTTCAAGACGAAGAGCGATGTCGACGAGTTGATCAAATGCGACTTCTAGTTTCAGGAGCAGTGGCTTCTTAAGATTCTTATTTAAGCCATAAACGAACCTCTGGTTCTTCTTCAATGGGGTGTTGATGTATTCAACCCCATATTTGGAAAGCGACTCGAAGGCTGCGACGTAATCAGTCACAGAGGATTGACCTTGAACAAGGTCTATAAAACGTCGAGCCAAGGTTACTTTCCCAGCTTCTGGTACAAACTTTAACTCGAAGCGTCCCTGAAATTGCTCCCAGGTGAGATCCGCTTCATTAATTTCTGAAATAAGGAGTTCGTACCAGTCCAATGCTCTCTCCTGGAGCATGCTGGAAGCCACCTGAACGCGATGGAGATCGATAAGGTTCATGCGAGAAAAGATTCGATCGCATGATTTTAACCAAGCCTGGACCTCGATGATATTTTCCGAACCTTTGAAGGGCCTCCCACCCAAGTTGGTGTAATCGCTGCACAAGCGTGCAAATCCCGACTTTGGGTGAGTAGGTTCCGGGTTAGCTCCAGCTGCTTGAGCATTAGTTACTAAATCAAGAAGCTGTTGAGCAGTCATAAAAACTCCATCCGGAGGTGCAGCACCAGATGATCCAGTTCTGGGACGGCCTGGTCTAGACATTCTCTTCCTTAAAGAAAGAAAGAAGAGAAGGAAGAAGGTTATTTACCAATGAACATCAAGCAATCTTGATAGATAAAACAAGGAATCATAAAGGAAATAGGATGAATTGGTACGAAGACTCGAATTAATCCTATGGTATGACTCCTAAGATAGACCTAGGACGATGATCCTTGTTAAGTTATTCTACATTGTTCCGAAGTTTGGCTCTGATACCAAGCTGTGACGCCCCACCTCTATACCCACGCTAGCCAAGAACACTCCGGAGTAGTGTTGTCAACTAGCACGGAGAATAAGGCTGTTGAGGAGCGACCATCCATGTAATTGCTTATCACACGGTGGCTATAAATAATCTTCGGAAACAAACATAGAAATAATCATATCACAAATCAGTCACAGATATCCATATCACAAATGCGGAAGAAGATATGAATATATAACTAACACATGAAAGTGTACATCAGAGTAGTGGTCAGTAAGATCCACGATAATACAAAAGAATAGCAACACGTGCTATACAAAAGAATACAACTATGAGTCTATATCTCAAGTGTATACAACAAAAAATGCTAATCTAAACAGTTAGCCAAAAGTCAGAGTGATGAATCCCTGGGAAGAAGTCAAGCAGAAGCACCTGTAACATCTCGGTCTGACCCGAGTATTATTTAAGAAAGTAATAAACGGGTCAGTCTAGCTATAAATATCAGATGACATGATATAACAAAAAAGATATGGCATAAACATAAACATCCATAATGACATACCACTATAAGTATGTAAATAATGATCAACAGAAGATCAATCAATAAGAGATAATCAATATCACAAGAATCTTCTCAAAGATTCGGAAAGGGCATCATACCCCAAACTTGTACTCATAACAAGTCAATGACATAAATTCTAGAAATCAATGCAAGAAGTCCAGAAATCATAGAAAAGAGAAAGAGGCCTATCACATGACGGTCCGAAGACCAAGGGGAGCTACCCCACATGTGTGAATGGAATCACACAGATTAAGGTCCAGACTAACCAAAAAGCAAAAAGGTATGTGAGAGTGGAATCACACAAGTGGTGTCTAGTCTAACCTTGCAACAAGTGACATCGCACAGTTGCTAGTCTAAATCATCAGAATGATCGTCATGATCAACGAGAAGTGTCAATTACACTAAGCTAGTAAATATAGAAGTTTAGCTTCATGTCCCATAACCACTTGCTTAACTTAAATATTTACGAACAAACTGTAAATCTTCACTAATAAAATTGTCACAAGAGGTTCAATCGAACAAGTCCAAGAATTAACCGACGAAGTGAACGCAAGCGTTTCATACCACTTGTTTTACTAAGTCGTTTAATTAGATTTCTCATCCGAGTGAGGTAAAGGTTTGTATATACTAATATATTGGAAAACGGTTTAAGAAAAGAGCTTTGTTATTAAAAATAGAGTTGAAATTATTTGTTAAAAGAGTTTTGATATTTACTACTAGTATTGAAACCTTTATATTATAAAGCGACAAGACACAGAAGCAATTGTAGAAACAATCAGTCACAAAAATCGCATACGGAGATGTGAATAAAATCCAAGGAAATCAGCTCAATGTTTTTCAGATAAGATCCCCTACGGAGGGGGGGTCCAGGGGGAGTGGCAACCCCCCAAGGTGGGGGTGCGGGGGCAACGCCACCGCTTACGGGGTCCGACCTGCCCGATCAGATCGTGGGGGTCCAGGGGGCAGCGCCCCCGGCTGGGTGCGGGGCAGTGCCCCGTCCAAAACGGTACGACCTAAGTGAAGACAAGCGGCCTACGACCTAAAGCAAAGTGAGGTCTAACGACCTAAGGGTTCACGCGGCCTAACACAATGGCCGAGCGACCTAACTGGAGTTAAGGGAGGCAAGCGACTTAAGGTCCAACGACCTACGACTCAAGCAAGCCGAGCGACCTAGTGTGGAGGGGTCGAGCGACTTAAGGAAGGCGAACGACCTAAGGTCTAACGACCTACGACTTAACAGAGTCGAGCGACCTAAGGTCTAACGACCTACGACTTAACAGAGTCGAGCGACCTAAGGTCTAACGACCTACGACTTAACAGAGTCGAGCGACCTAAGGTCTAACGACCTACGACTTAACAGAGTCGAGCGACCTAAGGTAAATGGTCCAATGACCTAACTCGAATGACTTATCTGGAGCTTAGGTCGGAGACGACCTACGAGATAAACCAGGCCGACTTAGTGGACGAGCGACCTAAGGTAAATGGTCCAACGACCTAACTCGAACGACTTATCAGGAGCTTAGGTCGGAGGCGACCTACGAGATAAACCAGGGCGAGCGACTTAACGTTTGCCTAGAGATTATAGGTCGGAAACGACCTAAGACTTAAAGCTTAACTCGCGAGCGACCTACGGCTTAAGGCCTAACTCGTGAGCGACCTACGACTTAAGGCTTAACTCGTGAGCGACCTAATTCCGAAGTGCCAATTCTTCCAGAACGACCTAAAGTTAACTCGTGAACGACTCACGAACCATGGACGAACGACTTAACTCCGAACGACCTAAAAATGGCCAGAACGACCTAAGTGCAGAAAATTCACCAAAACGCTAAAAATTGGAGTTTTTCGCCAATCCAATCCAAACCAAATGCTAACATGCATGCAAAAATGATAGGGAATCATTCCCAACAGTCCAATATAGTTATAGGCTAGAATTGTGAGATAAAAATCTCACCTTTGCACCAAATATCAATGAAAATGAAGTTTTAAGCAAGCAAGAATCAATCCTTCTTCTATCTAAGCACAAGAAGCTTGAATCCAATGTCTTCTTCTTGAATTTGGAGTAGAAAGATGGATTGCAATTGAATTTGAGTTTTTGGAATTTTAATTTCCCATTCCCTCCACCATTAATGCCAAAGCTTGATTAGTTAGGAAATTTATGAAGAGTGAGGAGAAGAGGGTTGGAACTTGGGCTTAATAGGCTAAACTAACCCAAAGTCCAAAGCGGGAAAAGTTAGTGAAATTTCACTAACTCCAAACCTATCGATGTTTATACTTAAAAAAGTTGTAAACGACATTTCGAACTCAATGGAAGTGGTCTCGAGTCCTAATTTGACCGTTTGCAAAAAGTAGCTTTTCGGACCAAAATCCGATTAACGAGTTAATATTTAAATAAAATATTTAAATACAAACTCGATAAATATGCGGGTTGTTACAATAGCACTCAAGCTATAGTATTAAGTGGCTTGACCTAGAGCGGGACATGCTCAAACCCGTGGCTAACACCGTGTCACTCAGGTTCGACCCCTCGATTGAGCAATAACTAGCGAAAGGAATCTATTATCACTCTAGATATTTCAAAAGGCTCATTCAACCTATATGTCCAAGTTATTTGGGGATGTTACCAAATATTGAAGGCTATAAATAGCATATAAATGATTCAAAGAAGGGGACTTCAAGAAAGAACCTACACACTCTACCACTTAACATTTGGGGTAGATTTTAGACATCAACTCTACTATTGTAGTCTAAATTTCTTCGTTTTCTTAAGTAAAAAGTACTGTAAACTCTCTATAGTCATCTATAAATGAATATAAAGTGAACTAAATCAATTAGGAAGTGGATATAGGAACTAAAATAGGGCTAAACAACCATAAATGCTCTATATGTGTTTAATTTCTTCTTTTATTTTATTGTTATTATTGCTTGTGATTTGAATATGTTATCTATCATTATTATTGCACCTAACTTTTTTAAATAGATTTAACAAATTCCTCATGAAATAATTGCTTTGGTTATCACTTTGAGGCCAAATAACCATGTGATCCACTCATGTTTTCTTGCCCAAATATGTTAAAATAGTTGTAATAAAATAAGAACACTAATTTTTATGCTATACTATTAGCATAAGTGATAAACATATGGGATGATAATGATGTAGGTTTCCCTTTCTTAGGCTAATTGCAACTCTCGCATATGTTTATTAAAGTTATAAAGAATATGAAAATTGGTTTCCACTACATATATTGGTTTACTAAAGTTATAAAAATCACAAAAATTGGTTTCTTAAGCCAATCACAACTCTCCCATGAGTGATGAACATATGATACGATAATGATGTAGGTTTCCCTTTCTTAAGCCAATCACAACTTTTATGTGGATTTCTTACGCCAGTCAAAAATTTCTTTATCTAAATTGAAAATTGGACCCAACGTGAATCCACAAGAAATTTATTAAATAGTATTGAATTACCAAATAATGTTTTGGTTGGAGATGTCTATACTTCTTGTTATGTTCTTAGTCATGTTTCTATAAGACCTTCAACTAAAAATACCCTCCATAAATTATTTATTGGAAAGGAACCACAGTATCATATATTTGAGTATTGGAGAAAATTACTTCATATTAACCACTATAAATCAGTTGGGCAAATTCGATTAAAAGGATGATGAAGAAATCTTTCTTAACTTCTCAAAGGAAAGCAAAACCTATCAAATTTTCAGCAAACTAACTAATACTATTGAAGAAACTCTCCACATATCATTTGATGAAAATTTTAAATTCAATGACGATGATATTGAGAATCCTGGAACTAATCAACTAACGGTTCTGGAGAAAATAATATTACTGAAATAATAATAATCAAGAAAGAGTTTTGGATGATATTTTGAAATCACAACTTTGAAATTTTAGAGATCATCCTTTAGAAAATGTTCTAGGTGATGTAAACATAAAGTAAAAATAAGAAGTTAATTAAATCAATCGGGATGCGTTGCTTTTATAACTAATGTAGAACCTATAATTATAAAGAAGCTTGAGAAGATGATTACTAAATTTCAACAATGCAAGAAGAAAATTTAAAGAAACAATATTTGATAATAGTCCCTAAACGTACAAACAGGTCAGTTATTGGTATAAAATGGGTCTTTAAGAACAAAGAAAATGAAAATGATAACATTATATGATAAAGCTAGGTTAGTAGCTTGGAACTAAAATTAAGACGGATTAGATTACGACAAGATGTTCTCCCCTATAGCGCGACTTGAGGCAATATGAATATTATTGGCTTTGCATGCCATCATAATTTAAGCTTTATCAAACGGGCATCAAAAGTGTTCTTCTAATGGTTTTATAAAAGAAAATGAATATGTTGAACAACTACATTTATTTAAGCATGAAAAATTCCTGTACAACGATTATGAATTTAAAATATGCTTTATGGCCTTAAAAAAGCACCTTGTGCTTAGTATGATAGGCTAAAAAGTTACCTTTTGAGTTTTGGTTTCGAAATTGGTAAAGTCAATGCTACACTGTTCATTAAAAAGGGAAAGTATGAATTACTAGTATTACAAATTTATATGGACGATATTATCTTTAGATCAACTAGTGAAAAATTATGTCACGATTTTCAAATATAGTGAAGAATGAATATGAAACGTTACATATGGGTGAATTAATTTATTTCTCGAGATTACAAAAATAAACCCAATAATTGTATTTTCATAAATCAAGTAAAATATTGAAAAGATTCAATTTAGAGGTTGGACATGGAAAATATAACTAATAAGCCTACACTAATGAGTACAAGTCTATGTTTAGAAAAGGACAAAAACAGTAAAGAAGTAGCTATATATTTCTATTGATGTATCATTGGTCTCTTCTTTACTTAATAGCAAATGATCCCAATATTATGATGAGTGTGTGTTTGTGCTCTCATTTCTAGAGGGTAACACATATGAGTTATTAAATTTTTTTTGCAGAACTTAACTGGAACTAAAGATTAAGTCTTTTCTGTCTAAAAGGTCATTCGATGCAAAATGTAAGGGAAAAGTACAAGTGATACTTTTCACTTTGTAGGTCAATCTTTTGTTCATGATTTAGTGAAACACAATATTACATGTCGTTATTGACTTGTGAAGCAAAATACATTTTGTACCGCATTAGCTTGTGCATGGGACATTTATATGCAATAAACCTTACGAGATATTAAAGTTAATATTATTAAATCATTGTATATATTATGATAATATAAATTGCAAATAAACAGTATCTCAAGTTAAGAGATAGATAAATTCATTGGCCAATTTATGGACTGGTCAAATATTTGAATTACATTCTAGAAAACATCATTAACTGAAGCATGATGATGTATTATTATACAAAGAAACAACGTTGGGTCCCTAATACTAATGAGGATGAAGTGAACGACCCTTTATAATTTAATAATTCAACTGAAGGACCTCTTTTCCCAATAATGTAGTCAACAAACTCTAAACCTTAACCAATAAAGATTTAAACACTAAAATCATCAAAAATCGATGTTTCTAAATTTAGGGCTGTACAAATTTGGGGATATCGTTGAGTTTATGCATTTTTACAAATCGAAAAATGGACGAATCTAATTTTTTTTTTTGAAATAAGGACGAGTCCAACTTTTTCCTTCTTAAATTTCACTTTCGTCTATTTTGTGCTAAAATTTTTATTTATGAAACCGAATATATTCTACACTTTGATTTTATTCTTTTTGAAGGACTTTTCATTCCTTAGATTTTCTATGCATTTTTAGTAAATTTCATAATACCTGCACTTAAAAAATATGTTTTTTTCGTATTTATATTTATGTAGATATAAGTTTTAAATTCTATGTTGTAGTTTTGCTTACTATAATAATTAGCTTCTTTGCATGTTTTTTTATTTTTGAAAATCTGTAAAGGCTGTATTTCTTACAAAAAAATGTTAAATGGGTTTATGTTTTGTAAAATGTTTGATGCAAAATAGTGTGTTGCAGTGAGCTTCTTAACCACATTTAGTATTTGCTAATTTTTATGCTTTACATATATGATCTTTAAGAAGTACACATGTTTTGATATGTTTTCATTTATCTTTGATTTAACTAAAATAAACTAAAGCAATAAACTCTAATCTACTTCTGTTGTTGATTTTGCATTATCTTGGTAATGCCATCCACTTTCATAGTATATACTATTTATTGTACATTTCTAATTTTTTAACATAATTAAGATAATGCCTTTATTTACTCCAAGTTTTGCATTTTTTGAATGTTCTTTTAATATTTATTTGAAAATATTCCCATTTTTTTAATAATGTAGGTGTTCACACTTTTAATTTTCCAAAACAACATAAAATCTTTAAAACTTTCCATAATTTTTGTAACGACCCAGAATTTTAATTAATTTAAAATTTGGATATTTAATTAATTTAAAATATTAATAAGTGAAATTTATAAGTCGAATAAATTTTAATTCGAATAATTGGATTTAATTGGATAATTAAATCAATAATTTAATATGTTAAATTATGGAAGTAATTGAAAATTGAGTTAAATATGATTGAAAATGATTTGTAAAATTTTATTTTATCATGTCGAAGTTAGAATGATATTTTAGAACTTTTAAAATCGAATTAAGAGTTAATTTGTGAAAATTGAATATTTTAATATTTAGTTATCGACTATAAAATAGTCAATTTTCGAACAGTCTCAGAATTGGACGAGACCAGTTCCATTGGATCCGTAATAGTTAGTTATTACCGGATTTCAATTTTCGTAGCAATCGGAGTTATCATTTGATCGTGGCAGCTCGAAACGCATCGAATTGTTTTTAATATTAATTTGGCGAGTTAAAATAGCCATTTTTCAAAAAGTCTCGGATTTCGATGAAACCAGTTTCATCGGATCCGTAATGTGATATTATTGCAAGGTTTCAAATTTCGTGTCAATCGGATTTACCGTTTGTCCGGTACAAATTAAAACGCCTAGAAAATCGTTTAAATCGGTTTAATTTAAATTGAACGTTTATTGCCATAACTCGCACAGATGTCCGAATTAGCTTCCGAAACCTGTTCCATTGTGTCCGGAACGCGGGGTAAACCCTAGAAACGCTGGTTACGGGCGTAAATCGGAGTTCGAAATTTCCGGAATGAATAGTGTTTCGTCGGTTCCCTATAAATAGCCACCTTCACAAGAGAAAAAAAATATAAAAAAAAAATTACAAAACCCTAGCAATGCACAGCCGCCACCAAGGATTCAAGGGCTGAAAACTAACGATCTTTCTTCCCCCAAATCTCTTAATCCACTCAATATTACAACAAACTTCCAACATGAATATTGAAGAGGGCTGTGAGTACTACGTTTTCAACGGTGGAGATCGTGTTTAGAGCGGTGGATGGACTATCATATCGATATATGATATCGTTGTTGTCGTGATTGACTATTTGGTATGTAGCATCATTGGACCAAATTTTGGAATTTTAAAAGGATTTCAAAGTGATTTTTGAAAGTATACGTTTATAAAATATTTTTGGAATTGATTTATTTTAAATAAATAAACGTTATAATTTTAAAAGTTATAAAAATTATGATTTTGAGAAATATAGTTAAAGATTGATTTTTGAGAAATATGAGGCTAATGATTTTATAAAATAGTTTAATCGGGATTTTTTGAATTTATTATAAAAAAGTTCAAATATAGGATTTATAAAAAATTTGATTATTTTATAAATCAAAGAAAATGGTGAAATTTATAAAGGACTTTAAAGACGTTTTTAAATATTAATATGAATTGAATTATATAAGAGATTTATAAATGGATATTTATAAATTGAAATATTGAAATTATAAAACGAGTTTTTATAAGTGTTAGAATGAATTGTGAATGAATTTCATAAATGAATGAAATTCATAGAATTATAAACGGTGAAGTTATAAATGGAATTTTATAAGCAGTAGGTTTATAAAATTTATAAAGTTATTAAAAGAATGGTTTTGGATAAATAAATGAATCTTATAAGTTATAAGATTTATAATTATGAAGTTTAAAGGAACGATTTTGCAAACAAATAAATTATGAATATTTAACTTATAATATGGACCTTTGGTATATAATTGAGTTATGAATTGAATATAGGGTAATATTGGAGTTTATAAACGTTGTTTTATAAATTCGCAAACGACTTATTTTGATAAGTAAATTGTTATAACTTATTTATGGAGTTATATTCACATTTTTGACTGTGAACAATCCTTTGAAATAAAATGAATAGAAATGATGAAATTGTTAACGAAGTATATTCACGTTTTTGAATAGTGAATAATATGTTAAAGAAAATGTTTAGATTTGTTGTTTTAAATAGAATTAAAACGATCTAACGATGTTTTAAAATGTGTTGAGATTCGAAACCATAGATTTCAACATTCATTGTTGAAATAGCCGTTTTCGAGAAATAGAAGGAAATGGTGGACTATAACACTGTTGTTATAGTAGATGATTTCCGAAAGGAAATGTTTTGTATAGTATTGGGATTTATATATCTATTTTAATTTCGAATCCCTATACTAGTGATTTTGGGTTGTCGTAACGATGTTTTACGTAACATTCGTTTTGGCCCAAATAAATATGTTTGAGGGAATGATTTCCTTATAGAATGAAATATGTGCTTAATCTCGATTAAGTATATTGAATATTTTCCAAGTGTTGAAAATAAATAAAATTTGAGAATTACTTAATAAGTATGGAAATGTTTTCCAATAATAAAGTGAATATTTTGAGAATTTATCTTTTCGAAGATAAATTGAAATGAATAATTGAAATCGTATATGCATGGATATTTTGAAATATAAATTCATTATGGAATTTATAAATGAAAAGGAGAATTTGTTTAAAAAAAATAAATATTGATTTATTTTTGAAGTGTGAAAACTATATATCTAGTAAAGATATTTTTGGGAAATAAATAATTTGGAAAATTATTTGGAACCTGGTGATGTGTGCATATCCATTGATAGTTCAATAACCGACTATCAATATTTACCTTTGAAAGGTATTTGTTGTGATTTGCTGAATTTGAATGCCACACTTGTTTCTAAATTATTGCGCTCGTTATTCGGATTACCCATTCCGAATAGTGATACGACGTAATGGATAGCATTGAAGATCGGTGTTGAAGACCCGGTATTTGCGAGAGCGATAGGATGACCTGTCGATTGACTCTGCACCGAGTTGCTCCGGTATTGAGTTCTCCATATGTGATGGGGAATCCGATCAGGATTGTGGATATCCGGATTGCAAGGACTTCTTTGTAAGTGCCTTCGGTTTTGTTCGAGCCCGGAACAGACTTGTATGGATTGTATGTCTGACGTTACAAATTGAGATATAAAGCAGATTTCTTTCAAATATATTTCTGTTGGTGGCGGAGAATTTATTCTTTTAGCTTAACACCCTTCTCTGAGACGTACGAGCTCAGAGGTTATGTAGTTGAATGTTATCAGCGATATATTCCCAATTTGGTAATGTGACATGCTGAGTGTTGCTGTGAAATGATCATTGTGTTGATTATTTGTGATAGGATCGTTTATTTGATCGTCTATCTTGGTGATCATTTCTATGATCATTTGTTGATCCAAAGCATGGCTTTTGTATAAAGTATGTTTTTGTGGACGTGACTTCGTCGAGCCTCACACCTCGGGAATGGTCAAAACAGGAAAGATGCGGCAAGGTTATGAGGGGTAGCGCCCTTTAGGGTATGTGCATTTCCTTCTGGAAAAGGGTGGTATCATGGTATGGAGCCCAGATACTTACTCATGTTGAAAACACTTTATGATTGTGTGAATTGATTGCGAGCGCTCGGTGAAAGGTCCCAAAGGACCGGGGGATGGCATATTCGGTCAGTTGTTACTCAGTTAGGGGTAACCCGGCCTTGTGTTGGTAGAGATCCGGTTTGGTTCTCGGGGATGTCCTTCCAGAGGCATTCTCATGTGGCAATGGGAAGTTCCTTGGCCTGATCATTCATTGGAAATCCAAAGAAACAATACGAGACTTGTACGGTTTTAGTTGTAGAACCTGCCATTTAATATGGTAGCTATAGTAGGCATAATATAATGGTACCTATGCTGGCTAAGATTTATATTTTACTTTCGAAAATATTTTCCTACACTATGCACTAATAATAATATCAAATGTTTTTTTTAGTGCGTATCAAGCATCTTTGACTATCATAAGGAGAAATCTCCTCCAAGTCTGCGTTTGCATTGTGTGTGTGGCGGGAGGTCTTATTGTAGTCTCATTTTTAAAAGCATTGCGAATTGACTTTAAAAATATTCTTCTATTTTGATTTTAAAGATAAATAAACTGTTTTGAGTTCTCACACCAGTCACATGACTGACTCGGAGTTTATTGTTTTCCTTCCTAAACTTTGGGTGCCCACCAATTTTCACACGGGCAGTCAAGAGTTAAGGTTTATCAGGATATTCTGGAATTCAGGAATTGCTGGAGGCAAGCTGGATGGCATGGCGTATTACTAGTATATAGTATATTCTTTTCCACTGTTTGATGTTGTTTGTCGTTGTACACTCTGATGATATGATGTAATGAAATGTAATGTAATGTATAAAATGTAATAACTGATATAGTTCTTTGTTTAAAGATTATTCATTTATTATTATATGTTGTTCCGCTGCGAATTGTGAGATTCTGATATTGTTCTGTTGTTTTCTGTTCCGTCCTATTTTCTTTTCTACCCTATTTTTCTATCTTCTTCTCTCTTTTTCTTTCTTTTCTTCTTCTTAAACCCTCAGTGTTCGGTTTTCCGACATCCGACTGATTGGCATTCGATACAGTGGACGTATTGATGTCGATATTTGGGAGTCGAAGAATCGGGTCCTGACAATGTGGTATCAAAGCATATGGTTAAGCGACAACCATGGTTCTGTTGGGTATTACTCATTAGAGATAGAGTCAGTAGTACTCTATAATGAGTTTGAGTGTAATAATAGCCATGAGAGCGTATTTGTTAGTGAATATATATAAAATTGTTTTATATTGTGATGATTGGTTTGTTGAGTGGCATATGAACTTTCGTCAGCGCGGTCTGCAAAACTATGCCGAAGGGGTTTCTAAACACTTGAATAGAACAATTCAACAAAATATTGTTTTAAATTGGGTAAATGGAATAATTTTACCTTGATTATATTTTATATATAAAGGAATAATTTTTCAGAGTTATTAAAGTGTATATAAGTGGATTGTTTAGGTTGTTTGAATAATCTAAATAAAAGAATAATTGTATAAGCAAATGAATTATAAGAATTGAATTATAGTTAAAGTGATTTACAATTGTGAAATAAACTTATATATATAAGAAGTGAAACTATATGAATATATTTATGAATATGAGTTGTAAATAAAAAAATGAATGTTTTTAAAATGAAATTCAAAGTTAAATGGAAATTTACTTGAGAATTTAGAAGCTGAATTGATTTATAAGTTGGAATTTAAGTTATGTAAAACCAAGTGATGTTTATTAAAATGAAGTATAACTTAAGTGATATTGAATGAAATTGATATTGGTATCAAAGTAAATTATTAAAGTTAAGTGATAAATGTGAACTTGAGTTTTATAAATGAAATTCATCTTTAGAAATTGAATTGAATTGAATTAATGGATTGAATGATAATCAATTAAATGTGAATAATTGATATGGAAAAATGGATATAAGTGTTAATTCATTAAAATCTAATGTTATTGGAAGTTGAATAGTTGAATGAAAATCAATTTAATTAAACCAATTGAAAGCAAAGTAATTTGGTTGTAAAGAATATACTTTGGTTGTTAGTTGATTGATTGTATATAATTCATTAAGTATTAATGAAATTGAAAGCTAAAGTAATTGGAATTCAATTGGAAGTTAAGTGAATCTTAAATAGAATTGAATTTGATTTGGAAGTGAACCAACTTGAATATGAATTAGTGAATATAAACTAATTGAAAATGAATGTTAGTAAACATCCACTGTTAATGAATCAAATGTGATTAGATTGAAAACCCATTTCATTGAATATTAATGAGAATATGAATGAATATTTATTGGTTATGAATGTTAGTTGGATGTTAGTTGGTTGATAGTTGAGTATATTGCTTTTACTGCATTGGATATGTTGACATATATAGTTATTATGTTGCTATATGTTGTATATCGATACTATTGTCTATATACAAGATTCTCATGTTGTTTGTTGAGTGTTTAGTAGGTGCGGATCGCGTTTGCTTCGCATTTGGAGCTCGCTTTCGCGCTATATTAGCCGTATATGCTTGCTAATAAAATATAAGGTACATATCTCGGATTACATACCGTACTTTTATACTTTTTCCCTTCGGGATGCCTCATTACTTGATGAGATGTATATTTGTGATATATATACTGTCATTTTTTTTTCGGATCGAGCCGCGCAAAGGAGACTATGGCGAGTTTTTCCGAAAATTTAAGGCGTTATAAAAATTTGAAAAAAAAAGTGGAAAGTTTTGAAAGCTTTAACTTTGTTTTGGAATTGAAAGTTAAACAATAGTAGTTGTTTTTGAAAAGATAACTAAGTATGATTTGAAAACTTAGTAAGTATTGTAAGAAGTTTAACTATGAATTTTGGAAAGTTGATAGATTCTGTAACTTTTCTTACTTGATAATTTCGAGGACGAAATTCTTTTAAGGGGGAAGATTGTAACGACCCAGAATTTTAATTAATTTAAAATTTGAATATTTAATTAATTTTAAATATTAATAAGTGAAATTTATAAGTCGAATAAATTTTAATTCGAATAATTGGATTTAATTGGATAATTAGATCAATAATTTAATATGTTAAATTATGGAAGTAATTGAAAATTGAGTTAAATATGATTGAAAATGATTTTTAAAATTTTATTTTATCATGTTGGAGTTAGAATGATATTTTAGAACTTTTAAAATCGAAATAAGAGTTAATTTGTGAAAATTGAATATTTTAATATTTAATTATCGACTGTAAAATAGTCAATTTTCGAACAGTCTCAGAATTGGACGAGACCAGTTCCATTGGATCCGTAATAGTTAGTTATTACCGGATTTCAATTTTCGTAGCAATCAGAGTTATCATTTGATCGTGGCAGCTCGAAATGCATCGAATTGTTTTTAATATTAATTTGGCGAGTTAAAATAGCCATTTTTCAAAAAGTCTCGGATTTCGACGAAACCAGTTTCATCGGATCCGTAATGTGATATTATTGCAAGGTATCAAATTTCGTGTCAATCGGATTTACCGTTTGTCCGGTACAAATTAAAACGCCTAGAAAATCGTTTAAATCGGTTTAATTTAAATTGAACGTTTATTGCCATAACTCGCACAGATGTCCGAATTAGCTTCCGAAACCTGTTCCATTGTGTCCGGAACGCGGGGTAAACCCTAGAAACGCTGGTTACGGCGCGTAAATCGGAGTTTGGAATTTCCGGAATGAATAGTGTTTCGTCGGTTCCCTATAAATAGCCACCTTCACAAGAGAAAAAAAATAAATAAAAAATTACAAAACCCTAGCAATGCACAGCCGCCACCAAGGATTCAAGGGATGAAAACTCACGATCTTTCTTCCCCCAAATCACTTAATCCACTCAATATTACAACAAACTTCCAACATGAATATTGAAGAGGGCTGTGAGTACTACGTTTTCAACGGTGGAGATCGTGTTTGGAGCTGTGGATGGACCAGAAATCGTGCGTGTTTATGGGCCGCATGTCCTCGTTTTGTGTGCACAGATGAAGGCCGAGCTTCATGCTCTTTGGGCCGAGCATAGCTCTTGGTCGTGGCTACGAAGTGAGGTCACCTGATCGTGCTAGAAATTGACGTGGTGATGGCGAAATCAAACCCTAGTTGGAAATGCTGTGGGTTTGTGCGTGTTTGTTATCTGGGGGTTGTGCATGAAGATGGAGTTGGGGGAGAAGCAATAGCGCATGGTCCAGATCTGATGGCAGCGAGATGAGTGGCCAGGATTTGTTTAGGTTAAAAGTTATAAAATTTATGTTGAAATTATTATATAAAAATTCGTAAAACTTGTAAAAAGTATAACTTTTTCATACGAGGCCGAAAACGCGCGAAACCAGTTGCGTTGGAATCGTATGGACAAGCATTACGCGATGGAATTGGATTGGAGTCGTTTGGAGTTAGTGAGAATTTCGAGTAAAATTAAACGTCCGTTTAATTTTATTCGAAATAAATCGCTAAAAACGAAATTGAAATCAAGGTGAGAACTTCTCACTCAATCGAATCAGTTTCGATTTTATTTTAAATAGTTAGATTTAAAATATTTGAATGCATGTTTGAATGATGATTGTTAACTATTGATTGTTAAAATAGACATTATGCGCCGTTAGTAAGCGGATGTTATTTATTAAAAACATATACCGCGAATATTTCATAAACAGTGAAATTGGTATTATATATATAATAGCAATATATATATATTGGCATATGTATATATTGCAGTTATTGATTTCCCGCATTTTTTAGCGGATGAGACCCTGTTGCGCCGTCTATTAAGCGGATAATATTTTAAATCCCATGTACCGCGATAATTCCGTACTGGAGCGGAATTGGTATTGTGCTAATGTTTGTGGATGCAGGAAAACAGGTTGGAGGGATCCAACTGGATTGCTCAACAGTATTTATTTAAATTCAGATATTTTGATATTTGATGGATTATCATATCGATATATGATATCGTTGTTGTCGTGATTGACTATTTGGTATGTAGCATCATTGGACCAAATTTTGGAATTTTAAAAGGATTTCAAAGTGATTTTTAAAAGTATACGTTTATAAAATATTTTTGGAATTGATTTATTTTAAATAAATAAACGTTATAATTTTAAAAGTTATAAAAATTATGATTTTGAGAAATGTAGTTAAAGATTGATTTTTGAGAAATATAAGGCTAATGATTTTATAAAATAGTTTAATCGGGATTTTTTGAATTTATTATAAAAAAGTTTAAATATAGGATTTATAAAAAATTTGATTATTTTATAAATCATAGAAAATGGTGAAATTTATAAAGGACTTTAAAGACGTTTTTAAATATTAATATGAATTGAATAATATAAGAGATTTATAAATGGATATTTATAAATTGAAATATTGAAATTATAAAACGAGTTTTTATAAGTGTTAGAATGAATTGTGAATGAATTTCATAAATGAATGAAATTCATAGAATTATAAACGGTGAAGTTATAAATGGAATTTTATAAGCAGTAGGTTTATAAAATTTATAAAGTTATTAAAAGAATGGTTTTGGATAAATAAATGAATCTTATAAGTTATAAGATTTATAATTATGAAGTTTAAAGGAACGATTTTGCAAACAAATAAATTATAAGTATTTAACTTATAATATGAACCTTTGGTATATAATTGAGCTATGAATTGAATATAGGGTAATAATAGAGTTTATAAACGTTGTTTTATAAATTCGCAAATGACTTATTTTGATAAGCAAATTGTTATAACTTATTTATGGAGTTATATTCACATTTTTGACTGTGAATAATCCTTTGAAATAAAATGAATAGAAATGATGAAATTGTTAACGAAGTATATTCACGTTTTTGAATAGTGAATAATATGTTAAAGAAAATGTTTAGATTTGATGTTTTAAATAGAATTAAAACGATCTAACGATGTTTTAAAATGTGTTGAGATTCGAAACCATAGATTTCAACATTCATTGTTGAAATAGACGTTTTCGAGAAATAGAAGGAAATGGTGGACTATAACACTGTTGTTATAGTAGATGATTTCCGAAAGGAAATGTTTTGTATAGTATTGGGATTTATATATCTATTTTAATTTCGAATCCCTATACTAGTGATATTGGGTTGTCGTAACGATGTTTTACGTAACATTCGTTTTGGCCTAAATAAATATGTTTGAGAGAATGATTTCCTTAAAGAATGAAATATGTGCTTAATCTCGATTAAGTATATTGAATATTTTCCTAGTGTTGAAAATAAATAAAATTTGAGAATTACTTAATAAGTAAGTATGGAAATGTTTTCCAATAATAAAGTGAATATTTTGAGAATTTGTCCTTTTGAAGATAAATTGAAATGAATAATTGAAATCGTATATGCATGGATATTTTGAAATATAAATTCATTATGGAATTTATAAATGAAAAGGAGAATTTGTTTAAAAAAAATAAATATTGATTTATTTTTGAAGTGTGAAAACTATATATCTAGTAAAGATATTTTTGGGAAATAAATAATTTGGAAAATTATTTGGAACCTGGTGATGTGTGCATATCCATTGATAGTTCAATAACCGACTATCAATATTTACCTTTGAAAGGTATTTGTTGTGATTTGCTGAATTTGAATGCCACACTTGTTTTTAAATTATTGCGCTCGTTATTCGGATTACCCATTCCGAATAGTGATACGACATAATGGATAGCATTGAAGATCGGTGTTGAAGACCCGGTATTTGCGAGAGCGATAGGATGACCTGTCGATTGACTCTGCACCGAGTTGCTCCGGTATTGAGTTCTCCATATGTGATGGGGAATCCGATCAGGATTGTGGATATCCGGATTGCAAGGACTTCTTTGTAAGTGCCTTCGGTTTTGTTCGAGCCCGGAACAGACTTGTATGGATTGTATGTCTGACGTTACAAATTGAGATATAAAGTAGATTTCTTTCAAATATATTTCTGTTGGTGGCGGAGAATTTATTCTTTTAGCTTAACACCCTTCTCTGAGACGTACGAGCTCAGAGGTTATGTAGTTGAATGTTATCAACGATATATTCCCAATTTGGTAATGTGACATGCTGAGTGTTGCTGTGAAATGATCATTGTGTTGATTATTTGTCATAGGATCGTTTATTTGATCGTCTATCTTGGTGATCATTTCTATGATCATTTGTTGACCCAAAGCATGGCTTTTGTATAAAGTATGTTTTTGTGGACGTGACTTCGTCGAGCCTCACACCTCGGGAATGGTCAAAACAGGAAAGATGCGGCAAGGATATGAGGGGTAGCGCCCTTTAGGGTATGTGCATTTCCTTCTGGAAAAGGGTGGTATCATGGTATGGAGCCCAGATACTTACTCATGTTGAAAACACTTTATGATTGTGTGAATTGATTGCGAGTGCTCGGTGAAAGGTCCCAAAGGATCGGGGGATGGCATATTCAGTCTGTTGTTACTCAGTTAGGGGTAACCCGGCCTTGTGTTGGTAGAGATCCGGTTTGGTTCTCGGGGATGTCCTTCCAGAGGCATTCTCTTGTGGCAATGGGAAGTTACTTGGCCTGATCATTCGTTGGAAATCCAAAGAAACAATACGAGACTTGTACGGTTTTAGTTGTAGAACCTGCCATTTAATATGGTAGCTATAGTAGGCATAATATAATGGTACCTATGCTGGCTAAGATTTATATTCTACTTTCGAAAATATTTTCCTACACTATGCACTAATAATAATATCAAATGTGTTTTTTAATGCGTATCAAGCATCCTTGACTATCATAAGGAGAAATCTCCTCCAAGTCTGCGTTTGCATTGTGTGTGTGGCGGGAGGTCTTATGGTAGTCTCATTTTTAAAAGCATTGTGAATTGACTTTAAAAATATTCTTCTATTTTGATTTTAAAGATAAATAAATTGTTTTGAGTTATCACACCAGTCACATGACTGACTCGGAGTTTGTTGTTTTCCTTCCTAAACTCTGGGTGCCCACCAATTTTCACACGGGCAGTCAAGAGTTAAGGTTTATCAGGATATTCTGGAATTCAGGAATTGCTGGAGGCAAGCTGGATGGCATGGCGTATTACTAGTATATAGTATATTCTTTTCCGCTGTTTGATGTTGTTTGTTGTTGTACACTCTGATGATATGATGTAATGAAATGTAATGTAATGTATAAAATGTAATAACTGATATAGTTCTTTGTTTAAAGATTATTCATTTATTATTATATGTTGTTCCGCTGCGAATTGTGAGATTCTGATATTGTTCTGTTGTTTTCTATTCCGTCCTATTTTCTTTTCTACCCTATTTTTCTATCTTCTTCTCTCTTTTTCTTTCTTTTCTTCTTCTTAAACCCTCAGTGTTCGGTTTTCCGGCATCCGACTGATTGGCATTCGATACAGTGGACGTATTGATCTCGATATTTGAGAGTCGAAGAATCGGGTCCTGACAATTTTGGTGATTTTGATTGTAATCTATTTTGTACATTTTTAATTTATAACATGGATTTTTCGAAGATATGAAGAGCTAGAGTTTCGTGGTCCTGTTATATTAAGACTTTGATAAATAGGCCTTTCGATCTATTAAAGTCAAGTTAATTATGGAGATCAAATGCTAAACTCCAATGTTATAACCATTTTCCTATTTGATGAAAATAACTGTAAATAGTATTGCATACACTAGAGTTAATGCTATAGAAAACCTGGAAAAAAAACATATAATGAAAGAGGGACACATCACAAAAAATAAAGGGTATAATTACTGACACTCCACTAAAATTAAATTTTTTGTGAGGGATACGCATGTTGTACAAATAATATATATCATTCCTATTTTTCCCCTCATTTATTTTTAACCAATCTTCTTCTTCTTCACTTACATTTTTCACCAAGTTCAATTTAGCTTTAAGTAATGGTAGAACCGATGTTTTGCTTCCACACAAAAAACACCTACCTATTTTAACCATCATTTAACTCAATTTATAATTTTCAACTTAATGTGTAAAACAATAGAATGTTAAATAAAATTATCAGCTTGTTTTGTTGAACAAAGTCTGTATTACAGATGCTTTCTCGGATAACAATTAGTCTTATTTATTTCCCTTTTGGAATTTCATATGTAGATAGGTTTAATTTCTCCATTGATTATTGATTTGGATTATAGACTAAAGAAGAAGAATAGTGAAGATTAAAAAAAAATTGGGATAAAAATAAAGGGATAAATTTTTCAATTTACAATATAATTATATAAAGGGGCTACTTTTGTCGGTACCCCTCACAATAAAAATATATATTAAAAAATGGCCTCCTCAACCAAAAATGGAGTACCATCAATAATACCCCAAATATAGCGAACTTATTCATGTGATAAAGCAAAAAAATGAAATTTTTTGGAGACAAGCATGCGCTGAACAGTATTATGATGGTAATGTGCCAATGAAGCATTTGTGTATTAAGTAATCATAGCAGTAGCCACGTTATAGACAATTAGAAGCGAATTGATAGTGGATTCAAATGTTATGTTCCTCTTAATTAGTAATTAAAAAAATGAATTCATATAAACCCTAGTTCATTTAATCATAAGTTTTCTTTTACCTCAAATTAGTGAATCTAAATAATATTTTGAACCACTTTAGTTGAACACTTATTGGATGTGTAAAAAAGGGGGACATGGATTTTTATATGTGAACTTTATCAGTATTACCATTTCCAAATTCTAAACTATGTATCTAAATCAACCATAGCCTATTGCTTTAAAGCCCTAAAAAAGGATTTCAATAGTGTTAATTCCTCTATAATTTAGAGAAAAACTAATGTCATATGAACCCCAATTTATTTAATTTCCATGTTCTCTTATCTTTAATCGGATAAACTTAATTACTATTTTGAACTGTTATACTTAACACTTATTGGCTGAGTTAGAAAAAAAAAAGAATGTTAGGGTTTTCATAAATTATCTTTATTGATATTACATTCTCCAAATTTTAAACTATGCATATGAATCTAAATCTTTGATTGCTGATTTGGAGCTTAGGATCGAGATATTGATTACGCTACATGATTCTTCATAGAAAATGTAAAGGAGCCTGAGATCTGCCCAAGACCATCAATGAGTGAAAATAAGGAAAGATGAAATCTGTTGATAGTAGTAATAAAGTGGTCTGCATTTGTGGAGGACAAAAGACTATAATGCGGGGAAAGAAAACTGAAAAATTGTACTCATATAATTTATGTTAATTGGAATAGAAGGATTGACATTTTAGTCATTTTCAGAGCTTTCCTTTCTAATACATTTATTATAAATCATAAATGTGATATTTATCTTAGTAAAAATAATATTTTTGGATCTATAAATTGATTAAATCAATGTAAATAACTAAGATTCCCTTAGTTATATAACATTAAGTTTAATATATACTTCATTGATGAAAACACCACCATTTGATTTTATATCAAATTCAAAAAATATAAACCACATTCAAACATGAAACTGTAGATTAAAAGATACTAAAAAGGTCTTATCAAGATTAGAAATCAAGTTACTATATTCAGAGTCCAATGTCCTAACCACTAGACTATGGGACCACATGTTTAGAGAATGTACATTGCAAGAGTATCAAAAATTGAATGAAGAAGTGTGATGTTTGAAAGTGGGCATGTTTAGTAAACATATATTGGAAGACCAAAAATGAGCATCAAATGTTCAATGATTATTTAGGGAATGTATATAAATATATATCATATTAAATTCTAACATAAGGGATGTTTGCTTACATGGATGAAATTATGTAAATATATAAGTGTTTTTATGTATTTAAATTTTAGTAAATAATACTTATGTATTTATTCATATGTACATACAAATAATAATAACATATATAATTTGGCTATAATGTGTGTGTGCCTTTATATCTATATTTTTATTTAAAAACAAGAATTTGAACGTAAATAAAAAGTTACCTTAAATCTAGGATCTAATAGAAAATTTAAACTTAACTTTGCTTTAGGATCTAGTATTTAAAATTTAAGATAAGTAGAACCTTATCTATTATAAAAAATTTGGTCAGGTCAAAAATAATTCTTTTTTTGAAAATACTATAGTATTTAACTTTATTTATTTATTATTTAAAATCAATCTAATAGATTAATTATATATATATATATATATTAATAAATAATTATTGCCAAAAAATAATTGTACACATATTACTTTAGATCTAAGTACAATAAATTGTTTTGAGAATTTTTTTAATATCAAATTAATATTTAATATGTATAAGCCGAATATATAAATAAATACTTAAATAATACAATAGAGGAAGCATAAACACTTATTTTCATTTATCTTCAATCTAACAAAATTAAACTAAAGCAATAAACTCTTGTCTACTTTTGTTGTTGATTATGCATTATCTTGGTAATATTATCCACTTTCATACTATATGTTATTTATTGAACATTTATAATTTTTTAACATAAAAGTATGATTTCTTCTTAACTCCAAGTTTTGCATTTTTTTGAATGTTTTCTTACATATTTATTTGGACATATTTCCATTTTTTCTATAATGTTGGTGTTTACACTTTCAATTTGCTAAAACAACATAAAATCTTTGAAACTTTTCATAATTGTGATGATTTTGACTGTTTGCTATTTTGTACGTTTTTAATTTAAAACATGGACTTTTTAAAGATATTGGGAGCTAGAGTTTCATGGTCCTATTGTATTAGGATTTTGAAAAATAAGCCCTTCTGGCTTTCGCTCTGCTAAAGTCATATTAATAATTGAGACCAAATCCTAAACCCCTATGTTATAATCATTTTCCTATTTGAGAAGAAAATAACAATGCATACACTAGAATTGATAAAGCAAAAAACTTGAAAAAAAATATATAACAAAAGAGGGAGGGACATATCATAAAAAATAAAAAGGACTTGTTTGTATGATAAGAAGATGAAAAGAAAAAACTTTGGAGACAGGCATGAATCGAAACAATATTATGATGGTATCATGTCAATTGAAGCACTTATATCAAGTAATTATGTCGGCGGCCACAATCTAGGCAGTATGAAGCGAATCGAAAATGGATTCAAATGTTATGTTCCTCTTCATTGGTTATTATAAAACGAAATCATATAAAACCCGGTTCGGTTAAGCATAAGTTTTCTTTTATCTCCAATTAAAGAAATCTAAATAATATTTTGAACAACGTTACTTGAACACTTATTGGATGTGTGAAAAAAGTCAGAAAATGGAAATATGAGCTTTATTGATATTACCTTTTCCAAATTCTAAACTGTCTATCTAAATCAAACCCTAACCTTCTATTTTGAAGAACTAAACAAAGATTTCAACTGTGTTACTTCCTCAATAATTTAGAGAAAACCTAATTTCATATGCACTCTAATTTATTTAAATTTGATTTTTCTCTAATCTTTAATCGGATAATGTAAAATACTATTTTGAACCATATACTTGAACACTTAGCGGTTCAGTAAAAAATATAAAAAAAGAATGTTAGGATATTCATAGATAACCATTACTGATCTTGCATTCTCCAGATTTTAAACTATATATCTAAATCTAAAACTTCGGTTGCTAATTTGAAGCTTAGGATGGATATACTGATCATGCTACTTAAAGTTTTTCATAAAAAATGTAGAGGAGCTAGAGATCTACCTGAGACCATCAATGAGTGAAATAAGGAGAAAATGAAATCTATTTATAGTGGTAATAAAGTGGTTTTCCTTTGTGGAGGACAAAAGACTAACGTGGGGAAAGAAAACTGAAACTCATATACTTATGTTACTTGGAATCTTAGGATGGATACCTTGGAATCTTAGGATGGACACCTAAGTAATTTTCGATGCTTTACATTTTATATTACTGTTACATTTATTATAAATCATAAATGTGATATTTATCTTAGCAAAAAATAATATATTTCGATAAGTAAATTGAACAAATAAATGTAACTAACTAAGATTCACTTATTTATATAACATCAAATTTAACGTTACTTCGTTGATGAAAATAACACCATTTGATTTTACATCAAATTCAAAAAATATAAGCCACATGCAAACATGAAAACGCAAATTAAAAGATATTGGAAAGGTCCCACCGAGATTTGAACTCGGGTTACTGGATTCAGAGTCCAATGTCCTAACCACTAGACCATGGGACCACATTTTCAAAAAACTTGTATTGCAGGTGTACTGAAAATTTGCATAAAGAACTGTGATGTTTGAAAATGTGCACGTTCAATAAACATATATTGGAAGACCATAGAAATGAGCATCAAATGTTCCATGATTATATAGGGAATGTGTATATAAATGGATATTAGATTAGATTCTAACATAGGGGATTGTTTGCTCGCATAGATGAAATTATATAAATATATAAGTGTTTATATGTATATATAATTTTAACAAATAATATTTATGTATTTATTCATATGAATATACATATAATATTAACATAGATAATTCAACTATAATGTCTGTGCGTTTGTGTGGATACATATTTATAATTTTTATTTAAAACCCAGAATTAATATTTAAGTCTAAAGTTACCTTAAATTTAGGATCTAATAGAAATTTTAATGCTAACTTTGTATTAGGTATAGCATTTAAAATTTAAGATAAGTTGAACATTATCTATTATAATATTGTTTTTGTTCAGGTCAGAAATAACTCTTTTTCCAAAAATAGTATAATATTTAATTTTATTGATTATTAATTTAAAATGATCTCATAAGTTAATTATATATATATATTAATAAATACCTATTGGCAAAAATAATTTTACATATATTATTTTAGATCTAAGTATAATACTTGTTATGACAATTTTTTTATATCAAATTGGTGTTTAATATGTATTTGGCGAATATATAAATAAATATTTAAATAATATTAATAATAAAAAAGTTGTTTAAATTTAGAATTTTTAATTTTTTGAAAAGATTTTATACATTTGTCTATGTTATATCGTTTATAAAACTAAATTTATTACATTATACATAACTATTTATACCTTGATTGTAAATGTACAATGTTTAAATTAATTAAATTAAATATATAAAAACTATTATTTTATAATTGAGAGGAGAATACGTATAACATAAAACATATGATAGTAAACGATTCATAAAATATGCCTTCCAAGGTGACCATGTTGATAGTGGTCAACTCGAAGTGCTAGCGTCTCCTCTTCTTTAAACTTTCTTGATCTCTATGACAGTTGCAAAAAGTCTTCGATTGAGGTATAATTGAGAATGAAGATTAGGTACAAAATATATATGCGAAAACGGAGCTGTTAGGCTTCAATTTACAGTGGAGTTTCAATTTGTAGTGGTACTTAATGGAAAATATCCTTCAAAAAGCTCAACAACCTACATATGTTTTAGTTGATATTCAACCTTTGAATTAACTAATTTTTCATCTGTCTATAGATTCTATAGGCCATCCTTCGTGCACATGAATATATACACATAATTTTTAAATATATTTAAATTGATAAAATATTCATTTGGTCCTTTTATTAAAAATAAACACATATATAATTATTATGTACTTATTAATAATTACATATCCAGAATAATTTTTTTAGTGTAATTGTTATATTAATATCAATATCACTATAATAATTCAAAACTTTTTATAAATTTTTATTTGATTAGAATATTCTAAATGTTTGGTTTAGCCAAATATTCTACACTTTGGTGAATAGATCAGACTTAAAGAGTGGACTCAAAATGTTGTTTCGAAATGTTTGGAAAAATGATAAGATAAAATTAGAGCGTGATGCATTCTGATTCTAAGTAAAGCTAGGATGAGTTACATAGATAGAATTGTAAGTGGCTAGTTTTTAACTTTAATAAAGACATTCATCTATAATGTATTGAATATGGACAATGATCAACAATGTTGTTAGAATCTAACACTTCTAGAACATATTTGTTGATCGGAGACACGAGTGTTATTAAATTTCTTTAACATCACATCTAATTTCATTTTAGGGGTTATATTATAAACTAGACATTGAAGCTAAATGATATGAAGTAGCTATTGAAGAACTAGATATTCACACTTTCAAGTATTTGAAGTCAAGGGAGTTACGAGTTCGAAGAGGAAGAAACTTCAATTGCCTTCCAACGTCTTTAATTTCTACCCAACCACTTTCTAGCTAGATTAATGTAATGACCTGGGTTTTTCGACGCTTGATTTGGAACAGATAAATGGTTTCGGATATTTAAATTTAATTATAAATTGATTTTTGAATATGGAAAGTTTGATTTTTATTCAATAAAATAAGTTCAGGATGAAATATAGCGATTTACTAGATAATTTAATTTTTGAATTTTTAATTAGCTAAAATATATGAATCTAGAGTTTTAAGCTCAATAAAAATACTTTAAAGGCTTCTAAAATTTATATTAATAGTACTGAAGACAATGCAACTTTTAAAATTGAATTTGGAAGTGATTTGTTCAATTTTAAAAATATATCGTTTAAATTGACATTTAAAAATAGCCTTCCGAGACACAGTCTCGGAATTCGATGAAACCAGTTTCATCGGATCCGTAATATTGTCTATTATCGGATTTCAAATTTGTAACTTTTCGAGTTATCGTTTTGCTATACGAGATATAAACGCGCTGAAATTTATATCGAAAATTTAATATAATAACTGGGTCCAAAAAGCTTTCTTCTCCATACGATAGAATTAGGACTCGAAACTTTTTCCATTGCATTCGAAATAGGGGTATAACATTATAAACGCCTAGCGGCATGCCTCTATAGGGGTTCTAAATTTTATGTTGTGTAAATCAAGACAATTTGAATTTAATTAAATATACATATTTATATATATACTAGTCCACCTTCGGCTGTAATTCCTTCACATTAGCACTTTTTCAAAACATTGTTCACCTGTTCAAACGTGCAAGAAATCACATCCATTTCCTTTCAATTTAATCACAGTCTCCCACTCTCCCTTCTAAAATCCCGAGCCCTTATCTTTCCATTCAAAACTTCCAACGAAGACAACTTCATTCTCAAATTCAAAATTATGTCTTCCCTTCCATTTTCATTTTCATTTCGTTTAAAAAAAATCGCAAGTCTACTTCTTCTCCTCCCTTTCGATTCAAATCGAACGAGAATCTTTACAGTTCGAAGCCAATAATCCCATTTCCCCTTTTTTCCTCTGTAATTTATTGAAATCGAATTCATTCGATTAGAAATAAATAAAAAAGAGAGAGAACGAAGTCGTGTAGCCGAAGGGAAGGAGCAAGGCTGGGGGAAGCTTGGGTGGCGAGTACGTGGGGGGCGACACGGCAGTAGTTGGAGCTGAGATGTTAGTCGATGTCGCACACGCTCATGAGGTCATGGCACAATAAGGTGGAGGCGGTTGGTTAGGGCTTCGGGGGTTGCTAGAGGGTGAGTTTTGGAGGCTCTTGATGGTAGGAAGGAGGCACGGTCGCGATGTGGTGTGGCGGCCTCAAGCAGTTGCAGTGAGTTATGGTATACTTTTTTAGTAATATATATATATATAATTTTACAATAAAGGTATATGCCAATTATTTTTCAATTTAAAGATTTATATGTATATTTGTAAATATATACAATAAAGAAAAAGTATAGTATAAGTATAAATGTGTGTGTACACACATATATATATACACACACACACACACACATATATATATATGTATATGTATATGTATAGGCACACACACACACCTGTTTTAATTTAAAAGTATATAGATAAGCAGAAATATATATATATATATATATATATATATATATATATATATATAAGGTTTTGAAAAGAAAAAAAAATGGAATTTTAAAATGTTGAAAGTTTATTGGATTTTTTGAAATATATAATTTATGTTTATAAGTATATATGTAGTTTCAAAAGAAAATAAATATACATATACACATTTTAAATTTACTAGTTTAATGAGGGGGATAGAAACACAAAAAAATTTCACGCTTCTATCAAAGATAAGCGAGCTAGAGATCGAATTTCCACGTTATGGGATGATAATGGGAATCTTCTTAACACTACTGAGGGGATAGACAGGTATCTCCTTCAATCATACACTGAACATCTTGGTAACTCCACTAACTTCACTCCTGATCTTGATAAGCTCAACAATTTCCCCCTCCCCAAGTTACAAGCTGACATGAAAGCCATGCTAGTTGCTAAAGTGACTGACCTTGAAATTAAAAAAAGCCTTATTTTCCATGAATAGAAGCTCCTGTGGTGGACCTGATGGATTTAACCTTGTGTTCTATGTGCATAGCTGGAATGTTATTAAATCTGATTTTTTGGCTGTTGTTCATAACTTCTTTGACAAATTCAAGTTGTTGAGAGAAGTTAATGAAACCAACCTTGTCCTTATCCCGAAGGTTAGACCAGTTACAAATGCCACATCATTTAGACCTATATCATGTTGTAATGTTGTTTATAAATGCATTACTAAAATCCTTGCTTCAAGGCTTGTCCACGTTCTCTCTTCAATTATTTCAACGAATCAAACTGCCTTCATTCCTGCCAGAAACATTCTTGATAATGTTATGATGGCCCATGAATTAATTAATGGTTATGGTAGGAGTCAGACTTCCCCTCGTGCCATGTTGAAGCTTGACATTAGTAAAGCCTATGATAGTTTACATTGGTCTTCTATTGTTCGAGTTATGTCAAAAATGGGATTTCCAAAGGTATATGTTGCCTGGGTGTATGTGTGCATATTCAGTCCCATTTTCACTCTCTGTTATAATGGGAAAACTTCGGGGTACTTCGAAGGGAAGCAGGGATTGAGGCAGGGGGACCCAATATCATCATATTTATTTATTATTGTTATGGAGGCTCTCACCAGTATGTTAACTATAAAGTTTGAAGATAAAAGTGTTTTGTATCATCCTAAATGCAAATCCCTTCACATTACATCTCTTTTTTTGCTGACGACATCATGATATTCACCAAGCCAACTAATCAATCCATTCAACAAATTCTTCATACCTTGAATACATTCTACTTAGCCACTGGGCTCAAGCTGAACACAAACAAATCCCACATTCTTATTGTTGGTATGAGCAGCATTGAAAGGGTTAGATTAGAGGGTATGTCTGGGCTACAACCTATGAACAATAATATGACATACTTAGGCCTACCTTTGTGTACTTCGAGAGTTACCAAAATAGCTTGCCTTCCTCTCTACAAAAGAATCACTTCTAGGTTAACTTCTTGGACTATTAAGTTCCTTTCTATGGAAGGAAGACTTGTTCTTATTAAATTTGTCTGCTTTTCGATGACTGTTTATTGGACCACATGTTTCGTTCTACCAACCAAGCTCCTTCACATGATCAAAGCTGCCATGATGAGATTCTTATGGAATGGATCCATTCATAACAGGAAGATAATTCCTGCTCCATATTGCACTGTGGAAAGACCCTTAAGTAAAGTTGGCCTTGGAATCAAAAATATCAAATTATGGAATATTGCAGCTGTTAGTACTCATGTCAATGTCATCCTGATTAACAAAGATAGTCAGTGGGTGAAGTGGACAAGGAGATATAACATAAAGGATAAAAAAATTTGGACCATGGAAGTTTCTCAGGGAAGTAGCTGGATATGGAGGAAAATTCTGAGCATTAGACCCATACTTCTCCCCCTGATTAAAAACAAAGTATCCCCTAACAGTTCTGTGAGTTTTTGGCATGACCCGTGGGTTAGCTATGGTTGTATCCTATCAACTCTGTTATCTCCCCATGAACTAGTGCAATCTGGGATTGGTTTCAATGCTAGGGCTATTAATTTTATAGCTCATGGTAAATTGGATGTTCCTCAATCCAGTAATCAATCTGTTAACACCATATGGAGTAATATGGCTAATCACTCTGTAACAATAATGAATGAGGATGCTCACTCCTGGCGTGGAAAATCCCATAGCATCAGTGCTGTCTACGATCTTCTAGCCAAGCATGTAGAGTTGCCAGTTTCCTTATGGGCTAAGGTTGCGTGGACTCCTTATATGTCCAGCTCTGATAATGTGTTGTTCTGGATGGAAATTAATAAAGCATTGATGACAAGGGATAGGCTAGTGGCTGTTGGAATGAATGTTGTCAACCTGTGTGTTTTCTGCAATACATACCCTGAAACTGTTGATCATATTCTATTTGAGTGTAGTTATCTCGTAAATTTATGGTTATCTCTAATGAATAAAGTTGGGGTCGATGGCATGCATGGGGTCATGTTAGCTGATTGGACAGTACTTCGTAAGGCAACAAGATGGAGAATCTGTAGAAGGGATATAGTTTTCTTTGTACTGAAAATATACATACGCAATGTATGGACAGAGAGGAATAAGCGATGCTTTCAATCTGTGTGTCTTCCTGCAATGAATTTATGGCAGAAGTTGATGAGAGAGATTAAGTATGGTATTTGTGTATCTGAACACAGGTTCTCCCCTCATCAGAATGACCTTTGGTGCTAGCTCTCTGCTATTGTGCTGGGTTTGTCTGGTGCATGGCCAGTGCTTGCTGCTGTGTTGAATTGCCTTCTTGCAGTGGTGTTCTTTTTCTCAGTGTTGTGTGTGTGTTGTTCCTCTAGCTTCCTTTCCTTGATACTGTTTGCGTTGTTGTTGTTTTTCCTTTTTTAGGTTTGGCACATTTTGTTGTGTCATCCTATAGTTTCGTTGTTCTCCTTTTCTATGTTTTAATAAATCTGGTAGGGGCCCAGTCAACCTCGCTGTTTATTCCAAAAAAAAATTTACTAGTTTATTTTAAAAATATGTATTTAGGGTGATTAATTTGTTTAACTAACTTATTTAATTATTTTAGTTAATAAAAAATTATTTATTGAAGGAAAATTTGTTTAAAATTAAATTATTATTTAATTAATTATTAAATGGTAATTGACTGTTCGATTATTTCGAATGTTAATAAACCGTATAATGTTTATACAAGGTCAAAAACCGTGAAACCAAGTCAAGATTGAAGTGGATTGCAAAACAAAAATATCACAAATTTAGATAACGCTATTTAAATTTAAATGTTAAATTTAAATTATGGGATGTCTAACTTGATTGATAAATTTATAATTTATTTGTTGGACGTTATATATATATAGTAGTGTATATATTAATATTGGAGTGACATTCCGGCATATTATAGCGAATGAAACCCTATATGCACGCATAATAGCGAATGACCCTATATACCGCGATATCCCTCTTGAAGTGTGATTGGTATTTTATTTGTTGACTAACATCAATGGAGGCAAGGAAAAACAGGTTGAAGGGATCCAACTGTATTCCTCAAAAATATTTAATGTTTTCATATATATATTTCGATATATGATATGATGGATATATTGATATGGATTGTGTGTGAATTGGATTATTAATAGTATGGGAGTTAAAATGGGTATTTTTTAAATACCATAAACAAATAAAATTGAAGGAATTTAAAAGGAAATTTGAAAAGAAATTATTTATACTGAAAATTGGATTTATTTCTAAAAGGAATTAAGTAGAATAAAAATATATTAACTAACTTGGATTATACTTAATTATTTGTAAATTGTTTTAAGTGGAGATTTGAAATTAAATTATATATTAAGGGCTTGAAGAGATATTGGAATCGATAAATAGATTTGAAATAAAATAGAATTTTATTAAGGGATAAAATTATAAAATGGAATTATAAATAGAATTTGTTTTTGTAAATAGATGGGAAACTCAAGGGAGTTTATAAATTTATAAACGGGGTTTATAAATGAGATAAAAGGATATCAGTGGATATGTGGAAAATATAAGTTAATGGTGTAAACTTATATCGAGCAATGGGAATCGTTTTGAAAGAAATAGTGGAATATATTTCAAATGTAAGAAATGGTGATATGGTCGATGTGATATGAATCAAGAGGGATCTATGAATTGAATTGGTGAATATTAGACTTTCTAAAAATAGACTTTTGTTGAGTAAATTGAATTTGTTTTAAATGGGATTTTAAATTACTATACTAAATAATTTAAAACTACCACTTGGATTTAGAATATTTCCAAAGTTAGTTATTTTAATACTGAATATTTATTGAAATAAATTCTAATTTTATACATCTTTGTAAAGTAATTAGTACCTGGATATGAATTTTTAATTCTTTTAAGTTGTTTAAATTTTAATTTTTCCTAAACCATATTTGAAACAAACTATTTTTCTTATTTCATATAATTTTTTAAATGTTTTAAATTTCATTATGAATCCTCTCCAGATGGGAATCTAAATTTATTTAATTGAATAAGATTTTAAAAGAAATATCTTATAGTGGTATTATGGGAACTTAAATAAATTCTAAAGTATAGGATAAGTGAACTTCGGAAGGTGAAATAAAATTCAAATAGAAAGTAGTAGTGAAACTGGAATTTTAAATGAGCATAAATGGCTTTAGAATCTTATAGGAAATCGACTAAGAAATTCTGGGATTTATAGAATTCATGTGAAACGAGTTGGAAATTTACAAATAAAATTGTAAATGATTTTTGAGAAAATAAATAGGAGATAAATGAATATTTTCCAAGTGTTTAATATCAAATGAAGTGGGAAAAATATTCTAAGGATCGGGCAAGGGTAGAAATTTGTTCCGTGAGAATAAAAAGGGATTTGAAAACTATTTTCAAAGGGTTGAAGTATGGAAATAATATCTTGCGTAGATATTTTGAAATAGATAATTTGGAAAATTATTTAAAGCCTGATGTTTGGTTGTGGATGTTATATGATAGTTAAATAACTGACTATTAATATTGGCCAATGCGCTGATCGTTTCGAAGAGAACGGGATCGGATTTAATTATCCGAAAACCATTTCGATTCGGTTTGAACTTAACAAATGAAAACCATGAAGATGATGAAGACGGTGATTCCGTTTGTCTAGTCCCAGGACAACTTATATGGATGAATGCTATCAAAACATCGTTATTAGAGGATGATGAGCATTTTAAGTGAATGTGTCTAAAAAGGTAATCGTAGCCTCAAGCCTCATCAACCGGGAATGGCTAAAACAAGGGAGGTGTAGCAAGGCTAAGTGGGTAGCTTCCAAGTAGGGTAAGGTCATCCCTGTCTAGAGTCCCTTTATTTCGGCTGTGTGGCGGTTGCTGATCCCAACCACGGGGTGATTTTATTCGGTCTATCCAAGTAAGGGGTAGGCCGGTCTTGTGTTGTAGGTGATCGGGAATGGTCCTCTATATGATGATCTAGACCAGGTACTATGTCGGGGGTACTCAGTAGCCCTGCCATTGTATGGAACCCAATCTCCAATAAGCGCCGGTACGGTTTTGATTGTGCCCAACTATGCTAGAACATGAGATGCAAGCATTTCAGCTATATTCTGTTTTCTTTCTATAGACACTATTATAATATCAAACGGATTTGAAAAAAATGTTTTGGTTATCGTAAGGTAAAAACCGGTATGTTTATTTCTGGCATGGTCTTATGAGATACCTTTGTTTTCAAAGGATTTTGAAAATATAATAATCCAATTGAGTGTGATTTTCTCACGCTGGCTTTCCAGACTGACTTGGGTGTTGTTTATTATGATGCTCGGGTCAGACCGAGTTGAACAGATCCAGGATAATATGCTTTAGAGCTCAAGAGGCGAGTTGGATGACAAAGTCGTATCTCCATACTTGGTTATTATTTCCACTGGGTAAGGACAAGTATTAAGCTATCCAAATAAATGGATGATTGTTATACTCTTATAATGGCATGTATATAAGCAGTACAAGTTTCTCTGTATTTAAAAGCTGTTATTCTATATTATACTTTATTCTGCTGCGATTGCGAGACTCTGATGTTGTTTTTATCTTCTTCTTCTACCTCTTTCTTTTTTAACCCTAATGACCTGGTATTTTCGGCATTCGATCGCTCGGCATTTTATACAGTGGACGTATTGATGTCGATTTTCGAGAGTCGAAAATCCCCGACCGTTACATTTGGTATCAAAGCCAGGTTAAGCGAGAACCTTGGCTCTGGTGGTGATTAATCATTAGAGATAGAGTCAGTAGTACTCTAGAATGAGTTTGAGCATGTTAATAGATATGAGCGCATATTTGTTGGTGAATATAAAATGGTTTTATATTGTGTCGGTTGATTTATTAAGTGGCTTGTGAACCTTAGTCGGAACAGTCCATACAACTGTATCAAGAGGATTTCTAAACATTTGAATAAAACATTTCGACACAGTATTGTTTTCGAAAGGGGTAAATGAAATAATTTTACCTAAAGTATATTTCGATATAAGAGAAAATAATTTTTTCAAAATTATTATATATAGTACAAATGTTGGATGATAATGTTATGACCAAAATGAGATTATATAATTTGAAATAGTTTACACAACTAATATGATAATTTGTATAAATATAAAGTGTACAAATGGATTATAATTGAAATTGGACTTAAACCGGAAGCTAGAAGTTTAAATTTCGAGGTGCTTAAAAAAATATTCTGGAATCCTTATTTAAATAATTTGAAAATCATTAGGGAATACATTATAAACTTATAAATTGAAATGATTTTTAATAAGAGAGGAAAGTATGAGATTTGAATTTTGAAGTTAAAGTTAAAAATGAGGAGGTTAAAATAAAATTTAACTTAGATTAAGTTGGAGAAATTTAATTGTTAAAATTTAACTGATTATGATCAGAATAAAATAAATCAGTGAGGTGGGCTAGTTTAATGAATAAAATATGCTTGGGCTATAAACGAGTGTAAATCTTGAGTTAATAAAATGTGAATATATTCGAGAATAGGATTGACGGAAAAGTTAAAAATTGAAATAAGAAACCAAAAATAAAATAGTTTGATATTTTGGAAAATGAAAGAAAATCCAAACTTGAATTATAAAAGTGAGTTTGAGCTCAAGAAAATTGAATGAAGTGATTTTGAGAAAAATATATCAAATACTGGGTTATAAAATTGAAATAAACTAATTAGATAATAAATTATTTAAGGAAATATGGAAATGGAACCTAATTTGGTAAAATAGAAGTGAATTGTGAGTTAATAATGGAGTTTGGAAATGAATTCGAGTCATAAATAAAATTCAACTTGGATTGTTAGTGAATTAAATATGATTGGAAATGTTGTCAAGTGAAATGAAATTGGATTAAAATAGTGATGGTTTGAATTGAAAATGAAATCCAAGTGAGTATGAATGAATAATGGTCTTGGATATTATTTAACGAATTGAATACGAAATTTGGAGTTAAAATGGATTAAGTGAATGAATTGATGTAATTAATGTAAACGAAATGAATTTGATTAAATAAAACTCAAAACAAGGATTTAAATTGGAATTTGGTTAGAAAGAAAATAAACTTAAGTTATAAGCTTGAAATAACTTGAAGAAAATAAATAGCTTAAGTTTATTTGAATGGACGCTCAACTTAAGTGAATATGTTAAATGGACATAGCATGGAATGTTGTCGAGCTTGATAAAATGGTCTTGAATAAAACAAATGCGAACATGGAATAAAAAACAATGAATGGATTGTGAATAAAATTGAAATGGAATGGAAGTAATATAAAATGAGTTGGAATTAATTTGAAATAGTTGCAAACTAAAATGGATATTCTATTAAGTGGATATCGTCGAATTCTCATAGAAAGAGTTGTCATTTGACGTGAACAAAAGAAAATAAAATCCTATAAATTGATAGAAGCGAATGAAATTTATTTTGGAATCAATTGGAATGATTATAGTCTGTTTGGTTTAAAAATGAACTGAATATAAGAAATTGAGTTATGAATCATTCTATTGAATGAAATAGTGTATGGATTAATTGAAAGCAATTTATTAGTATTCAAAACCATATAAATTGCTAGTGGAAATTGTTTAGTACGTATTTCTTGTGAAATCCATGTGTTTAGCTATTTAAAATAAGTGAAATGTTTGTGAATTTCATATATTTAGTACTTACGTGTTTAAATTGAGTAAGTACAGGTACTTGGAGGCCGTTTGGCTGGATTTTGGTAGCGCTAATTACTAAATAAATAAGCCGCTTGCTTAAAAATCCTAAATAGGGGTACGCCTATGCAATAAAAGAAAGAAAATATAAATATTGTTGTTTATTTTTATTTTCCGACCATGTGGGTCGATGTATATATATTTATCTCTCTTGTCATATTGTAAATGCTCCTCCGTACAAGGGAGGTTCTGCCAAAAAAATTTGGAAATTTTGGGAGTTAGAAAATTTTTGAAAATTTTTGGTAAATGACGAAGAGATTTAAAATTGGAATTAAAATAAAGGATCTTTGGATTAAAATTGAAAGCAAATTGTTTGGGAGAAACAAAAGAATTGGAATGTGAAATGTGAGCTTGACTAAATGACTTTTAGTAAGTTAATGGATTTGGGGCATTTTTTTTACCTTAGCAATTTCGGGGACGAAATTCTTTTAAGGAGGGAGGAATGTAACGACTCGAATTTTTCGACGTTTGATTTGGAATATATAAATGGTTTCAAATAGGAATTATAAATTGATTTATGAATATGAAAAGTTTGATTTTTATTTAGTAAAATAAGTTCTGGATTTAAATATAGCGATTTACTGGATAATTTAATTTTTGAATTTTTAATTAGTTAAAATATTTGAATTTGGAGTTTTAAGCTCAAAAAAAATAATGTAAAGGCTTGTAAAATTTATATTAATAGTACTGAAGACAATGCAACTTTTGAAATTGAATTTGGAAGTGATCTGTTCAATTTTAGAAATATATCATTTAAATTGACATTTAAAAATAGCCTTCCGAGACATAGTCTTGGAATTCGACGGAACTAGTTTCACTGGATCCGTAATATTATATTATTATCGGATTTCAAATTTCGTAGCTTTTGGAGTTATCGTTTAACCGTACGAGATATAAATGCGATGAAATTTATATTGAAAATTTAATATAATATCTGGGTCTAAAATGCTATCTTCTCCATACGATCGAATTAGGACTCGAAACCTTTTCCACTGCATTCGAAAGAGGGGTATAACATTATAAACGTCAAGCAGTACGTGTAACGACCCAGAATTTCTGTTAATTAAAATTTGTATATTTAATTGATTTTAAATATTAATAAGTGAAATTTATAAGTGAATAAATTTTATTTCGAATAATTGGATTTAATTGGATAATTAAATCGATAATTTAATATTGGAAAATACAGAAATAATTGAAAATAGGGTTAAATATGATTGAAAATGATTTAAATTTTTTTATTATATCATGTTGGAGCTAGAATTATGTTATAGAACTTTTAAAATCGAATTAAAAGTAAAATTGTGAAAATTGAATATTTTAATATTTAATTGACGAGTTAAAATAGCCATTTTTCGAACAGTCTTGGATTTCGACGAAACCAGTTTCATCGGATCCATAATGTGATATTATTGTAAGGTTTCAAATTTCGTGTCAATCGGATTTACCGTTTGTCCGGGGCAAGCCAAAACGCATAGAAATTAGTATAAATCGATTTAATTTAAATTTGATCCTTTATTACCGTAACTCACACCGATTATCGAATTGGCCTCCGATATATATTCCATTGCATTCGGAATGGGGGTAAAACATTATAAACGCCGGGCGACACGCTTCGTTTGGAGTTCGGAAAAATTTCGGGTGAATAGTGCATGGAAATTTTCTATATAAGGGCCTCATTTATCACAATTTACAGAAACCCTAGACCTAATAACTCCAGCCGCCATCAACACTGTTCGTGACCGAAAATCATTCTCTTTCTCCTCCTTTTTTCTTTAAATCCGTAAATATTTAGCCGAAACTTCCAACTAACAAATTGAAGAGGATCACGAGATCTTGAATTCCAACGGTAATGATCGCGAATATAGCAACGAATCGACGGCAATTTGACTGCAAAGAGCATGCGTTCGTGCATGAATTCCCACGCCATGATGAGGCCGAGCTTCATCATCCCCTGGCCGAAGGTCGAGCTCAACATTGGCTTCGAGATGGAGGTTGCTGATCGTCGTCAGGTCGCTTGGATAGGTCGCGTGTAGTAGGGTTTTGAGGCGGCTTGTGGGTTCTTGTGCTCATGGCTTTGAATGTTGAGGAAGGAGATAGGGGGGACGGCCATGATGCATGGGATGGAGATCATACGGCCTAGATTGATTTGAGGGTTAGAATTAAAAGAAGTTGTAAATAAAATTATAATTTAATTCGTATAAACTTTAAACAAGTAAAACTTTTACATATGAGGTCCGTTTCGCACGAAACGAATTGCACCGAGTTCGTTTTGTCGAGCACTACGCTATGGAACTGGATTGGAGTCGTTTGGAGCTAGTTTGAATTTCGAGTAAAATTAAACGCGCGTTTAATTTTATTCGAAATAAAACTCTGAAACTGAATTGAAAGCAAGGTGAGAACTTCTCACTCAATCGAATAGTTTCGATTTAAATTTTAAATAGTTAGATATAAAATTGCTTGAATGTATGTTTGAACGATGATTTCTATTTATTGATTGAAATAGACATTATACGCCGTTATTAAGCGGAGGTTATTTATTAAAAACATATACCACGATAATTCCAACTTGTATGGAATTGGTATTATATATGTACTTGGAGTTGATTTCCCGCATTATATAGCGGATGAGACCCTATTGCGCCGTATAATAGCGGATAATATTTTATAAATCCCATATACAACGATATTCCGTATTGGAAGGGAATTGGTAATGTGCTAACATCTTGGATGCAGGGAAACAGGTTGGAGGGATCCAACTGGATTCCTCACCAGTATTTATTTGATTACAGAGATTGTGATGTTTGTTGATTATCATATACTGATATATGATGTCTTTGTTGTCGTGATTGACTATTTGGTGCTGTTGCATCATCGGATCCATTTTTGAAGTTTTAAAATAATGATTTTTGATTTTAAAAAGAATTTTAAAGTGATTTTTGAAGGTATACGTTTTATGAAATTTTGAATTATTAAAATAAATAAACATTATCATTTTATTGTTATAAAAGTTATATGTTTGGAAAATAGTACTTAAGTATGATTTTGGGAGTTATATAAGTTTTAAATAACGTTTTGTAAATTATTAAAAGGATTGGTTTATTTAAATTGGGATTTTTGAATTATTATAACGGTTTATATAAAAAGATTTTTAAACTTGATATTTTATAAATTAAAAATATTGGAATTATAAAACGAGTTTTTTTATGTGTTAAAATGAAAAAAAATGGATTTCATAAGTGAACGAAATTTATAGACTTATATATTGTGAAGTTATAAAATGAATAGATGTTGTAAAATAAAAGATTTATGAGTAATTAACTTATAAATCGGATTTGATATTTTAATTGAGATTCTTGAATAAAGATAAATGGTATATAGATGAGATTAATAAAATATATATTTATAAATCGAAATAATGGAATTCTAAAAGGAGTTCTGTTAATGTTGAAAATAAGGTTATAAATAAAACCTTATAAGTAATAAGATTTATAATTTGTGAAGTTTTAAAAGAATGATTTTTGTAAATAAATGGATTATAAGTTCTTAACTTATAATATGGACTTCTGGTATATAATTGAGTTATATAAATTAAATTGGATAATAAAGGAGATTTATAAATTGAAGTTTTATAAATAGAAATGGGATTTATAAACAATGTCTGTAAATTCGAAATTAATTGAATTTGATAAATCAAACATAAAAGTTATTAAAGGAGATATATTCGTGATTTTAGACAGCGAATTATCCTTAAAGTTAAATTTTGTAATAATAAGAGTTTGGTTGGGAATTTTATCCACGATTTTGGACGGTGGATAATCTTTTAAATAAATGTGTAGAAACATTGAATTGGGTGAATAAAGTATATTCACGATTTTTGGACAGTTAATATATTATGAAATAAAATGGATATGTTTTGGCGAAGTGATATTTTAAATAGAATTAAACGATTTAAAGTTGTTTTAAAAAATGTGTTAAGTATCGAAATCATAGATTTCAACATTTATTGTTGAAATAGACGTTTTCGAGGAATAGAAGGAAATGGTGGACTATAACACTTTGTTATAGTAAATGATTTCCGAAAGGAAAAGTTTTTTTAGTATTGGAATTTATATATCTATTTTAAGTTCGAATCCCTATACTAATGATTTTTGGTTGTCGTAACGATGTTTTACGTAACATTCGTTTTGACCCAAATAAATATTTTTAAGTTAACGTTTTCCTTAAAGAATAAAATATATACTTAATTTAGATTTAAGTATATTGAATATTTTCAAAATGTTGAAAATAAATAGATTGGTGAATTACTTATTATTAAATAAGTATGGAAATGTTTCTTCAATATGAAGTGAATGTTTTGAGATTTTATCTTTTAAAGATAAATTGAAAATGAATATTAGAAATCGATTTAAAAATCGTATATTCATAGATATTTTGAAAATGTAAATTCAATATGGATTTTATAAAAGAAAGGGAAATTTGTTTAAAAATAAACATCTATTTATTTTTGAAGTGTGGAAATTAATTTACGGATTTGAAACGTAAATTTAATAAATGTGTAAGGATTTATTTAATTGGTTTAAATGAACCATTTTGAAATGAAGGTTGTAACGGTGTAAATTGATTTGAAATTGGTTTCAAATGGTTGAAGTGTGAAAAATATATATCTTATGAAGATATTTTTAAAAATAAATAATTTGGAGAAATTATTTAAAATCAGGTGATGTGTTGAATATTGATTGATAGTTAAATAACCGACTATCAATATTGACCCTAAAATGGCTATTTGTTGTGAATTAGTTGAAATTGAATGCTACACTTATTTTAAAATTATTGCGCTCGTTATTCAGATTACCCATTTCGATTAGTGATACGACGTAATGGATAGCATTGAAAACCGGTGGTGAAGACCGGGTATTTGTGAAAATGATAGGATGATCTATCGATCGTCTCTGCACCATTAGCTATGGTATGGAGATTTCCTTTGTGATGGGAAATTCGATCGGGATTGTGAATACCCGGATTGCAAGGGTTCTTTTGAGTGCCTTTGGTTCTGTTCGAACCCGGAACAGACTTGTATGGTTACGTGTCTGACATTACATTTTGAGATATAAAGCAGATTTCTTTCAAATACATTTCTGTTGGTGGCGGAGAATTTATTCTCTTAGCTTAACACCCTTCTTTGAGACGTACACGCTCAGAGGTTATGTAGTTGAAGGTTATCAGCAATATATTCCCAATTTGGTAATGTGGCATGCTGAGTGTTGCTATGTGATGACTATTTATTGATCATTTGTTGATCAAAGCGTGGCCTTGTGAAAAAGCGTAGCTTTGTGGATGAGACTTCGTCAGACCTCACTCCCCGGAAATGGTCAAAACAGGAATATGCGGCAAGGTTATGAGGGTCGCGCCCTTTAGGGTATGTCTTTTCCTTCTGGAAAGGGTGGTACCATGGTATGGAGCCCAGATACTTACTCATGTTGACACACTATATTTATTACTGTGTGATGTTGGTTACCGAGCGCTCGGATAAAGGTCCAAAGGGACCGGGGGATGGCATATTCGTGTAGTAGTTACCTAGTGACAAAGGTAACCCGGCCTTGTGTTGGCAGAGAGTTGGTTAAGTACTTGGGACGTCCGGCCAGAGGCGATCCCATGTGGCAGTAGGAAGTTCCTTAGCCCGACCATTTGTTGGAAATCCAAAGAAACAATACGAACCTTGTACGGTTTTTGTTGTAGAACCTGCCATCTAATATGGTTACTATAGTTGGCATAATATAATGGTACCTATGCTGGCTAAGATTTCTATTCTACTTTCGAAATGTTTTCTACAGTATGCACTAATAATAATATCAAAAATGATTTGATTTTGCGTAGTAAGCATCTTTGACTAACATAAGAAGAAATCTCCTCCAAGTCTGCATTTGCATTGTGCGTGTGGTGGGAGGTCTTAGGTAGTTACATTTTCAAAAAGCATTGCGAATTGACTTTAAAAATATTTCTTTATTTTTTTAAAAAAGAATAACTGTTTTAAGTTCTCACACCAGTCCGATGACTGACCTGGAGTTTATTGTTTCCCTTCCTAAACTCTGGGTGCCCACCAGTTTCCACACGGGCAGTCTAGAGTTAGGTTATCAGGATATTCTGGAATTCAGGACTTGCAGGAGGCAAGCTAGATGGCTTGGCGTATTCACTAGTATATAATATTTATTTCTTTTCCACTGTTTGTTGTTGTTTGTTGTTGTACACTCTGATGATGTAATGTAATGTAATATGATGTAATGTAATAACTGGTGTAGTTCTTTGTTTAAAGATTATTTATTTATCTATTATATGTTGTTCCGCTGCGATATGTGAGATTCTGATATTGTTTTCTTTTCTATCTTTTTCTTATTTCTTCTATCTTTTCTTCTACCTCTTCTTTTTAACCCTAACAGTTCGGTTTTCCGGCATTCGATTATGCGGCATTTGATACAGTGGACGTAAAAATGCCGACCCTCAGATCCCGACAAAATTGTTTTGTTACAAAGTGGTATCAAAGCATATAGTTAAGTGACAATCTTGGCTCTGTTGGGTGTTACTCATTAGAGATAGAGTCAGCAGTACTCTAGAATGAGTCTGAGTGTAATAATAGATATGAGTGCGTATTTGTTAGTGAATATGAAATTGTTTTGTATTGTGTTGACTTATCAGTTGATTGTTTATAGATTCTAGTCGGTGCATTCTAGCTAACTGTATCGATAGGGGTTTCTAAACTCTTAAACGAGATAAACCGACATAGTATCATTTTGAATTGGGTAAATGAAATAATTTTACCTCGATTGTATTTTATATATAAAGGAATAATTTTTCAGAAATCATTGAAGTGTATATAGATTGAATTGTTTGATTGTTGAAAATGTAAGAAAATAAATGGTGAAATTATATAAGCAAGATTTATAAATGTGGTTTATAAATAAAAGAAATTTCGAAAGAATTTAAAGCATTGGATTCACTACTGTTGCTGGGAAATAATAAGGGTGATGACTGCAGCATCATCAGTATGATTTTCGAGCTTCTGTGTGATGGATTTGCTATATAGTAAATTGAAAATTTGAATTTTGTTGTAATAAACAAATTTGAAATTGAAAATCCAAGTTGAAATTGATGAATATAAGTTATCAAGTTTTGAACTTATAATATGAAATAATAAAGAACTTTAACTTTAGTAAAGTTGAAATAAATTTGAGTTAGTATGGTAAAATATATGATATGAAATTTAACTAAAGGAAGTTGAATAAATTAAATAAGATTTAAAAGTTGGATAATAAGTTGTACAACTTATTAAATGTGAAGATGTAAGTAAAACCAACTATTAAAATGGTTAAACAACTTTGTTAAGCAAAACGAAGTATGCATCTGAATAAGTGATAAAATTGACTTTGGTAAAAGTTAAATAGAATTTACTTTGGAGTTGGAATTTGAATTGGATTTTAACTGGATTAGATATGTTGTTGAAATGGAAATTTAAGTTAAGTTAAACCAATGATGTTGAAATGGAATATGATTTAAGTAATGTTGAATGAATGTTGAATGTAAAGTGAATAAATTTGGTTGTGTTGGTTGTGCATTGGTTGTTAGATTATTGTTAATTGATTGGATAATGATTCATATGCAATTGAATGAATAAAATTGAAAGCTACAGCAATAAAATTCAAATTGGAAGTTAAGTAAGTTTAACTGAATGGAGATTGATTTGAATTGAAAGTGAACCAATGTGAATGTAAATTAGTGAATGTATCTAATTGAAAATGAATGAATGTTGTTAAAATTCCAATGTTAATGAATCAAAATGTGATTGGAAATGAAAACCAATTCATTGAATAATAATAAGAAGTGAGTGTATTGATTTGGTTATGGATTTGTTGAATGTTAATTGGATGATAGTTGTTTGATGGTTGCATTTGTTGATTGAATGCATTGCTATGTTGGCACATGTAGTTGTTATGTTACTATATGTTGTATATTGATATTATTTTCATATAAACATGTTTCTCATGGTTTGTTGAGTGTTTAGTAGGTACGGATTGCGCTTGCTTCGCTTTTGGAGCTCGCTTTCGCGCTATATTAGCCGTATATGCTCGCTAATAATAAATAAGGTACATATCTCGGATTAAATATCGTACTTTTACACTTTTTCCCCTGCGGGATGCCTCAACACTTGATGAGATGTATATTTGTGATATATATACTGTCATTTTTTTTTGGATCGAGCCGCGCAAAGGAGACTCTGGCGATTTTTTCCGAAAATTTAAGGCATTAGAATATTTTTGAGAAAATTAGGAAATTTTGGAAAACTAAGTTTGGATTTGGAAACTTAGTAAAGATTTTGTATGAAGTTTAACTATGAATTTTGGGAAAGTTAAACACTTAAGAGATTTGAAAAATCCAATTTGAATGGTTTGTTTTGGAAAGTTAATGGATTCCGTAACTTTTTCTTGCTTGGTAATTTCGAGGACGAAATTCTTTTAAGGGGGGAAGTTTGTAACGACCTAGAATTTCTGTTAATTAAATTTTTTATATTTAATTGATTTTAAATATTAATAAGTGAAATTTATAAGTCGAATAAATTTTATTTCGAATAATTGGATTTAATTGGATAATTAAATCGATAATTTAATATTGGAAAATACAGAAATAATTGAAAATTGGGTTAAATATGATTGAAAATGATTTGTAAAATTTTATTATATCATGTTGGAGTTAGAATGATGTTATAGAACTTTTAAAATCGAATTAAAAGTTAAATTGTGAAAATTGAATATTTTAATATTTAATTGACGAGTTAAAATAGTCATTTTTCAAACAGTCTCGGATTTCGACGAAACCAGTTTCATCGAATCCGTAATGTGATACTATTGTAAGATTTCAAATTTCGTGTCAATCGGATTTACCGTTTGTCCGGGGCAAGCCAAAACGCATAGAAATTAGTTTAAATCGATTTAATTTAAATTTGACCGGTTATTGCCGTAACTCGCACCGATTATCGAATTGGCCTCCGATATATATTCCAATGTGTTCGGAATGGGGATAAAACATTCTAAACGCCAGGCGGCACGCTTCGTTTGGAGTTTGGAAAAATTTCGGGTGAATAGTGCATGGAAATTTTCTATATAAGGACCTCATTTATCACAATTTACAGAAACCCAAAACCTAATAACTCCAGCCGCCATCAACACTGTTCACGGCCGAAAATCGTTCTCCTTCTCCTCCTCTTTTCTTCAAATCCGTAAATATTTAGCAGAAACTTCCAACTAACAAATTGAAGAGCATCACGAGATCTTGAATTCCAACGGTTATGATCGCGAATTGAGCAACGAATCGACGGCAATTTGGTTGCAAAGAGCTCGCGTTCGTGCACGAATTCCCATGCAATGATGAGCCCGAGCTTCATCATCCTCTGGCCGAAGGTCGAGCTCAACGTTGGCTTCGAGATGGAGGTTGCTGATCGTCGTCAGGTGGCTTGGATAGGTCGCATGTAGTAGGGTTTTGAGGCGGCTTGTGGGTTCTTGTGCTCACGACTTTGAACATTGAGGAAGGAGATAGGGGGGACGGCCATGATGCATGGGCTGGAGATCGTACAACCCAGATTGATTTGAGGGTTAGAATTAAAAGAAATTGTAAATAAAATTATAATTTAATTCGTGTAAACATTAAACAAGTATAACTTTTTCATACGAGGTCCGTTTCGCACGAAACGAATTGCGCCGGGTTCGTTTTGTCGAGCACTACGTTATGGAACTAGATTGGAGTCGTTTGGAGCTAGTTTGAATTTCGGGTAAAATTAAACGCGCATTTAATTTTATTCGAAATAAAACTCTGAAACCGAATTGAAAGCAAGGTGAGAACTTCTCACTCAATCGAATAGTTTGATTTAAATTTTAAATAGTTAGATTTAAAATTGCTTGAATGTATGTTTGAACGATGATTGCTATTTATTGATTGAAATAGACATTATACGCCGTTATTAAGCGGAGGTTATTTATTAAAAACATATACCGCGATAATTCTAACTTGTATGGAATTGGTATTATATATGTATTTGGAGTTGATTTTCCCGCAGTATATAGCAGATGAGACCCTATTGCGCTGTATAATAGCGGATAATATTTTATAAATCCCATATACCGCGATATTCCGTATTGGAACGGAATTGGTATTGTGCTAACATCTGTGGATGCCGGGAAACAGGTTGGAGGGATCCAACTGGATTCCTCACCAGTATTTATTTGATTACAGATATTGTGATGTTTGTTGATTATCATATACTGATATATGATGTCTTTGTTATCGTGATTGACTATTTGGTGTTGTTGCAAAATCGGATCCATTTTTAAAGTTTTAAAATAATGATTTTTGATTTTAAAAAGAATTTTAAAGTGATTTTTGAAGGTATACGTTTTATTAAATTTTGAATTGTTAAAATAAAAAAAACATTATAATTTTATTGTTATAAAAGTTATATGTTTGGAAAATAGTACTTAAGTATGATTGTGGGAGTTATATAAGTTTTAAATAACGTTTTGTAAATTATTAAAAGGATTAGTTTATTTAAATTGGGATTTTTGAATTATTATAAATGGTTTATATAAAAAGATTTTTAAACTTGATATTTTATAAATTAAAAATATTGGAAATATAAAACGAGTTTTTATAAGTGTTAAAATGAAAAAAATGGATTTCATAAGTGAACGAAATTTATAGGCTTGTAAATTGTGAAGTTATAAAATGAATAGATGTTGTAAAATAAAAGATTTATGAGTAATTAACTTATAAATCGGATTTGACATTTTAATTGAGACTCTTGAATAAAGATAAATGGTTTATAGATGAGATTTATAAAATATATATTTTATAAATCGAAATAATGGAATTCTAAAAGGAGTTTTGTTAATGTTGAAAATAAGTTTATAAATAAAATCTTATAAGTAATAAGATTTATAATTTGTGAAGTTTTAAAAGAACAATTTTTGTAAATAAATGGATTATAAGTTCTTAACTTATAATATGGACTTCAGGTATATAATTGAGTTATATAAATTGAATTAGATAATAAAGGAGATTTATAAATTGAAGTTTTATAAATAGAAATAGGATTTATAAACATTGTTTGTAAATTCGAAATAAATCGAATTTGATAAATCAAACATAAAAGTTATTAAAGGAGATATATTCGTGATTTTAGACAGCGAATTATCCATAAAGTTAAATATTGTAATAATTAGAGTTTGGTTGGGATTTTTATCCATGATTTTGGACGGTGGATAATCTTTTAAATAAATGTGTATAAACATTGAATTGGGTATATAAAGTATATTCACGATTTTTGGACCGTGAATATATTATGAAATAAAATGGATATGTTTTGGGGAAGTGATATTTTAAATAGAATTAAACGATTTAAAGTTGTTTTAAAAAATGTGTTAAGTATCGAAATCATAGATTTCAACATTTATTGTTGAAATAGACGTTTTCGAGGAATAGAAGGAAATGGTGGACTATAACACTGTTGTTATAGTAAATGATTTCCGAAAGGAAAAGTTTTTTTTAGTATTGGAATTTATATATCTATTTTAAGTTCAAATCCTTATACTGATTTTGGGTTGTCGTAATGATGTTTTACGTAACATTCGTTTTGACCCAAATAAATATGTTTAAGTGAACGTTTTCCTTAAAGAATAAAATATATACTCAATTTAGATTTAAGTATATTGAATATTTTCAAAATGTTGAAAATAAATAGATTGGTGAATTACTTATTATTAAATAAGTATAGAAATGTTTCTTCAATATGAAGTGAATGTTTTGGGATTTTATCTTTTAAAGATAAATTGAAAATGAATATTAGAAATCGATTTAAAAATCGTATATTCATAGATATTTTGGAAATGTAAATTCAATATGGAATTTATAAAAGAAAGGGAAATTTGTTTAAAAATAAACATTTATTTATTTTTGAAGTGTGGAAATTAATTTACGAATTTGGAACGTAAATTTAATAAATCGTTAAGGATTTATTTAATTGGTTTAAATGAACCATTTTGAAATGAAGGTTGTAAGGGTGTAAATTGATTTGAAATTGGTTTTCAAATTGTTGAAGTGTGGAAAATATATATCTTATAAAGATATTTTTTAAAAATAAATAATTTAGAGAAATTATTTAAAATCGGGTGATGTGTTGAATATTGATTGATAGTTAAATAACCGACTATCAATATTGACCCTTAAATGGCTATTTGTTGTGAATTGGTTGAAATTGAATGTTGCACTTATTTTTAAATTATTGCGCTCGTTATTCGGATTACCCATTCCGAATAGTGATATGACATAATGGATAGCGTTGAAGACCCGTGGTGAAGACCGGGTATTTGTGAAAACAATAGGATGACCTATCGATTGTCTCTGCACCGTAGCTACGGTATGGAGATTTCCTTTGTGATGGAAAATTCGATCGGGATTGTGAATACCCGGATTGCAAGGGCTTCTTTTGAAGTGCCTTCGGTTCTATTCGAACCCGGAATAGACTTGTATGGTTACGTGTCTGACATTACATTTTGTGATATAAAGCAGATTTCTTTCAAGTACATTTCAGTTGGTGGCAGAGAATTTATTCTCTTAGCTTAACACCCTTCTCTGAGACGTACGCGCTTAGAGGTTATGTAGTTGAAGGTTATCAGCGATATATTCCCAATTTGGAAATGTGGCATGCTGAGTGTTGCCGTGTGATGATTATTTATTGATCATTTGTTGATCAAAGCGTGGCTTTGTGAAAAAGTGTAGCTTTGTGGACGAGACTTCGTCAGACCTCACTCCCCGGAAATGGTCAAAACAGGAATATGCAGCAAGGTTATGAGGATCGCGCCCTTTAGGGTATGTCATTTCCTTCTGGAAAGGGTGGTATCATGGTATGGAGCCCGGATACTTACTCATGTTGACACACTATATTTATTACTGTGTGATGTTGGTTATCGAGCGCTCGGATAAAGGTCCAAAGGGACCGGGGGATGGCATATTCGTGTAGTAGTTACCTAGTGACAAAGGTAACCCGGCCTTGTGTTGGCAGAGAGCTGGTTAAGTTCTCGGGACATCCCGCCAGAGGCGATCCCATGTGGTAGTAGGAAGTTCCTTAGCCTGACCATTTGTTGGAAATCCAAAGAAACAATACGAATCTTGTACGGTTTTAGTTGTAGAACCTGCCATCTAATATGGTAGCTATAGTAGGCATAGTATAATGGTACCTATGCTGGCTAAGATTTATATTCTACTTTCAAAATGTTTTCTACACTATGCACTAATAATAATATCAAAATGATTTGATTTTGCGTAGTAAGCATATTTGACTTACATAAGAAGAAATCTCCTCAAAGTCTGCGTTTGCATTGTGTGTCTGGTGGGAGGTCTTATGGTACTTACATTTTCAAAAAGCATTGCGAATTGACTTTAAAAATATTTCTTTGTTTGTTTTTTTTAAAAAAAGAATAACTGTTTTAAGTTCTCACACCAGTCCCATGATTGACCTGGAGTTTATTGTTTCCCTTCCTAAACTCTGGGTGCCCACCAATTTCCACACGGGCAGTCTAGAGTTAGGTTATCAGCATATTTTGGAATTCAGAGTTGCAGGAGGCAAGCTGGATGGCATGGCGTATTCACTAGTATATAATATTTATTTCTTTTCCGCTGTTTGTTGTTGTTTGTTGTTGTACACTCTGATGATGTAATGTAATGTAATATGATGTAATGTAATAACTGGTATAGTTCTATGTTTAAAGATTATTTATTTATCTATTATATGTTGTTCCGATGCGATATGTGAGATTCTGATATGGTTTTCTGTTCTATCTTTTTCTTATTTCTTCTATATTTTCTTCTACTACTTCTTTTTAACCCTAACAGTTCGATTTTCCGGCATTCGATTATGCGGCATTTGATACAGTGGACGTAAGAATGCCGACCCTCGGATCCCGACAAAATCGTTTTGTTACAGTACGCCTCGATAGGGGTTCGAAATTTTATGTTGTGTAAACCAATACAATTTGAATTTAATTATCTATACATACACTAGTCAACCTTCAACCGTAATTCCTTCGCATCAGCACTTTTTCAAAGCGTTGCTCACCTATTCATACACGCAAGAAATCACATCCATTTCCTTTCAATTTAATCATGGTCTCCCCCTCTTCCTTTTAAAAATCCCAAACCCTTATCCTTCTATCTAATACATTCAACGAAGACAGCTTCGTTCCTAAATTCAAAATCATGCCTTCCCTTCCATTTTCATTTCGTTAAAAAAAATCGCAAGCCTACTTCTTCTCCTCTATTTCGATGCAAATCGAACGAGAATCTCTACAGTTTGAAGCCAATAATCCCATTTCCCCTTTTTTCCTCTGTAATGTATTGAAATCGAATTTGTTCGATTATAAAAAAAGAGAGAACGAAATCGTATGTCCGAGGGAAGGAGCAAGACTGGGGGAACCTCAAGTGGTGAGAACGTGGAGGGGCGACAAGGCAGTAGTTGGAGCCGTGATGTTGGTCGATGTCGCGTGCGCGCTCGTGAGGTCACAGTGCAGGAAGGTGGATGTGGTAGCTTGGGCTTCAGGGGTTGCTGGAGAGCGAATTTTGGAGGCTCTTGAAGGTTGGAAGGAGGTACAGTCGTGATGGGGAAGTGGTGTGGCAGCCTCGAGCATTTGCAGTGAGGTATGGTATATTTTTTAGTAATGTATGTATGCATGTATATAAATTTACAGTAAGGTATATATGCCAATTATTTTTTAATTTAAAGATTTATATGTATATTTTTATATATATACAATAAAGAAAAAGTATAATACAAGTATAAATATATATATATGTGTGTGTGTGTATGCATGTATAAACATACCTATTTTAATTTAAAAGTATATAGATAAACAGAAATATACATACATACATACATATATATATATATATATATATATGTATAAGGTTTTGAAAAGAAAAACATAGGAATTTTAAAATGTTGAAAGTTTATTAGGTTTTTTGAAATCTATAATTTATTTTTGTAAGTATATATGTAGTTTCAAAAGAAAATAAATATACATATACACATTTTAAATTTACTGGTTTATTTAAAAAGTATGTATTTACGGTGATTAATTTGTTTAATTAAATTATTTAATTATTTTAGTTTCTAAAAAATTATTTATTGCAAGAAAATTAGCTCAAAATTGAATTATTAGTCAACTAAAATTTTAAAATGGTAATTATTAGTTATTTTAATACTTAATATTTATTGATATATATTCTAATTTTATAATCAGCTCTGTAAAGTAATTAGTAATTAAATTTTTAATGCTTTTATGATGTTGATATTTTAGTTTTACCTAAAACCATATTTGAAACAAACTATTTTTCTTATTTCATATAAAAAATTAAAATGTTTTAAATTTCATTGTAAATCCTCTCGAGATGGGAAGCTAAGTTTATTTAATTGAATAAGATTTTAGAAGAAAGATCTTATAATGGTATTATGGGAACTTAAATAAATTCTAAAGTATAGGATAAGTGAACTTTAGAAGGTGAAATAAAATTTACAAGGGAAGTAGTGGTGAAACTAGAATTTTAAATAAACATAAACAGCTTTGGAAATATTATAGGAAAGCGACTAAGAAATTCTGGGATTTATATAATTCGTGTGAAACGAGTTGGAAATTTACAAATAAAATTATGAATGATTTTTGAGAAAATAAATAGTAGATAAATGAATATTTTCCAAGTGTTGAATATCAAACGAAGTGGGAAAAATATTCTAAGGACCGGGCAAGGGTAAAAATTTGCTCCGTGAGAATAAAAAGGGATTTGAAAACTATTTTCAAAGTGTTGAAGTACGGAAATAATATCTTGCGTAGATTTTTTGAAATAAATAATTTGGAAAATTATTTAAAGCCCGAGGTTTGTTTGTGGATGTTATATGATAGTTAAATAACGGACTATCAATATTGGCCAATGCGCTAATCATTTTGAAGAGACCGGGATCAGATTTAATTATTCGAAAATGACTTCGATCCGGTTTGAACGTATCGAATGAATATCGTGAAGATGATGAAGACAATGATTTGGTTTGTCCAATCCCAGGATAACTTGTATGGACGAATGCTATCAGAACATCGTCATTGGAGGACTATGTGCATTCTAAGTGAATGTGTCTAAAAAGGTAATCGTAGCCTCATTCCTCATCAACCGGGAATGGCTAAAACAGGGAAGGTGCGCAACACTAAGTAGGTAGCTTCCAAGTAGGGTAAGGTCAACCCTGTCTAGAGTCCTTTTATTTCGGCTATGTGGCGGTTGTTGATCCCAACCGCGGGGTGAACTTATTCGGTTTATCCAGGTTAGGGGTAGGTCAGTCTTGTGTTGCAGGGGATCAGGAGTGGTCCTCGGTATGCTGATCTAGACCAGGTAAAGTGACGGGCGGTACCCCAGGAGCCCTGCCATTGTATGAAATCCAATTTCCAATAAGCCCCCGTACGGTTTTGATTGTGCCCAACTATGTTGGAACGTGAGATGCAATCATTTCAACTATATTCTGTTTACTCTTTACATACATTATTATAATATCAGATGGATTTGACAAAAAAATTTGGTTATCGTAAGGTAAAAACCCGGCATGTTTATTTGTGGCATGGTCTTACGAGATACCTTTATTTTCAAAGGATTTTCAAAATGCAATAAACAAATTGAGTGTGATTTGCTCACGATGGTTTTCCAGACTGACTTGGGTGTTGTTTTATTATGATCTCGGGTCAGACCGAGTTGAACAGATCTAGGGTAATGTGCTATGGAGCTTAAGAGGCCATGTAACGATCCCCATTTTTGGTTAAATTTAATTTGGTAATTAACGCTAAATTGTGAATTTAGTGATGAATTAAATCAATTTTTTTAATTTATAAAGATATGTTTTGTTATTTATTTATATTTATACATTTATTTTAAATTGAATCTTGGAATTGAAATTCAAAATTAAAAATCTTATAAATATATTAGATTTGAAAACATTATATTTTCAATTAATAAAGATTTGTTTTCCAAATTACATTAAATAGACATTTTGATTTGGAAGTTATATTTTTAAATTAATACAATAATTTTTGAATTGCAATTTGAAAGTTATAAAAGTATAAAATACAAATAATAGAAAATGCATAAATATAAAACATATGTTAATATAAAAAAGGAATGTTTTGTAAATACATAAAAGTATAAATGAGAAAAACATAAAACATAATTTATAAATAAATCAAAGTTAAGGGTTTAAAACAAATTCTATAAACTAATTAAAGATAAAGGATATGAACATAAAATGTTTGTATTTTAACATTTGTAAAATGATAATACAAGTTACTAACAAGTGTTAGCTTAACAAAGACAAGTGTTGGTTCAATTTTGTTTTATAATTAAAAATGTCAATTGTCTTTTATTTTCAAATTAATCAATAAAAATGTGAAACAAGGTTATGTATATATCATATCTTCTTCTTCTTCTTCATTTTTTCTTTGTTAATATTCAAAACAAAAGAAAGTTGTAAACCAGAAAAAACAAAACCTGGAAATTAAAATGAAGAACAAAACAAAATTCAATTCAGGTTTCAACCTGGAAATAAAAGCAAAGTTCAATATTCAACTCAAACAACTTCAACCTGGTAGTTCAAATCTAGAAATCAAATCAAACACAAAGCTTCGGAAAAAAAATACTTCCATATCTTGCAAATCAAACTCAAGTTCTGGAATCTGATTCAAGAGTGAATCAACTCAAAAATGATTCAGCCTGAAGCAATTGAAACAAAAATCAAATCAAGCAAATTAAAGTTTTTAACCAAACAAACCAGTAAAGCAACTCAGACCTGAAACCAATCAAACAAGATCTGAAGCAATCAAGTGCAACCTGACTTGATCCAGGGCAAAGCAGATCAAATAATCAAGTAAAGTTTTCAAGGCAAACCTGAATACAGAGATAAAGTAATCAAACAATCAATTCCAGATCATTTCATAAGACCTGGTCTTTGTTTTCATTTCTCAGGTGAGCAAACTCACTTATCTCTGCTTTTATGTTTTGATGTTTTTGATTGATATTTGAATATGTTATGAAATGTTGCCTAGCTGTTGAATATGCTTGCATGTTGTACATATACATACATACATACATACATACATATATGTATTAAATTATGTGTATACAGGCATATGTGCCTGTTCTTATATTTACAGGCTTGAAATTTTATTTTAAAAATTCACATCTTACAATCTATACAAATTCGAGTTATGGATACTAAAGAAAAGATGATTTAAACAGGATAATATCAATGTTAAAATAAATCCAAGCTTTTATATTGTGAATTTATTTCAAAATGGGAAAAGCAGTAGAAAATCAAAATAGATTCAAAACCAAATGTCTGGACTTCGATTTTAATTCATAGGAATGAATTCGTGTTCCAAAACCATGAATTTTAAAAATGAAATCATCATTTGGTATCGGTTATGAATTACGAGATGAACGAAATTCAAAAAATTGTCAATTCCCGATGATCATTGACCGACTGGACCTCGGGCTTGATGTCAGAGGAGGATGACATGAAGCAGATCGAAGGAAAATTGATGGGAGATTTTTTAGATGATCGTCGTGGTGATGCGGCGCGAGTTTAGGGTTTAACAAACTGTTTTCGTAAACGATGTTGAAGTAGCATTCTTGTCGGCGATAGTTGATTATAGGCGATCGCACCCAGGGGAAAACAAATATAGGTCTCTAGCGAACGTCTAGACCTGAAGGCACGGTTTCAAGTGATCGGTGGTGATCAGGCGAGGTGTTTTTCGATGAGGGAGTTGGTTCCAGGTTTGCTCGATTTTTCTCGATTTCGAATCCTATGATGATTTCATGCTGCTGGGTGGTCTGGTGGATAGAGGTGGTCGTTGTTGACTTGTCAACGGTCGTAGCAGTGACATGAGGTGATCGATGTATTCGTGCACGTGCACGCAATTATATATATGCCTGTTGTGATTAAAATTAGGTAAGACGAGGAGTAACTCGGGGGAAAGTCGGGGAATTCATGAAAATACTCGAAGCAAAATGGATGTGGGCTAGCTCGGGTTCAGGCTCGGGTAAAATAAAAATTGGCTCGGGTCTGTATATTTTTATATAATAACAGTTTTTAAAACTTTAAAACAAATCAAGTTTAAATAAATTTCTTAATTAGCTCTTGTGTTTAAATATATGTGTGACCTTTATTTCAAAAGTTATTTTAAATAAACTTAATAATATTATGAAGTTAATTAAGAAAAGACGTTTTAATTGGTAATTAACTTTAAAGTCTAAGTTAAATTATTAAAAGATTTATTTAATAAGTTCAAAGGATAATTAAAGTGATAAATAAAGATAAAATGGTTTATCTTTTAATTTAATTAAGTAATTAATGATTTGTTAATATAAGCAATCAAGGGATAATTAATTATGAATAATTACTTAATGATTAAAGATTAATTCATTTATGACTAAAGGTGAATTAATTGATGATTAAAAGTTAATTAATTAGGGATTAAAAGATAATTACTTAATTAAGGGACAACTAATTATGTAATTAACTTAAGGTTGATTAACTAATGAAGGTAATTAAGGAATGATAATTAACTAAGAGCTAATCAATTAATGTAATTAGTCGAGGATAATTAATTAAAGGATAATAAATTAATTAAAGGATAATCATTTAATGATTAAAGGTTGATTAATTAATAATTAAAGGTTAATTAATTTATTATTAATGGTTAATTAATAAATGATTAAAGAATAATTATTCAAAATGGTTGTTAATTAATTAATGTTAATTAACTAGGATTAGTAATTTATTCATAAGTAACTAATCTGGTTTAAATTAATCAGATGATTAATTAATCTTACTTATGGATATTTGGCTTCTATTGAATTTTGAATTGTTTGATATCCTTGATGTGTGATGCCCTGTTTTGATTTGAGCTGTGATGAATGTAATTTATTTATCTGTGATAAATGTAATTTATTTTATCAGTGATGGATTAATATTATTTATCTGTGAATCTGTGAATGTAGATAAGCGTTATAGATTATACCGCTTATCGATATTGTTGTGCTTGAATCTGTGATGACTGATGATGCGGCACTATTGTGTAAAACACCTGGGCTACACTATACACACACAAACATGGATTGCACGAGGAAATTGGTTAAGTCATAGATATTTGAATCTAATATTATGAAATGGTTTTAAAGATTGAATTTTGAATCCAAAATTGTTTTGGAAATGGAATTGGTTAAATATGAAAATCTTTTGAAAAGGAGTTTTGAAGATAAAAGTTATTTTGAATAACTTGATAAAGTTTTGAAATTTAATAATTGGATTAGAATTTGAATTCAAGATTTGAAATTGAATTCTTTGTTTGGAAATTATGGTTTAAAAAGGTTATACAAGTTATAAATGTGTCTATATGTGTTTTAAACCATTTTAAAAGTATTGTTTTAAGAATTTGAATTTAACCCAAGTTTCATACTCGAAGGGCTTTAACTTGTGCAAATTATAATCAGATTTTTTTGAAATTAAAACTATTTGTTTTCAAATAATAATAGCTTTCATATAAAGAAAGGATTTCCAATTTGTGTTGAAAAGATTTCAAGTTTGAAATGAAAATTGTTTTGAAACCTATGAATGAAACTTTGTTAAAGATTGGTGAATTTTGTGAAGTGAATCTTTTTGTTTAAAGGTTTGAAAATGGTAATTTGTTTAAACCATTTGAAATAAGGGTTTTAAGTAATAAGTTGTGACTTAACTAAGATCCCAATATCCATATGCTTTTTAAATTAAGCGCTCATTATTCGGTTTAGCCGGGAGAGGACTTTGTGCCATATAACCCATTTCAAATAGTGATACGACGATTTGGATAGCATTTGAAGACCGGTGGTGAAGACTGGATAATTTCGAAAGCGAATGGATAACCCGTTGAATATCTCTACACCGACCGGTCCTGATATAGAGATTTGATCACTCTTTGTGATGGAGAGTCTGGACGTGATTTGGGATTATTCGGATTGCAAGGGCTTCTTTCGAAGTGACTTCGGTTCTATTCGAACCCAGAACAGACTTGTATGGATGTATGTCTGACGTTACACTTTGAGATGTAAAGCCGGTTTCTATCAAATACATTTCTGTTTGGGGCGGAGAATTTATTCTCTTAGCTTAATACCCTTCTCTGAGACGTATGAGCTCAAAGGTTATTAGTTAATGGTTACTAGTGATACATTTCCAATTTGGTAATGTGGCATATGAAGTGTTGCTGATCATGTGTTGATCGAAGCATGGCTTTTGTGAAAAGCGTATCTTTGTGGACATGACCTCATCGGACCTCACAACCCGAAAATGGTCGAAACAACAAAGATGCGGCAAGGTTATTAGGGCTCGGCCCCTCGGGTATGTCCATTCTTCTGGAAAAAGGTGGTATCGTGGCATGGAGCCCAGATATTTAACCTATGTGGTTGCTGCAAATTTATTACTTTGTGGTTGTTGCTTTGTGGTTGAGGATCCTCGGATAAAGGTCGGTAACGGCCGAGGATGGCATACTTGTAGGTGTTACTTCCGGATAGGGGTAACCCAGCCTTGTGTTGGCAGAAAGCTGGTTAAGTTCTCGGGACGTCCCTTCATAGTTGTACCCATGTGGCAATAGGAAGTTCTTTTGCTTGACCATTTTTTGGAAATCCAATCACCAATGCGCGCCTTGTACACTTTTAGTTGTAGAACCTGCCATCTAACATGGTAGTTATAGTAGGCATACTATAATGGTATGTATGCTGGCTAAGATTAATATTATATTTGCAAATGTTTTCCACTATGCACTAATAATAATATCAAAAGATTTTCGCGTATTAAGCATGTTTGACTATCATAAGGAGAAATCTCCTCCAATTGTGTGTTTGCATTGTGTGTGTGTGGGGAGGCCTTATGGTGGTTTCATTTTCCAAAAAGCATTGTGAATTTCTTTTAAATTCTTTTGTTTTGCTTTTGATAAAGATAAACTGTTTTCGTTTGCTCATACCAGTCCCATGACTGACCTAGAGTTTATTGTTCCCTTCCTAAACTCTAGGTACCCACAATTTTTCCACGCGGGCAGCCTAGATTCAGGTTTTAGTAGAATCAGAAGCTAGTCAAGTATTGATGTGGATCAAAAGTTTTGGAGTCTTTGGATGGCCGACCTTGCTTAATACAACATGATGATGGGGGTTCGAGCTTTTGGTTTTGGAGATGAAAGTCTTTAGAGCTTTGCAGCAATGGTGTCGCAGTGTTGGATTTTCTCTTTCCTTCTCTCTTGAAGATTAGCATTGAAGATGTTATCTCTTCTTCTGATGCAATTTTATTTCCGCTATTGTGTTCTGATGTATGTTAATATCATTTGTATCAATGTGTTGTAGCAGATGTTGTATATCAATGATGTTATTCATTTTCTTCCGCTGTGTTGTTGTACTTAATGTGTTATAAGCTCCGGCGAATCGGATTTGAACATTTGAATCTGCGGCATTCGAATACAAATGAAGTAAGGATGTCGATTTTCGAGCGTTGAAATCCGGTCCATCACAATTTGGAATCAGAGCGGAAGGTTGAACTTTAGCTCAGGAGTATAATACATTAGGTAATTCATTAGAGATAGGGTTACGAATACCCTAGAATGAGTATATCCCTAAGATATCTGTCCGAATGCCTCAGTAAATTCTCTTACTATCCCCTGATAGTGAGTACGAGTGCAATAAGAGGACGAAATAGGGGACAGGAGAGTACCACTACAAATGGTCAATACCCTGCAACAACGGGAACAACTTTCTATCAATCTCTTTTATCATCATTCGACTTCAATTCTTTTGGATAGCATCGTGGCATCTTGAGGGAGAAGCTTCAGTGTGACGGTGGCCCTGCGAATCGTGTAGAAAACTCATATTTCGTATTCTCTTCGTTAGTTTTCGATCAACTTCTCGTTTTAACTTTAATCAATTTGAAATTTCAATTGAAATAAATTGGTTAATGAAATATGAAGTTAAAATTTAGTTGTATCGATAGAACAATTTCGGTTAAAACCAAAATTTGGAAAATTTTGTTACTTGTGTGGATCCAAGTCCAAAGATGGACAAGCTAGTATATATTTCGGGATATTTTGACCTGAGTTGAGTATCAATTTATCTATTCTTTTAGGGTCTAGATACATTTTACGAACGGTTAGTTATCCTTTCGAACTAACCAATGCCCCTGTATATTTCATAGATCAGATGACCCAAATATTTCGTAAAGTGTTAAATAAGTTTATTCTCATATTTATTGATATTCTGATTTGGTAAGCCAAATGCAGAATAGATATTCAGTTTGATCTGGTAAATCAATTCTCTATCTCAGATGTGTTCATCTATTCTTTGTTGTCTCCCTGTCTAGCAAATATCGAGGATGAAATTTTCTTAAGGGGGAATTTGTAAAAATCCTGATTTTTAGTTAGATTTAATTTGGCAATTAATGTTAATTTGTGAATTTAATGGTGAATTAGTTCAAATTTTTTTTCAAATTTATAAAGATATGTTTTGTTATTTTTTTATATTTATAATTTTATTTTAAATTGAATCTTGGAATTCAAAATTAAAAATCTTATAAATAAATTGGATTTGAAAACATTATACTTTCAATTAGTAAAGATTTTTTTCCCAAATTACATTAAATAGATATACTTATTTGGAAGTTATATTTTGAAATTAATACAATAATTTTTGAATTGCTATTTGAAAGTTATAAAAGTATAAAATATAAATAATAGAAAATGCATAAATATAATACATATGTTAATATAAATAAGCAATGTTTTGTAAATACATAAAAGTATAAATGAGAAAAAAAACATAATTTATAAATAAATCTAAGTTAAGGGTTTAAAACAAATTCTATAAACTAATTGAAGGTAAAGGATATAAATATAATGTAACAACCCGCATATTTATCGATTTTATATTTAAATATTTTATCGTTCGTCGGATTTTGGTCCGAAAAGCTACTTTTTGCAAACAGTCGAAATGGGACTTGAGACCACCCCCATTGAGTTCAAAATGACGTTTGCGACCTTTTTGAGTATAAACTTTGATATGTTTGGAGATAGTGAAATTTTGCCACTTTTTCACTTAGGGCTTTGGTTTGGGCTGAACCCATTAATCACTTACTAACTCAGTCCCAACCCACTCCAACTCTTCATTACTTCATTTCATATTCCTAACACTCAAGCTTAAGCAAAAATGGTGGAAGAGAATGGGAATTAGAAACTCCAAGCCCTAGTTTCTCTTGCTAGCTCAAGTTCTTGCTCCAAAATCAAAGAGAACCCATTAGTAAGCATCTCCTTCTTCTTCTCCAACTCATTCTCTCTTTGATTTCAGAAAATTCCTAAACCTAATTTAGGAAATGTTTCTCTTTTAAGCTTAGATTCAGGCTTCTTGTGTTGAGATTGAAGTGTGGTTGATCTTCCTTCGTCTTCAAGCTTCTCATTCATTGTTTTCGGGTTCAAAGGTGAGATTTTTATCTCACATCTATGTCTATAACTATCTTTGATTGTTGGGTATGAATTCCTAACACTTATTTATGTTCATTTGCTTTTGATTTGGATTGAATCGGTGAATATTCCAATTTTTGGTGTTTTGTAGTTAAATCTTTAAAAATCCAATCTTTAATGTTTGAACATGTTTTTGGTGATGCATCGAAGAGCCTATAGTGCTGGGTTGTCGATTGGCATAAATCCTTAGCATCCATCGCTCGTTCGGTCGCATTTCGGTTTGGATTTGCCATTTTTGGTCTAGGCTGTTTTTTTGCCTAGCAGAAGATTTCAGACGTCTGAAATTAAATCCAGACGTCTGAAACCATATCCAGACGTCTGGTTGAAAAATCCAGACGTATGGAAAGGGGTTTGCAAAAGGCAAAGGCTAAATCCAGACGTCTGAAACAAAATCCAAACGTCTGAAATCAAATTCAAACGTCTGGTTGAAAATTTCAGACGTCTGAAATGGCCCAGGAATTAAAAATAGAAGGGAGAAAACACATATACTTCCAGATACTAGGGCCAGACGTCTGGAAACACCTACCAGAGGTCTGGAACTGTTTAATTTGCCTATTTTGGCTATTTTTGAGTATATTTCCAACTTTAATCGATTCGTGTTGATTCCCTTTTTGTTGTTATCATTTATTATGGTCTTTGATGACATTTTCATCGTGATTTTTGGGAATATCCATTTTGATGGATTCGGTATCGATTTCTTTGGATTTTATTCACGTCTTCGAATGTGAATTTTTATGATTGATTGTTTCTACAATCAAATCTATGATTTGTCACTTTAAAATATAAAGGTTTTCTATACTAGTAGTAAATATCAAAACTCTTTCCTCAAAACGATTTCAACCCTATTTTATTTACAAAGTTCGTTTATAAAACCATTTTCCAAATCTATTAGTATATACAAACCTTTACCTCACTCGTATGAGAAATCTAATTAAACGACTTAGTAAAACAAGTGGTATGAAACGCTTGCGTTTACTTCGTTGGTTAATTCTTGGACTTGTTCGATTGAATCTCTTGTGACAATTTTCTAGTGGAGATCTACAATTTGTTCGCAAATATTTAAGTTAAGCTAGTGGTCATGGGACATGATGCTAAACTCATATATTTACTAGCTTATTGTAATTGACACTTGTTGATGATCGATGATGATCATTTTATGGTTTAGACTAGCAATGTGCGATGTCTCTTTGTCTATGTGGAGGACTGTTCCTCATTTTATTGAGCTTCATCTCATTTCTTGCATGGGTCGTACCTATTTAGGTGCGTCGATGTTTGTTTACACATGGGTCGTACCTTTTTAGGCGCGTCGATGTTTATTATGCATGGGGTGTACCTTTTTAGGTGCATCGATGTTTGTTTACTTCGTGGAGCAATCGGCTCAATAAGTTGGGACATGGGGCGTATCTTTCTAGTTGCGTCGATGTTCGTCTATGCATGGGGCGTATCTTTCTAGGTGCGTCGATGTTCGACTTTGCATGGGGTGTATCTTTCTAGGTGCATCGGTGTTAGACATTACATGGGGTGTATCTTTCTAGGTGCATCGATGTTTATTTATGCATGGGATGTATCTTTCTAGGTGCATCGATGTTTATTTATGCATGGGGCGTATCTTTCTAGGTGCGTCGATGCTAGAGCATGGGTCGTACCTATTTAGGTGCGTCGATGTTCGACTGTGCATGGGGCGTGTCTTTCTAGGTGGTCGATGTCCAGTTTATGGGATTGGCCATCCTTTTTCTTGTGATTTCTGGATTTCTATTTGATGATTTCTGGAATTTATGTTTCACCACCTTTTTCAGTTGGCATTGATATGTATGTCATTTATTATGGCTTGGTGAATTAAATGAAGAATATGACATTCTTTTTGATGCTATGAGATTCTTGAGATTTTGTATGACTTTCGTGATTTTCTAATGTATATTTGTTGAAGTATGACATTTTTGGTTATCATACGTTTTATTATTATATCTCTTCTTATATCTCATTTTATCTGATAATTATAGCTAGACTGATCCGTTTATTATTTTCTTCTTAAATAATACTCGGGTCAGATTGAGATTTTACAGGTGCTTCTGCTTGACTCCTTATCGGACCATCATCTGATCTTTTGGCTAACTACTTAGATTAGTAGTTTTTGTTGTATACATTTGAGATACAGACTCTATGATGTATACTTATTCTTTTGTCTAGCACTTGTATCTATTCTTTTTGATATTGTGGATCTTGTTTGACTACTACTCTGATGTACACTTTCATGTGTTACATTCATATCTATTTCCGCCTTTGCGATATGAATTATCTGTGAATGATTTGTGTTATGTTTATTTCTATATTTGTTTCCGAAGATTATATAGCCACTGTTTAGTAGCTTTGAGTTCGTGTCGGTATGTCGGATTCCCTCTTGAGATGAAATGCATGTTATACTATCTGACATATCGATGCTCGCGCAAAGAAATTACACGGATGGTCGCTCCTTAACAGCCTTATTCTCCGTGCTAGTTGACAGCATTCACCGTAATGTTCTTGGCTAGCGTGGGTATAGATGTGGGGCGTCACATATAAAATGTTTACATTTTAACATTTGTAAAATGATAATACAAGTAACTAACAAGTGTTAGCTTAACAAAGACATATGTTGGTTCAATTTTGTTTTATAATTACAAAAGTCAATTGTCTTTTATTTTCAAATTAATCAATAACAATGTGAAACAAGGCTATGTGTTTATCATATCTTCTTCTTCCTCATTTTTTCTTTGTTAATATTCAAAAAAACAGAAAGTTGTAAATCTAAAAAAACAAAACTTGGAAATTAAAATGAAGAATAAAGCAAAATTCAATTCAGGTTTCAACCTGGAAATAAAAGAAAAGTTCAATATTCAACTCAAACAACTTCAACCTAGAAGTTCAAATCCAGAAATCAACTCAAACACAAAGCTTCAGAAAAAAATACTTCCAGATCATGCAAATCAAACTCAAGTTCTGGAATCTGATTCAAAAGTTAATCAACTCAACAATGATTCAACCTGAAGCAATTGAAACAAAAATCAAATCAAGCAAAGTAAAGTTTTTAACCAAACAAACCAGTAAAGCAACTCAGACCTGGAACCAATCAAACAAGATCTGAAGCAATCAAGTGCAATCTGACTTGATACAGGGCAAAGAAGATCAAATGATCAAGTAAAGTTTTCAAAGCAAACCAGGAAACAAAGATAAAGTAATCAAACAATCAATTCAAGATCATTTCATAAGACCTGGTCTCTGTTTTGATTTCTCAGGTGAGCAAACTCACTTATCTCTGGTTTTATGTTTTGATGTTTGTGATTGGTATTTGAATATGTTATGAAATGTTGCCTAACTATTGAATATGCTTTCCTGTTGTATACATACATACATACATACATACATACATACATACATGCATGCATGCATGCATGCATGCATACATACATGCATGCATGCATGCATACGTATATATATATTAAATTATGTGTATATAGGCATATATGCCTTTTCTTATATTTAGAAGCTTGAAATTTTATTTTAAAAATTCACATCTTACAATCTATACAAATTCGAATTATGGTTACTAAAGAAAGGATAATTTAAACAGGATAATAAAAATAAATCCAAGCTTTTATGTTGTGAATTTATTTCAAGAACGGGAAAAAAAGTAGAAAATAAAAATAAATTCAAAACCAAATATCTGGATTTCAATTTCAAATCATAGGAATGCATTCGTGTTTCAAAACCATGAATTTTAAAAATAAAATGATGATTTTTAGTTCGGTATCGGTTGTGAATTTACGAGATGAACGAAATTGGAAAAAATGTCAATTTCCAATGATCAACGAACGATTGGACCTCAGGCTTGATGTCAAAGGAGGATGACATGACGTAGATCGAAGGAAAAATGATGGAATTTTTTTTAGATGATCGTCGTAGTGATGCAGCGTGAGTTTAGGGTTTAACAAACTGTTTTGGTGAATGATAAAGAAGTAGCATTCTTGTCGGCGATAGTTGATTATAGGCTTTCGCACCCAGGGGAAAACAAATATAGGTCTCTGGAGAACGTCTAGACGCGACGGCACGGTTTCAGGTGATCGGCAGTGATCAGGCGAGGTGTTTTTCGATGAGGGAGTTGGTTCCAGTTTTGCCCGATTTTTCTTGATTTTGAATCCTCTGATGATTTTCTAGTGCTGAGTGGTCTGGTGGATAGAGGTTGTCGTTATTGACTTGTCAACGGTCGTAGCAGTGACAGGAGGTGATCGATGCGTTCGTGCACGTGCACGCGATCATATATCTGGCTGTTGTAATTAAAATTAGGGAAGACGAGGAGTAACTCGGGGGCAACTCGGGGAATTCGTGAAAATACTCGAAGCAAAATGGATGTGGGTTAACTCGGGGTCAGGCTTGGGTAAAATAAGAATTAGCTTTGGTCTGTAGATTTTTATATAAAAACAGTTTTTAAAACTTTAAAACAAATCAAGTTTAAATAGATTTCTTAATTAGCTCTTGTGTATAATAATCATTTTATCTAAAGTTTGGAATTAGATAAAGGTTTTAAAATAAAACTTAAAATTAATTAAGTTTATAATGTTTAAATAGATATATGACCTTTATTTCAAACTTATTTTAAATAAACTTAATAATATTATGAAGTTAATTAAGAAAAGATGTTTTAATTGTTAAATAACTTTAAAGTCTAAGTTAAACTATTACAAGATTTATTTAATAAGTTTAAAGGATAATTAAAGTGATTAATAAAGATAAAATGAGTTATCTTTTAATTTAATTAAGTAATTAATGATTTGTTAATATAAGCAATTAAGGGATAATTAATTAAGAATAATTACTTAATGATTAAAGATTAATTAATTTATGATTAAAGGTAAATTAATTGATGATTAAAAGTTAATTAATTAGGGATTAAAAGATAATTACTTAATTAAGGGACAATTAATTGTGTAATTAACTTAAGGTTAATTAATTAATGAAGGTAATTAAGGAATGATAATTAATTAAGGGCTAATTAATTATAATTAAGGATAATTAATTAAAGGGTAATAAATTAATTAAAGGATAATCATTTAATGATTAAAGGTTGATTAATTAATAATTAAAGGTTAATTGATTTATTATTAATGGTTAATTAACAAATGATTAAACAATAATCAATCAAAATGGTTTTTAATTAATTATTATTTGTTATCCCGCTTTTTGGCAAAGCCGCGATACCAAAAGATCGATCAGAAACGGAGAACAGTTCGTCTTAGAGACCGGTCATACTTTGTCTCGCTATGGATATCACTGAATTTTGTCCAAGTCCAGAGTGAGCTACAATTGATAGGACATGGCAAGATAGATCATAGAAGTCCGCATCTCAAATTTCAAGTCAATCCGAGTTCGTATGCTCAAGTTATGATGGATTCGATTTAATGAACCTTGCTCGGTTCAAATCCATCGCCCCTTCATTAGTTCGAACCCATTAAGTTCGAAACCATCAGAGCAGGTACCATGTTCGAATCGATAGGTGGAAATATCGTTCGAATCCATCAGCTAGTGCCTGCTTCGACTCCATTTGCTTCGAATCCATCATGATGGCCTGCCTTCGAATCCATGATGCTGCCTCTCTTCGTATCCCTCAAGGTTGAAGAGTTCGAATCCATAGAGTTGCTATACCTCTAACCCGTCCTGCACCTTGCCTCGAATCCATACCCTCGAGTCCATCAAAGAAGGATCTCTCGAATCCCCATATTGAAGCAACTTCGAATCGCTCCACAATCACGTATTTGGATCGATTCGAATAAGAACCAGCTCCATCGAGTCGAAGCATTCCTTCGAATCCAATCCTCCGAACCCACCTGGTCAACACAGCTAAAACCTAGGACTCGACTCATTCAACTCGGCGAAAAATAGGGATCGACTCGAAGATCGCGCGCCACGTCACAGGAGCATGGATTCGACCCCATGGGTTCGAACCATATCGATTCGAATGAACCCACAGGTCGATTCGAACCAACCAGCAAGCCGAAAATCCCCAACTTGAATCCATCATATCTCTCAATCCCTTGATCCAAATGCCATGAAATTTTTACAGGAGTTCTCATATACATAGAAGAATGGCCACGCCAATTTTCATCACGATTGGACACTTTTTTGATCGATTCGAACCAAGGGTCGAATCGATCCCAAAGTGGGCCCGGATCTCCAGAATTCGGCCATGTGGGCCCCCCACACATGCCAGAAGTGGTCTTTTCGAATTTTAGGAGAAATATCAGCCTCCAGCACCTATAAATAGAGCCCCTGGTCATTCAGAAAAGGGATCAGAGAATTGTAGAGAAAAAGCACGTCTAAACGCTGCCAGAATTGCTTCAGAGCACCACCGCTGCCTTTGATTTCGAGTTTTGGTTTACTACTTGCTATACTGTGACATTAAAAAGTTGTATTCTCCGAATATCAAGCAATAAAGTAACAAAACTTCATAGTGGACGTAAGCAAAACGCCGAACCACTTTAAATCGTTGTCTCTTGTGCAATTTACTTCCTGCTATTTGGAGTTTTTGTTAGATAATCCATGTTTTAATTTACTTTCTTCATTTATTATCTCTTCAAAAACTTCCGACGAGTGTTGTGCCCAATTTTGACACAAACACTTTGGTGCTTTCACCGAGAAAACCTGGATTTTCTCCTGCTCGTTGGATCTGTCATCGATACCGGATTGAAGAAATCTAAGAGAGAGATCCAGATCATTGAATCCGACTTCTTTCCTTCTATTCAGATTTGCATGAAGTCTAGGAAAGGAATTCAACTATCCAGATGGTTAGCACAAGAACCACCTCAAACGCTGTCAATCCAGAAGAACAGGATAGACAAAATCCTGCCCCTCTACCTTCATCTAATCAAGATGCCGCTGGGCAATCGGAACCATCGGGACCGGTCACCCGACAAGAGTTGCAGTTGCTACTCCAAGAGCTGACCCAGAGTCAGCGACAACTAGAAGAACAGCTACGCGCTAACGCTGAGCTAATCAGCAAGCTGGATCGCCAGAAACAAAGGAGATCCATGAGAGATCATGCTTCCCGCTCCTCCAGTGAAAGTTCTTCATCTTCTGATTATCATAACCGGCCTCCATGACCCCGGTTAGATGGGAGTCGTATGCCACCCGTTGGAAACCAACCGACATTGACCGTTGGACAAATAAGAGTTGGTCCGTCAGCCAGTTTCCAAACCGGACCCTCCTCCCGAGGAGGTGCCGTTCCTCATCACGCCGCAGAATACCGCACCACTAGCACTGCGGCTGAACCAGGGGTCGACGCTCAAGATCAGTCGGACCTGGACCGTCGTCATAGCGGTCGTACTCCTGAACCGTACGTCCCAGAGGGCTATGAGCCAAGGAGGCGAGACTTGGACCGTCGACGATATCCGGTTCAAGCCCGAAGTATGGAACGTGATCATACTCCGGCACAAACGCCGGATCTTTCAACTATGATACGTCAGATGATCCGTGAGAGTCGGGGATTCACAAACGACGATTGGGGAGTTTCCCGAAGTCACACTCCCTTTACGAACGATATTCTTAATGCTGAACCCCCACGGCGATTCCGAATGCCCTCTCTACCCATGTACGAGGGAAACTCCGACGCCAACCAACATATCCTGAAATATGAATGGTCGATGACTGCTGCCAGAGCCGACGATGCTGTGAAGTGTCGTAGTTTCCCCATATCCTTGGGGGGCATCGCTACCATGTGGTTCACCCGACTACCACCTCGATCCATCTCTTCCTTCGATCAGTTAGCTAAAAAATTCGTTGAGCAATTCCGCATACACGTCGCAAGGCCGAAAGATGTCAACACTCTATCTAGTGTCACACAAGCTCTCGGAGAGACACTGAGACACTACTTAGAAAGATTCCATACTGCATGCGCGGAGATTAGTAATCCAAACGATAACTCCATCCTTATGGCGCCGACTAAGGGGATCGACCCCGATTCCGAATTCGGCAATTGGCTAGCTGGGAAACCACCTGCGTCATTGGACCGCTTCCATGCCAAAGCAGCTCAATTCCTGAGACGGAAAGATGCGAAACAGTCTAGGAAGCAAACTGACGCAGGGCCAAATGCGGAAGGGACCCAAAACAATGTTGCAATAAAAAGTCCGGTGAGAGCTCCGAAAAAGTTCAGTTGAACACTAAAAATAAACAAGCTCGGCGAAGAGAGAGCGTGAATCAACTTAAAAAACAAGATCAAAATCGTGGCCCGCAACGCAAAAATCCGATGTTCGACAGTTATACTCCTTTGAATACTTCACTGGAGGACTTGTATTTGCGGACCCGTAATACAATTCAATATGAAAAACCTGCTCCAAGACCGTGGTCAGAGAGACAAATCAGGACGGGAAAATTTTACAGGTTCCATGAAGGCTACGAGCACAATACGAACGAGTGTCGTCACTTACAGGATCTTGTTGAAAAGCTGGTCAGAGAAAGGAAGCTGGAACAGTTTGTGTGGACACCACAGCCCAGAGAAGCGGGCCCATCAAATCCAAACAATGATCCCAATCGACCGAGACAGGAGGACTCGACTTGTCCCCGCGGGAGATTGGTGATAAACGCCATCAGTGGCGGACCTACTTACTGAGGAGCCTGGAACGACGAAGAACCTCGTCGCTGTCACACATGACAGGCTCCTTCAATCTATGAATACTTTGCAGTTTCTTTTACGTTCTGAAATTTGAATTTTTAATAAGGCACTGACTTTGCCACATTTTCTTATTTCAGCAAATAAAATGCTATCTCTTCAAGCTAAAGCTGTGATTCACCGAATACAACGTTCAACAATCACGACACACGAAGAGCTAAGTTCCATCAAACAATGGAATTTATTCAAATAGAGAGTGACTGCGTTACAACCGGCCACTCACTAAGTGAAACCCCAGCTCGGGGGCAAGCCAACACATCGAAGGCTGAACTGGACTAACACACGACAGTCCATCCAACAATTCGTTCCCAGAGCGTGAACGGACTCCAACTTCCCAGAGCGTGAATTGGAGTATAAACAATCAAAAATTCGTTCCCAGAGCGTGAACGGACTCCAACTTCCCAGAGCGTGAATTGGAGTATAAACACTCTAAAATTCGTTCCCACTGCGTGAACGGACTCCAACTTCCCACAGCGCGAATTGGAGTATAAACATTCAACGATTCGTTCCCAGAGCGTGAACGAACTCCAACTTCCCACAGCGTGAATTGGAGTATAAACATTCAACGATTCGTTCCCAGAGCGTGAACGAACTCCAACTTCCCACAGCGCGAATTGGAGTATAAACATTCAAAAATTCGTTCCCGGAGTGCGAACGGACTCCAACTTCCCAGAGTGTGAATTGGAGTATAAACATCAAATCCATCGTTCCCAGAGTGTGAACGAATTCCTAAAAACCCAAATAGGTGTGACTGACCATCTATCGGCTGACTCCAACTTTCCAGAGTATGAATTGGAGTATAAACATAAATTACAGGTTCCCGGAGCGCGAACCGAAGCATCCGTGCTAACTCCGAGCTCCCAAAGCATGAATTGGAGCATAAACATAAATTACAGGTTCCCGGAGCACGAACCGAAGCATCCACGCTAACTCTAGATTCCCAAAGCGTGGAATGGAGTGTAAACATCAATTCCAGGTTCCCAGAGCGCGAACCATAATACAAACGTCGATAACTCTCAAATTCCCAGAGTGTGAACTGGAGTATAAACATTAAGTACAAGTTCCCGGAGAGCGAACTAAGTCATAAACACTAATAATTAATAAGTTCCCGGAATATGAACCAACGCAATACTTGAGAAAAAAAGAGAAGAGTTGTTCTTCATGTTATCAACAAGTAAAAAAGAAGTTTGATTACATGATAAAACTAGAAACAATTCATAAGTGGGTGCCGAATCCACACCTATACACGGCCTAGAAAAGGAGAAGGAAAAAGAATTGCCCTTTCGCAACTACATGGTAAAACAAGAAGTTCACTCTTTCTTCTTCCGGGGTTTCTTCTTCGGAGTTGAGCCACTAGACCCACTACCCGGCTTCTTGCGGGATTTCTTGTCTTTCTTTGGAGCATCCTCAGGATCTGGCATGATATCCATGTCTTCCTCAGAGCCGGAAGGGATAGAGATCCTTTTGTGAGGACGAACCGGAGGCGGGGAAGCCATAACAGGTGGCAAAGATTCGACGCTAGAAGTCATAGTTTTGCCAGTGAGGGAAATAATAATTGAAGGAGTTAAGCTTGGTGGAGCAACATCACCGCCGGAACCACCAACCGTCGTCGCCGTAGCCATTTCGGCGCTTATCTCAGCAAGAATTTCTTCTTCTCGGGAAGATCGAGCAGCGCTGGAAACACTGACGGTCGGCATAAACGAGCTAAAAGTTGGGGCAACTCCACCCATTGTGAAGGAAGGATCGGAAAAAGGCTCACAGGGTTGCTTAAGAAGCTCCTCAATCATCTGAACATCGAACGATATCGAACTCCCCTCTCCCATCTCGCTGGTTACGGCAGTGGTTGTGATGGCCTCGGTAACAACGGCTCCTTGCAATGGCTGCGAAGTTTGTGGTATTAGAAGTGCTGACGCATCACTTTCAATCACTAGTTAAAAAGAAAAGAGGATAATTAGTCAAATGATCGGCTCCAAGTTCAAAATTCCAGAAACATTTAAGCAACATTTAGGATACCTTCTCCGCTGCGGCTCGGTGATGGGACGAGTTCGGAAACGATAGATGTACCGAGAGACAGTTCCGGTCGATCCGGGTTATAAGCAGGGATAACATGTGGACCGACTGTAGTGGTGACTCCAGATGAGGTTGGGGCATCAACTGAAACATTCTCACTATAATGTGCGGCTCCAGAACCCTCATCAGTCTCCACATGGTGAAAACCAAGTCTCTCTCTCTCAGCGGAGATCATCGTGTCGTGGAGAAGTTTCCTTTCTTCTTCGCTCAACAAGCGAGATTCAAGTTCAAATTCGTCTACAGCGCCTTCAGGGAGAGATGCTCTTTTGTTCGCCACCAATTTTTTCCAAGCACTGAGTAGAAGCGTAGAATAATCTCCAAGCCACGAGAGATTCTTGTGCTCAAGTACATTAGCATTATAAGTGTCGAGAATATCGTCAAACTCAGCTTCTACTCTGAATATCTCTGCTTGAACTCTCCCTTCTACCTCTGCTTCCACGCTTCAACTTTAGCAACCGCCGCGTCTCACTCAGCTCGAAGAGACACAGCTTGCTCGCACGCTTCCTGTGCGGCCGTATTAGCGTCATCTTTTTCCTTGTTTAAGTTGGCAAATTTAGCCTTTAACTCCTCAAGTTCTCTGACCGCCACATCTCGCTCGGCCTCAACATTTTTGTATCGATGGCCTAAATCTTCAACTAAAGTACAATGCGCTTGTTGCATTTTCGCCGTCTCAGCTAGTGTCTCGTCGACCTTCTGTAGCGACTCCAGTTCGGCCTTGCGAGAAGATTCCGCTTCAGATTGAAGTACGTCAACAATACGGTTCTTCTGAGCCAAGTCCGCTTCTAGTTTCTCAATAACTTTGGCTCATTCGAAGGCTACTTTCGAGGCTTTAACAGCCGCCCTGTACCATTCTTTATACTGAGCATAAAAATCCCGGGTATAGCTGAGGGCGGTGTGCACGGCCTCTTCGGGGATTCTTTTGAGATTGGGTGGAAAGATATAGGCATCAAAGCATATTTCTGGAAAGTCTTTTTTCAACTGAGCAATTCTAATAGCCCCTTCACCAGACGGTTCAAGAGGTGCCTCCTCCACGGTTACGGTCGTAGCCGTATCAGTCCTTGAACAATGTGGACCAGGTTTAAAAATTTGTTGAGATGGTTGTTGCCGCGAAGGTTCGACTGCAGGTGCTTGGCCCCTGGATGGCGGAGGAGAACGAGAGGGTGAACGGTACCTTCGGTCCCTATCAGAACGCTCCTGGCTAGAATAGTATCGGGAATAGTCCCTATCGCGATGCTCCTGCTCATAATACCTCCGCTCACGATCTCGGTCAGAATCCCTACGGCGAGACTCATAATAGGATGAAGAATGGTGTACTCGCCGAAGTTTATCAAGTGTAGAAGGATGATTCGACATGGCACCTGTAAAAAAGGAACAATTCGATTAAGTACCAAGAAAAAACATTGCAATACGTATGGAAGTCGTGAAGTGTTGTGAAAAGTGTATAAATGCGTAAACCCCCCGACCAACCAGAAGCGTCGATTACACTAAGGGGTAAAGATTCGCTTATATCAAGCGCTCCCCGGAGCTCTTCCAACCCGGACCCGTGGTGGAGAGATACGTAGTCCGGAATGGGAATATCGTCCAACCCTGTGAAAAGGTCTCCGGACTGGCAAGGAGAGGCGCTGGAAACAGTAACCCCAGGTTGGGAACGGGTTACGACTACGGACTTCCATCTCTTAAACTTAGGTACAGCAGCCTTGCCTGTCTGGCCCTCTTCTATTCGGGAAAGGTCGGCTGCTATCTCAGTGTCTGTGGGCGTTCTTTCATCATCGTTCATTTCTCTTATCACAACGCCAGGTTTTCTTTTTGTCACTTTCTTCTTCTTCCTCGAGGCCGTTTTCGCCAAACCTTCAATTACAATACTCTGGCCCATCTCAATCAAACCCAATGTCCTTAAGTTATCATCGGTCAGCAGCAAATCTATGTGCCTTGAGTCATGAGGAACCCTTTGTAAGCTTTGAACGACGCCTCTATAATGCCCACCAGTAGGTCTCGAAATGATAGCTGCAAGAATAGCATGGTATTGGCATAAAGTATTAAAAATGACCATTCAAGAACGAATTATGATACTTACGTCTGGATAACCATCTCCTGGCAAACCCTGGGGGGCATCGAACAAAAAACCACTCATTCTTGAAATAACTAAGCCTGGTCCAGGCCCCAGTCACGACCTGACAGTTCCTAACCGCCTCCAGAAAAGTGAAAGACGGTCTATCACCCCTACTTTTAAAGTTGAAAATGTGCCTGATCTCGTTAGGTCTTGGCGGGCGAAAAAGGCAATCCATAAATATGTCGAAGACACTGTTTAATAGTGCATGCCCATTGGGATGAAGCTGTGAAGGAGCGATTCCTAGATACGACAGCATCTCTCTGATATATTGGTTAAAAGGAGGAAGAGATCCAGCCGCACAGGCATGACGGTAGAAGGCAGTATATCCTTCAGGAGTGTTGTGTGGTCTATCACTAGCACTGGGTAATAAAACATCGTCCAGAGATATGTTATGTTTCGAACATATCCGGCCCAACAGAGACTCTGAGATATTGGACTGAACAGAATCGACAGGATCTTCGATAAATATGGCCTCCGGCAATTCATCCGGGGCTGGATCTACGACTTCAGGAGGGATGTCCGAAATCTCAAGCGCTGGAAGAGGCAAGCTTTGTGCTTCTTGTTGTTGAGAACTCGAAGACTCCATAATTAACTAAATCACCAGAAAGCGACGTTAAATACGTATAAAAAAAACATGCATTCCCCCGGTGCAAAGTGTATGAGTATGTCGTGCGATGCAAGTGCTATGCAAAAAATTTAAGCAAATTTTACAAGATGAAACGAGGTGTCCGAACGACGTAACTTTGGAATTTGAGAATGAAAACGACCGTCATCGCTGACCGTCACTTTCACGCCACCTAGATGCTACTGGCCAATTCAAGTATAAATTCGTTATATTTTGTTTAAGTCATGGTGCCATCGACGAGCTCCGACAGAGAGGTCAAGTCAAATTCGATTATGCAAGGCCGAAGCTCGTCGGGGTCGAGTATGCTAAAGTTCATTAAGCTCGTCAAAGTTCAACTTAAAATTAGTCATAGTTCAGAAGTTGGAGCCAATCAGAAGATCAGAAGTTTCAGATGTTCGAACGTTCGAATCGATCGACTCGAATCGATTCGAGTCGAATCGAAGACGTTCGAATCCATACACTTCGGCTCCATGAAGGTCGACTCGGTGAAGCCTTGGAATGAAAAAAAAAAAACCTTTCGAATCCATATAATCTGCGTGGCTTCGAATCGATCAATATTGCGCACCTTCGAATCGACCGAAGTAACACTACTTCGAATCGATCGGTTCGATGCCTTCTTTCTCCTGCAACCATAGATTCGAAGCCCTCTCCTTGATATCGATTCGAAATGATCATTCACATATCGATGCGAAGCAAGGAAGGAAGATAACATCCATCATTGCTTACACTTCTCCCTGGCAACACACAGGATCGATACGACTTGGACAAATTCGTTCCCCAGATCCATCCAGTCAACCCATTTCGGATCTCACTATTCCTCAAGGTTTTCGAAAGGAAGAATTGAAATCGATGATAAATTTCCAGTTTCGTCGTTCTACAGTCGAATCGATCCCTTAAATTACCTAATTGGATTCGTTTACAAACAAAGACTTGATGGAATTTTATCGATTCGATGCAAAGACACAGTAGTTTCTTGCTTTGAAGGATCGAGCTGAGGAAATAGCAACAGTAAAAAGTAAAAAGTAAAAATGAAGATGGCCTTGGGTATTTATATGGGTTCCACAGAAAACGCGTGACTCTTCGACTCCCGGTTGCGTTTACTTCCTACCACCGGTCACTCGACATACCCCATCGATTCGAACAATCGCTCAATAACCCACTGCGTTCGAATCCATCACAGCGTAGAGTCGTTACTTCGAATCCATAACACGGCTAAATCCATACCCCACTTCGAACACATTGCCTTCCAATCTTTTACACTATCGAATCCATCCCAACTTAATCGATGCGAGGCATCATCGATTCAAGGGAGCACTGAGCAAAGGCAAGACCATCTATTCGAACATACGTGACTTCGAATCCATCAAGACAGCATCGATACGAAGCACTGAGTTGAAAAATCCTATCGATTCGAAGTACCTATTCCATAGCCAGCAATTCCACCGATTCGAAACCCTATCGGTTCGAACAAGCGTGCTTCGAATCCACTAGGCACCATTGATGAGAATGAATACAGTGCTTCGATATGAAAAATTACTGGTCTACCTTTTACACCGATTCAGGAGAGGATCGATACAAGAGGATAATCATAGATGGCTATAACAACAATACTTTAACCCGAATCTCAAATCGGTTCAGGAGAGGGCCGATGCAGAATTCGATAGCAAACAAAACTAACACGACTCATGGACGCACGACGTTTGCAAGGGTCAAACTAACATATGCGCATATATGTCGAACTAACAATCGATTTTAAACATTTACAGGGATCAAACACTCATCCTACTACGAATGCAACATCCAACGGCTAAGCACTATTATACAGATATCAATCATGTCAACACAAGGTTACAACAGTACAGCATACGAGTTTCAACAAAAAAGGAGAGCACTGATTGTTCAGAGAAATTGCAGCTGTTCAAAGCACGTCTTGTTCCCACAAGACGTACTTTGGGGGGGCAAAATGTTATCCCGCTTTTCGGCAAACCCGCGATACCAAAAGATCGATCAGAAATGGAGAACAGTTCGTCTCAGAGACCGGTCATACTTTGTCTCGCTATGGATATCACTGAATTTTGTCCAAGTCCAGAATGAGCTACAATTGATAGGACATGGCAAGATAGATCATAGAAGTCCGCATCTCAAATTTCAAATCAATCCGAGTTCATATGCTCAAGTTATGATGGATTCGATTTAATGAACCTTGCTCGGTTCAAATCCATCGCCCCTTCATTAGTTCGAACCCATTAAGTTCGAAACCATCAGAGCAGGTACCATGTTCGAATCGATAGGCGGAAATATCGTTCGAATCCATCAGCCAGTGCCTGCTTCGACTCCATCGGCTTCGACTCCATTTGCTTCGAATCCATCATGATGGCCTGCCTTCGAATCCATGATGCTGCCTCTCTTCGTATCCCTCAAGGTTGAAGAGTTCGAATCCATAGAGTTGCTATACCTCTAACCCGTCCTGCACCTTGCCTCGAATCCATACCCTCGAGCCCATCAAAGAAGGATCTCTCGAATCCCCATATTGAAGCAACTTCGAATCGCTCCACAGTCACGTATTTGGATCGATTCGAATAAGAACCAGCTCCATCGAGTCGAAGCATTCCTTCGAATCCAATCCTCCGAACCCACCTGGTCCACACAGCTAAAACCTAGGAGTCGACTCATTCAACTCGGAGAAAAATGGGGATCGACTCGAAGAACGCGTGCCACGTCACAGGAGCATGGATTCGACCCCATGGGTTCGAACCATATCGATTCGAATGAACCCACAGGTCGATTCGAACCAACCAGCAAGCCGAAAATCCCCAACTTGAATCCATCATATCTCTCAATCCCTTGATCCAAATGCCATGAAATTTTTACAGGAGTTCGCATATACATAGAAGAATGGCCACGCCAATTTTCATCACGATTGGACACCTTTTTGATCGATTCGAACCAAGGGTCGAATCGATCCCAAAGTGGGCCCGGATCTCCAGAATTCGGCCATGTGGGCCCCCCGCACATGCCAGAAGTGGTCTTCTCGAATTTAGGAGAAATATCAGCCTCCAGCACCTATAAATAGAGCCCCTGGTCATTCAGAAAGGGGATCGGAGAATTGTAGAGAAAAAGCACGTCTAAACGCTGCCAGAATTGCTTCAGAGCACCACCGCTGCCTTTGATTTCGAGTTTTGGCTTACTACTTGCTGTACTTTGATATTAAAAAGTTGTATTCTCCGAATATCAAGCAATAAAGTAACAAAACTTCATAGTGGACGTAGGCAAAACGCCGAACCACTTTAAATCATTGTCTCTTGTGCAATTTACTTCCTGCTATTTGGAGTTTTTGTTAGATAATCCACGTTTTAATTTACTTTCTTCATTTATTATCTCTTCAAAAACTTCCGACGAGTGTTGTGCCCAATTTTGACACAAACATTATTAGTTAACCAGGATTAATGATTTATTCATCAGTAATTAATCTTGTTTAAATTAATTAGATGATTAATTAACCTTACTTATGGATGTTTGGATTCTACTGAATGTTGAATTGTTTGATATCCCTGATGTGTGATGCTCTGTTTTGATTTGAGCTTTGATGAATGTAATTTATTTATCTGTGATGAATGTAATTTATTGTATCTGTGATGAATTAATATTATTTATCTGTGAATGAAGATAGACGTTATAAATTATACCGCTTATCGATATTGTTGTGCTTGAATCTGTGATGATTGATGATGTGGCACTATTGTGTAAAACCCGTCGGCTACACTATACACACAAAAATATTCATTGCACGAGGAAATTGGTTAAGTCATAGATATTTGAATCTAATATTATGAAATGGTTTTAAAGATTGAATTTTGAATCCAAAATAGTTTTGGAAATGGAATTGGGTTAAATATGAAAAGCTTTTGAAAAGGAGTTTTGAAGATAAAAGTTATTTTGAATAACTTGATAAAGTTTTGAAATTAAAATAATTTGATTTGAATTTGAATTCAAGATTTGAAATTGAATTATATGTTTGGAAATTATGGTTTAAAAAGGTCATACAAGTTATAAATGTGTTTATATGGGTTTTAAACCATTTTAAAAGTATTGTTTTGGGAATTTGAATTTAACCCAAGTTTTATACTTGAAGGGCTTTAACTTGTGCAAATTGTAATCGGATTTTTCCAAAACGAGAACTATTTGTTTTCAAATAATAATAGCTTTCATATAAAGAAAGGATTTCCAATTTGTGCTGAAAAGATTTCAAGTTTGAATTGAAAATGGTTTTGAAAGCTATGAATGAATCTTTGTTAAAGATTGGTGAACTTTGTGAAGTGAATCTGTTTGTTTAAAGATTTGAAAATGGTAATTTGTTTAAACCATTTGAAAGAAAGGTTTTGGGTAATAAGTTGTGACTTAACTAAGGTCCCAATATCCATATGCTTTTTAAATTTAGCGCTCATTATTCGATTTAGCCAAGTGAGGACTTTGTGTCACATAACCCATTCCGAATAGTGATACGACGATATAGATAGCATTTGAAGACCGATGGTGAAGACCGGATATTTTCTAAAGCGAATGGATGATCCGTCGAATGTCTTTGCACCGACTGGTCTTTGGTATAGAGATTTGATATCCTTTTGTGATGGAAAGTCTGGACGTGATTTGGGATTATTCGGATTGCAAAGGCTTCTTTCGAAGTGCCTTCGGTTCTGTTCGAACTCGGAACAGACATGTATGGATGTGTGTCTGACGTTACACTTTGAGATGCAAAGCTGGTTTCTATCAAATACATTTCTGTTTGGTAACGGACAATTATTCTCTTAGCTTAACATCCTTCTCTAAGACGTATGAGCTCAGAGGTTATGTAGTTGATGGTTACGAGTGATAGATTCCCAATTTGGTAATGTGGCATACGAAGTGCTTCTGATTATGTGTTGATCGAAGCATGGCTTTTATGAAAAGCGTAGCTTTGTAGACGTGACTGCGTCGGACCTCACAACCCGGAAAAGGTCGAAACAGGAAAGATGCGGCAAGGTTCTTAGGGGTCGCGCCCTAGGGTATGTCCATTTCTTCTGGAAAAAGGTGGTATCATGGTATGGAGCCCAGATATTTAACCTATTGTAGTTGCTGAAAATTTATTACTTTGTGGTTGTTGCTTTATGGTTGAGGATCCTCGGATAAAGGTCGGTAACGACCGAGGATGGCATACTTGTAGGTGTAACTTCCGGGCAGGGGTAACCCGGCCTTGTGTTGGCAGAGAGCTGGTTAAGTTCTTGGGGCGTCCCTCCAGAGGCGTACCCATATGGCAATAGGAAGTTCCTTTGCCTGAATATTTGTTGGAAATCCAATCACCAATACGCAACTTGTACGGTTTTAGTTGTAGAACCTGCCATCTAACATGGTAGCTATAGTAGGCATACTATAATGGTACGTATGCGGCCTAAGATTAATATTATATTTGCAAATGTTTTCCACTATGCACTAATAATAATATCAAAAGATTTTTGCGTATCAAGCATGTTTGACTATCATAAGGGGAAATCTCCTCCAATTATGCGCTTGCATTGTGTGTGCGTGGGAAGGCCTTATAGTAGTTTCATTTTCCAAAAAGCATTGCGAATTTCTTTTAAATTCTTTTATTTTGCTTTTAATAAAGACAAAATATTTTCGTTTTCTTACACCAGTCCCATGATTGACGTGGAGTTTATTGTTCCCTTCCTGAACTCTGGACGCCAACAATTTTTCCACACGGGCAGCCTAGAGTCAGGTTTTAGTAGATCAGAAGCTAGTCAAGTATCGATGTGGATCAAAAGTTTTGGAGTCTTTAGATGGCTGACCTTTCTTAACACAACATGATGATTGTGGTTCGAGCTTTTGGTTTTGGAGATGAAAGTATTTAGAGCTTTGGAGCAATGGTGTCCCAGTGTTGGATTCTTTCTTTCCTTCTCCCTTGAAGATTAGCATTGAAGATGCTATCTCTTCTTCTAGTGCTATTTTATTCCCGCCATTGTGTATCTCTGATGTATATTGATATCATTTGTATCAATGTGTTGTATCAGATGTTGTATATCAATGATCTTATTCATTTTATTCCGCTGTGTTGTTGTACTTAATATGTTATAAGCTTCGATGAATCAGATTTGAACGTTTGAATCTGCGACATTCGAATACAAGTGATGTATGGATGTCGATTTTCAAGCGCTGAAATCCGGGCCGTCACGGCGAGTTGGATGATAGAGTCATATCTCCATACTTGGTTATTATTTCCACTTGGTAAGGACAAGTATTAAGCTCCAAATAAATGGATGATTGTTGTACTATGATAATGGTATGTATATATAACAGTACAGGTTCCTTTGTATTTAAAAGTTTTTATCATATATTATACCTTTTTCTGCTACGATTGCGAGACTCTGATGTTGTTTTTATCTTCTTCTTCTACTTCTTTCTTCTTTTACCTAATAACCTGGAATTTTCGGCATTCGATCGCTCGGCATTTTTTACAGTGGACGTATTGATGTCGATTTTCGAGAGTCAAAAATCCCCGGATGTTACATTTAATGTCGATTATGGACCTAAGATTTTATTAGTGATACAAAATTTCTATTTTCATGTAACAAAGTTCATGTAGCCGAACAATACAGATGTGGCAATGATGGAACAATATACGGTGCAAAAGAGTTATAATCATATTTATTATAATATTGCGTATAAACCAATAATTGATAGTGATCAAAGATTTGAATATGTCCTCTATACCGCGCACAAGTGAAATGGTTTTACTTTTACTCAAGTCTTACGTATTGAGCATGTAACATCGTATTTATCATCGTGGATTATCGCTGTAAATAGAATGTACGTTCATCTGAATCTTCTCATAAACACACACACACTATACGGATACATAGATACATACATATATACATACATATACATATACATACATATATATATATATGTGCGCACGCGCGCGTGTGTATACATACATACACACACACACATACATACATGCATACATACATACATACATACATACATACATACATACACATATGTATATGAGCGTTCAACTGCAAGTCAAACGCCGTAGCACCCTTACAGCTTCCTGATATCCACGATGTGTTTCCGTTTCTTTCTCTTTCCACTAACTCTCTCTCCACTCACTCAATTATTTAAATAAAAACTTGTGATTGAAATTAGGACGCTTTCAAACAGATGTGCCATGGAGCGCTCCTCGTATACATACATATATCAACATGGCAGTTTCCAAGCAAAGAGCAGATATTTGGCAGCTTTTAGGAACACTTTTTCTATTTAGTCAGTCTTAATTATTCAAGATTAAAACCAACTATTCCAAGATTAAACTGCATGGATGTTATATGAAGGCAATCCACCTTCTTTTCCAGTACAAACAACAAATTCAACTCATTATCCCCGGATGTTACATTTAATGTTTATTATGGACCTAAGATTTTATTAGTGATACCAAATTTCTATTTTTATGTAGCAAAGTTCGTGTAGCCGAACAATACAGATGTGGCAATTATGGAACAATATATGGTGCAAAAGAGTTATAATATATATATATATATATGTATGTATGTATGTATGTATGTATGTATGTATGTATGTATGTATGTATGTATGTATATGAGCGTTCAACTGCAAGTCAAACGCCGTACCACCCCTACAGCTTCCTGATATCGACGATGTGTTTTAGTTTCTTTCTCTTTCCACTAACTCTTTCTCCACTCACTCAATTATTTAAATAAAAATTTATGACTGAAATTAGGACGCTTTCAAACAGAGGTGCCATGGAGCGCTCCTCGTATACATACATATATCGACATTGCAGTTTCTAAGCAAAGAGCAGATATTTGGCAGCTTTTAGGAATACTTTTTCTATTTAGTCAGTCTTAATTATTCAAGATTAAAACCAACTATTCCAAGATTAAACTGCGTGGATGTTATATGAAGGCAATCCACCTTCTTTTCCAGTACAAACAGCAAATTCAACTCATTAGTTATGTATGAGCTAGTTTGGGAACATTTTTTTTGAAAAGTAATAAAGCTGGTTTGGATTGCTTATAAGTAGTAAATTTGACAAAATTTAGTTGCAAAATTTGGAGATTTTTGTAATTCCGTCAATAGTTTTCGTCATCGGACTGTGAGTCAAACCGTAATAACTCAAGCTTTAAGGTTTTGATTGCCCAATCAGTCTAATCGTTGGATCCGTGAACTATTTTTCAAAAATCTACACAATCATATACAAGGTATGTGCAAAAATTTTGATATTGAAATACTAGGTATGTAAGTAGCTAATAGTTTTAAGGTCAACAACCGAAGTTGTGTACCACTGCAGTGCATAACTGCACAAACACAACTGTAGTTGTGTATATAGTAGTCGTGCATAAAGATAGAAGTTTAACGACAATAAACTCGACAAGCGTGCAGTAATATTGAAGGATCTTGCAGTTGTAAAGAACGAAGTGTAAAGCTTGTTGTTTAAATGTTTATGCAATAATAATTTTTGCAATGTAGATTTTTTTTTCAAAACAATACAAAAAAGGAGAATGGACAAAAATGACATGATGAAAATTTAAGCAAAAAAATAAAAGAATCAGAGTTCAATCTAGTGAAATGGAGCGTTTGGGCCACTGATTCCAGTGTCTAACCTACGACTGTTTGAATTACGGATCAAAGCGTTCCATGAGCTCGGAACATCATCAAAACACGGCTACCATCAACACTTATATAACAAAAATAAAAATATGTGATTTTTTCCTACACACTGACAAACACCACGTCTCTATCAATCAGCACAACTGAGCACTTGTTAGCAAAAGCAGCAGCTTATAAGTTGACAACGACGACAAATTTGTCTGGATAACTACGAGGAACAGGCACGCCAGTCTTCTTTGCATTCGTCCTTCAAAAATACACGTTTCTACACTAGTTTAGGTCAATCAAATTCACCACTCTTGATCCCCTCATGAATACGATCAACTCGTTCAAATACCAATCTATTACTCATCGACATCAATCACTATATGATCTTAAAGACCCAACCAGGTACTATCTTCCTGCAAAAAGCAACTCTTCACGTTGCAGAACAAAACCAGCATTAGTTTTTGCTTCAAATTCATCATCTTCTTCTTTTAATGGCTATGATGCTAACAATGGAAGAAAGGGGTCTTTTGAAAGGTTCTGTGAGAATCTATCACTAGGATTTCCAATATTCGTGGTGTCTGCAGCTGTCACTGCATTGCTGAAACCATCCACTTTCCTCTGGGTCAGAACCGACTTTCAGATAATTGGTCTCTCGATCACAATGCTAGGTAAACCCTTATTTTCACTCTGAACATCATGTAAAGTATGTATTGTTAGTAAATTGTTTGATAAAATGTGTTATAAAGCCCTTACATACTGGTCAAATTTTTTTCTTGAATTGGTCAATTGAATGAATATGGAAACAGGAATTTTTATTTTTATTTTTGGGAAATATTGCTAATATTAGGTTTTTGAGATTTGGGAGAAGTTTTGCTTGGTATTAACCTGAAAAGAACGGAGTGGATGGTGTTTATAATTGCGAGGGATTTGCACTTTTATTGGAGAGATAATGGAGAAGATTGATGAGTTAGAGAACTGTACAATTCTATTGGTTTGAATTTGACAGTTAAAAATGTGTGATTGTAAAACGACGCCGACTGAGATGATGTAAATTGTTGTGGTGTCGCAAAAGCATCGGTAATTTCCAACGCCTTTGCGACGCCAATGCAAAATATTGATAACAACCGCAACATACTCGCGAAGTGGCGTTCTGACCTCATCATGGACGACACCTTCAATTCCAAACTTCTCCTAACCCTTGATCGAGATCTGGACGATCCCGTGGTGGAGAAGAAGATGAACAAGGCGTTTTGAGGGATAAATCTGGAGGAGTGGTCCATTGAATGTTTATGAAGGTTGTTTTTTGGCTAAGCGGTATTGCACATCAATAGTTTACAATCGGTCCAAGCCTAACATGAATCCTAGTGACAAAATCATACTTTCAAGGCTTGATTTCATTCATGTATGCTGAATTTTATACACTTGTATTTTATAAAGCTTTAAAATTTAGGGTTGTTTTTTGTTAAAACAGATTTGAATGACGATATATTATTTTAAACGGGAATTATCTATAGTTATGTATTGCATTTAAATTAGAAATTTGAACATAGGAATCATTTCCCACATGAGTTTTACCCATGCTACTAATGGTACAAGCGCTGCGTAGGTATTGCAGTTACATATGCCTCGCCTACATCATTTGGCATAAGTAAATCACAGAGTACAATCTATTAAGCATGTGGTTATAACATATAAAATATATCTCATCATAAAATGGGCATATATAAACTACATCGTCTCAATGAAATATCAAACATAACACACATTCAAATCAATTGTATTCATCACACCAAATATGATTACATAATATATGAGTATGAAACCACTATATAAATCATGTGCAAAAACAAAGTGTGTATCAATCATACTGTGTGTGACCATACATACACACAGAGGCACGCAGACGCACATATGTACACTACATACATGGCATGCATTAACAACACCAATTATGTGCATGTATGTAATGTCATAGTATAACTCATTCAAAGCAATTACAATATCTAACACGCCCAATGCTTTGATTGATGTGATTGGTCATCTATTGCTTTGCATCATGCATATAATACTTGGTAACCATGTTAATGGCTCGAGTATCTAGTGGGATTTCACTACTCACTCTCAACAATATCCTCGTCTGAGACTACATACAATGTACACTATAGTACGTAGTATAGCATAAATAACCCTTAAAACACATTGATGTCTCATACTATCCACTATTTTAACCTCATCTTCCTATTTACACATTTTTCCAATTCACAATTTTTCTTAGTCTCAACATCGATAATACTTCACTATAGAAATATAGGAACACACCACAAATCTCCTATCAAAAACATCATTGATATAGGAGAACTTTAACTCATGGTGAATATACATACATCATATGCATCATACATATGTCGTATACAGTCATACTAAGCATATATTATACAATACATAGTACATATCATCATATACACTAGATTATACATTATCGTTAACATAGCAGCTTAACTCCTAAATTACAATTATACATATTTTTATTATTTAGCATTGTATCTTCTCATTCAATCTTTTTTTTCCATGTTATCCTGACTAACGTTCTTATAGTCTTCTAGATAAGTGTAAGTTGATAGGATAGAGACTAAGCAAGGGAAAATTGGAACAAGCGTGAGTAGTGAAAGATGCTTAGGAAATAGGATAGCTAAAGTTTCTAGTACAGGACTTGGAGCGATACTTCAAAATCTTATTATTGATATTTGGTAGATGCTAATAAAGCAATTGAATTGAGAGGACAAGGAGTTAGCTCAATTGACCATAGTTATGGTGGTGAGCGTTTCTCTCATGTTGAGTCCATTATGAATGTTCTATCATGGGTTAAAATCTGTGAAATGGTAGTTGATGGTATGAGAATAACAATGGAATGTTGCAGATGGTTAGCTTTTAAGAGTTTGAAGGAGCTACACTCGGTTGTTGGGAACATACTATACCTATTGTGCTTGAAGTAGATAATACTTGGTATGATTTCAAAGTGAAGTTTGAGAACCAGTTCATGCCTTAAACAGAGAAGTCTACAATGGTCTAGACATATTTCAAGCTAAAGCAGGGAAAAATGTAAGTATTAGAGTATGCGAACATATTTCATGCTTTGTTAGTTATGTTTTGACTTTGACTAATACTTCCATGAAGAAGGATGAGAAGTTTGTGTTTAGTCTTTGAAAGGAGTTGAGAATGATAGTGTTGTCACACATTAACGACCATATTGATAAATTGCTTGTTCTTTTCCTTCATTAGGAAGGAAGTACGGGCGAGCATTTGTTGGTTTAAACCGAATAAATCAAACAAACCAATTATGTTTGGTCGGTTTGGTTCAGTTTTGTTAGTTAATTGGTTGGTTTCGGTTTCTATTTTTATATATTTTTGGTTTTTTGTCGGGTTTGGTTTTCAATATTTGAAAACTAAACCAACTAATTAAACCAAATTTAAAATCAAATTATTTTAAAATGACAAAATTACTACTGGCACAACTATTATTTATAATATTTAAAAACAATATTTTTTTCTTTCAATTCATATTAATATTTTTTGAAGAGTAGTATATTTTTCAAAATGTGCATCATATGAACTTAATTATTTTAATCTTATATTATATCAACAACCGGAAGATCTAATTCATTTTAAGATAAACTAAATAGACCAACCAATCAAAATATAATCGGTTTGGTTGGTTTTGGTTTTAAAAAATATCGTTTTGGTTCGGTTTATGTTTCTTGAATGGTTATTTTGGTTTCAACATTTTTTATTGGTTTTAAGCCGAACAAACCATTTGCTCACTCCTATTAGGAAGAGCATGCTAGAGATAAAGCTATTATGCACAACAATAGGAACATACCAAAGCCATATTGGAAGGGTTTCACTTCAAGCCTTAATGGAAGAAGGGTATGAATAGGTTTCTAAAGGGTGAGATGAAGAAGGATGGTAAGCTAGAGCCGAGGAATAAATTGAATAAGACACATATAAAGTGCTTAAGGTCGTTGAATATGCAATTGTGTACCTACTTGTATTTAGGTAGAGAAGGTTGTGGTACATTTCTTTAGATGTGGGAATAAGCTTGTCCATATATACTTGAATAATCCAAAATTCATCTATATTTGTATTTTAAAAATAGATAAATATCGGATATTCAGAATAATTAATAAAGATGCAAATATGAAGACATTCGCGCCCAGAAATTATATTATTCATTTTTTGTTAAGATTATTGTTTATATTACGTATATTTTAGTATAATGAATGATATGTATTTATTGTTTTATAAAGTAAATAATTTATATTATATGCATTTAGAACATATTAACTACTTAAAACTATCTATTATTATCATATTTGTTTATTTTCATACACTTATAAATAAATGGGATTGGAAATAAAATTATGTTAAACTAAAATTTTATATTTATGTTTTATATTTATTAATCGGTGGATATGATAAATATCCAATATCATTCTATATCCATGGATGAAGACATTGGAGAATGATTTAGGATACGGATGCAGATACATATATAGTGCTATCGACATTTATAATTAAATGTTGAACCACCATGGGAAGTAGGGAATATGTAGGAAAAATATCTAGTTCAAGGTAGTGTGAGCGAAGGTCAGTCGTTGTGGTCATCCCAACAATCGAGAGTGATAGTTGGTGCAAGTGGAAGTGATTCTAGGTATTCTATTTTTGAAGGTGATGTACTTATTTTCAATTAATAGTTAGGAATCTTTTCGATGTTGATGCATCTAGTTCATTTATATCTTGTGATATAGTAGCAAAGTTGGAACTAAAAACAATATCTGCTCTCTTAAAGCCACGAACTCGATTGGAGGTTCAAAAAATCTGAGTTGATGTGTTTGGATGTATGTTTGATTTCATGGTCATATATTTTTCGGCTATTTTGTGGTTGAGTTCATTAGTTTTGGGATTTTTTTGAGTATCTATAGGTTTTTTACGTATAGGGTCGTACTTGATTATGTGATTTTATTAGTTGTATTGAGAGATGAGGGCGAACAACTATTAGAGATGTTGTGTGCGAGGACAAACTTGGACATTAGTAATTTTTATAATCATTCAAAGTTGCTTATGATGAGGTTTGAATGTTCTAATTACATGTGAGTACCCAAAAATCTCCAAGGAGGTGTTCGATTAACGTAGAAAGGGGAAAGTCAAGTTTAGTATCGAATTGGTTCCAAAAACGATGTCGGCACTAAATCAATTTAGAATGATGTCTCTTAAGGAGCTATGTAGCTAAAGCCCTGATGAAGCCTAGATAGATATAGCTAAGCTAAAGCATTTAGTGCCCTACGTAGGCTACTCTTTTACAATTTAACACTCCTAACTAATGAGCCCATTAAAGCATGGTTATTTACCGCTAAATATGGTTACTGTAGTATCCACTTTAGAAATTTTAATATATATATATATAATTTACATTATTTTCTTGTAATCCCTAGTAAAAAAGCTTAAGCATGTCTAAGTTCAATGCCTAGATGCTCACCGTAATTTGGAATACCATTTCTAGTCCCAAAGTTTGAACTGCTTGGATTAAGACATTCTTGGATTTCATTATATATGAGTAAAAGTTGTTTCACTTTTCTACACCAATGATAGAAGACTGATAAAAAATTATTTATCCATTTGACTTTTCCTCTGATATAGCCTTTTGCACATTTCTATTTTTTTACTACGCCCTTTGTATATCCCTTCCATGATATTTTATACCTCCACCGCTACGGAACCGTTGAGCATTCTAACTACATAGCTAAGGAGAAGGCCAAAATTATAAGAAAAACCGAAGAGCTTGAATGGAAGGGGTTAATAAGAACTTGAAGTTTTTATTATAGGTAATGCTTGTGAAGTTCACTTCTAAAGGGAAGAGTCTCATTGGCTTTGTGTTAATTAGAGTGAGTTAAACAAAGCAATAATAAAGAGCAAGTATCTCTTGTGGTGCATTAATGAATTTCTTGACCAACTTAATGGATATTAGATGTTCTTATAGTTGAATTCAACTTCTAGGTTTCATTAATTGAGAGTGGCTGATGTAGTATACCATTGACTACATATTAGACCCAACAAGATTCTTTAACTAGTTGGTAATATCATTTTGGCTGAATTGATGAAGTGTTCAAGGAGAAACTAAATAAGTTTGTACCTGTGTTTTCCTATGATATCTCAGTTTATTCAAGAATCAAGGATGAATACACATATTCATTTAGAGTATTGCTACAATGCTTGAGGAAACACCAGTTGAATATGATGTTTTTGGTGTGTCATTTTTGGTGGTTTGAAGTTGGGTTTCTTTGTTGCATTGATTTCAAGTAGGCATCCCATACAAAATTAGAAAAACTTTAGGATTGGGAGAGGCTAGAGAGTGCGATGGAGTTCATAAGCCTTTTGGGCCAAGTATGTTATTATAAAAAATTCATTACTTTTTTTCCAAGATTGCTTGCCATTGACAAAACTTAAAATGAAGGATCTAAATTTTGTATGGATAATGATATGCAAGAAGAATATTTTTAGCTAAATGGATTTTAATATGTTCTATTTGTTATACATGGGAACGTATGTTGGAAAGTAAATATGGATGTACGTAGAAGAAGTTTTTGTGACGTCCTACTATTTTAAACATCTGGAATCAATTACAAACGCCACGAAATACACTTGCAATTAATTTTAGATATTAAAAATAGCGGATCATTTATTTTATAATTTAAAATTTCAAAAATAAGAAAGGACAAAGGGAAACCTCGTAGTGGAATAAAACTTCAATATAAATATATATTAACTCAATAATTCAAATATTTTACTTGATAATTACATCAATCCAAATTTCAATACATTAATTATCACTAACTCATAAACAGTATAACAGTGGTATAAAAGATGATACCAAATCAGCTATATGTGGTAAAGCCTACATCCACATTTCTCTTTCCACATTTCTCTTTCCACATTTGCTCCTACCTGCAAATTCACAACTATACACCACCGTTTGAACGCGCTGTCACCACCTTTGTCTTCACCAGCCATCACTGCAAATCCCGATGGTCAAAACCTTGTTCCGAAAATTGAAATCAACTCCAGCCATGATATGAAGTCCCACCACTAGCGTTCAACTCCTCTCTTCGAGCTCTTCGACACCATGCTTCCAATTTCTCCAATCGTCGTCAAAATTGGAAACGCCCAATTCATCCCTTTAAGTTTCACCGCTAGCAACTTTGAATGCGATTTCTAGTTTATTCGAGCACTTTTATGACAAACGACCACCCGATGTATAATTCGATGGGTATTAGATAGTTTGAATTCTATTGTAAGTGACGAAATCATTTGCCATTAAAATGATATTAAGAGAAATTTTAGGATTACGGAAGAGAGACTAATCTAACAGCTGCACTCTAGGGGTTTTAAGCAGCATTTATATAGGCAACTAGATGAGTATAGTTATTTGTAACCGTTTGGCCCAAAAGTAGCCACGTACTCCATTTCAACACTTTGACGCCATTATTTTGCAAAACATAAATCCAAATCCTTTAAAATTATATACCAAGCTGATTATCTCGGAAAGACTTTCACTACAATTATAAGCACGACACCAAATTCGTTTTTTAATTAAAAATTTATTTTTAATTAATTTATATTAATAGTGTAAAATTTGCGGGTTGTTACATACCCCTTTAAAAGAATTGTGCCCATGCAATTTCTCAAATAAAACTCTAAACCAAATCAATAAAGCATCATCATGGGTTTAATCATAAAATAAGGGGAAGTATTTATACTAACCATAATTGACTATCTTTAATGTAGTACTTGATATCGCACAACACAATCAATTATACAAGTAAAAGCTTAAGTAACAAAAATGATTCAAAATGAACATATGTTATAAATGAAAAAATAAGATGTCATAAGAAATGTTATAGACTAAAGTTAATGTTTTGAAATGCTTAATAATTAAATTGAATAGTAAAAAGCGAATACTATTTAAGTAATTGATTATAAACTTAAAGAAAATGTTGAAATGATTCATAACTTGTTTTAATATTAAATGATACTATGTATGAAGAAGTAAATGAGAACAATAAAAGTTAAGAAACTTAAGATGAAATGATTCATGAATGAATATGAATATTAAATGGAAATCGAGTATATAAGTAAATAATAAATGTGAATTAAACTGCAAAGAAAGAAATGTAATACTTTAAGAATGGATTTATTAATGATTTCAAATATTGAATGGAAATTTTTTATGTAAGTAAATGAATGAAAAATAATGACATTGTATGAATGAATGAAAATAAATGAAAGTAAATGATGGAAAAAAAGAGGGAAACCAATAGAATAAACTTAAATAATATTTAAAATTCATTGTTGTTTGGCTTATGGGATGTTTGGGAAATGATACTTCAATTTGTTTAAGGTTGTATGAATAATATATTAAGTAATTATCGAAGGCCGTTGAGCGTAAGTTACACTTGGTAGTTTATTTATCATCCTTGTACGATGAAAAATGTCTAAACTTGGACAAAACATTTGTTTTGATTACGATGGATGTATGATGAATTCTTTTGTTGTGTATGATGGTTGTACTGTTTTGTTTGCACAGGACTATTGTTATGTTGTATTGTTTGTATTATTAATTGAAACAACTAATATATTTCTTTTTTTACATCATTCTAACTCTTTTGGATTATGTAAGTAAAATATAGGTCTATGGAAGCAATAACTGCAGCTTTTGGTTTCATAAATAAAATTTGTTTGCCCGACAATTAGATACGTTTTTGGATTATGGTTATTGTTTTTCCCATGATATTTAATTATTAAAATATGGTATATATATTGTTATTATGGATATTATTATTTTTTGGACCTAACTATGCAAAGGAGACTTTATCGAAATTTTCGGTAAATTTAGGACTTAGAATTTCTTTGTAGAAGTTGAGTTATTTTTTAAATTTTATCAACCTAAATATGTAAGTTTAGTTGTTTGTAAATTGACTATTTTGAATAAAACATACCAAATCTCTTGATTCTTTCTTGTTTCTTTTGGGGCGAAATTTTTGGAGTGAGGGAGATTGTAACGACCCATATTTTTGGTAACTAAAAATATTAAAGTAAATAAGATTTATGGAATTTAAATTATAATGAATGGTTTTATTCCAGTTGTAATTTAACGCTAAAGCTAATTTATAATTTAAATCTTAGATTTAGCATGGAATATTTAATATTAAAAGATTATTAATTTCTGTGTAATCAGAAATGATGAAAATTGTTAATTTTTAATTTAGAATTTAAAAGTGATTAAATTAATTTAATCATAATTTATTTAATTACCTTGTAAAATTTGCCTTTTGGCCACTATCTCGTATTTCGATAAAACTAGTCTCATCGGATCCGTAATAGTAAATTATTATAGGATTTCAAGTTTCATAGCGATTAGACTTATCATTTGATCATGCAAGCCCGAAAGGCGTGGAAATCAATTAATAGAATTTAAATGTATATAATCTGATTTTAAAATCTAACTTCTATATACAATGAAATTAGGGTTTGAAACTAATTCCATTGATTTCAAAAATATCGAAAACATATATTTTGATATATTGGATGACCTATTTTCATGTCAGGAACGAAACGTACTTTTCGGGTCGTTGTTATCGTTTCAACCCAATTCGATATGTTCCCTCCGTTCTTATCCATCTATGTTTATATATAGGCTGTTATAACCTAGCAGCTTCTTATTTTCATTGTCTGTATGTACAATTTCTATCTATCTATTCCATTACATGTTCCTTCTCAATGGCAGACATCTCGTACCCTAATTGCAGATTCAAAATCAAATTGAAAATTCAAATTCTTCAAACCATATCAAATTATATATCGTTTAAAAACTCCCGAAGAACGCAATGTATCTTTTCAATTCTTTTTTCAATTGGAGAATCCATTTGTCTAGAAATCGACGATCTTTCTCAGCCGTCTGTTGCTAGTATTTTGGAATTAAAGGCGGATCATCGACCAATCGACGATCGGGAGGTATAGGCTTGTAGAGGGCGATCGGTAGAGTAGATCTATGGTATTAGTTTGGGTCGTGGTTTGCCAGAATCGCCAAAAATAGCACTAAAAGGCGGCGACGGACTGATAATGGTGGCGTTCGGAGTTGGCCGCGTGGCCATTGGGGGCTGTGGCGTGGGCCGAGGAGTGGTGTGACATGGTCGGATCGCGGTGGTGGCACGGCAGGAGGTTCGTTAGTGGTGGCCGTGGTTTCTTAATCGAGACTGAAGCGGGATAGGGCACGGGCTAGGGTCGAAGAGGGTACGATTTTACAGACTTGCCCTTTGTTTTAATTTTGATTTAATTTTAATACTCAAATTTTCAAACATAAATAACTTTTGCATACGAGTTCGGATTCATGCATGGTTTTCTCCATTGCGACCGTATCGAAATTTTAGACGACATGGAACTAGTTTGGTTGGATTCGAAGACTGTTTAAATTTTATGCTTAATTTGGATTTTAAATCGAGTAGAAATCGAAGGTGAATGATTTAACCCACTCATGCAATATTGAATTTTCTTATGTTAATTAAATTAAATTTATGAAGTGATAAGAAATTTATTGGGTTATGTTTTGTAGTTTAAATTGACACTTGAATCGAAATTGAATTTTATATTGAGTTAAATTGACGTTTAAGTTAATATTTCAATTTAATTGCTTGTTAAACATGGACAATCAATGATTTGAAACTGTTGTGATATGTTGGTCGAATTCGATATTGATTTTTATTCTATGCCTATTAATTGATATTAGATGCATGGTTGTTTATTTATTATTGGATAAATCTTTATTATTATCCTATTATTTTTTTGACATCCTATAAATTGTCAGTTGAATTATTTAAAATAAATTAAGAAATTAGTTGAAATGATATATATATCTATGTCATTTAATTTTGGATTGAAATGATTTATATCCATCCATGTAATTAGAATTGAGTTAATCGATTACTTGGCCATAGGGTAGAAAATTATATACGAATATCGGATTTGTTAAATTAAACGGTTTTAAAAATCTTAAATTTGGATTTTGATTAAATGACATTGTTCTAAAGTAAATGAATTGTGGATTTATATGAATTGAATTATTTCTAATTCATGCTTTGAAAAGTGAAATTGAAACGGTTTAAAAGAAATTGTTTTAAAGAATCAAATTGGAAATGTGAAGTTATAATCGATATATGGCTTTAATTTTGAAAATTTAATTATGTTAAAGATTTGTATCTTAAAAATTGAACAATGACATTAATTTGATTTAAGTGGCTTAAATCAGTAAATTAAAATTGGAATTGAATTTGAAGTTAAAAATGAACGTTTTTGGAAATTGAAGTTATTTCGAATTGAAATTGAAATTAGGTGGATTTGAAACTAAATTGAAATTGATTCAATTAAATTGAAAGATTTAAAATTGATTTTTGTTGATTCAGAATTTGGAAACGGGTTCCAAATTGGTGGAAATGAAAAGAAACAGTTTGATTTGGTATTATTTTCAAAAACAAATTATTTTAATATAAACTGTTTAAAATCTATTTTTTAATATTTAAATTATTTATATTTTCCCAACTATTCTACTATTTAAACTATTTTCAATACTCAAACCCTTTTCATATCAAACTATTAAAACTATTCAAACTATTTTCTAAATTTTCAAAATGTGCAAGGTTGAGATGATTATATTTAAATTGTTGGTTTAAATGTGAATGTGGTTAAATGAGGTTATAACATAAATCGGAATTTGAAATGGTATTTTCAAGTGAAAATGTCATATTTTGGGTAAATATGATGATTTTGAAATGAAGGATATTTTGAATTGAATATGATATTTTGATATCAAATATGAACCGGTTTTGAAATGTAAAAGAACCAACCCATTGTGAAAAATGTCGTTTCATTGTTAAAGTGACCAGGTCCTCTCATTGGCATACTCTCTGTCAATATTGGAACCACTTTAGCAACTATGTACGTAGTGGATGATCCAGAATGAAGTTGTTGGATTTGGTGGATGATTGCTTGACTTGAAGAAAGAGAACGATGATGGATGACCCAGACACTTGTACCAATTTGAAATGACTAAAACGGGATGACTTATCAGGGCCAAGTGGACTAGCTACCCCTAGCGGACACACCTCTTCATATTACTATATTGATGTTGGCTCCATCGGTGCACCTTGATTGTTTGATTTTGGAGGTGTTGGACACGGTGGGCGGTCGTAGCTACGATGTGTTACCGCCAGCCCTACGACCCGAACTAGTAGTATCCTACTTTGGGCATTGCCTCACGTGCCTTGTCATACTCTTTATTCTTATTCGCGGCCACTACGATTTTGTTTTAGTGTGATACCTATAGGGGACTCACTAGCTACCGATGTTACCGGTTGTATTACAGGATCGGCATAGACTACCTGCTTAAAAATGTGTTAAGAGGGATCAATGTAAAGCCTTAACGCTAAGAAAATATTTACTTTACTGATTAGACATTATATATAGCGTATCTTACGACATATAAATAGTTTAACGAATCCTTAGGAGATGGAAAATCCCATAATATCTCTTTAGTTATTGCATGCACGTATACACTGGATAGGAGATGCAAGATCCCGTAAACATCTCTGAAGCTATCACACTCATATTTATTTGCTGTTGATTTAACTTACATAAGAACTTTTTAGTTCTGACTCAAGTGTTTTGTTTTTTCATTATGCTTGGATCAGCCTGAGTTTTTCAGTGTTTAAAGACATTATTTTTGGAGAACGAAGACGGAATTTGGTATATTATAATATTAGTATTTATCTGTTGCATCATTTTGGTATGTTATTGATTGTACTCTAATTATGTTGTAAATTTGTGTAATCAAAGTATATTGTAAAACAGCTTCATGGACTGTTTATTTGATTATTATATTTTGTCATTCCGCTGCGAGATTCTATATTTTGTTTTCTTTCTTTCCTCTTATTTTCTTATTAAACTACAATAACAATCCTCCATTTGAATGGTTTGAGTTAGTCATGTGTGGTTTATTGTCGATTTAAACTGTCCAAAAAAGTGGGTCGTCACAGTTGGTATCCGAGCTTTGGTTTAGAGATAGCTTAGCTTATTTGGGGTAAACTCGTTAGAGATAGGGTAACTAAAATCCTAGAATGAGTTTGAGTGTATATATACGAGAGAGCGTACTTGTTAGTGTTATAAAATGTTTTGTATTGTGTTAACTTGTTCTGTTGAGTATTTATAAATTATGATCGGTGCATGTGACTCTATGGGCGAAACAATATTGTTTTAAAAATAGGTAAACGAAATAATTTTACCTAGTATTGTATTTTGTGTTTGTATATATATATATATATGTATATGTGTGTATGTATGTATGTAATTTTCATAAATTGATTTTGTTATTTTGTTGTATTGGTTGTTTGTAAATGGTAATATTTAATTATTGTCATTTATTGTTTGGTTAGTCATTTTTTTAGAACTGTTAACTACTGCATGTTATAATAAAATGTAAGTTCATAAATATGTTTGCTAAAATATGATTTACCAATACAATGAATTTAATTGGAAATTTGAGAACTTAAGTTCTGGAGTTTTGAAATGGGTTTTCAAAAATTTTGGAGTATAATATCAGTATTATTTGGAAGCATTTGCAAATAGAAATGTCTTCAAAATGTTTTAAAAAAGGAACTTGAAAGAAATGTTTTCAAAGAATTTTTAAAAGGAAACAAATTCTATACTCCCCTCTTCTATCGTTGGAAAATAATTTCGGTGATGATTGCGGCATCATCGACTTTCATTTTCGAGTTTCAAAGTGGAAAGACCACTATAGTAGCTTTGCTACATAGTTGTTTGGTGAAACAAATTTTAATTTTTATACTTTTAAATACGATTGGATATATATAAAGGATAAAAGTGTATGTTATTTCTAAGTGATTAGAAATGAACCCGGTATTGAATTCTTAAGTTCCTATTAATTAATCATTTTGAGTTATAGAAATAAAGTGAAATTTTAAATAGTTGGAAACTTTCAAAATGAGAAAAAAGAAATTAAGAGCTGAGTATTTAAGGAAACCATAAAGAAATTGGAGATCTGTCACATGTAAATTAAAGGATAATGAAAATTAAGAAGACATAAACTGTTGAACATTTTTGTTAACTAAAATGAATAAGATAAATTTGCATAAGATTCAATTACATTCTAAAACTTATATAAAACATACCCATAAAGTTTAAAAAGTTGAAATATTAAAAAAATGAATATGTAATAGAATATTATACAAGTAAAAGCTTAAGTAAAAAAATGATTCAAAATGAACATATGTTTATAAATGATAAAATGAGATGTTACAAGAAATGTTATAGACTTAAGTTAATGTTTTGAAATGCTTAATAATTAAATTGAATAGTAAAAAGTGAATACTATTTAAGTAAATGATTGTAAACTTAAAGAAAATGTTGAAATGATTCATGACTAGTTTTAATATTAAATGATACTATATATGAAGAAGTAAATGAGAATAAAAAAAAAGTTAAGAAATTTTAGATGAAATGATTCATGAATGAATATGAATATTGAATGGAAATCGAGTATGTAAGTAAATAGTAAAAGTGAATTAAAATGCAAAGAAACAAATGTAATACTTTAAGAATGGATTTATTGATGATTTCAAATATTGAATGGAAAATTTTTATGTAAGTAAATGAATGAAAAATAATGACATTGTATGAATGAAAGAAAATAAATGAAAGTAAACAGTGAAAAAAAAGAGAAACCAATAGAATAAACTTAAGTAATATTTAAAATTCATTGTTATTTGGCTTATGGGATGTTTGGAAACTGATACTTCAATTTGTTTAAGGTTATATGAATAATCTGTTAAGTAATTATCGAAGGTTGTTGAGCGTAAGTTATACTTGGTAGTTTATTTATCATTCTTGTACGATGAAAAGTGTCAAAACCTGCACAAAACATTTGTTTTGATGGCGATGGATGTATGACGAATTCTTTTGTTGTATATGATGGTTGTACAATTTTGTTTGCATAGGACTATTGTTATGCCGTGTTGTTTTTATTATTAATTGAAACAACTAATATATTTCTTTTTTTACATAGTTCTAACTCTTTTGGATTATGTAAGTAAAATGCAAGTTTATGGAAGCAATAACTACTGCTTTTGGTTTCATAAATATAGTTTGTTTGCCCGACAAATAGGTATGTTTTCGGATTACGGTTTTTGAAACGGTATTTTATTGTTTTTCCATGGTTTGGGATATTTTATTATTAAATGGTATATATATTGTAATTATTGATATTATTATTTTTCGGACCTAACCGCGCAAAGGAGACTCTGCCGAAATTTTCCATAAATTTAGTACTTAGAAATTTTTTGTAGAAGTTGAGTTATTTTCAAAATTTTATTAAACCTAAATATGTAAGTTTAATTGTTTGTAAATTGACTATTTTGAATAAAACTTACCAAACCTCTTGATTCTTTCTTGTTTCTTCCCGGGGACGAAATGTTTTGAGTACGGAAGATTGTAACGACCCGTATTTTGGATAATTAAAAATATGAAATTAAATAAGATTTTTGGAATTTAAATTATAATGAATGGTTTTATTTCAGTTGCAATTTAACGTTGAAGCTAATTTATAATTTAAATCTTTGATTTAGCATGGAATATTTACTATTAAAAGATTATTAATTTCTGTGTAATCAGAAATGATGAAAATTGTTAACTTTTACTTTATAATTTAATAGTGATTAAATCAATTTAATCATAATTTATTTAATTAACGTGTAAAATTAGCCTATTGGGCACTTTCTCGGATTTCGACGAATCTAGTCACACCGGATCCGTAATAGCGAATTATTATAGGATTTCAAGTTTCGTAGCGATCAGACTTTCATTTGATCGTGCGAGCTCGAAACGCATGAAAATCAATTAATAGAATTTAAATTAATATAATCTGATTTTAAAAGCTAACTTCTATATACAATGGAATTAGGCTTAGAAACTAGTTCTATTGAATTTAATAATATCGAAAACATATATTTCGATGTATTTGATGACCTATTTTCGTTTTGGGAGCTAAACGGATTTTTCGGGTCGTTGTTATCATTTCAACCCAATTCGATACGTTCAATCCATTCTTATCCATCTATGCCTATATATAGGCTGTTATAAACCCTTGTAGCTCCTTATTTTCATGGTTTGTATGTACAATTTCTACCTATATGTTCCATTACATGTTCCTTCTCAATGGCAGACATCTCAAAACCTAATTGCAAATTCAAAATAATACCGAAAATTCAAACTCTTCATACCATATATAATTGTTACCTTGGAAAGCTCTCGACGAACGCAATCTCTCCCTGCAATTTATTTTTGGATTGGAGGCTCCATTTGTCCAAAAATCGTTGATCATTCTCGGTCGTCCGTTGCTGGGGTTTTGGATTTAACGACAGATCGCCGACCTGTCAACGATCAAGAGTTATAGGCTTGCAGAGGGTGATCAGCATGGTAGATCTATGGTATTAGTTTGGGTCGCAGGTTGGCAGAATGTCTAGAAATAGCACTAAAAGGTAGCGGCGGCGGACTGATGGTGGTGGCGTTCGGACTTAGCCGTGTGGTCATGGGGGCTGCGGCGTGGGCCGAGGTGTGGCGTGACGTGGTCAGATCGTGGTGGCGGCACTTATAGGCGGCGTGGTAGGAGGTTTGTTAGTTGCAGTCGTGGGTTCTTGATCGAGGCTGAAGCGGGTTAGGGCATGAGCTAGGGTTGAGGAGGGTACGATTTTACGGATTCGCCCTTTGTTTTAATTTTAATTTAATTTCAATATTCAAATCTTTAAACATTAATAACTTTTGCATACGAGCTCGGGTTTGGGCACGGTTTTCACCATTGCGATCGTTTCAAAATTTCGAACGACATGTAACTAGTTTGGTTGGATTCTGAGACTGTTCAAATTTTAGGCTTTATTTGGATTTTAAATCGACTAGAAATCGAAGGTGGGTCATTTAACCCACTCACGCAATACTGAATTTTATTATATTAGCTTAATTAAATTTATGAAGTTATAAACAAAATTATTGCTTGCTATTTTGTAGTTTAAATTGACATTTGAATTGAAATTGAGTTAAATTGACATTTAAGTTAATATTTAAATTTAATTGCATGTTAAACACCGGCAATCGATGATTTGAAACTGTTGGGATATGTTGATTGAATTCGACGTTGATTGTTATTGTATGCCTATTAATTGATGTTGGATGCATGGTTGTTTATTTATTTTTGGATAAATCTCTATTGTTATCCTATTATTTCTTTAACATCCTATAAATCATCAACTGAATTATTTCGAATAAACTAAGAAATAGGTTGAAATGATATACATATCTATGTCATTTAATTTTGGGTTGAAATGATATATATCCATCCATGTAATTAGAACTGAATTAACTGATCACTTGGCCATAGGGTAGAAAATTATATACGAACATCGGATTTGTTAAATTAAATGGTTTTAAAAATCTTGAATTTGGATTTTGATTTAATGAAATTGTTTCAAAATAAATAAATTATGGATTTATATGAATTGAATTATTTCGAATTGGAGCGTTGAAAAGTGAAATTGAAACAGGTTAAAAGAAATTGTTTTAAAGAATCGAATTGGAAATGTGAAGTTATAATCGATATATGACTTTAATTTTGAAAATTTAATTATTTTAAAGATTAGTATTTTAGAAATTGAATAATGTGGTTAATTTGATTTAAGTTGTTTAAATCGGTAAATTAAAATAGGAATTGAATTTGAAAAGAAAAATGAATGTTTTCGGAAATTGAAGTTATTTCGAATTGAAATTGAAATCAAGTGGATTTGAAACTAAACTGAAATTGAGTCAATTAAATTGAAAGATTTGAAATTGAGTTTTGTTGATTCAAAAATTAGACATGGGTTCTAGATTGGTGGAAATGAAAAGAAACGGTTTGATTTGGTATTATTTTCAAAAATAAATTATTTTAAATAAACCGTTTAAAATCTATTTTTTTAATATTCAAATTATTTAGATTTTCCAAACTATTTTACTATATAAACTATTTTCAATATTAAAACCCTTTTTATATCAAACTATTTAAACTATTTAAAATGTTTTTTTAAATTTTCAACCTGTGCAAGGTTGAGATGTTTATATTTAAATCGTTGATTTAAATGCAAATGTGGTTAAATGAGGTTATAATCTAAATTGGAATTTGAAATGGTATTTCAAGTGAAAATGACATATTTTGGGTAAATATGATGATTTTGAAATGAAGGATATTTTGAATTGAACATAATATTTTGATATCAAATATGACTCGGTTTTGAAATGTAAAAGAACCAACCGGTGTGAAAAATGATGTTTGGTTGTTGAAGAGACCGAGTCCTCTCATTGGCATACTCTCTGTCAATGTTGGATCCACTTTAACAGCTACATGGTAGATGATCCAGAATGAAGTGGTTGGATTTGATGAACGATTGCTGGATTTGAAGAATGAGAACGATGATGGTTGACCCTGGCACTTGTGCCAATTTGAAATGACTAAAATAGGATGACTTGTCAGGGTCAAGTGGGCTAGCTACCTGTAATATCCCGTCTTCTAAGGCCCAAAACTAACCGCTACTGGAACTGCATTCATCTATAGTTGTTTTTTCTTAGCGACCGAATGCGGCATAGTTATTATTGATACGTTGGAACACAAGAATATGAAAAAATTTACACTTCCAATAAACAAAAAATTTCATTTCAAGCAAATCACAATTTAAGATTTAATTACATAATCCCATACGTTAACCATGTTCACATCACATATACATGTACAAAATACGATAAGAGCGACATTTGAAGATGTCCCCTTATGATGATCGGAGAACTAATAAATATGAATTTTACAGTTCTTAGTACATCACAACAGAATAAACAAAATAGCTCCTATATGGCTACTACTGCCTCCTGCAAGTCTTTGGAAGCTTATTCGTCCAAAAACCTGAAAGTCTCCCACTCTCAGACTACTCAAATTAATTTTTGAGTGCCCGAGAGATTTTGGAGAAACACAAACTTCGAGTCAAATAATAAGTCTGGTACGAATAATCCCCTATCATCTCTTATCATAAATAGATAACTAGTGAGACCATACTGCTTAAAGAAAAGGGTTTTCCCCTCACTAGTATCCAAATAAAACATGCAAATTATTTACTATGCCCCTGCACCCAAAATGATTAGTCTTAACATAATATGAAATAAAGCCATAAATCATATGTATTAGATATCCCATCCACCCATTCATTAGACATCCCATCTAAAAGCAATTTATTAGATTTCCCATCTAAAAGCAATTTATTAGAGTTCCCCTCTTAAACCTTTAAAATGACTATCCATCAAAACATTAATGGACTATCCGTCTCAAATTCATCAAAATAAATGCAGATTATCCATCGTACATTGTTTTATAAAAGTTGGTGTGAGCTATCCGCCGCACACCCCATAGTTTTCCTAGGATGACTATGAACCCTTGGGTACTAGATTCCGAGGCTAACCACCTCTGGCAAAACATTCCTTACTTTAGAAATTTGATGTGGGCTATCCACCGCACATTCCATGGTTTTCCTAGGTTAACCGAGAACCCATCACTTGGCCAATTAAAACATCATGACCCCTATGATTATTTATAAAAATTCATGATCCTCATGATTACTTATATTTTTCAGGTATACCACATGTTTAACCTATTCCCATTGGTAGCTCAATTAGGTTAAATTAAATAAAAACACAATGATAGCCCCCAATGTATATTTTCGAAAGCATATTTCTATGTGTAACCCCAAACTATGTATCGAAAACATTAAACCCACCTCGGTGTCCCCAAGGTTTATTAACATTCATTTTATATAAGGATCCCCCTTACATATTCAAATAATAATAAGTATTGTATGCTATAACCCTTCGAAGTAACCCCTTCGACTTAGGAAAGTTTTACTTAAGAAAAATGACTAAACACAGCCCTTTAAAACCCTTCGAACGAAGTCCCATTTGAAAGCAAATAAACATCCAAAGTTAGCCCCTTTGGAAACCTTTCTTTTGAATGCATCACAAAATCATACATTTTGACCTTGTCGAAAAGTTTCTTTTCGATCTAGTCGAAAGCCTGGGGTATCCCCTCTTATAAAACAATTTATAAACCTTACGAAAGGAATGAAACTCAAAACCTTCCGCAATCGTTGAAGGTAACCCCTTCAAAACCTTTGAAATCAAAACCTTTCGAAATCATTCAAAAACAATGAAGTGTTGGTGTTGGAATCAATCCTTCGAAAGTATACTTCCGACCTTTTCGGAAGGTTTACCCTTCACCTTGTTGAAAGATATTAAAATCTTTCTGGAAAGCATTTAAAACATTAACTCTCGAAGGTTTTGGCTTTTGAAGATCCTCTTCGTGGCCCCTCCTTGAGCTTATAAAACTTAGTATTTTTATAAAAATTTATAGAATTGAAGTACCCCCTTCGTCTCAGTTGAAAGCAAGGGAAGCAGCTCCCCGACCCTTCACCTCTCTTCCCTTTGTTACCATTCCTACCCTTCGACTTAGATGAAGGGATAAAGGTTGCTTTTGGAATCGGAAGGAACATCTGGGCCTACTGAAGTGATGTTTTATCTTGCTTGTCTAATTTGTTTGGTCAAAGGGCTTCCACCTATGCTTTGAAATAGAAAAAAATATACCAAAGTCAACCTTTTTCTTAAAACACTATACTTCTTCCCCAAATCAATTTTTGAAAGCAATTTCCCTCCGGCTTTGACCAAGGTGGAAGCAATATTGCATTTTAGCCCTTAGGCTTAATTAATTTGATTACCTTAGTTAACCACTAAGGGAAAAATTCTCAAAAATCACCAAAATTCTTATAAATCATATACTTCAACATATTAAAATTTCAAAGCATATGAAGATAAAAAAACTATCTGAATTTAACTAAAACCGAATAAAACATGTTAATTAGCCCATTTATATTTTAAAACACCTAAGCCTTATCCAAACAAAGATTTAAGTCATATCCTAACCAAAATCACGAACCTGAATCAGGTATAACCCATAACCGATCCATACATAGAAAATGAGACGATAAACATGATTATTCATCTTGATTAGTTAATTGGAGAATGAGATAATTTCCTATCTTTAATTTCTTAGCTTTTTCTTCAATTTATTGCTCTTCCTAGAGATTTTAATGGCCGGTAGAATGTTAGTAAGGAGTTATGAATGAGAGAGTGAAAATTTATTAAAGTGGAGGGGGGTTTATACTAAGAAATGTAGCCCAATTTCCAAGTTTACCCCTTAGGAAATGTCTCCTTCTTAATTTAGTTAAGTCTTATTTTAGTTCATTCATTAAGACACGACCATTGGATCTATTAATCTCATCTTCCGAATTATTCACATTATTCTATTTAATTCATCTAACTAAATATCCTGAATAATGTTAATTAAAATTCAGAAGCATTACAATCTCCCCCTTTAAAGAATTTCGTCCCCGAAATTTCAGTAAGGACAAAACAAAACGCATATAGCCCATGCAAGCAAAGCTAGTATAACCTACCAGCCAAATTCGATATAAACGCTATGTAGAACATACCATCTAAAACATCCCAAAAGTAGCCCTAATCCTATCTTCTGTCTACCATGTATAGTCCTTCATGTTGTCTCTCCACTGAACATTCACCAATTTGACTGTCTAGTTTCTTAACATCTCATATTTTGCCACAACATGAACTGGTTGCCTCACAAAAATCATATCTGGTTCCACCACTATGTCCTCCAGTGTCGTCGGAGCGATGGTAGTTTCTGGATCATGAACATACTTCCTAAGATGAGAAACATGAAACACATTGTGGACCCCGACCAAACTGCTCGACAAATCTACTCGGTATGCGAGTCTCCCAATCCTCTCTGATATAGAAAATGGTCCAACATATCTCGGTGCTAGCTTCGTGGTCTTCCTGAACCGAACTACACTTTCATCGGCGATACCTTTATGAAAACTCTATCTCCAACTGAGAACCCTAGGTACTTATGCATTTTGTCTGCGTAACTCTTCTACCTAGACTAAGCTTCCTTCATTCTTTCATGTATCAACTTGATCTTATCCATCACCTCTCTCACCAAATCTAGACCAAGGACTAATCTGTCTCCAGTCTCTAACCAACATGCTGGTGATTTGCATGGCTTTTCATACAGAGCTTCAAAAAGGCCAGTCCAATAATAGTCTGTTGACTATTATTAAAGGAAAACTCTACTAAGTGCAAGTGATCTTCCCAAGAATCACTAAAATCCATCACATAAGTTCTCAACAGATCTTCCAGTACATTGTTGACTCCTCTGTCTGCCCATCTGTTTGAGTATGATAAACGATACTCATCTTGAGCTTAGTGCCTAACATACTCTGCAGGCGCTTCCAGAACTCGCTAGTAAACAAAGCATCTCTATCACTAACGATACTACTAGGAATTCCATGCAGTCTAATGATGTTCTTCATGAACAACTTAGCTAAAACAGGTGTCGTCCTTGTTGACCTTACCGGAATGAAATCGTTACTTTTGGTCAATCTGTCCACTATGATACATATACTTTCATTACCTCGGTTTGACCTTGGAAACCCTTCAATAAAATCCACAGATATCGTGTCCCATTTCCAAACTAGAATATCCAAAGACTGAAGCAAACCACTTGGCTTCTGATGTTCGGCTTTTACTTGCTGACAGTTCAAACATTGTTTTACCCATAAGTCAACATCCCTCTTCATTCCTTCCGAGGAGAAACTTCTCTTCCTATCCTGATACATCTTGGTTCCCCCAAGATGATCGTAAACTTAGATCGATGATATTCTCTAAGAATTTCCTTCCTAAGGTTTCCAACATCTGGAACACATAACCATTCCTTCTTTCTCAACCAACCCCTACGATCGAGAATAAAATCCCTTAAGTCATTAATCTCGACTTCAGTTTCTAACCTTCTAATCCTGTCGGCTAACACTGGAACCTCTTTCTTCCTAAAAGCAATTCATTCAATCAACACTGGTCGAACTTCCAAACAAGACATCATGGTGATATTCCGACTAGGTCCAGCATTCAACCTCAACTGCACACTGCAAGCAGCCAGTGCTTCCAAGTCTTTCCATTCAGCCAACATAGCTAACACCACATTCTGATGTTTCCTGCTAAGCGCATCCACCAACTTATTTCCTTTTCCCGGTGTATACTTGATGCTAAAATCATTAGCTGCAACAAACTCCCGCCATCTCTACTGTCTTATGTTCAGCGCCTTCTAAGAGAATAAATACCATAGTGACTTATGACTGTAAATAGCACAAACCTTTCTCTCAAAAGATAATATCTCCACACCTTCAATGCGAAGATTACCGTTGCCAACTCAAAATCATGAGTAGGGTATCTCACTTCATGCGGTCTAAGCTATCTAGAAGCATGGGCAATAACCTTTCCATTCTGTATTAGCACAGCACCTAACTCAGTACCACATGAATCCATGTAAACTACCAATCTCTGATTCCCATCTAGAACTAACTAACATGATCACATTGGTTAACAAATGTTTTAACTTAAGGAATGCATCCTCACATATGTCAGACCAAACAAACTTCACGTCCTTTCTGCTTAGCATAGTCAAGGATGCCGCTATCCATGAGAAATCCTTAATGAACCTTCGGTGGTAACCTGCAATACTAAGCAAACTTCTAATCTCACTTATCGTCTCTGTTCTTTTCCAATTGTCAATAGTCTCAGTCTTATCCGGATCAACTTCTAACCCTTCCTCGGAAACTACATAACCAAGGAACTTCACTTCCTTCTTCCATAAATGACACTTGGAGAACTTCGCCTTCAGTTGATGTCGCCTTAGCATCTCCAACACTATTCTAACATGATCTGCATGATCCTTCTCATTCTTAGAATATACCAAAATGTCATCAATAAAAACCAACAAGAACCTATCTAAGTGCTCTTGGAAAACCCAGTTCATCAAATCCACGAAGAAAGCTGGCGCATTAGTAAGCCCGAATGGCATAACCAACCACTCGTAAGACCCATATCTGGTCCTAAACGTTGTCAAAGCAACATAGTCCTTTTCCACTCTTAGCTGGTGGAAACCTGTCGCCAAATCCCGCTGGAAAAACACTCTAGCTCCACTCAACTAATCGAATTAGTCATCGATCCTCAGCAAAGGATACCTATTCTTGATCGTCCTCTCGTTCAACATACGATAGTCGATACACATCCTTAATGACCCATCTAGCTTCTTTACAATTACCGCGGCCATTCCCCAAGGCGGACTGCTTGGCCTGATGAAATTCTTTCCTTCCAATTCAACTAGTGCACCTTCAATTCCTTCATCTCGGTTGGTGACATCCTACTAGGTGGTCTACTTACGGGTTCAACTCCCGGTACGAGATCTATCTGAAACTTGATTGCCCTTTTCGGTGGCAATCCCAAAACTGGTTCAAACACATCCGTAAACTCTCTTGCAACATAAACTTGCTTCAACTCCGCTTCCGTTCTCATAGCACCTAATAAAGCATAATCATTTCCGTTTGAACTCCTTACTGAGCAAATAACTCGATTATGGCTATTGGGGTGCTTCAATGATATTTTCCCCTCTTGGAAAAATATCCTAGCATCATATCTATCTAACCAATCCATACCCAACATGATCCCGAAACCCACGAAATAAAAAACATATAAACTGCATGCAGACATATGACCTAACAAATCAAGTTCTAGCTGGTCATATCTCATTCCCATAGTTGCATACCCTCCTATAGAATTCAGAACCCTTAAAAGAGTAATAATGTATAAAGGTTCCAGACATAAGCAATTAACCAAATGCTAAGATATATAAGAGTGTGATGCACCAGTATCAAATTGTATCCGAACCGGAGTACTATGAATCATAAGCATACCTTCCATCATAGCTTTTCCTTTCTTAGCATCCATTGGTCTCGAGGATGATGGCTCCAACGCAAAGACTTTTCCCTTTCCAGCCTTATCAGCCTCGGGACACTTGTCCTTCAAATGCCCTATCTGTCCACAGTTGTAGAACTTCACATTCGGTCTCACTGCAACTGTTCTTCCATCACCCGAGCGACACTCATTAGCATAGTGCCACTTCTTGTCACACTTGTAACAACAAATTTCAGCCTTGCTCTTCTTAGCTGTTACCCCCGACTGGGAACCTCTCTTCTTGAAGAATTTCCTCTTCTTACCCTGAAAATTCTGAATCTCAAGCAGTTTCCTTTTTCCAAAAGTAGAAAGGTCCTCTTCTTTCTGAATAGCCATCTCAACAACAATACGACATGGATCCCAGAGGTTTAGCATGGTTGCTATGGAGATCTCAGGATACAACCCCCGATAAACTTGCCATTCCTCCGAATGACAGTATCCATAGTAGCATATCCGTAATGGGATAGCTTATCAAACTCTATAGCGTAATCAACCACCGATCTATCCCCTAGACTAAATCTGCAAATTTCCTGAGAAATCATGACTTGGAAACCTATGATAAAATCTTTCTTGGAACCTCCTTTGAAATTCAGCCTAAATTAGGTCTTCCTCTGGCTCTCCTATAGTAACTCCGTTCCACCAAAACAATACTGCTCCCTGCAACTGCCTAGAAGCAAGTCTCCTCTTTTGCATATCCGTCAAGCCAAGATCTGCAAATATCCTTTCACAATGAAATAGCCAATTTTCCACTCCTACTACATCCTCGGTTCCTAGAAAAGGCTCTTTTCCAAGGCTAGTGTAATTTCTGCTTATCTTGGCAAATTATTGCCAATTGGGACCATCAGATTAGCTCATTTAGAATTCCCTACAGCCACTCCAACAGCTGCTCCAGCCTGTATCATATTCACGAAGAACTAATACGTTATCCCCATATCAACCGGCGGGATCACAGCAACACCAACATTAGCATTTGCATTTGGATTTGCATTTACCTGTCCACCCTCGCTGCTCCTAGTACTAAGTCAAACATTTCTTTGCGTTGCGGTGCGTATCCCACCTTGATTCACTTCCATTTCATGCCTCCATATCTTACTTCTCTACTACCTGAAATCCAATCTTGGTAAGATATGGATGAATGGTCTAAGAGAGTGGGGAATACATACTTAGGTTTTTATAGCAAAGTACACATACATTACTATAACGATTACCCAAGCCTAACCATATTTTAGATTCATTAGATTATGCTTTAAAAATATTTTAAGGTTTAAATTCCTTTTAAGCACATAAATCATGCTCCGATACCAACTTGTAAAATCCCGCATTTTGAGGCCCAAAAATAACCGTTACTGATGCTGCAGTCATCCGTAGTTGTTATTTCTTCGTGACCGAATGCGGCAAAGTTAATGTTGATACATTGGAACACAAGAATATGAAAAAATTTAAAATTCCAATAAACAAAATTTTCATTTTAAGTAAATCATAATTTAAGATTTAGTTACATAATTCCAAACGTTAACCACGTTCAGATTACATATACATGTACAAAATACTATAAGAGTGACATATGAAGATGTTCCCTTATGATGATTAATGAACTAATAAATATGAGCTTTACAGTTCTTAGTACATCATAGTGGAATACACAAAATAGCTCCTATGTAGCTAATACTGCCTTCTGCACGTCTCCAGAAGCCTATTTGTCCAAAAATCTAAAATAGATAGCTACTACGTACCCGAGAGATTGTGGAGAAACACAAACTTCAAGTCGGACAATAAGTTTGGTATGAATAATCCCTTATCATCTCTTATCTTAAATAGATAGCTACTGAGACCACGTGGCTTAGCGGAATGGGTTTTCCCCTCACTAGTATCCAAACAAAACATTCAAATCATTTACTATGCTCCTGCACCCAAAATTATTAGTCTTAACATAATATGAAATAAAGCCATAAATCATATACATTAGATATCCCATCAACCCATTCATTAAATATCCCATCTAAAAGCAATATATTAGATTTTCCAACTAAAATCAATTTATTAAAGTTCCCCTCTAAAACCTTTAGAAATGACTATCCGTCAAAAATTTAATAGGACTATCCGTCCCAAATTCATCCAAAATAAATGCAGATTATCCACCCTACATTGTTTTATAAAAGTTGCTGTGGGCTATCCACCGCACACCCCATAGTTTTCCTAGGATCGCTATGAACCCTTATGTGCCAAATTCGAAGGCTAACCACCTTTGGCAAAACATTCTTTACTTTTGAAATTTCAAATGGGCTATCCACCGCACATTCCATGGTTTTTATAGGTTAACCAAGAACCCATCACTTGGCCAATTAAAACATCATGATCCCCATGATTATTTTATAGAAATTCATGATCCTCATGATTACTTATTTTCCCCAGGTACCCATCTGTTTAACCTATTCCCATAGGTAGCCCCAATTAGGTTAAATTAAATAAAAACATATTGATTGCCCCAATGTATATTTTCAAAAGCATATTTATGTTTATAACCCCAAACTATGTATGGAAAACATTAAACCCACCCCGGTGTCCCCAAGGTTTATTAATATTCATTTTATATAAGGATCCTCTATACATATTCAAATAATGATAAGTATTTTATGCTATAACCCTTTGAAGTAACCCCTTCGATTTAGCAAAGTTTTACTAAAGAAAAATGGCTAAAAATAGCCCTTTAAAACCCTTCAAATGAAATCCAATTTAAAAGCAAATAAACATCCAAAGTTAGCCCCTCCAAAAAAATTTCTTTTGAAAGCATCACAAAATGATACCTTCCGCCCTTGTCGAAAGGTCTACCTTTCGACCTTGTCAGAAGGTTTCTTTTTGACCTAGTCGAAAGCCTGGAGTATACCCTTAAAAAACCATTTATAAACCTTTCGAAAGAAATGAAACTCAAAAACTTTCGTAATCATTGAAGGTAACCCCTTCAAAACCTTTCGAAATCAAACCTTTCAAAATCAAACCTTTCGAAATCAAAACCTTTCGAAATAAAACCTTTTGAAATCATTCAAAGAAATGAAGTGTTAGTGTTGGAACCAACTCTTTGAAAGTATACTTTCGACCTTGTCGGAAGGTTTACCCTTCAACTTTGTCGATAGGTATTAAAATCTTTATAGAAAGCAGTTAAAAAATTAACTCTTGAAGGTTTTGACTTTTGATGGTCCCCTTCGTGGCCCTTATTTAGTATATAAAACTTAGTCTTTTACAAAAAATTATATAATCGAAGGATCCCCCTTCGTCTCAGTTGAAAGCAAGTTTTATTTCCATTTGAAAGCAAAGGAAGCAGCTCCCCGACGCTTCAACCCTCTTTCCTTCATCACCATATCTACCTTTCGACTTAGACGAAGGGATAAAAGCAACTTTTTGAGTTGGAGGGAACATCTGGGCCTGCTGAAGTGATGTTTTATCTTGCTTGTCTAATTGTGATTGTTCAAGGGGCTTCCACCTATGCTTTCGAATTGTAAAAAATATACCAAAGTCAAGTTTTTTCTTAAAACACTATACTTCTTCCCTAAATCAATTTTTGAAAGCAGTTTTCTTCCGGCTTTGACCAAGGCAGAAGCAATATTGCAGTTTAGCCCTTAGGATTAATTAATTTAATTACCTTAGTTAACCACTAAGGAAAAATCTCTAAAAATCACCAAAATCTTATAAATCATATACTTCAACATATTAAAATTTCAAAGCATATGAAGATCAAAACAACTCAAAATTTAACCAAAACCGAATAAAACATGTTAATTAGCCCATTAACAATTTAAAACACCTAAGTGTTATCCAAACAAAGGTTCAAATGGTTATATCCTAACCAAAATCATAAACATGAATTGGGTATAACCTATAAACGATCCAAATACAAAAAACGAGGTGATAAACATTATTGTTCACCTTGATTAGTTAACTGGAGAATGAGATAATTTTCAAGCTTTAATTCCTTAGCTTTTTCTTCAATTTATTGCTCTTCCTCGAGCTTTTAATGACTGGCCGAAAGTTGGTGAGGAGTTATGAATGAGAGAGTGAAAATTTATTAAGGTGGAAGAAGAAATTTATACGAAGAAATATAGCCCCATTTTCAAGTTTACCCCTTAGGAAATTCCTCCTTCTTAATTTAGTTAAGTCTAATTTTAGTTCATACATTAAGACACGACCATTGGATCTATTAATCTCATCTCCCTAATTATTTACATTATTCTATTTAATTTATCCAATTAAATATCCCCAACAATGTTAATTAAAATTCAGGGGCATTACACTACCCCTAGCAGACACACCTCTTTGTATTACTATATTTGATGTTGGCTCGATCGCTGCATCTTAATTTGATTTGATTTTGGGGGTGTTAGACGCGGTGGGCGGTCGTGGCTACAACGTGTTACCACCCGCACTGCGACCCAAAATGGTACTATCCTACCTGGGGCATTGCCTCATGTGCCTTTTCATACTCTTTATTCATGGAAACTACGATTTTGTTTTAGTATGGTACCTATAGGGGTCTTATTGGCTACCGAAGTTACTGGTTGTGTTACAGGACCTGCATAGACTACCTGCTTAAAAATGTGTTAAGGGGGATCAACGTAAAGCCTTAACGCTAAGGAAAATATTTACTTTATTGATTAAACATTTCATATATATTATGTATCTTACTACATAGAGATAGTTTAACGGATCCTTAGGGGATGGAAAATTCTGTAACATCTCTTAAGTTACTGCACGCACGTATGCACTGGATAAGAGAGTAAAATCACGTAAACATCTCTGAAGCTGTCACACTCATATTTATTTTCTATTGATTTAACTTACATAAGAACTTTTAATTCTAACTCGAGTGTTTTGTCTTTTCATTATGCTTGGGTCAGCCTGAATTTTTCTATGTTTAAAGACATTATTTCTGGAGGATGAAGATGGAGTTTGGTATATTATATTATTAGTATTATTCCGCTGCATCATTTTGGTATGTTATTGATTGTACTTTGATTATGTTGTAAATTTATGTAATCAAATGTTTATTATAAAACAGCTTCACGAAAAATTTATTTGATTATTATATTTTGTCATTCTGCTGCGAGATTATGTGTTTTGTTTCCTTTCTTTCCTCTCGTTTTCTTTTTAAACCTCATTGACAATCCTCTCTTTTGAATGGTTTGTGTTAGATATGTGTGGTTTATTGTCGATTTAAACCATCTAAAAAGGTGGGTTGTCATAGTTGGTATCAAAACTTTAGTTTAGAGATACCTTAGCCTATTTGGGTTAAACTCATTAGAGATATGATAACTCAAACCCTAGAATGAGTTTGAGAGTATATATACAAGAGATTGTATTGATTAGTGTTATAGAAATGTTTTGTAATGTGTTAAGTTGTTCTGTTGAGTATTTATAAATTCTGGTCGGTGCATGAGACGCTATCGTATCGATATGGATTTCTAAACACTTAATAGGACAGACTGACACAATATTGTTTTAAAAATAGTGTAATGCCCTACCTCGAGACCCATATTAATAAAGAGAATTACATAGTAATTCTGTCTGCTAATGCAGAGAGTATGGCTGGTTCAGGGCGACCATCATACTCTTGCATTAGATAAGAGCTAAGTATGTCGGATTTTGCACTTATTTTTTTCATTTTATTATGAGTATTCGACATACTTAATTCCTTTCTAAAACACTACTGTGGTGGCTATAGGATCGATTCAGAAACAAAATTATGATAACGACACAATCTCAAGTCATAGAATAGCAACACAAATACAGAGGTCCAAAAGCTAACCTGCAACTCGCTCTGACCCGAGTGATAAATACACATGTTAGGCTAACTAGAACTTGATATTAGTAAAAGATAAAGGAATAAAAGTTCATAAGGGAAACATCCCTTTAAAGATAAAGGAATGATATAAGAAAGTCTATTTATACAACTAAGAATAGGTATTCCACAGAGGCTCAAAGTTAATCACTTGATAAGGTTTAACATAGCATAGAGGTTTCACATTCAAGGGCTATACAATGTAAATGAACATAATCAACATATAAGCCATCTGTGAAATCATCAAAATCACTAAATCGTAACTCATGAAACTTGATAAGAGTTTATAATCCCAATATCGAAATCACCATAAAACACATATATACATATAAGCCTTTCTCTAACTCAAGGCTATAAGTAAATTCACCATCTCAAACTGCTGAATCGAAATCAAAAACTCATAAAATTCCCTATATTGGCCAAATCCCATTTGCATGCCGAAGCGAAGCCGCATGTGCCATCCCCACGGTAATATATATTAGGTACCCCTCCCAGAAGACTGAAGTCGTAAATCTCAAACGAACGAAATTGTAATCCTAAATAACCCGAAGGTTTATAGCACTGGCAATCCCAGAATGTGTCATAACTCATAGATAGGAACTCGAAAAGTGTTAACGTGCGTCCCATACCACACGTTCGCACTTAACGGTTTACTAACCGCTAGTCGTTGCCATATCAGAAAACAGAAATCATCATAAAATCTCAAAACTCAGAAACTCAAATTCGCCTCATCTCATCGGCAAGTAAAACATTACAACATGTTCTTATAGGTCATACTCCTAGAATAGTAGATCTCGAACCACAACCCGCCAAATATGGGCCTTCCTAGATAATTCCTAAAGATAGGAATTATAATCTCAAAAACTCGCCTTAAATTGGCTAAATAACTCAGAAATCAATTAGCTACATAGTTTCGATCGTATAAGTCTGGAGTTAACCAATAAAGTAAACTCACGTGTCCCATACCATGGGTTTTACAACGTTTAATTCTCTTTCTCATACGTCCGAATAGTGTAAAAATAATGTATGTTATTTATAAAATAATTTACATGAGAAAACGGGATTTTAAAAATAATTTTATGAAATCATTTTGAAGACATTTTATTGAAAATTTGCTTGAATATATCTAAATACCTTGAAATAATTTAATAATAATATAAAAATGTTTAATAAATATTTCAAAGACCCAACTATTTAGAAATTTTCTTAAAACGTATTTGGAAGAAATAGTGCTTGAGTATCAAGAAAACGTCGGAAATACACCCAATCGATATTCAAATATAAATCGAATTTAAATTCAACATTTTAAATTCCAAATTCCTCCAAATCTTGGCTAACCCATTGATGGATATCATAGCCCGTAACCATCATCAAAAACATCTCAAAATTGCAAAGGAATTAGGACCAAAATCATAGCAAAAACGACAAAGTGCTGCGAAAAGTATAAAAACAATGGCCACAACTTCTCATACCTGGGCCAACAGGAGCCAACCTAGGCCAATGACCAGTTCGACCTGGAGACTACTGGGTCGATCTACCTGTCGACCTAGGCTATGGAGTTTATTTCCCTGGGTAATTCCGGCTTCTCATTGACCTTCCAAATAATATTTCACATAGCAAACAAATGAACTAAGGACTAAAATTTGACATGAAACAAGTTTAACAACCAAACGACACTTCGGAAAAGATCCGGCAGCAGTTCAAGCGAAAATCAAAGAGTTATGGATGCTCAATGTAGCAACCAGAAACCAGAAAGCAAGGAAATAAGAAACAGAGAATAGAATGTAGACAGTAACTATTTTTGAGCAATTTTCGTTACAGGCAAAGCTTGATTTATAGCAAATGTGAGTTTTGAACTCACCTCAATGATTTAACAAGTGTTTTGGTGATTTCAAAATGAAGTTGGAAGCTTTTGGTGGAGAAATGACCTTCAACAACCTGTAAAAGATAGAAAAGAAACATGTAGAACAAATAGAATTTGTTACAGAAAATTCATATCTAATTCAAGATTTTTGATGAGATAGATTTAGTATTGGTGGAGATCACCTTTTATAATCTTGGTTTGGTGATATTTCTCTTTGAATTTGTCGCAAATTTTGCATGGAATTTGAATTTAACATGTAGTAGCCATGGATTTTTATTTTCTTTTACTGTGAATATTTTTTGGAGAAGATGGTGGAATGAAAGTTACGTACATGCTATTTCCTTCTCACCAAAGTCTCCAGGTTAGTCAAATGGGTACAAATATTAACCCAATAATCCCAAACCCAATTTTTACTTAGTGAAATTACAAAGAAATGTATCTTTATAACCTATAGTATTAATATATATACCGGTTTTCACATTTTAAGTCAAGTAAAATATATACAACCCATTTGCATGAAAATAAAATTGTTATTCTAACTAAATAAAATTTATTTCAATAATAAAATGTTATTTTTTATAAATAAAACCTTATATTTATCGATATTTCATAATTTACACAATTTTATTATAAAACACTATTTTCACTCTAACAATTTGTACAAAAATTATTTTCTTGTCAATTAAATTACTATAATTCATTTTAACACTTCTAATCATCAAAATATTATTTTCAAACAGTATTTCATCTTTTATTTTAGTAAAAAACATAATATCTTGATATTTCTCATTTTAAATTCAATAAAGGACTAATATTAATAATGTTTCCCAACATTGTTGCGTTTACCCAAATAATATTGCAATTTGATTATTTTCTACTCAAATTTTCAAAATAAAGTTTTTAGAACCTCATTTCCATTACATTAGATTTATTTCAACAATTTAACGTTGAAATACATCACCTGATTAAATTATTAGCTCGAACTAATAAAAACCCAATATTTCAATTTATTTAAACCAAATACTTATCTAACCCATATTTTATTCCCAATTAAACAAAATAAAGTTCCAAACTTTATTTTTTCCCATTTTAATTACAAAATTTATTGTTTATTCCAAATAAAATTTTTAAAATCTCCAATTATATTTGAATTTACAATATTAAATTATAACCTCCGTTATAATTTAAATATATATATAATCTCCAAACTAGGTTTGTTATAAATAGGTAAACGAAATAATTTAACTAGTATTATATTTTGTATATATACAAATATATATATATGTATATATAATTTTCATAAATTGATTTTGTTATTTTGTTGTGTTGATTATTAGGAAATGATAATGTTTAATTATTGTCATTTATTGTTTGGTTAGTTATGTTTTTTCAGAACTATTAACTACTATATGTTATAAGAAAATGTAATTTTATAAATATGGTTGGTGATTTACCAATAAAATGAATTTAATTGGAAATTTGAGAACTTAAGTTTCGGAATTTTGAAATTGGTTTTCAATGATATTGGAATATAATATTAGTATTATTTGGAAGCATTTGCAAATATAAATGTTTTCAAAATGTTTTCAAAAAGGCACTTGAAAGAAATGTTTTCAAAGAATTTTTGAAAGGAAACAAATTATATACTCCCTTCTTTTGTCGCTGAAAAATAATTTCGGTGATGACCAATTGACTTGTATATTGCCAAAAATAACATATAGAGCTCGATAGTTATTTGGGTAGACAATTTCGTACGAGCCCATGCGAGGAGTAATTGTTCTCATTAGGGCTTTGTGAAGGATTCTTGCCATAGGTCGAAGAGAGATGGATTTAAAATCTCTAAAGTTGATATTATCATCCATAAATCGATGGTTTATGTTATCGCGAATATGTGGATTGAATTCTATCTCCTCTAGCTTTCTCCCGACATTTGGTGATTCTAGAATGTGTGCTATTCTATCCAAGGAAAACCAAACTTTCTTTCCACATACCATACTCCAAACACTATTGTTTGGATTTCTTGGAGTTTGGTGTCCAAGATTAAGGTTAGCATAAAATAATTTGACCATTACATGATTTATGGCATGGTCATTTCTTTTCAAATCCATAAGAGAAGTTAAACCTGCTTGATCGGTTAGCGCTTGGATGTTGCAGGTTTGAAAGATTTGGAAATCAACAAAGGAATGCTCGAAAATTCGGGAATTCTTCATCTTATTCCATCTAGTGATAGCTACGCTATCATAAAGCCATTGCGATATTTGAGTATCAAGTGGTTCGGAGGATGAAGAAGATGAAGCTCTTGATCTTTTTGGTTCCATTTGAGTGAATTTTAAAGAATTGGGGGCTAGGGTTTTGAAAATAATTGGGGAAGAAACTGTTTTGGAGAGTAAAAAGTGAATGGATAGGTTAAAAGTTGGTGGTTAAAAGGGGAAAGTTACCTGGGAATCGGCGTTCAGTCGACTGAATACTCTGTCTCAACTGAATTGAAGGCCGAAAATTTTCTGGGCTGAATTCAGTCGACTGAACAGGGTTTTTAGTCGACTGAATTTTTGTCTGAAAGTTTCTGTTAGTATTTCAGTCGACTGAGCAGAGAATTCAGTCGACTGAATTATAAAATATTTTGCTTTCTGCCTTTAGTCCAGTCGACTGAACAGGGGATTTCAGTCGACTGACCCATGTATTTTGTTGTTCTTTGTTAATTTTGAAGGTAAACTCTTTATTCAAGGAAATAATTACAATTATGTAAATGTAATATCATAAATAGATTTCAAAACTAACTATTTCTTAGTGGATGGACTCGGAGTCTTTTTCCCTTCATTCTTCATATAATTTATATCCCATGAATTTGGACTATATTGAGGAGTCTTAGGAGACATCCAAGGATTCACAGGATCGACTGGTGTACGGTAAGATGAAGATGGATTAAGTGAACTAACATGGCGAGGTAGGGGTTCAGCCACTTCGTTCTTTTTTGATCCACAAAAGCGTAAACCTATTTGCTCTAGGAAGCTTAATCGTCTAGCCGTAACTTTTTGTTCGAAGTATAATTGTCGTTGAAGATCTATTTGTTGTTGTTGAAAGTGATGAATTTCATCAATCTTTCTTTTTGTGTCTGGAGAAATAAAGAGTCTGCGTTTCGCTTTCTTGGATTCTGGTGTGTAGCCGGTACGATAATTGTTCCATTTGTAAACTGGCTCATGTGTCGGTGTTGGAGTGGGAAGTTTTGGAGATGTTAGAGTGTTATCGAATGAAGAGGTGATGTTGATCAGGGAAAGAGAGTTGTTGGATGACATTTTTATAATGAATTTTTCAAGCTTTTATTTGTGAGAATGAGTTGTGAAAAAGTAATATTTTTAAGATATATTTATAGTAGGGATTTTCTAAATATATAGTGGTTATAATTATTTAAAGTTTTTTATCCACTTAATGATTTAATGGTTACCATAATTCAGTTAAGAATGTATGGTGTACAAATAACTGTTATTTTATAATATATTATGTAACATATTCGAAAAAAATAAATTGAAAATCTCATTTTTCCTTTATTCAGTCGACTGAGCATATAGTGTTAGTCGACTGAATCGTGTAGATTTTTCTAATTTTCTCTATATGATATCTTTAAATGACATTATTCCTAACTCTCGTCGTAATTTTATGACGAAGTTTTCTAATAGAGGTTTAGTAAATATATCGGCAATTTGATTTTCGGTAGAAATATGTTCTAAATTAATTATTCCTTTTTTGATGTTGTCACTTAGAAAATGGTGACGAATATCTATATGTTTTGTACGAGAGTGATTAACCGGATTTTTAGATAAGTTTATTGTATTTGTATTATCACAGTATATTGTAGAATTTGTTAAATTTATATTAAAATCTTTAAGTGTTTGTTGCATGTATATAACTTGAGTGCAAGCTAAAGCAGCTGATATATACTCTGCTTCGCAGGTGGAAAGCGAGACACAATTTTGTTTCTTACTAAACCAAGATACAAGTGATTTTCCAATGAAATGGCAAGTACCACTTGTACTTTTTCTATCTGTTCGAGATCCACCATAATCAGCATCACTGAATGATACTAACTCAAATGGACACTCCTTTGGATAGAAAAGTCCGAAATCTTTAGTGATGTTAAGATATCGCATAATTCGTTTTACCGCTCTTAAGTGTGATTCTTTAGGATTGGATTGAAAACGTGCACATAAACAAACACTCATCATTATGTCAGGTCTACTAGCGGTTAAGTAAAGTAAGGAACCTATCATACTTCTAAACAATTTTTGATCTACAATTTTGCCTTTTTCGTCTCGATCGAGATGTGTAGTGGTACTCATAGGAGTAGGTTTAGCAGAAGTGTTTTCCATGCCGAATCGTTTAATTAAATTAGCACAATATTTTTCTTGGTTTATAAAAATTCCATTTGATAATTGTTTAATTTGAAGTCCGAGAAAGTATGATAATTCTCCCATATGAGACATTTCGAACTCATTAGTCATTATATTTAAAAATTCTTTACATAAATTTTCATTTGTTGAACCAAAAATAATATCGTCTACGTATATTTGAATTATTAAAATATCTTTGGTAGTATTTTTAATAAAAAGCGTTTGATCTACTTTTCCAATTTTAAATCCTGAATTTAATAAATAACTTTTAAGTCTTTCATACCAAGCACGAGGTGCTTGTTTAAGACCATATAGTGCTTTCTTTAATTTAAATACATGATCCGGATATTTTTCATGTATAAATAAAGGAGATTGTTCTACATATACATTTTCTTTAATAAAACCATTTAAAAATGCACTTTTAATATCCATTTGATAAAGTTTAAAATTATGAAAACATGCAAAGGCTAATAGTATACGTATTGCTTCAAGTCTTGCAACGGGAGCAAAGGTTTCTTCAAAATCAATACCTTCTTCTTGATTATACCCTTGTGCTACTAGTCTTGCTTTATTTCTTTTTATATTACCTTATTCGTCTACTTTACTTTGTAAATCCATTTTGTTCCAATTACTGATTGATTATTAGGACGGGGAACTAATTCCCAAACATCGATACGTTCAAATTGATTTAATTCTTCTTGCATTGCAATAATCCAATAATCATCTGTTGATGCTTCTTTAGTATTTTTAGGTTCTATTGATGAAATCAAAGCTACATGACCCATTTGATTTAGTTGATTTCTTGTCCTAACTTGAGAATTTATTTCTCCTATTATATTTTGAGTTGGATGATCTCGTAATATTCTAGGAGGAGATCTTATTTCATTATCACTATTTTCAAGGTTTGTTTCTTCTATATTTATCAATTCTTAATCATCTTTTATTTTTAAATTTTTATTAAAGTTTTCATCAAAAGATATATGCAAAGTTTCTTCAATTATGTTTGTTTGTTTATTAAATACTCGATATGCTTTACTTCGTTCTGAGTATACTACGAAAATTCCTTCGTCAGCTTTTGGATCGAATTTTCCTAGTTGATCTTTTGTATTTAAAATGAAACATTTTGATCCAAATATTTTAAAATAAGATATATTTGGCTTTTTATTATTAAATAGTTCATAAGAACTATTTAAAGTTAATGGTCTAATTGTTATTCTATTTAATACATAACATGCAGTAGCAACGACTTATGCCCAAAAATGTTTTGGTAGAGAACATCCATTTAATAATGTTCTTGCGCATTCTTGTAATGTTCTATTCTTTCTTTCTACAACTCCATTTTGTTAAGGAGTTCTAGGAAATGAAAAGTTATGATTTATTCCTTTTTTTTACAGAAAGTTTCAAAAGCTTCATTTTCGAATTCGCCTCCATGATTGCTTCGAATATTTTTAATTTTCAAATCTTTAGTGTTTTGAATTCTTTTGACAAATGTTTTAAAATGCTCAAAAGTGTCACTTTTATTTTTCATAAAAATAGTCCATGTATATCTTGAAAAATCATCAACTATTACAAATACGTATCGATTATGATTATTGGATTGAACTTGTGTTGGTCCAAATAAATCCATATGTAGTAATTCTAATGGTTGTAAAGTCGAAATATTTTTCTTAGATTTGAAAGATGATTTCGTTAATTTTCCTTTTTGACAATCATCACAAAGATTATTTATTTTAAAGTTTATTTTGGATAAACCACTTACTAATTCATTTTTAGAAAGTTTTCTAATAGTTTTAAAATTTATATGAAAAAATCTTTTGTGCCATAACCAAGGATCATTATCTTTGGCTAGTAAACACATACTTGTATTATGATTAATATTCATATTTAGAACATAAATATTTCTATCTCTATTTCCTTCAAAAATAAGATTTTGGTTTTGATCAAAAATACTACATTTATTATCCGAGAAAGTTATTTTAAAACCTTTGTCACACAGTTGACTTATGCTAAGTAGATTATGTTTTAAATTTTCAACTAATGAAACATTTGTTATAAAAGGTAAATTTGATGTACCGTAATTGTTCACATCTCCTTTGCCAATGATATAGCCTTTTGAATTGTCTCCGAACGTAACCGAGCCACCATAAAAGTATGTGATGTTTGTAAGCATATCTTTGTCTCTGGTCATGTGTTTTGAACAACCACTGTCTAATATCCATTTCTTCTTTTTGAGTGGGGCCTGAAAAGAAATATGAAATTATTGGTACCCACCTTTTTAATAGGGTCCTAAAAAGTTAGAGTTTAGGAAACCAAACCCTATTTGGTTTAGTATCCTTTTTATAAATATAGTTTTCATTATGATGAACATTATCCATAAATGTTTTGATATATTTATTTCTTATTAATACATTGTTAGTCTTTGGTACCCAAATTTTAACTACCTTGGTTTCTACTTTTATTTTCATAGGTTTCTTTAGTAATATTTGTTGTTTTGAATCAACATTTTTGTTAATTTTTATATTTTTCTTATTAGGAATTTTTGACTCCTTTTTATAACCTAAACCTTGTTTGTTTAAAGATGATTGAGAATTTTCTAATATCTTAGATAAATTTTCTCTTCCTTTGTTAAAGTTAGAAACATTTTTAGTGATGTCATCTAATTTAGCATGAAGACTATTATTTTCTAATTCAACATGTTTAATCTTAATTTTTAACTCGTGATTTTCAGAAACAAATATATCATTCTTTTTCTTTTGAGTTTCAATTTCTTGACTTAAAAGTGATAATTGAGTTTCCGAATTTGAATAAGATTCTTGAACTTTTTCAAGTTCTTCTTCAAGAATTTTCTTTTCATCATTTAACATATCTCTCTCAAACTCAACTTTGTTTTGATTTTCACGAATTTCCTTAATTTTCTTTTTAAGAATTTTTATTGTGCTTAAAAGTTCAGTGTTTACTTCAATTAAATCATCGAAAGTTAAATTACTTACCTCAGAATCTTGAGCCATGAAGCATACATTTGCCTGTTCATTGTCGCTATCACTATCATTTTCGGATGAAGATGAATCTGAATCGTCCCATGTAACAGAAAATGCCTTCTTTTTGAATTTATCCTTCTTGTTTTTGTTGTTGAAGCTTTTCTGCTTTTCCTTCATTTGTTCTTGACAATCTTTTTGCATGTGTCCTTTCTTGTGACAATTGAAGCATTCTATATTTGAGGATGAAGGTTTGTTCAAAAAATTCTTTTTGAATCCGTTTTTGTTTCCTTTTCTATACTTTAAGAATTTCTTGAAATTTTTGGCTATAAATGCTAGATCCTCATCTTCAGACTCTGATTCTTCCTTTTCCGCATGAAAAGCAACATTCTTTCTTTCTTGAGCTTGATCTTTCTTAGCTTGCATATTTAATTCATACGACATAAGGTTTCCAATCAATTCTTCTGGTTTCATTGTAGATAGATCATTTGCTTCCTCGATTGCTAGTACTTTTCTCTCCCATTCATCAGTGAGTGAATTTAGAACTTTAGACACAATGTCAAAGTCCGTGTATCTTTCTCCTAGTCCGATTAGAGCATGATGAATGTCTTGAAATCTTGAGTACATGTCATTGATGGATTCATTTTGTCGCATTCTAAAGTTTTGGAATTGATTCTTCAGCATGGATATCGTTGTTTGTTTAACCTTGTTTGTGCCTTCATGTATGATTTTAAGTGTTTCCCATATCTGATATGCAGTAGTACATATGCTAACACGGTTGAATTCGTTTCCATCCAGGGCGCAAAATAGCATATTCATAGCTTTGGCATTTGTACTAGCTTCATTCTTTTGAGTTTATGTCCATGTAGGATAATCGGTTGTTGGTACAACAAACTCTGCTTGAGTAGCGTTCCAGGCTTCGAAACTTGTTGCTTGCATATAAATTCTCATCCTTGTAGCCCAATAGTTGTAGTTTAGTCCATTGAATAGGGGGTCTTTGGGTAGATTGTCCTTCCGAAAATGTAGAATTATAGGCAGATGTTGTGCTTGTACTTGCGTTATTTTCCATATTATCAATATGTCTAATAACGGTGTTATGGTTATAGGACAAGCTCGCTCTGATACCAATTGAAAGAGGGGGCTATGCGGTAGGATCGTGTAATATGGAATAACGGAATAGTCTATATAGATAAAGTAGGTAAATGCAAGGAGACACCAGGATTTTATACTGGTTCGGACCTCTAGTCCTATGTCCAGTCCCAAAGCTTCACTTAGGAATTTCACCAACTAACACCCTCACTTTACCCAGAGGAATAGGTTTACAACTTAGCCGAACAACCGAACGGGATTTCTTGCCTCAACTACCGAAGAGGACTTCAACTCAATTACTAAAATACAATATTCGACTTGTTGTGTTCTTGTCAAGACTAATGAGTCTAATGTAGTACAATATTCCTATAATCTTATCCTCGAGAGTATGCAACGTGTTTGTGAAGACTTAGGAAATGTGAATTGCTATGAATCAAAAGAATGTTATAAACAAAAACAGTGATTCAAGCAATAGATTGGTGATTGTAATATCTAGAGAATATGATCGAGAGAATAGTAAGATTTAAGCAAGAGAATTTAGTGAATTAAATGATGTTAGAATCATGTATATATACTTGTAGAAGAGGTGCATTTGTTGCCAAAGGTTGCAAACAAGAGATGCTTCCATTTCCATTGGTGAATGGTTGCAACTGATGGGAGGAAGAAGGTGTCCATTCATAAAAAATTCGCAGGTTCAAATTCAGTCGACTGAACAGAGAATTCAGTCAATTGAAAATATGAAGTAAAATTTTCAGGAACAAATTCAGTCGACTGTGCAGGAAATTCAGTCGACTAAAACTGTGCGTACCAGTTTCAGTCGACTGGATGTTCCTGTTCAGTCGACTGAACTTAAAAAATATGCACAGTGAAAGCTTAAATAAAAATGAAGTTTATAAAATGTTTTCTAGTGTTTGTGCAAGTCTCTTGAGGATAGATTTTAACAATAAATCTAGACTAAAACTATATAAAAAAAACATACTTATGTTTGTTTGGTCTTCATCTTTCTTCCTTTAGCGTTGCAGATATTTCTTCCTTGTTTGTTGAAGCACATTGTCATTGATCAAAATCTTCGCGTGTCAACAAAATATTGAATTGAACACCCAAAACAATTTAAACAATTGAAATATCAATTAAAACGTCACTTCTGTTTGGGTGCAGTACACGCTCGCGTGTACTGCCTCGCCAATACAGCATATGAAATATGCAAAAGCTCAATGAATCACAAGAAAATGGCACCAACTCAAATCAAAATGAACCAGATAGAACTGCAACAGCAAGAATGAGCACCGTATCCACCCAGTAACCATCAAATGAACAAAGAAAAGAACAGCAGGTGGTACGAGACTGAACCAGACAAATACAACTCAATTCAAGTGAATGGCAACAACATGAACTCGATGCTGTGCAACTCAATGCAAACCAGGAATGCAACATGGTAGTATGGTCGTAGACAGTGCAAAGTGGTGCACATGTAACCAGAACTAAGGCAGGAGAACCAGATTCAAGATACAATCATGTACAACGAAGACTGGAAACAAAGGCAAACCAACTCAGTGCAACTACATGATGACCAGACCAGACTACATGATGGACAATATGCAAGTGAAGATGACCAAGACCACAAGACCCAACCCAGTGCAACAGTGATCAAATGAAGTATAACTGCAAATACTAAAGCACCCAAAGCATGGGTCAGAATCAAACAAGTCCAGATGCATACAAGCATCGTGTAGCAGTGCAACCCGAAGTCAAGAATAGCAGCTACAACTCAAATGCAAGCTCAACGAATCAAGTGAACACTTGTATACCTATACAAGCAACTGAAGTGAAGCCACAAGTGTATAACTACAAACAACCAAATGCCATCGAGTAAACAAGATTCAAGATAGTGCGCACCCTACCAATATACATGAAGTGGAAGTGGAATAGTTTCAACTAATTGAAACTGGAAAATGCAAACAAAAAATATATATAACCATAGAATCAAGCAAGCCAATAATGGAACGTCAGTACCAATGTCAAGGCAGTGCCAAAGTTGGACAATTCAAACCAGAGAATACGGCACAAAAGCATAATCATCGTCACAGTCAAGTAAATGAACAAGGTCGAAAATGTTACAGAGATAAACACAAAAATGGCCAGATTCGAAGCACACAGGAACAAAATCAACATCGTCAAAAACAAGCCAAAGTACCAAGGAATTCAAAGCCGTGAAAATCACGAAATCATGAATATATGAAATTGAATTCGACGTGAGTGAGAAAATCACTCACCTTGATATCGAAGAGCACGATTTTGCCAACCGATTCACGAAACCCTAATTTTCAGGAGGAACGAACGAAAGAAAATCACGAGGCCGCCATTTTATTTCATTTACTTTTGTTTTAGGGTTTTTGAACGAAATGAATGAAGGCGGTCGGGTTTGCCAAAAGAAACGAAGAGGGGAACCGGTTATAACTCAGTAATTATCACCGCACCAAAACCAAAGAAACGTGGGCCGAGATTAATTTTTAAAGCCCAAACAACACTTAACCAATTTTTAAACGAATTTCAACTCGATTTAAAAATTCCAAATAGCAATTAGCTAGCCAATTTAATCGCCTAATGACGATAATTAATTGCTATAAAACCCTGGGTTGTTACAGACTCCCCTCCTTATAAAAATTGCGTCCCCACAATTTTCATAATTAAAGTTGTCAATAACAATTACTTTTCTAACATAAACTGGTTAAGCTAGAAAAATAAAAGTCGGGAATACAAATGCCAAAGAACTCTTTTAACTCCATAAAAGAAATTAACAAATTCTCAACAAAATCTAATTATCGATAGATAATTCAGAAAACAGCAAAACTGAATAAATACGATTATCAACAACATTTAATTATCAACTAGATAATTAGAATACAAAATCCCAAAACAGCAATATCTAATTATCGATACAATAATTAGAAAACAGCAAAACCTAATTATCAACAAATACAATTAGAAAACACAGATCATAAATCGCAAAATCGCAAATATCTAGTTATCCATCAGATAATTAGAAAACACGAACTCCATAATCAGCAAACTCTAACTATCAACAGAGATAGATAGAATACAACAATTCAATGTAATCAACATAATCTAGGATCAATTAGAGACTAGAAAATCTCATAATCAACAAAAATTAGCAATTATCCAATTATCAAAAACGATAATCAGAAAACAACAAATATACAATTATCAAAAACGATAATCATAAACCTCAAATCAACAAATATCTAATTATCAAAAACGATAATCATAAACCTCAAATCAACAAATATCCAATTATCAAAAACGATAATTAGAAACCTCAAATCAACAAATATCCAATTATCAAAAAGCTCAAATCAACAAATATCAAATTATCAAAAACGATAATCAGAAATCTCAAATCAACAAATATCCAATTATCAAAAACGATAATCAGAAATCTCAAATCGACAAATATCCAATTATCAAAAACGATAATCAGAAAGCTCAAATCAATAAATATCTAATTATTAAAAACGATAATCAGAAATCTCAAATCAACAAATATCCAATTATCAAAAACGATAATCAGAAACAACAAATATCTAATTATCAAAAACGATAATCAGAAACAACAAATATCTAATTATCAAAAATTATAATCAGAAACAACAAATATCTAATTATCAACAAAGATAATTAGAAATCTCAAATCAACAAATATCTAATTATCAAAAACGATAATCAGAAATCTCAAATCAACAAATATCCAATTATCAAAAACGATAATCAGAAATCTCAAATCAACAAATATCCAATTATCAAAAACGATAATCAGAAATCTCAAATCAACAAATATCCAATTATCAAAAACGATAATCAGAAATCTCAAATCAACCAATATCTAATTATCAAAAACAATAATCAGAAATCTCAAACCAACAAATATCCAATTATCAAAAACGATAATCAGAAACAACAAATATCTAATTATCAATAAAGATAAGTAGAACTCATATCAACAAATATCCAATTATCTGCAGATAATTGGAAACAACAAATATCTAGAAATCAATTAAGATAATCTAGAAAATCAACATAAAAGGTTGGATCGATCACATCAGATGGCGAGTTTTTAGCTACGCCACATGTGCATCAACAAATGGTCGAAGCCTACCAAGTACTATATTTTTGGCGCCCAACAAATGACCCGGAGGTCCAACAAATGACCCGAAGGTCCAACAAATGACCCGAAGGTCTAGTACTGGTATTGACCCGATGGTCCAACATATGACCCGAAGGTCCAACATATGACCCGAAGCTCCAACATAGTGGCTCGAAAGCACACAAAATCAACAAAATCATCAAACATCAGATGTTTCAATTAACGAGTCCGGAATTAACCAAAATAGCAAACACACATGTCCCATAACCATGAGTTTTACTAAATCGTTTAATTCTGTTCATCGTTTCCTTGAAAATGCAAGATTGTGTATTCCAAAAATAACATTTCACATTCTCAAACGGACAAGTCCGGAATTAAGCGATTCAGTAAAAGAAAGGGGTCATAGTCCTTGATTTTGCTGAAGCGTTTAAATCGCTTCCTCATTCTTTTTAAAGCGCAAACTGCAAAACTTCTTAAAATAATTTTATTTATTTTATAAAAGTAATAATTTACATTCTTAAACGGACAAGTCTGGAATTAAGCGAATCACTAAAAGAACGGGGTCATGGTCCTCGATTTTGCTGAAACGTTTAAATCGCTTCCTCATTCTTTTGAAAGCGTAAACTGTAAAAAAAATTAAAAATAATTTTTATTTTCAAACAATTTTAAAAACATGTGACTAAAACAGCAACATCAGTAGCAACTTCGACAAGGAAATTGCACTTCTCAAAATGCCGTGAAAACGGAAAACAAAATCAGCATTGCGGGATAACCGCTTGAAAATCTACTTTAAAATTTGACGGTTACTGAAGTCAAAGCGACAGTAATTTTAAACGTCAAAATCTCATCAAAATAATTTGCATCAAAATATAATACCAGTGAATTTTCATTCATTAAAAATGTCAACAATACACTGTGCTTCAAAAACTTAGCACCAGTGTGAAAATCCCGTTATAAAAATAACGGCAACAAAATATGTTTAAAACCAAACACCGGTTCAACATAAAATTAATGCAGTGACGTGCAACATAACTATGCACGTATACCACAAAATGATCAAAGAAATCATTCGAATATCTCTTCAATGAAGATAATTCAAAACAACAAAAATCTCAATAAATCACATAACTGCAATCGCTTTGGATCCTCAATCGGATTCGAAATTTTCAAATAAATCAAAATAAATACATCTATGTGAACAACAAATGAAATTTTATTTCATTTCATATTTTGATTTTTAAATCCAAAAGAGTTATCAGCTGTACTCAGCAAAGACAGTCTCACTGTTTCGCTGCACGATCTGATAAACAAAACACAAATTACATAATCATCAAACACAATTTCACTTTTATTTTTAAATAAAGATATTTAAAAATTTCATCATAATTTCAAAACTTTAGCTTTGACTCAAAGCACAACTAAAAACATCGACAAATAGTTGTAATACATGTTCCATCTAAGTTATGTTTTATATTATGTCCATAAACCCCAAGCTCTGATACCTACTATGACGCCCCACCTCTATGCTCACAATAACAAAGAGTATTAAAAGAAACACTGTATGTTATTACGAAGAATAAGGCTGGATAGGAGCATTCATCCGTAGTTAGGCCTTACACTAGTATTGGATATCTCGATAGGAGTGGTATATATTTTTATTTTTCATCACTGATTTATTTACTCCCATCGACATATCCAATTCCAATATAAAACGAACTACGATGGTTCATAATAGTTTAGGACAATATATATAATAATAACACAGATAAACTAAATGCGGAACACAGAGAATAAAATGTCTCATATATATATATATATATATATATATATATATATATATATAACTGATGTCAGTTACAATACATGTGATACAATATATATGATACAACTACAACTGTCGACACAGGATGTTACATATACAAGTACATTAATATGATCAATATACATGAATACGTATCATCCTATACTATGACAACTACTACTCCAATGATATGAAGTGACTTCATAGCTCAAGCAGCAACCCAAAGCAAGATATCTACAACCTGAAATAACTCGGTCTGACCCGAGTATTAAATTCAAAAGAAAATAATACACGGGTCAGTCTAATTCAAACACAGTTATTAATGCACGGAAGCAATAATAATTAAATAATAATTAGACGACAGTCAAAATAAATTCACCTATCCAATCCTTAAATAAGGAAATCGGGTAACGATAAATATAACACGTAACAGTGTTAAACACCAAACCAACAAATTCAAATTATCAACGAAGATAAATAAAAGGGTTATAAATGAAAATAATTTAAAAACAACAGAATTGCCTAAACGGCAATTGGCAACAAAATTTAGTTATTAAATAAATAATTAGAAACTCATAATCTAATTATCTAGAAGATAATTAGACAACAATAAAATGATCAAATTAAACCAATTCAAAATAAAATTTCAAATATTGAATTGAACACCCAAAACAATTCAAACAATTGAAATATCAATTAAAATGTCACTTCTGTTTGGCTGCAGTACACGCTTCCGTGTACTGCCTCGCCAATACAGCATATGAAATATGAAAAAGCTCAATGAATCACAAGCAAATGGCACCAACTCAAATCAAAATGAACCAGATAGAATTGCAACAACAAGAATGAGCACCGTATCCACCCAGTAACCATCAAATGAACAAAGAAAAGAACAGCAGGTGGTACGAGACTGAACTAGACAAATACAACTGAATTCAAGTGAATGGAAACAACATGAACTCAATGCGGTGCAACTCAATGCAAACCAGGAATGCAACATGGTAGTATGGCCGTAGACAGTGCAAAGTGGTGCACACGTAACCAGAACCAAGGCAGGAGAACCAGATTCAAGATAGAATCATGTACAACGAAGACTGGAAACAAAGGCAAACCAACTCAGTGCAACTACATGATGACCAGACCAGACTACATGATGGACAATATGCAAGTGAAGATGACCAAGACCACAAGACTCAACCCAGTGCAACAGTGATCAAATGAAGTATAACTGCAAATACTAAAGTACCCAAAGCATGGGTCAGAAACAAGTCCAGATGCATACAAGCATCGTGTAGCAGTGCAACCCGAAGTCAAGAACAGCAGCTACAACTCAAATGCATGCTCAATGAATCAAGTGAACACTTGTATACCTATACAAGCAACTGAAGTGAAGCCACAAGTGTACAACTACAACAGACCAAATGCCATCGAGTAAACAAGATTCAAGACAGTGCGCACCCTACCAATATACATGAAGTGGAAGTGGAACAGTTTCAACTAATTGAAATTGGAAAATGTAAACAATAAACATATATAACCACAGAATCAAGCAAGCCAATCGTGGAACGTCAGTATCAATGTCAGAGCAGTATCAAAGTTAGACAATTCAAACCAGAGAATACGGCACAAAAGCATAATCATCGTCACAGTCAAGTAAATGAACAAGTCGAAAATGCTATAGATATAAACACAAAAATGGCCAGAGTCGAAGCACACAGGAACACAATCAACGTCGTCAAAAACAAGCCAAAGTACCAAGGAATTCGAAGCCGTGAAAATCATGAAATCATGAATCTACGAAATTGAATTAGATGTGAGTGAGAAAACCACTCACCTTGACATCGAAGAGCACGATTTTGCCAGCCGATTCACGAAACCCTAATTTTCAGGAGGAACGAATGAAAGAAAATCACAAGGCTGCCATTTTTTTTCGTTTATTTTTGTTTTAGAGTTTTCGAACGAAATGAATGAAGGGGGTCGGGTTTGCCAAAAGAAACAAAGAGGGGAACCGGTTATAACTCAGTAATTATCACCGCACCAAAACCAAAGAAACGTGGGCCGAGATTAATTTTTAAAGCCCAAACAGAACTTGACCAATTTTTAAATGAATTTCAACTCGATTTAAAAATTCCAAATAGCAATTAGCTAGCCAATTTAATCGCCTAATGACGATAATTAATTGCTATAAAACCCCGGTTTGTTGCAATATATGAAGAAGTAAATGAGAATAAAATAAAGTTAAGAAACTTAAGATGAAATGATTCATGAATGAATATGAATATTAAATGGAAATCGAGTATATAAGTAAATAATAAATGTGAATTAAACTACAAAGAAACAAATGTAATACTTTAAGAATGGATTTATTGACGATTTCAAATATTGAATGGAAAATTTTTATGTAAATAAATGAATGAAAAATATCGACATTGTATGAATGAATGAAAATAAATGACAGTAAATGATAAAAAAAATTGAAACCAATAGAATGAACTTAAAAACTATTTAAAATTCATTGTTGTTTGGCTTATGGGACGTTTGAGAAATGATACTTCAATTTGTTTAAGGTTGTATGAATAATCTATTAAGTAATTATTGAAGACTGTTGAGCACAAGTTACACTTGGTAGTTTATTTGCCATCCTTATATGATGAAAAGTGTCTAAACCTGGACAAAACATTTGTCTTGATTGCGATGGATGTATGATGAATTCTTTTGTTGTATATGATAGTTGTACTATTTTGTTTGCATAAGACTATTGTTATGTTGTGTTGTTTGTATTACTAATTGAAACATCTAATATATTTTTCATTTTACATATTCTAACTCTTTTGCATTATGTGAGTCAAATACAGGTTTATGGAAGCAATAGCTACTACTTTTGGTTTTCATAAATAAAGTTTATTTGCCCGACAAATAGGTACGTTTTAGGATTATGGTTTTTGGAACGATATTTTATTGTTTTCCCCATGGTTTGGGATATTTTATTATTAAAATATTGTTTATATCAATATTGTGATTGTTGATATTATTATTTTCCGAACCTAGCTGCGCAAAGGAGACTCTGCTGAAATTTTCCGTAAATTTAGGACATAGAATTTTTTTGTAGAAGTCGAGTCATTTTCAAAATTTTGTTAAACCTAAATATGTAAGTTTAATTATTTGTAAATTGACTATTATGAATAACACATACCAAACCTCCTGATTTTTTCTTGTTTCTTTTCGAGGACAAAAAGTTTTTAGACGGGGAGATTGTAATGACCCGTATTTTTGATAATTAAAAATATAAAGTTAAATATGATATTTGAGATTTAAATTGTAACGACTGGTTTTATTTTAGTTGTAATATGACACTAAAGCTAATTTATAATTTAAATCCAAGATTTATCATGGAATATTTAATATTAAAAGATTACTAATTTCTGTGTAATCAGAAATGATAAAAATTGTTTACTTTTAATTTAGGATTTAGAAGTGATTAAATCAATTTAATAATAATTTATTTAATTAACGTGTAAAATTAGCCTTTTGGGCACTGTCTCGGATTTCGATGAATCTAGTCTCATAAGATCCGTAATAGTGAATGATTATAGGGTTTCAAGTTTCGTAGCAATCAGACTTATCATTTGATCATGCGAGCTCAAAACACGTAAAAATCAGTTAATAAAATTTAAATGAATATAATCTGATTTCAAAATCTAAATTCTATATACAATGGAATCACGGTTTGAAATTAGTTCCATTGAGTTTATAAATATCGAAAACATATATTTTGAAACATTGGATGACATATTTTCGTTTCGGGAATAAAACGAGCTTTTTGGGTCGTTGTTATCGTTCCGACCCAATTCGATCTGTTATAAACCCTAGCAGCTTCTTATTTTCATTGTCTGTACTTACAACTTCTATCTATATGTTCCATTACATGTTCCTCCACAATAGCAGACACACGAACCCTAATTGCAAATTCAAATTGAAAATTCAAACTCTTCAAACCACATCAAATTATATATCGTTGGAAAGCTCTCGACGAACGCAATCTCTCTCTCTCTCTACAATTCCTTTTTCGATTAAAGGCTCTATTTGTCTAGAAATCGACGATCATTCTTAGCCGTCTGTTGCTATGATTTTGGATTAACAACGGATCGTCGACCAATCGACGATCGAGAGGTATAGGCTTGTAGAGGGCGATCAATAGAGTAGATCTATGGTATTAGTTTGGGTGGCAAGTTGCCAAAATCGCTAGAAATAGCACTAAAAGGCGGCGGTGGACTGATGATGGTGGTGTTCGGAGTTGGACGCGTGGCCATGAGGGATTGCGGTGTGGGCCGAGAGGACTGGCGTGACGTGGTCAAATCGCGGTGGTGGCACTTGTAGGTGGCACGACAGGAGGTTTGTTAGTGGTGGTCATGGGTTCTAGATTGAGGCTGAAGCGGGTTAGGCCACGAGCTTGCGTTGAGGAGGGTAGATTTTATAGATTTGCCCTTTGTTTTAATTTAAATTTCATTTTAATATTCAAATCTTCTAACATTAATAACTTTTGCATACGAGCTCGGATTCACGTGCAGTTTTCTCCATTGCGATCGTATCGAAATTTCGGACAATATGGAACTTGTTTGCTTTGATTTTCGAAGGTGAGTGATTTAACCCACTTACGCAAAATTGAATTTTTTATTAGTTAAATTAAATTTATGAAGTGATAAGAAATTTATTGGCTGCTGTTTTGTAGTTTAAATTGACATTTGAATTGAAATTGAATTTTATATTGAGTTAAATTTCAATTTAATTGCTTGTTAAGCACCGACTATCGATGATTTGAAACTGTTGTGATATGTTGATTGAATTCGATGTTGATTGTTATTATATGCCTATTAATTAAAGTTGGATGCATGGTTGTTTATTTATTTTTGAATAAATCTCTATTATTATCCTATTATTTATTTGACATTCTGTAAATTGTCAGTTGAAATATTTCGAATAAACTAAAAAATAGGTTGAAATGATATATTCCTATGTCAACTAATTTTAGGTTGAGATGATATATATCCAACCCATGTAATTAGAATTGAATTAACTGATCACTTGGCCATAGGGTAAAAAATTATATACGGACACCGGATTTGTTAAATTCAATGGTTTTAAAAATCTTGAATTTGGATTTTGATTAAATGACATTATTTTAAAGTAAGTAAATTATGGATTTATATGAATTGAATTATTTTTACTTCGAGCTTTGAAATGTGAAATTGAAACGGGTTAAAAGAAATTGTTTTAAAGAATCGAATTGGAAATGTGAAGTTATAATCGATATATGACTTTAATTTCGAAATTTTATTTATTTTAAGGATTTATACCCTAAAAATTGAACAATGAGGTTAATGTGATTTAAGTGATTTAAATCAGTAAATTAAAATTGGAATCAAATTTGACGATAAAAATATATTCGAAAATTAAAGTTATTTCGAATTGAAATTGAATCAAGTGGGTTTGAAACTAAATTGAAATTGAGTCAATTAAATTGAAAGATTGGAAATTGAGTTTTGTTGATTCATAATTTGAACATGGGTTCCAGAATGGTGGAAATGAAAAGAAACTGTTTGACTTGGTATTATTTTCGAAAATAAATTATTTTAAAACAAACTGTTTAAAATCTATTTTTTAATATTCAAATTATTTTGATTTCCCAAACTATTTTACTATATAAACTATTTTCAATACTCAAACCCTTTTTATATCAAACTATTTAAACTATTCAAACTATTTTATAAAATTTCAAACCGTGCAAGGTTGAGATGTTTATGTTTAAATCGTTGATTTAAATGTGAATGTGGTTAAATGAGGTTATAACCTAAATTGTAACTTGAAATGGTATTTTCAAGTGAAAACGACATATTTTGGGCAAATATGATGATTTTGAAATGAAGGATATTTTGAATGAATATGATATTTTGATATCAAATATAAACCGATTCTGAAACGTAAAAGAACCAACCGGTGCGAAAAATGACGTTTGGTTGTTAAAGAGACTGGGTCCTCTCATTGGCATACTCATTGTTAATATTGGAACCACTTTGACAAATGTGTATATGGTGGATGATCCAGAATGAAGTCATTGAATTAGGTGAACGATTGTTGGATTTGTAGAAAGTGAGCGATGATGGATAACCCCGGCTCTTGTGCCAATTTGAAATGACTAAAACATGATGGCATATTAGGGCCAAGTGGCCTAACTACCCCTAGCGGACACACCTCTTCGTATTACTATATTGATGTTGGCTCGATCGATGCACCTTGATTTGATTTGATTTTGGGGTTGATGGACCTGGTGTGCGGTCATAGCTATGATGCATTACCACCAGCCCTGTGACCCGAACTGGTAGTATCCTTCCTTGGCATTGCCTCCCGTTCCTTGTCATACTCTTTATCCTTATTCGCAACCACTACGATTTTGTTTTAGTATGGCACCTATCGACGACTCACTAGCTACCGACGTTACTGGTTGTGTTACATGACCTGCATATACTACCTGCTTCAAAATATGTTAGGGGGGTCAATGTAAAGCCTTAATGCTGAGAAAAATATTTACTTTATTGATTAGACATTACATATGTAGTGTATCTTACTAATAGAGATAGTTTAACGGATCCTAAGGGGATGGAAAATCCCGTAACATCTCTTAAGTTATTGCACGCACGTATACACTGGATAGAAGATGTAAAATTCCGTAAACATCTCTGAAGCTATCACACTCATATTTATTTGCTGTTGATTTAACTTACATAAGAACTTTTATTTCTTATTCGATTGTTTTGTCTTTTCATTATGCTAGGGTCAGCTTGATTTTTTTAGTGTTTGGAGACATTATTTCTAGAGGATGAAGACAGAGTTGGGTATATTATATTAAAAGTATTATTCCGTAGCATCATTTTGGTATGTTTTTTATTGTACTCCGATTATGTTGTAAATTTAATAATCAAATGTATATTATAAAACAGCTTAATGAACTGTTTATTTGATTATTATATTTTGTCATTCCACTACGAGATTCTTTTTTTATTTCCTTTCTTTCTTCTTATTTTCTTATTATACCCCATTGACCATTTAGATTTCTGCACTCTTTCTACGTCCTTGTGACCATTTAGATCCCTCTCTACTTTTCATTTTCTAATCAAATTCAATTAAAATAACGCGGTCCAGTCTCAACATCGCGGCTCACCGTGGCAGCTCCACAATTACCGCTACTAGTATATTTGATATTAATATTCAAATAGTTGCTAATTTTTTATGTTATAAGCTTAGAGGCATATAAAGTCAAAATTAGAATCCAAAACGACCTCACTCCGTAGATCACCCAAAATCAAAATCAAAATCCAGGACAACTCCACCATAGAACTACTTCTCCTCCATCGCGGAAACTACCCCCCCCACCTCAACTCCACCATCTCTCTCGCTCGGGCCCACCGCATCCTGTCATCTTCACCGGCCACCACCGCTTTACCCTTCATTCACCCATACCACAACACCGCAATATACTCGTTAAGTGGGGTATGACCTCATTATGGACGGCACCTTCAGATCCAAATTTCTCCCAACCCTTTATCGAGGTCTGGATGATCCTGTGGTGGAGAAGAAGATGAACAAGGCTTTTTTGTTGGGGATTTGCGGTTCGAGACGAATTTGATGGCGATGGCGATGAAGACAATGTTGTACTTCCGACTTCAAGGATATATGGAATAGTTTCTTTCAGACAATAGTTCAACCCACCAGGTACAAACGGGTTATCGAACTATCGACTTTTAGGTTCAACGAAGTCCTAAAATAGCGAAATCAGATTCAAAGTTTGTACGAATTTGATCCGACCAAGAACACTTTAGCAACGATTTCTGATGATGCAATTTATATAGAATAGAATGAAGAGAAAGAAGAAACAAATCTACAACGATTCAGCGTTTGCAACACTTTCAGATGTTATAAAATATAGAATAATTGGAAGTGCAGTGATTAGCAACACTTCCCCGACGTCGCAGATTTGTGCAAGAGGAAGAAGAAGAGCGCTGGAAAAAACTGTTTTTTAGACATCTTCTAGGCGTTGTTATTTATAGTGGTGGAGAGGTGTCTATACGCCAAGCGTCACAACCGTTTGCAACGGTCGCGTCTATTCATTTTGTAATGGTTCACAACTGTTACAAATGGTCGCGTCCATTCATTTTGTAACATTTCAGAAAACGTTACAAATTTCCCGCCATCAGTTCAAATTTAGAATTTTCGGTTCTGGGTCCTTAACGGGCCGAAATCTGGCCCGTTACCGTTTACATATTATCCAAAAATATTTTCGGATTCGAACCCGAAACCCATACCCGTACCCGAACCCGACCCGTCCCGGCCCGGTTCGGTTCGGTGGGACGGACGGCGGCGACGCGCGTGTGGTGTTGCATGACTTCTCTCCCACAACAAAGCAAACATGTGGGAGTCCCAAGGCCCCAACATCCACATGAGAAAACTATATTTATACAAATATAGTCTTCATTCTTCTAGCATGTGGGACTTTCTTCTTTTCTTCTTTCTCTTCCAAAAAAAAACACCAAATCCCCCAAAGCAAATTTGAAAATTTTACAACAATCTACCGTAATTTTTAAAATAAATAAATAGAACGGCTGCATCACTAGAGTGACTTCCTACATACCCAAGTGGGATCAAGCCTATGTAGTTCTAAGATCAAGTTTTGCATCATCGTGAAAACCAACACATAAATAAAAGGTATCTTTTGGATTTGAACCTTTACTTAGTGTAAACCATTCAAAGTCTTATCGAGATTCTATGGTGAACGAATCTTGAACCAAGTATCCCTAATGATAAAACCGGAACAATCACACATGTTGATTTTCTTAGGTAAAGTGTTCTGTATTGCTCAGCACATTAATGGCTATATGCTTAAATCCTGGTTCATGAGTTAACTTAGAAAGCGGTCTTACTTTCCTAGGAAACGGCCTGATTTCCATACTCATATAGGTAAGTCTCTTAAGGTGTTTCTGCGATACACCTTTTAAGGTTTCTAGACTTATTAAGGATATATATCCAGCCTTTGTTCTTGCAGAATCCAACACTAAATATTAAGGGATTATCACTTTAGTGTTCCATAATCATTCTCTTAACTTGTTGGTACTCACTGAACTTTGTCTATCCATTTCAAGACATAAGTTGGGTTTCTATTAAGGATGATCAACCTTCATTCACAGAACTTAGTCCCATTTCTTGTGAATTTATAGAAACCATTGCCTTTGGAAGACTCTTTGTAAGTGGGTCAGCCAAATTTTTCTTCGTTTTTATGTAGTCAACAGTTATTACTCCACTTTTGAGTAACTGTCTCACCATTTGATGTCTTAGACTCACATGTCTAGACTTTCCATTGTATGTCTTATCAGACACATTTTATATCGTTGCTTGACAGTCACAGTTAATCAAGACTGCTGGAGATGGCTTCTTCCATAAAGGGATTCCTATTAATAAATTCCTAAGTCATTCCGCTTCTTTACAAGCATCTGCTAATAAATCAATTCTGACAACATTGTTGAGTCAGAAATACAGGTCTGCTTCTTGGAAGCCCAAGACACAGCAGCGCCTCCTAATGTAAAGACCCATTCCAGTCGTAGACTTAGATTTGGATTCTACATTGTTTCAGGTTGCATCATCATATCCTTCTATTACAGCAGGATATACTTTATAAGATAAACCATATTCAATGGTTCTTTTCAAATAAGCTAAAACTCTGGAAATAGCTTTCCAATGTTCGAAACCTGGATTACTCGTAAATCGACACAATACGCTTATAGCATGTGCGATGTCTGGTTTAGTGCAATGCATAGCATACATAAGACTCCCAATAACACTGGAATACTCTAGTTAAGAGATAGTACATCCAGTGTTCTTTTCTAATTAAATACTAGGATCTAAAGGAGTTGGTGCTGGTTTTTCATTGTAATGACCATACTTTTGTAGGAATTTCTCTACGTAATGAGACTGAGTTAGTAATAACCCCCTCTTTCCTAATAATTTTAATTCCCAAAATTACATCAGTCACTCCTAGATCTTCCATATCGAATTTAGAAGACAGAAACTTTTTTAGTTTCATTCACACAGGATATATTGGAACCAAATATTAGCATGTAATCAACGTATAAACATATTATAACAATATCGTTGTTATCCATTTGCTATAAATACATTTATTAGCATCATTAACAATGAATCTGTAACAACCCGCTATTTTGGACTATTCGCATCCACACATGTCGGACTTGAATAATTCAAAATACCGAATTGTTAATTTAAATTTGGCAAAACTCAGATATACAGTAAATAAATAATCACAGAAACACAGACACAGAGTAATAATATGCAGCGGAAGTAAAAGAGATAGTAGTTCATGAAGCTACTATATAAATATATAAGATACATCAGAGTTTACAGCAGAAGAGTAACACAATACATCAAATACAAATCAAAATACATCACTGGAATCATCGAATACTGAAGCAGAATAGATGGCTGGATCTTCAAGAAAAGCTCCAACTCCAAAGGTGAGTCTTGAAAGATGAACCTCTCAGTCTGACCCGAGCGTAAAGCAAACACAAAACACTCGAGTCGGGATTAATATTCTCATATCAATAAATCCAACTCAAGTGAAATAGCAATCGAAATACAAGTAACTCAAAGGATGGTGGAATCACCATCCTCTAAGGATCCGTTGAACTATCTACTATGTAGTAGTGTATGCTAAATAGATAATGTCTATCAGTAATATAAAGTATCAAAATAGTGTTAAGGCTTTACCATTATCCTCCTTAACACATTTTATAAATGTTATAATCTATACAGCACTGTAAACTCCACCGTAAACTGGTGGGATATCAGGGAGTACTCCATAGGTATAACACAAAACAAATTCGTAGTGGTCGCGTATATAGGGATACAAGTATGACAAGGCACATGAGGCAATACCCAAGGTAGTGAAACTACCGTTTGCCAGATCCGGACTGGTGAAAATGCATCGCCGCAGCGATCGCAACACTGCGAAAGAACACTCCTGAAATTCCGAGGGTGCACCAATCAATCACAAGTAATGAGTAGTATTTACGAAGAAGTGTGTTCGCTCGAGGTGGCTAACCCCATTTGGCCCGGCACGGCTCCTGATTTTAGTCATTTCCAATTTGACACAAGTGTCAAGGCTATCCATTATCGTTCTCTTTCTTCAGTCATGGCATACATCATTCCAACCACCTCATTCTGGATCATCACTCCGCGTATAGTTATTAAAGTGGTTTTCGGTTTAGATAGAGAGTATATCCCTAACCGATTCCGGTCTCTTTAATAACTTTCGTAATTATTACACTGATTGGCCGTTTAGTAAATTTCAAACCAAATCAAATTCAATTTCAATTTCAATTCGTAAATCAACATTTCGTTTGCCTTTCTAAATCAATTTCCAAAATTTACGTTTCAAAACTTCCAAATTTCCATTTCAAAATATTATAATTCGATTTCAACTTTTATTTAAACAATTCAAATATTGATTCAAGTTCGTATAAAAGTTTCATTCGAAAATCATTTAAATTGATTTAATTTAACATTCAAGTCAAATTCAAATTCATTTATCGATTTCGTTCAGAATTCATTTAGTAAATTTGTCATTCAAAACAACTTCTCTTTAAATTCCAATTCATTTAAATCAATACTTACGTTCATCTTCATTATATCACAACATCAAATTGAAATAAATTAAATTCGTCAAATCAATTCTTTAAATTATAAGTCTTCCGTTAATTTCAATAAATCTCATTCATTTCAATAAATCACATTTTATTTCTTGTTAAAGAAATTCGATTACACTTATTTGTTTACTTAGTTACAAATTTCAAACTCAATTAATAAAGAAACTAAATTTCACATATTCGAGAAGTTCAAATTCACTTATTAACTTACTTAAATTTTCCAAAGCTTAATTAATAAATAAAGAAACTCAATTTCATTTATTAACGAAGTTCAAATTCACTTAGCCAAAAGTCTAATTTCTCTTATCAAAGAATTCCATTTTTATTCAATTATCAAATAATTCAATCTTATTCAATTATTAAATAATTTCAAACATAATTATTAATAATTTCAAAAATTGATAATTACAAACTTGATTATCAATTCAACTTAATTATTAATTCGTTTCCACTTAATTATGAATTCAACTTAATTATCAAATCATTTCAACTTAATTATAAATTTAGCTTAATAATTTCAAACTTAATTATAATTTCAAACTTAAATTATTAAATGATTTCAGATTTAATAATTTCAAAACTCAACTATTACTAATTCCAAATTATTTATTAATAATTCCAAATTTAATTATTAAATAATTAAATTTCAAACAACGTTCTTTCATCAATTACTACGTTAATAATTGTTTCAGATTTCAATCTTTACATTTTCCTTTCATAAAATTCAAATTCCGACTTCATTTCAAAACTTATTCTTTGCTCGAATAAAATCATTATTTTATTTTTAAATCAATCTATTGACCAATCGGGTTTTATCAAATTCTCTATCCTAGGTCAAATTCATTTGGGTATTTATCATTTCAACCCGATTCCAAATTCAATTCAAGATCAAGCATAATAAAGGGAACTTGCAGTTGTGATAACTGGGATGGTGTCAAAGTAAATAAGCAAGCAATAACAACAATCAATAACAATCCAATAAATTAATTCAAATAATCCCGAAGAAATCTTATTAATTCGCACTGTTATTTGTGCGAATTAATATAATTATTTCTAGAATCCACACTATCATTTCATGTAGATTAAAGATTATTGCATTAATATTTATACCGTTCTCCACGATATTTATTATTCAATTTCAAACTACATCAATTTATACAACATACATTTAAACGGTTCAAGGTGTCGTTAACACTATTTCTACGTGTCAATTTATTAAACATTCAAATGGGTCATATTATACAAATTTAACTAATCAACTTCAACACATATCAATCGCAAATTATTAACTATTCTACGTCAATTTTATTTATCACTTACAATATTAACAATTCAACGTCCAATGTTAACATCACACAATCAATCCATTATCCACCAAACTGGATTATTATTGCATACATAACAGAAAACGGTGTCAGGTGTCACAGGTGAACTGATATAAGTGATAGCATACATAACAGTGTAAACAACTAACAGCAGCATATTTTAATTGTCGTTTCAATTGAAATCAAATTTAATAAATAAAAAAACATTAATCGTGAGTGATTACACTATACGGACACTGAAATATACAAGCACGAATTTCAAAGCATGGCGAGATTGGCACGAATTCGACGGTCAAACTGATAGATACGAAATAGAATAAATCAAATCAGAATTGGATTGATGCAAATAAAATTGGTATCAGCGAATTTATATAACTATATATGTTTATAAATCTTATTTTAAGTTCAAATATATTTATATTGAAAGTACATGTATTTAAAATTCTATTATTCAAAATAAAACACATATTATAATATCAACGTCTATACTCTGCTATAAAAACCCAAATCATCAAAATTAACAAACACATTCATATTCTTTATAATAAATCACATATGCGTCACAGTTCATGTTATTAACAAAACAGTCTATAATTAAAACAACTAAAAGGAATATCTTATTAAAACATATTGCTTACTAAATAAAATAGTCTGTAACTAACGTATAAAATGTAGTACTTAAAATATATAACTAAAACAACCCTTTTTGCAGCTACACTTAAAACATACATGCTATAAAATATATAATATATACAAGTTCTATAACAATGCAGACCGCTACAATCGATATATAATATATGTACACAAATAAATACCTGTTACTCAAACACATATGCATTTATCTAGGAAAGTCATTCTATGCAGACAACTTATATGTTGTAACCATATACTCGTTTATTAAGACCAAAAGTATACAATACAACTTACGTACTACCCAAATATACTATGATGCAGACCTCTTTATATTTATGTTTATCACAAAACTTATACACATTACAAACTATTCCTAACTTTATAAACTGACATATATATATTACACATGCTCAGCATATACTAGTTGCCTATATACTATACTACATGAACATATAATATATATTGTACAGATCATGCATACTCCATGTAATTATAAGCTAACCAAAATTCATACAATAACAATTACATTTCTAAACAATTTCACTTTATATAAACTATTACAACATAATATATACATCTAATTTCTTATACCAGCTTATTTCTATAGCTCACAACATATATATGTATATTAAAATACATGGCTAACAGAGCTTGTACATAAAATCCAGAATAAAATATATATAAACAATATAATTATATTCATACCATTCAAAAGAGGTGAAAGAGGTTTTGGAGGCCGGGTTACGTGACCTCGGAGATGAGGTGGTGGGGAGGCGACGTTGTAGTGGGTGGCAACATCGAATGGCAGGGAAGTTCTGCACGGAGAAAAGGGAAGTGGTGCGGATCGGGTTCACGGCTGCCAGGTCGAAGGTGATGTCCAGGTGGCGGCTAGGAAGTGGAGGTCGGTGCTGGCTGTTGTCGCGTGAAGGAGATGATGTGGCCAGGTAGGGAAGCGGAGGTAAGGAGGACGCGGCTGCGGGTACGCAAGTGGGCGAAATGGAGGCTGGAACGGCAATGGAGAAGCGGCGTGATTGGGCTTGGCTGTGGAGGAGTTGGATGACATGGATCTCGGCTAAGCAAGTTTTAAGTATTTTCTTTTTTTTTTTTTGAACAAAAGAGCATAGGAAGGAAGAAAAATGAAGAGGCACAGATGCTATATTTGAAGAAGAGCAATAGGAAAAAAGAGGAAGATTATTCACTATAGTGAAAAGGAAGATAATATTTTTTTTTGAAGTGTACAGAAAAAAGTTTACATATGAAGGAATGAACCGATAACAGGGCAAACGAAACGAACCTACTTTAATGAATTGAACGTTGGGAATATAACTTTCCTTAAATTTCGAAAATAGAAGCAACGGCTACATATTTTTTCAGAAAATAATCAGAGCAATTAATTAGTTGCTTGGTGGTCACGGTTGAAGTTGAAGTTCAAAAGAAAACTCGCGAATCCGGTAACGATACGGTTACCGGTTTTTGTGAATTCCGTTGTGTACCGAACTTCAAACACTGGATTGGATATACCGTAGAGATTAGCACGAAGAAACGATCAAAACGGTATACAGATATCAGTGGTACGATTGAATTATAAAAATTCCAAATTTCTACTAGCGGAAAATGCGTAAAAATCGCAGAAAATTAAGACCGACGGAGCCAAAAATGTCCGAATTTGGAAAAACAACAAACTGACATCTTGCTCATAAGATTGTTTAGAATTTTTCTATGTAAAAATATTTTGGTTTTGAAAACGTTTTATCTTCATCGCTTTTTAACTGATTAGATTGAAGTAAATTTACGCGCGACATAAATTTTCATATTTTCGGACGAAAATTTAACGTTTGCTATGTTCAACTAGATGCATTCCAAATATCAAATTTATATTTCAAAATTTTATCATTTAAAATCCCATAAAATTTCAATTAAATACGTTACTAAAATCGTTAAAATTTAAGCGTTGTTACAGAATCCATATGACAGTGCAACTTTATCAAACTTCTCATGCCATTGCATGGGAGCTTACTTCAGGCCATAAAGAGATTTCACTAATTTGCAAACTTTCTTTTCTTGGCCTGGGGTTTTGAAACCTTCAGGTTGTTCCATATATATCTCTTCTTCTACATCTCCATTTAGAAAAGCAGTCTTTACATCCATTTGATGTATATCTAATTTATGAATTGATGCAAGTGCAATTAAACAGCGTATAGAAGATATGCGAGCAACTGGAGCATATGTATCAAAGTAATCTACTCCATGTCTTTGCTTATATCCCTTAGTAACTAATCTGGCTTTAAACTTATTAATGGATCAATTTGTATTCAACTTTTTCTTGAATATCCGTTTACATCCTATAGGTTTAGCACCAAGAGGTAAATCAGTTAAAACCCATGTTTGGTTTATCATTATGGAATTCATTTCATCATTGATAGCTTCTTTCCAGAAATTAGAATCACCGTAACTCATAGCCTCAGAATAAGTTTAGGGATCGTCATCGACGTTCATTACATATTTAGTCACATTAAGGACTTCGTCCTTACTGCCTTTTGCAAGATATGTAATGAAGTCAGGACCATAGTCCTTCTTTATTCTCGCTCTTTTACTTCTCCGTTGTTCAGTACTATTATCTGATACAGACACTTCCTTGTTGTTTTGAGCAGGAGCATAATCATCGTCATTGATATCATTAGTCATACTAGGTTCTGGGCTAGATGATCTCAATGGGATCTCATTAGTTTGATTTTCAAAAAATTCTACATCTACAGATTCTATAACTTCTAGGGTGTCAAGAATAAGAAATTTATAAGTTATACTATTAAGTGAATATCCTATGAAAACACATTTAAATGCTATATTTCCTAACTTTGATCGTTTAGGGTTTGGTTTTCTAACATATGCTAAGCAACCCCAAATTTTAAGTCTAGTTAGGTTAGGTTTCCTATTAAACCGTAATTCATAAGGGGAAATATTATTCTTTCTAAGTGGTACTCCATTTAAAATATAACATGCAGATAACATAGCCTCACCCCGTAGGTTATAAGGTAAATTAGAACTTATGAGCATGGCATTAACCATTTCTACTAAAGTTCTATTCTTCCTTTCAGCAACACCATTTTGTTGTGGTGTATATGGGGCAGTACACTGGCGAACTATAACTTGTTGTTTACAAAACAAGGTGAATTCATTTGAGAAATATTCACCACCACGATATGAACGTAATATTTTAATTTTAACTCCTAATTGTATTTCGACCTCTGCTTTGTAAATTTTGAATTTGCCAAAAGCCTCATCTTTAGTTCTTATTAGATATACATATGCATATCTAGTATAATCATCAATGAATGTTATATAGTATTGGTTACCACCATAGGTGATATGAGTTTTTAAGTCACCCACATCACTATATACCAAATCAAGCAAACCTGTTTTCCTTTCTGCGGATTTAAAGGATTTCCGGTGTATTTTTGCTTGAACACATATTTCACATTTGGAGATGGTATCGAAATCACAATTAGAAATTAATCCTAATTTATTCATATTTCTAATGGATTTATAATTAACATGTCCTAATCTACCATGCCATAAATTAATAGAATCAACAATATAAACAGAAGATTTCTTTATTAGATTCAACTTAATCATGCCGTTACAAGAGTATCAACATCCAATGAATTTACCATTCTTAGACAACACTAGCTTATCAGACTCATACACCATCTTGAATCCTCCTTTGTTAAAAAGGTATCCAGAGACCAAATTCTTACACATATCAGGTACATAAAATACATTGACTAATGTAAGAACGTTTCCAGAGGTGAGAGGAAGTTCTATAGTGCCTTTTCCCAGAACTTTGCTTGGAACCTTATTTGCTCCGGTAACTTTGTCGGCTTCTCCTTTATTTTCTTCATAACTCTTGAAAAGATTACGGTCTTTGCAAATGTGAGTGGTTGCTCCAGTATCGAACCACCAATCATTATCATTGCCACTAACGGTGTTCTCCTCTTGCACTACAGCCATAAGCGAGTCTTCGACCACATTCACTTTTTGTTGTTTCTTCCGCAAACGGCAGTCTCAGGCATAGTGGCCGGGCTTGTTACAAAAATAACAAGGACCTTTATTTTTGTTGTTGGTTTTGGAATGATTTTTCTTCTTAAACTGTGTCTCATTCTTTGACTTTAATTTATCAATAATTTCAACATTATTTGCCTTAGAATGGGACTCAGTTTGCGGATTATCATCTAGATCGCGTTTACGAGAGTCTTCTTCAATACGAAGACGACGCTGCAAATCGTCTAAATTATAATCCATTTCCGCATGTTTCATCTTTTTCTTATAATCATTCCAACTATGTGAAAGTCTAGAAATTATAACTCCAACAACGAAAGATTCAAGAAGATCAATTCCAGCATCTTTAAGTTGATTCACCAACAGTAAGATTTCGCTTACTTGTCCAATTATGGACTTATTGGTGACCATTTAGAAATCCATAAAATTAGAAATAAGAAACTTTTTATTACTTGCCTCGGATATGCGGTACTAATTCTCCAGGGCTGTCTATAGTGCCTTCGCTGTTTCCAATGTCCTATGAGCATTGTGGACCGGGGTAGATAGCGCATTCAGAATATGGCCTCTGCATATGAAATCGTCCTTTTTGCTCTTTGCACATTTAGCCTTTAGAGAGTCATCATCTTTATCAGTTTCCTCCGGGATTTCTTCCAAGTTATCTTCCAAAATGTAGAACAACATGACGACGATCAGGAAATATTTCATCGTCTCTTGCCAACGAGTGAAATTGTCGCCATCAAAACGCTCCAATCGAGTTAGATGCTGATTCACAACTTGTAAAGCTCTCAAACCTTCCATGGTTGAAAATTATTGTCTGAAATTTGTTGGAGATTTGCGGTTTGAGACGAATTTGATGGCGATGGCGATGAAGACAATGTTGTACTTCCGACTTCAAGGTTCTATGGAATAGATTCTTTCAGACAATAGTTCAACCTACCAGGTACAAACGGGTTATCGAAGTATCGACTTTCAGGATTCAATGAAGCCCTAAAATAGCCAAATCGGATTCAAAGTTTGTACGAATTTGTTCCGACCAAGAACACTTTAAAAATGGTTTCTGATGATGCAATTTATATAGAATAGAATGAAGAGAAAGAAGAAACAAATCTGCAACGATTCAGCGTTTGCAACACTTTCGGATGTTACAAAATATAGAATAATTGGAAGTGCAGCGATTAGCAATACTTCCCTAGCGTCGCAGATTTGTGCAAGAGGAAGAAGAAGAAGAGCGCTGGAAAAAACTGTTTTTTTTAACTTGTTCTGGGCGTTGCTATTTATAGTGGTGGAGAGGTGTTTATTCGACAAGCGTCACAACCGTTTGCAACGGTCGCGTCTATTCATTTTGAAACGGTTCACAACTGTTACAAACGGTCGCGTCCATTCATTTTGTAACGTTTCAGAAAACGTTACAAATTTTCCGCCATCAGTTCAAATTTAAAATTTTCGGCTCTGGGTCCTTAACGGGCTGAAGTCTGGCCCGTTACTGTTCACATATTATCCAAAAATATTCTTGGATCCGAACCCGAAACCCATACTCGAACCCGACCCGGCCCGGCCCGGTTCGGTCGGTCGGACGGCTGCGGCGCGCGTGTGATGTTGCATGACTCTCTCCTCACAACAAAGCAAACATGTGGGAGCCCCAAGGCCGCAACATCGACATGAGAAAACTATATTTATACAAATATAGTATTTATTCTTCTAGCATGTGGGACTTTCTTCTTTTCTTCTTTCTCTTCCAAACAAAAAACCCAAAGCCCCCAAAGCAAGTTTGAAAATTTTACAACATTTTTGAGGGATGGGGCTGGATGAGTGGTCCATTGAATGTTTATGAAGGTTGTTTTTGGCTGAATTGATGATGTGTTCAAGGGGAAACTAAATAAGTTTGTCCTTGAGTTTTTCTATGATATCTCAGTTAATTCAAGAATTAAGGACGAACACACATACTCATTTAAAGTATTGCTATAGTGCTTGAGGAAACACCGGTTGAATATGATGTTTTTGGTGGTTTGAAGTTTGATTTCTTTAATGCATTGATTTCAAGTTGGCATCTTAGTTGGTCATACATCAAGGAAACACCGGTTGAGTTCACTAGCCTTTTGGGTCAAGTATGTCATTATCAGAAATTTACAGCCACAACTGTACAAACATACAGACATACACACATGCGCACACAAGCACACGTACGCACACATAGGTAAAGTGTATCAACAATATTGAATTACGCATAAGCCTATACACTCTGCCCATAGGTTCGAGAGTTATTACACAAGAGAACACCTACATACCGATTTGGGGACCAATGCATCATTACATCCAATGCAAGTAGGAAACGCTATCCATACAAAGTCATAACCATCAATCATAATAAATATAGGATAACAACAATAATAACACACTCATCCATTAAACATCACATATGTTTGACAAAACCCATAGTCAACCCCAAGCGTCAATTAAACTGACAACAACAAATATACTCACATATGTATTAATCATAGACTATTCGTAGTACATCATCTGAATAAGTATAAATCAAACAAACGTGTACTAACCCACTATATCAGTAACATAAACACTAAATCACCAAATATGTATTAACCTAACATATTATTAACACAACACTAAATTATCAAATGTGTACTAACCTAACATATTAGTAACACAATGCCAAACCGTTGTAATGTGCATTAACCCACTATATTAATAACACAAACATCAAATCACCATATAATATAAAAACGAACACAATAAAATCATAATTAACTACACACAAAGTAGTAGTAATAGCGAAATATCGTGCATACGGCCCAATGCGATTTCATCGCCATATAACAACATTTGTGATAATTCAAATAAATAATTAGTTAATGTTACATCATCCAAAACATCATATTTACGACCATTGTTTTCTCTTAAGTATAAATTTATTTTATTACTATTTATTATAAAATCAACTTTATTTATCTTAAAAGGACAATAATTCTTCTAAAGTGGTAATATACTTCAAAATCCTTTATTATACTTCTATTACTTCAAATCCTTAAACATTATATTTTCTATCAAAAATAGCAATTTACATCAAATTATTTTTCAAAAAAATTATTATTTTACATCAAGATATAATATATATCGAAACCTCTTTAATATTTTCTAAAACTAATTTATTACTTTTTACTTCAAAAATAATAATATTCCATATTAAACTTCAAAACTCCTTTAATTGTTAGTTGCATCAAAATAATAATAATTTAACCTAAAACTTTGGAAACATGTCTTATGAATTTTAGTTTAAAATAGGTTTTCCTTCATTACTTATGAATTTCCGTAGAAATTCATAATTAATAACATTGTTACATTTCTTACCTTAATTCCAGTTTAATTTGTTAAATCACTATTATTTACAAATTTCACTCAAAATTTGTAAATAATCTTATTTTTCATTCATTTATCTAATTTTATCATTATTGCACAACTTCATCCATTTTATTTTAATTAATTACATTCAAAATTCAAATCCACAATTAATTATAATTAAACATGTAATAATACAACAGTAACAGTTAAACCAAGACACAACATATCTAAAATATTTAAATATCCAAACAAATTTATTGTAATACAACACATATCAATAACTATAAATTTTCATCAGTGACTATGAATTTAAAAATTTTAAACCATAATTAATTAAATAAAAAACCATACCGACACGGTTTTGCAAACCGCCTCAAAACTCAGCAATCCAATTAAATCAAATCAAATCAAATCAACACCATTATTTATGAAGTTTCATCATGGTAAACTTTTTAAAATATTATCATCGAAAAGTGACTAATATATTATTACTTGATCGTGTGAAAAATGATCAAATCTTTTTTGAATTGTTCTTGAATTAAAAATTATATAACTTTTAATTGTATTTTCTTAATTCATTATAAGATTGTACTAAACATACAACAAAAAAATTCCTAGTTTCTTATTTCAATACAAGATTGTGCTATGCTTTAGAAGGACTTCTAATACAACAATTAATATTCTAGCTATGATACTGATATTTTTCAGTATTGATACACATATAGATACACACACGTGTATGTGTGTGTATATGTATGTGTGTACAGAGAGAGATAAATACACACACACATACACGCACACATACAAATACAAGCACACATAGATATATATAGAACCTCAATTTGGCTACTCCTCTAATCCCCTGGTTTCGACCTCAAGTTCTGATTTAATTTATAATATTTTCTTTCTCTTTACACTACACTACGGAAAGTATTATTATTTAAATAGAAAACACTATAAGAAAAATTTGACAGCAAAGTCCATCAAAAATTTGTCACTAATCCTAAATCTATGACGGATTTATAATGGATAGCCCCCTTACTAAAACACATGTGGAAGACTAGTCATAAATAAAATAACAATGGAAAATCAACATAATTTGTGATGGACCTGCCATAGTGCGTAACAAATATAATTCTTTATAACTCCGAGGTAAAATAACTGTAATAAAAATTTATTGCTCATCTGTCAAAAACTAATGATAAAACTTTGATTTTTTTAATACTTAATTAATTATAATTTGTTCTGTCATAAATCCGCTACAATTTACTATACGAAAATCATAAAGAACTACGAATTTGCCATGTGAAATTTTTTGAAAATAAAAATGCTTGCATAGTACATTGTATACTCCGTCACAAACCCATGACAAATAACAGTTACAGATCGTTTTATTTATTCTCTTGTTTCATCCTAACAATCAAATAATATATTTATTACTTTAGAATATTACATGAACAATTTCATCAAAAACTATACCAAAAGAGCATATTAATAAATACATGGATAAAAGATTAAAATAAAGTAAAAGGAAATCATACAAATAGTAACCAACAAATACAAGTCACAGTATATAAATTTCAATGTGCATGCCAAAATATATGCCAATACATTAAATTTCAACATGCATACCAAAATTTTATCAATCATACCAAGCCCATAATAATAAGATGTTTCCATGAATCAATTAGGACCAAATGTTACAATCTTTGTTCGACAACTTACACAATCTAAGCTCAAACTCTTTATGCTTTTCAGTATCATGTCCATCCTCAATACACTGCAAATGAACCTCATGCTCTTTTGTAATCTATCGACGATGTGTCTCACGCTCCTCCTCAATCCTTCGATGCTCTGTCCCAGATTGTTGACTTAATTTCATTGTTCGAGCCTCGACACGTTACATTTCCGCCGTTAAGGCATACCCTAGATTTTAACTCCTATGTTGTTGTACTTTCACTCATTAGCATCCTTCATCACTGGGCAGCATGTGGTCCAATCAACAATTAACAATACATGTTTTTCTTTAAAAATTACACTTCAAGAACATTAAATTTTGCATATATATTGATATGCAACATTATCAGTTATGCACTAAGTAACAAATCAATTATTCATAAAATTACTTACATCATCAGGTAGGTTACCACCAAGATATGCACATCCCTTTCAATTTAATGGGCTCAAAGCATGAAAAATCAATGTTTGTTGCTCTCGTTGAAGCTCCATCGCATCCTCATCATTCTCTTCTCTAATAGCGGTCAATCGCTCGTTACATGCAATATGATACCTAGCCTATAAATATACAATATCATCAAATTTTAAATTCAATCAACCCATAAATTTAATCGAGTTGCAATTCACAACTCAGTTTCAAAACTGAGGTGCACAACTAGGTTTTGTGCATCTGACTTCAACTGAGTTGCCCAACTCAGCTTAAAACTGAGTCGCCAACTCAGTTCTTAAACTGAGCTGCACACAACTCGGTTGAAAACTAAGCTGCCAACTCAGTTATAAAACTGAATTGCTGGCGGAGTTGTGCAACATGATATGTGTTTCTTCATAAAGGTTCCAATTCACTTGAGACTACCCTCTTCTTGTGTAGAAATGTTGAATCCACAGTTGAGACATGTTGATGTTATGCAACTTGTAAAGGCATGTAGCAGGCAGGATGAAGAAAATGTTAAAAAAATCAGTGCTCGTTGCTACCTAAAGGCATGTTGAAACCTGAAGGCCCAGTTGCAACCTAAAGGCTTAGGATGAACCTGTAAAGGCATAGGTTGCATGCATGGCCTGACACTACAACAAAAACACCTTTTAACAACTGTCAAAAACAGTTGTAATAGATCTATTACAACGGACAGCCGCCCGTCGTGATATCCAGAGTTGTAATAGAGCTATATTTTTTACAACGTTCTTCCACAGTTGTTAAATAATCTTTTACAACTGCCCATCGCAGTCGTAAAAAATCTTTTACAACTACCAGTGGCAATTGTGAAAAAGTCTTTTACAGCTGTCAATAACAGTTGTAAAAGACCTTTTCACAACTGCTATAGGAAGTCATGGGTAAAAAATGTGAAATAAAAAAAATTAATTTTTAAACACATTTTGCAATGCGGTAAGAACATATAAGCAATGGAAAAAAATTGACATAAATTCAAAGGGATCATAATTCATTCACAGAGAAGACAACACAACTTTATATTCAAAATACAAACTATAATCATACACCATCACGGTAATATATATACATTCTTTATTGTTAAAGATGATTGCAAAACCAAACATCCGCTTGAAGGGCATTCTTTCTCCATTAAGTAGTCAAGCTTTCAAAAAATCACCTGCAAAAATAAAAAGTTATGTATTAGTCGCAATAAAAAAAGAAATTATGATCCAACGATGTAGACATAGTGGTAGGTAATGAAAACAGTGAAGATGGATAATGCCTGTAATGGATACATTCCCTGTTTAAAAAGGCAAGTGGATAATGCACGCGTACAACTATCATCGTATTTTCGTAAAAACATAGAAAGCATAAAAATAGCCTGAACAAAAACCCAAACAAAATTTCTATGTTTAATATAGTATAAATTTCTACCAAATTGAACTATGTAATTACACTTGTGCGAAAACACCAGATTTGGGATTTGTAAAAATATATGGCAAGAAACAATATGCAAATAAATACACCAAAAAACATGCAAATGAATGAACATCAGATCAAGTTTGTTTCATGTTTACCATAGCCAGATGAAATCAAGTAATGAGGCTGAAGAATGATCATATTAAAATTTATACAATTAGACAAAAATACAAAACCAACTATAGTTCTGACAAACAGTGGTAAGTATAATACAAGCTTTAACATTACCTCCGCATCCTTGCTCTATCAACAATTTGTTATGTTTTAGTTACCATGTTGTACTTGAGAAAACATATTGCCAAAGACATTAATCAGTTCTGGTAAATGGTAAAGAAATATCTAATTTAAAGTTCATTAAATTATAGAAACAATTTTTTGTTTATAGTTTATCTCAACGTGACGAAATTGAATGCACACAAATTTAGAATACCAAATAGCAAGTGACAAAAGACATTAATATGTGCATAATAATTTGGAAGCTTGGGTTTGGTAAACTTTTCTTGCATACCTTAAAGAAGTTATGTCTGCTAAACTCGAACAGCGTTTGAATTGAAAGAAGACACCACATAGACACATAGTTACTTTTTAGCGCACTTACTAGTACTCTAAACATGGTTGAAGAAGGCATTTTTCGTTTAAGTTTGCTAAATGATGTATTTGAGTTAAGTCTGCCAAACTTGAAATACATTTAAATCAGGAAAAAAACACACTCACACACCTGCTTTTGGAACGGTGCCTTTCCAAAAGTCTTTGGAACACTGCCTTACCAAAGGAAGTCCACACCTGCCTTTGGAAAGGCAGTGCTATGCACTGCCTACGTGATTCTGTGGTTACATGCCTACTCATTGAATTGGACATCTCATTCAATTGTGTCTTTTATCCCTCCTTCTTTTCTTTCTTTTTCATAGCTGTCATAATTTGTTTATTAAGAATACGTTTTAATGAATTTTGCAAGATGCTTTCAACTAAAGTTTCAAAAAATCTATAACGACATCAATAAATAATGTAAATGTGTGATTAGCTAATTTATCTGATCACGGTAAAAATTACATGAAAATTCACATTAAGCATGTAGATACACATCTTCACATTAGAATAGAGTATGTTGCACTTCCTATACAGGTATAGATCTGATATGTTTATATTGGTACAAATAATATTGCATGCTGCATATGAATGTGTAGCTTCAGATGAACCAGTTGCTGCTGAGTTGTTTTATAACAGCTCGACGTTGACAATTTACTAAATCTACAAAAGTCATAATTTACTAAATTTACAAAAATCATGTGGTACGATGGCTTTGAATGAAATTTTAATTTTAATTTTAATTTGTGGCTTGGCAATCTGATAGTAATGAAAGAGGAATGGTAGCAGTGGGTTCAAATTCCACTTTAAAGTTACAAGTCAGAAATTTAACAGTTTAAGATAACAGTTATTATGATGAATGGCAAAGCTACAATTAACAATGTGTAGGCATCGATGGCCTTATGATTTAGCTATAATGTTGCCATTATCCCACCTAATTTTTCATCTAATTTTAGACACCACAGCAATAACTTTCATTTCTTTAATGTAAAAACAATAAAGAGCAAAAATATACCATGTTGCTTCAGCATAGGAAAGTCCCTACCACTTTACCAAATACTCCGGCATCACATCATCACTACTGGTCTTGCTAATTCTATCAACGAATATCCTCTCAATCTAATCATAGTATATCATCAATAATGTCAATTCCATAAAGAAAAAGAAGAGAAATATAAGATTGTAAAATAAATATGGATATCATAATATTAACCTGGCTATATTGCTTTAACAGATCTAACTCTATTTCCTTGCCAACATCATGTACGTCAACCTGTTGCAAAGAGTTTCAACCACTTTTAGACATACATGTCTAACAGAATAGTCTCCATTGGTGGAAACATAACTAGTCAAGGCACAAAAGCTCTGAATACCACGGAACTGCAAATATATGTGCAGTGTGCTTGTTCAACAAAACGTACACCACCAGTGTTATAATAGGATCATATAAGAGGTTGAGTAGCACTTCCATTACTGAAAATGCACTCGTTAAGAATTGCCAACTAGAGTAGAGAAATTCCATTAAAGACACGCATAAAAGATGTTTTTCTCTGATATCCTAATAACAGGGTTGAAATCAGAACCATTAGCATAATATATGCAAGAAAAAACATCTGATTCTGGAAAAACATGTCCAGCAGACTCAGAACTCAAATACAAAGATATTATTGTGAGGATGTTTTCATTTGAGAAGATAAGCGTGCTCAGTCAACTAAGAAAAGAATATGAGCCTATATTACATAGAAAATCCATATACATCTCCAACATTTTGTACCATATATATTTAAACATGAATCATGATACATAAAAACAGAGGCCGTTGTGTACAACATCAAAAGCGACAAATATTTAGGTGTAACCAACGGCCTAAAAGAATACTTAAAGTCAAAACTAATATGCCATTTCTTAGAGATTATACGCAAAATAGACATGATGATGAAATTTGTTTTCAAGTATAAAAACATTATTTCAAAAATTAAAACAATCGTGAGGTCACTAAAAAGAATATTGTTCCCGTGTGTTTATACTGAGAGCCTGGTACCAAGCTTCAAAAAGAACTAGAACCGCAAATCATACCTAGCACCGGCCACACTAGTTGTTTAATTAAATTACAACTAATCTATATTGTGCAATAATTTAACAGCAGATTTGAAGTCTGCAACCAATGATTTAATAAAAAATTCAAATAAATATTATATGGTACTTTATACTGTAAGTCCATAACTGATAATTATATTATATAAACGTTGTTTAATTAAACTACATAGAACTTAAACTAAAAACTCACGTCGTTTAGGGTTAGAGCTGGAAAAATCAAATTAGGGAAAAGGTGGTAGGTTGGTAGCAGAAAGCCGGTTGGTGCTGGCGGTAGACGTCGTGAATCATGAAGGCAGGCGGTGCAGGTAGGTGGCGGAAGGCGGTGACAACTAATGAACAACTTCGACTCTCTTTGTGACTCTCGTTACCGATTACAGTGAACAACTAATAAACAGACCCGAGAGGTTTCTAGAAGAGAAGACGAAGGTTGAGGCCGATGAGAACGATTTTAGGTATATTCCGTTTGGAGTGGGGAGGAAGAGGCCGTTGCTGATTTATTTTGGATTAAGAATGGAGAGATGGGTTATTTGGGATTTAGGGCTAAGGAAGCGCGTGAAGTGAAATTAATAAAAGAAAAGGGCGGTACGCCTTAAAATTTTAGTTTCCGGGGCCACGTACTAACAAATCCTTAATTTAATTATTGTAGTGTTAAAAATTATTAATTATAATTTACTAATTGTAACTTATAAATTATTGAATATAAATTATAAATTATTAATCACCAAAAGTTAATTAATAAATATTAAATATTACTTCTTAATTATTAATGATTACTTATCAATTATTATTTTTTAAATATAATTTTTTTATTTTATTTTATTAAATTAATACTAATTCATTTTAGTTATTATTATTTAATTTAACTATTAATTATTTTTGTTATTTAATATTGATTTTTAACTTTTATTATTACTATTTAATTTTTATTTAGTTAATTATTTCTTATTATAAAAAAATTGTTGTTAATAATTAGTTATTGTTATTCGATAGTACTTATTGTTTATAAATTATAATTAAATAGTTAGTACATAAATATTAGTTATAATTACTTAATATTCCAAATTAATTATTGTTATTTAATAGTATTATTTTTTATTATTAATTTGTTATTAACTATTAAATATTATTTTTGATTATTATATTTTTAGAATCAATTATTAAATTTTAATTATTAATGTTATTTTTATTTAATTATTAATTATTAGCGTTAATTATTAATTATCAAAAATTAATTCTAATTTATTAATTACTAGTTATTATATTAATTATTAACTATATTAAATAGTAATTATTAATACTAATTATTTCGTATTTCAAATTAAGTATTATTATTTAATAGTAATCAATATTTATTATTAATTATTGATTGTTATATTTGAAATATCGATTATTAAATATTAATACTAATTGTTATTTCTTAATTATAAATTATTAATGTTAATATTAAAAATTAACTCTAATTTATTAATTATTATTTATTTAATAATTATTAATTATTATATTAATTATTGATTAAATTAAATATTAATTACTTCACATTTTAAATTACTTATTATTATATAATACTAATTATTATTTATTATTAATTCCCTAATTATTTATTAATTATTAAGTATTAATATTTGATTATAATTATTATCTAATTATTACAACTGGTAAACAAAAAGTTGTAATACACACCTATTACAACTTAAAAAAAGAGTTGTTAAAAATATGCATCTATTACAACTAGCAACAAATGTTGTAATATGCATCTATTACAACTGACCAAAAAGAAGAGTTGTAAAAAATAGGCATCTATTATGACTTAGCAAAAAAATGTAGTAACAAGGATCTATTACAACTGGCAGAAAAAAGTGTTGTTAAAAATAGACATCTATTACAACTGACAAAAAAAATGGTTGTAATAGTCATTTATTACAACTGGTAAAAAAGAAGAGTTGTTGAAAGTAAGTTTATTACAACTTTCTGAAAAAAGGGTTGTAAAAAACCTCTATCACAACCGACAAATTGTGACAGTTGTAAAAATACAGTTGTAATATGGTCTTTTTGTTGTAGTGTGAGTTTTCAAAAACATGTTGCTACTCAGTTTTCAAACAAGTTTCACACTTGAGACATGTTTTGCAACTAATTTTTCAAAAAATCATTGTTTCTCAAAATCAATGCATGGCTTACTGCATGCTCCTACTCTCTTCAAAATCAATGTTTTTTAAAATCACTCAGTTTTCAAAAAATCAATGTTATTCAAAATTCATGTCACTCTATATATACTGCTTTTTGATATGAGTCTATATCTACTTTTCTTCCTAGCACTACTTTTTTCAAAATCAACTTGATATGAGTTTCAAAAATCAACGTTTTTCAAAATTCGTGTCCTAAAATTGGGTTTCTCCTTATACTTCACGTTGCCTTTTATTCCTTGCTATCTCAAATCCAGAGGGAGATGTCATCAAATAATAGATAAACTGTAAAATGTGTTTGAAAATATGTTGCATTTCATAACGATTAATATTTATTATTGTAAATGAAGCAGAAACATGCTAAGGCTTAACAAAGGAGGCATATGCCTGCTAATTCAAAAAATTCAAGTATCATCCTAATAGTAGATCTCTGTCAACTATCACATTGAATTAAATTATTACGAAAAACGATATTTTGATATGGCTGAGCATCATTTATTGTAAATTTATCAGAAAATCTTCGGCAGTTGAGTCGACCCACTTCAAAATAACGGTAGTTGGATCATCCGCCATTGTTATCTCATTACTATTTTTGATATGAGGCTGCCTAAACATCTTGAATAGACCGCTTTATTTTTGTCATTAGCCTGTAATATAATATAATTATGTTATTCACTATTTGCTATAAAATATATTTAAATATTTTTTAAATTACCATCTTTTCCCCAGTCTCCTCCATAGAAATTGAACCACATTATGCAAACGTGGATTGCTCTTATGACTAAATGATGCCTCCTGTGACTTTATTGTTAAGTCTGGATGATTCCAATGCTCCAACCAACCTTTCCATTGATGCTCTAATACAAATGGTGGTATTTCCTCCTTATTAATTTCCAGTTCCTTCATCTTATAAACAATACATGAACTACATCCTATAGCTTTTCGGCACCAAGCCTCCCTCATCATAGAAAAGGTGACATCCTGTGGATCTAAACAATAAATTTTTGCCTAAAAAGTAGAAATGGATTACAATCATAATGAAGCAAATAGTGTATAGTGCATAATGATTATAAAACACTAGTCATCAAATTCTACTTTGTAGACCAATAATAGTTGTATAATTCACTACTCAATATAAAAATACAAATTAATTACCATAAAATCGGCAAATAAGGCTTTTTGCACATCGGCAACCACATTCTTCCATGAAGCGACCCAAAAATCACCGATACAATGCTCTATTAAATTTGATATTTTTTGGCATGCACAGAAGATGGATGAAGTACAAATTATTGTAAAATGTGTTTTAAAAATCATGAACATATTATCGTTTTCAAAATATCAAAGGGGGTGTAAATATTTTAGCAAAAGCTTTCATAAAATAAAATATTTTATATATTATGTCATTACAAAATAAGCACACTTAAGCATTGATCATTAAAGTCACTTGAAGAGAGGACAAAACCTACTTGTTTCATGTAATATTTTATCATTTTTCTTTAAACTTTCACTAAAATTTTGATGATTTATATTGTCTTCTTATTTTTAGTTCATAAAGAAAAATATTTTATATATTGCATCATTATAAAATACTTGTTAATACCATATGAACCTAAAATGTGCATAACTTAACTTTCCTATAACATCATACTCAACCATCCAATAACAATTAACAAAATATATAGGAAATGGTATAGAATGAAGAAAATGGAAGCCATTAGAGAGAGACAGACGATGTATTATTCATTCCTGAGAATTAGACATATATTTACATTACATAGCTTCCTTTATATAAAGGCTTCAGAGCAAAGGATTTAACATATTCCACGATGTGGGACTAAACAAAAGAACATAAAAACTTATTCATTTTATGATTTACATATATTGTAACACTCCCCCTTGAATATGCGTCTTCTAAGTCTTGAATGCTCTGATAACTTGAAATTTTCTATTTCAAAACATGTATGATGATTACTCCCCCTCATTATTATCTTGCTTGCATTTATCGATTCAGTCGATATACATATTGTTTGTTGCCTCATTAAAAACCTTTATTAGAAAAACCCAGTGGAAAAAAAACCTTGAACGAGGAAAAGAGTGTAACTTGTGAAATCATAAATATCATACTAAAAATGATATTCCTTCTAAGAGTTTGATACTTCAGGATCAAAATAATGTCTCATTAAAACCTTACTAAGAAAAACCCAATGGGAAAAATCTCAGTGAAGGAAAAAGAGTACAATGACATATTTTATTTTCTCATTTTTTCAAATGAAGTTTGATACTTCTGGATCAAATTAATGCCTCGTTAATACCTTACTAAGAAAAACCCAATGGGAAAAATCTTAGTGAAGGAAAAAGAGTACAATATAGCATGAGATATTTCAATAATTTACAGAATCAAATAGAGTTTGATACTTCTGAATCAATATAATACTTCATTAAAAACCTTACAAAGGAAAACCCGATGGGAAAAACCTTAATCAAGGATAAAAAATACAATTTAACTTATAACATATTTGAGATGTTATTTCTTGAAAAGGCGTTTGATTCTTCTAGATCAAGACAATGCCTCGTTAAAACCTTAGTAAGAAAAACCCAGTGGGAAAAATCTTAAATAGGAAAAGAGAGTACATTATAACTTATTTCAAATGTTACTAGGGAATTGATACTTCTGGATCAATGTAATGCCTCATTAAAACCTTACTAATAAAAACCCAGTGGGAAAAATCTTAGTTAAGGAAAAAAGTGCATTATAAAATACTTATGAATGCTCCCTCTGATTTTAAATTTTCCTCTAAATTCATATTCATATTTCGATAACTCAAATTGGTTATAGATACTCCTAGATCCATAAATATGCATCTCATTAATAATACAATTTATTAATAGTTTCCTTTTGATACAATCAAATTTTCTAAGATTGTTTCTTCCAAATATGGTTTGCATTTTATGCATTTGTATGCTACTTTTATGAAAAACACATCATGTGCTTCAAATTAGTTTTGCGCATTGCAACTATACATCTTTCATGAATATTAAAAATTTCATTACAACATTACTAGAAAGCAGGAAGTAATCTACTCATCTTGATGTATCAAGATTTTCATTACAACAATACTTAGAAGAAATCTGTAATCTACACTTCATGTTTTTTCATTCTTTATAACTACAAAAGTTATATATATTCTTCATAAATTTGTATACTTTAGTAAGTATTTACATATCGCAACTATTACTTCAATGGATATTAAGAGTTTCATTACAATTATACTTAAAAATAGGAAGTAATCTAATCATCATGAATTATATCAAGATTTTCATTACAACAATACTTAAAAGTAGGTTGAAATCTACTCTCTTTGTTCTTTGCATTCTTTATAACAATGAAAGTTATTTATATTCTTCAGGAATTTGTATACTTTCATTATTTAATATGATTTTAAACCACATTTATACCTTCGGGGTATATTAAGTATTTCAAGTACTTTCGGTACTTTGCGGACTACATGTCCATATTTCTCTATTATTAAAAGATTCATGATGGCCAGTCATGTTTTTCCCTAATTCAAGATTCTTAATCTATTTATAAATATAAGCGCTTCATTATTTACAATTTTATCATCGATGATTATTTCTTGTCAGTTCTAGACATGATTTATTGAGATCTCTTTAATTATGTTTTAGGTACCTAAACCACTTATGGGTAATTTGACAATCAAGTCATCGGTCTCTTCAAGAGCACTCTTAAGTATTTCTTCAAGAACACTCACCTCCATTATTTGCATCTTTATTACTTACTCCAAAAATATTTCCACCCGACTTCTCTATCACACTTCAGATGTGATTTATACCATTTTTAGTTCTTCTGGGATTTTAACTTATATTGGAGCAAGTATACTAGGGATATTGTCGACAATTTATTCAAGTCACTTAATATTTTGCGACCAATATTTAAATTCGATAATCAAAATGTACTTGTATCCCTTTTAATCCCCCCCTCAATGTTGACGAACATTGAATAATTATCGTCTTTGGATTCTTATTTTGATCCATTATGATATTGCTACTAGCAAATACATCATACATATTAATAATAGGAGGATAATTCTTTTATTCATTGATAAGATGCATTCAATCGATATTGATTATTAGAGTTTGTTCTCATTCATTGATCTAAGCTATTAGAGGAATTTACTTATTTTGTAGATCATTTGAATACACACATGACTTCAGGTCATTCAACATTTATGTTGATTGAATTTTAAATCACTAAATAATATCTATGCATAATCACTAAATAATAGCTTATAACAAACTTCAGGTTGTTAGCTAAATATTTACATATATGGATGTATACATGCGTCCACGTATCACATATATATTATAAAATTTTCATATTCTTTCTCATTTGAATTAATGATTTTTAAAACAAACTATTACAAGGATCCAAACTATTAATTTCTATTTATAAGTCAATGTCATGCAAACCTGTCAAAACTGCATGATAATGTTCAAAACATTTGGTTTGAAACCATATCGAACTTCCAGTTCGAACAAAATATGCACACAACTTCAAGTTGTTAAGTTTTATTTCTCAATTATATCTCAATATTAGTTTTGAACACTAATTATGATTACTTATCAAGGAATAATTTTTAATTGCATATAGACATTTCTACACATCTTTATTGAGAGTTCTGTAAAAAAAAATTATAGCAAAAATAATAATAGTATCTTCTTGATACTTGGAATGTTATAGATACAGATTTCCTCAGGACCGTATGTATAGCTCTCAAACTTTTAGGATCTAATCTAAACTAAATTAGGATCCTTTATAATCAAATTTCTATGCATTTATTTGGTTTAATAAAATTACCAAATATATAAGCAAATCTCTTCTAGAGATATGTTATCATTTCCTAATTTATTAGTCTCTTTTAGGGATATTTTATTATCACTACTTTTGGAGTGAATTTATCTCTTCTAGATATATATATATATATATATATATATATATATATATATATATATATATATATATATGTACTATTGGAATATCATATCAATGTACAATGTTTCTATTTGTAGAAATTACATAATTACTACCTTTACAATAACACAAAATATCCCTACTGGAGATTTTTGTTGTAACTATCATTGAAATGACATATCAAACTTTAAATACAGTAACAAAATTAGATGCACCAAATGAAAGTAAGATGCGAAGATATAAAACCACTACTTCTGGAGTGTAACATTGGTATATAATATCATTTGTTTTTGGATAAATTATTGTTATTACTCAAAATAAAATTATATCATTATTCCTTCAGGGAATATAATATTTCCTTTTAAGGAATTGCAATGTAACAAAAATAAAATTCATATAACATCTCTTCTGGGATGTTAGATTTTGCAATATAAATATAAATAAATCTCTAAAACATCTTTTCAAGAGATTAATATACACACATACACATCCAATTATGTTTGAAATATCATATAACATAATATCTTCAGGATATTTGGTTAATATAGTGTAAATGCTAAGATATAAGGTAAGGTATAACTCATTTGGAGATTTTTGTAATCTCTTGAATGCAGCATCATTTTCTCATATGCTTATTTATTAATTTTCTTTAACTTCTTCAGGAAGTACACCCTTATCATTTTACATAATTTCAATCGAGCTTCGGGCTTCTAATTCATGAACTTCAAGTTCATTAATTTGTTATGAATTTCAGGTTCTTAAATTTTGTGTAAACTTCTCCCCTTTCTTTGTACCATATTGTTAAAAAATAAAAGTGTAAACTTATTTCAAGACTTGTACATTTTGACAAATTAAAAAATACTGATAAGAATTCGAGCTTATAAAGTTTATCAGAAAATATTTTCATAATTCAAGACTTCAGGTCTTGGACTTTGAGTTATACAACTTCTGGTTGGAAAAAAAATCTTTGCGCAACTCCAGGTTGTTGTTCAAACTTATTTCTTTCATTATATCGAGCATTGTTTGCCAAAATGAATACACCATATAATAAACCATATGTCTATTCTTATTCCAAACATAAAAATACAACATCATTTAATTTACTGTAGCCAGTGCATTTATGATGATATGGTAATTTAATTTATTACCATGACGACAACATTTACTGCATTTATGATTAAAAAAAATGAATGCAATTTACCATTATTGTGGCATAAAATATAAAATATTATCACAACGAATTGATTTCTTTACAAACAAATAAATCAGTCTAACTAACTTTAGTTAGCAAAATTTAATCCCAAAGCTAAGTTTGATATACTCAATAATAAAATTAAATGAATACCATAAGAGAAACTTTATTTCTTAACAGTCAAAATTTCTAAAACAACTAAATTAACTCTTATATATATATATATATATGTGTGTGTGTGTGTATACATACATACATACATATATCCTTTTTTTTATAATTCAAGTTTCTGCTCTTTTATTGAAACTTCTGGTTCTTTATTATAAGAAAACTTGAAATTTAATAATAATAATTTATGGAAACTCAAGCTTATAGCATTATAGGAACTGCATGTTCTCCACTTTTATTTCAAATGCTAGAAATTAAATTTACCGTATATGTTTTCATTAACGTTTCCATTCACTTCAGGTGTACTAAATCAATATTAATATTGGACCTAAACTAATATGATCTTCTAAATAAGCATTATTCTTGTATATGTTTCTCTAAGAAATAATAAAATATTTCTTCTGGAAATATAAACAATATATATCAAAATAATTTCCAAAATCAAAATCCAAATCAAAGAGTTTTCGAAATGAAAACTTCATTTATCAAACATGTATATATTACTTAGATCTATATCACAAACCAAAACGTAATCAAGATCAATAATATTTGAATCAACAAAAGAAATTGTCAAATTCAAAACTTGCTTTCCAAAATAATGAACTCAAGAAAACATGCAATAATAAGCAAGTTTGAAATCAATTCAAATCCAAATTCAAAAAAATCACAACATTTTATTTTTAAACAATGTACAAATCTCAACGGTATATTATTTGAGTGTGATTTTAAGATCTACAATATAAACAGATCAGAAAAATAAGAACAAAAAATCGGATCTATTGTAGGATGACATCTGAAATATAATGACAAAAATACATGTACAGTGGAATAAGATCTATAAATTTAGATCTATAACAAAATAAGATCTTGAAAAGATAAGATCTATTAAAACTTACATCCAAATCTAAAAAATTAGGAAATAGATATAGAATTGTGAACCAAGAATATTTAAATCTAGATCTAAATTAATCGCAAAATAAATCTAGAAAAGCAGATCTAGAAAATTTCGAACCTGATTTCAATGGTTGAATAAGAGGAAGAGAAAGATCTGATTTCAGCAACTGAATAAGAGAAAGAGATGTGCCTACATGAAAAAAAATACATTGGAGAAAAAGAAGACCGTGTTGATAACGCGTTATAGAATGAAGAAAATGGAAGCCATTAGAGAGAGATAGAAGATATATTATTCATTCCTGAGAATTAGTAATCTATTTACATTACATAGCCTCCTTTATATAAAGGCTTCAGAGAAAAGGATTTAACATATTTCAGGATGTGGGACTAAACAAAAGAACATAAAAGCATATTCATTTTATGATTTATATATATTGTAACAGGAAATGAATTTTAGGTGATAAACATCGGTTTTTGTGCCAAACTCTTCATACACTCATTTCAAAAATTGAAGTACGTCTATTTTAATATGAAGTTTATACAAACATTAATATTATAAATTCTGACTTTTATACATTGAATATTAAGGAAAATCCCTTTTAACATTATACGATAAAGTATTATACATATATAATTCTTTTGACTTTTATAACTCGTTTATAAACTTTTGCAATGAAATAATCTTTGTAGCAACATGTTATTTGTCCTAGTATGGCCATAATTGAGTTAAAGTTGGTTATACAAAGTTACAAACCCAGTCAAAAACTGCTGAGCATATCTATATAAATGGAGGATCGTCTATGGTTACATGGGATGACAAAAAACAGATTCAAATCGTAAATGGATCTTGATTAGCAACGTAAAAATTATTGTAAAAATCTGTACTAATCTAGGATGGCGAAACATGAAATTTTACATTGCTAGTCATTCAAAAACGTGATTAAACATGCGTTGCTAATAGTCCACATAACGTGCATAAAAATAAACACAAATAAATATGGGATAAAAAAATAAAGATTAAATGTGCGTTGCTAATCGTCAAACACAGATTTTTAAGTTGCTAATCAGACAAAAACAGTTGAGCAGATCTATTCTATTATATAAGAAATTCAATATTTGACCATTAGTATTATGCTCTCTCATTCATTCTCAATCAACATACTCAGTTCTCCTTAGCTCCATGATTAAATTTTCATTTTTACCCTCTATAGTTATCAATTTTTCTTCAAACCATAAAAATATTAATTCCTACCTCTTAAAATTCCTATAATACATCTCAAGATGTTATAATTTGTGTAAACGTTTTGCAACTTGAATAATTATTATATAAACACATTAACAAAGAAATAAACACCTCGCTTATATTAACTAAGAATTAATTAAGCTAAATATTTAATTAATTTAGGAAAAGATACTTAAGAAGATATTTTCACAAAAGTGAAATCAAACCACATCAAAATCTAACAAAACTTTCATTTTACATTTCTGAAGCATTAAATTATTATGACATAAAGAATGATGTAATAAGGTGATGGTAAGGTTTGAAAAATATGGTTTACTTTGTGGATAAGTAAGGGCATTTCTATCCATTCAAGTTATGATATTTATTCCTAAACTTTTCCTATAAATACCCACCTCCATCTCCACTTTCATTCACACATTTCTACATCTTCTCCCTTTACTTAAGCTTACTTAATGGCTTCCATGCCTTCTAGAAAATAAAATATTATAGTAGCGAAGCTATACGAAAATTATGAGAAATACCACTTCAATGTAAAGATACTAGCCCGTATCATCACCAAACACCTCCTCCACCTCTCCATTGCTCACAACCACATCTCCTCACCCTCAAAGCCAAGAGAACTACCCAACCAAAAGCATGTCCGTGCCTACCCTAGCCTAGATCGAGCCCTATAGAATGAAAGGAGCAAGATCATGGAGCTCCGGAGTGAAAATATTGGAGAGAAGTGCCGCCGGTTTAATTCCAAGAAGATAAGAGGAAGTTTGAAGTACTACGGAAGCTTTGCCAGATTTTTTGGAGCTTATGAAGGAAGAATGGATTAGATGATGATTAGTTAAAGTTGACAAAAGTTTAATGTTGTTGGATAAGAATATTGGTAGGAAGAATTAATTAGAGACAATGGTTAGTACTCGCATTTAAATTTACTAATTAATCTCTAAATAATTCCAAGTTTAATGATATGAAAATATGTGTGTGTGTGTGTGTGTGTTTGTGTATTATATTTGTGATTACTTGGTTGATTACTTGGTTTGATAAATGATAAGAGAAATGGTTAGTAATTAACCACAGCTAATTTAATAAGAATTAAATCCACATAAATATGTATATGAAAATTGTTTAGCCTCTTAACGATTTTAAAATATCTAAAATGTTGAAAATGATATTATAATAATATAATATTATAATATGGAATGAAATGAAATATGAGTTTGAAATATGAAAATATTGTTTAAAATGAGTTCAAAATGGTTTAGAAATATTTTAGGAACATATAAAAGTGTTTTTATGAAGTTTCAAAAGAAATTGAAAAACAAGTCAGAACTAGGTGCGTAACGGTAGTTCGCGATTTCACGCCGAAGGTTTCAAATGAGCATATGAAATGGGATATGGCTCGAATTATTCGAGATAAGAATTTTCTGGACTATGGTATCCATAGTTTTTAAATGAAGAAATAAAATCAAGATTTCATCCTGTAAATTTTAAAATAAGTCGAAAACAAGTTTTAAGAAAAATCATGGTTTTGCAGTTTAAAACCAGAATTAGAAATTGATTTAAAATGAATATTTTTAAATGTTTAAAAATATGAAATAAACTTTATAAATCTTTGAAAATGTTTTAAAGGAAATTAAGTTATATAAATCAATTTCCAAAAGATAGAAAATTCGTTTTGATCGATGTAGCTTTTAAAACACTTTTCGCAGCACTTTTCACAAGATTTTTAAATAACTTGTGAAATATGGTTTTAACCTTAATCGTTCTTTTTCATATCTTTTATAAATGGTTTTTAAAGGAAAAATTAATATTTTAATAATGATTTGGAAGTTTTGTAAATCATTTCTAAAAATGAAAGGAGTATGCGAAAATGACTAATACATTTGTCCTGCTTGTGAGATCTAAATGGTAAAACAAGGTGCGTAACTAAGTTTAGAAATGGAACAACCAATACTCTGAAATAACATGGCCTCTGTTTTCTCTTATGGACGAGGGATGGAATAGATCGATGGGGAAGCCTAGATACTCTAAAAAAAATCTCATTTAAATTTTTCCAAAAGCAAGGAATTTTGAAAATAGTTAATTAAACTTGATTTTAATGGTATAAACGATATTCTGATCAAACTTTGTAAGATCTAAGGAGGAAACTTGTACTATCCATGTGATCTTGAAAGGTGATTCCACCGTTATTCTATGAATTGTACGTGTTGAATACGGAAGTTAATCTGGGTATAATTATTCTAATTTTTTACTCAATACAAATTAGTTTGGGGTTTATAGTGAACTATGTCTTAAATAACATTGTTTTTGACCCATTAAAATGTTATAATTTGAATATGAGAAATCTTTGATTTAAATTTAAATAAATGATTGGGAAAAGTTTTTCCTAAGTAAAAAGTGAAACGATTTACAACTATTCCAATTTAAAATAAGTTTTAATTAACCAAAGGATTTGATAAATGAGGCTTAATGATTACATATACTCTGAAAAAGATAAGGAAATGAATTAATGAATATATTTTTAAAATAAATTTGATCAAGTAATTAAATGTTGCGTGAGAATCAATTATATACCTAAATGCCTTTTTATCGATGGTTAGTTCGGAGGAACCGGGGTCGGATTTGGGTAATTCCAATCTGAAAACCACTTTGAACGGATGTATACGTTCGGAAGTGAAGACATGTTGAAGATGATGATTATTGAAGATCGAAGATCTTTAGAATGTATAGATTGTTGTCACGAGTCCTAATGGTTTTACCCCATATTATATTTATATGGTAGTTGTGTTTGCATTCTAAAATCTTCGTCATGTTGAAGACCAGAGATCTTCAGGTCGGAAGGACTGCTTGTTGTCATTCTTTGGGTAGCTCCCAATATAGAGACAATTATTATAGCAGTGTTTCTGTCGTGTTTTGAAATCTTCGGATTATAAGGACTACTCGCTACCGATCCTTGGGGTGATTCCTAAAAAAAAGGATGCGGTAGAAGGAGTGCCTTCGATTCATTGTCACGGTGTGGACTTGTATGGATGAGTGTCTAACAGTGCATTTCTGATCATATTATTTGATCTCTATCAACGTATTATTTACTTGGTAGCGAAGTTGGCAACTTCTCTTAGCTTAACACCTTTTCCTGAGACGTATAAGCTTAGGAGTTATACATTTATAGAAATTAGTTGTATGATTAAGGAATGGCAATGTTACATTCTAAGAGGAATGTGCTTTATGGAAAAATAAAGTGTGGCTTTTTTTAAAGAAAAGCATGGCTTTGAAGAAATTGAGCTTAGCCTCACGAGCTTCACATCTCGGAGATGATATGGCTAATTATGTGGTCTGTAGGACATATATTTTAGGGTATCTGTTATATGGGTATGGATGAGTTTAGTGGAATCTGGATCCTTAAGGCATCTATTGCCCTATTTATTTTAATATAGTAGCTAGCTTGCGAAAAGTGATGAGGCTTCGGAAATTGGTAGTGTAGCAAGTACAGTTCCAAGTAACTAGCTTGGAAAAAACGATAAAGCTTTCGAGGACTATAGTTGTTATGCATGGATCGAAGGAAATGATCATTAGTTCCCTATCATGTTGGAAATCCAATTCCAAATACGAGCTTTTATGGTTTTTATTGTAGTCCCAAAATAGTTGTAATTCTTTGCAAACATTTCAGCTACCTTTTTAGGTATCATATATTCCATTTGGTATATTCCATTGATCTAGCCCGGATATATTACCATATTTCCTTTATTGATACTTTATTTGTATATATATTTATTTGAAAGTGTTTTCAAACCGATGTCAATAACAATAATATCAAAGTGAATTTTGGTATAAAGTATTTTGGTTACATTAAGGTAAAAAATCATCCATTTTTATGTATGGGCATGGTCTTATGAAATACCCTTCCTTTCGAAGGTTTTGATTGACATCAACGTGTTCTATACATTAAAAAAATCGAGCATCTCATGCTGGTTTATCAAGCACGATCCGGGTATTTTTAATACTCAGGTCAGATTCGGGCAGTTTAAGGTTTAGTTGAAGACCCTTGAAGTTTCCAGAGGAGAGTTGGAGATCTTCATCTATGTATAGATGTATTCTATTATCTGCTGCTTCTACTACATTTATTTTTAATTTTCAGCATTTATAAGGACAGAGGCTTTATAACTGTCCAAGCTAAATCTAGGTTAGACTCAGTTTTTTATTCAATTTTTTCCGCTCTGAAGATTATTGTTGAAATAATATATGTTATTCCATTCGTGTCGGATTATGTTCTACCTTTATTTTTTTTTCCCCAATAATTGTGCTTTCTGGCACTTGGATTTGTGGCATGAGGATGTATTAGTGTTGATTTTCGAGGGTCAAAAATTTCGGTTGTTACAAGCTATCTCGATCAACAGTTCTAACGAGAGAAAGTACTCTCGACTGAACGTCCCTAAGAGATGCATAGATATGCAAAACATCAGTAGATTTCTTAGCAGAAGGATATAGGAGAGAATGAAAGACGAGCACACAGTTAGTCCCTAATTTCATATAGAAAGGCAGAAAGCAGTTGTACTGTTATGCTATCTCAAATGACCGACGAGCACGTAGCTAGTCTCTAACGTCAACTAGTCATCGTCTCTACTGAGGTGATAACATCTAATATCTCATAAATAGTAGACCTATATTTAGAAGGAAGCCGACATACCACAGTGCTTCTCTAGGAAAAGAAAATGACCGTGGCATGTTTTCTACAGTCCCTTAGTTACTCTCAAAATCATGACACACATATCCATCGCATGTCATAAACATTCTGCAAGACTATGCTATGCATTGGACGCGACTCCTACTTACCCTTGATAACAGGCTGTTGGTCCTTAAGTGACGTTTGGGCAATGGCTCTAATGAACGTAATATCCCTCAGCCTCATCCTCCTCAAATAATCAAATTGAAATCACAGATCCATGGTGCGACCTCGCAATCAAGACCGCTAGGATGGACACTAGCCTATCTGGCAGGTCCTAGTCACGCGCTCTCCATAATGGCATGAACCTTATGACCTAGATTCCCAACGAATACATGAGAGCGATAATAAATACTCTCGACTCCATGCGTCCAAATGAGTATATCTCAACATAATAAATTCTCAACTGCCTACCCTAAGAATAAATAATAATACTCGACCAGTTAGTGCTAGGAGGATAAATTTGTAAGTCCCAACATACTCCAACTTTATCCATTGGAGAGAGGAAGAGACTCTCGACTATTAATCTTTATAAAAGTGTAACGATCCAGAATTTTGGTTATTTGAAATTGGATATTTAGTTTATTTTAAATATGTAAAAGTTAATATTTAGCTTGAATTTCAAAAATAACTATTTATTGGATAATTTAATTATTGTATTTAAAAATTGAAATTTGGTTAAATAATTGAATCTTGAGTTTTAAGCTTGATAAAAATAATTTAAAGGTTTATAAAATTTATATTAATAATAATTAAGATAATAAAACTTTTTAAATTAAATTTAAAAGTGATTCAGTTTTAAAAATATATCGTTTAAATTGACATTTAAAAATAGCCTTCTGGGACACAATCTCAAAATTTGATAAAACCAGTTCCATTTGATCTGTAATAGTGTATTATTATCGGATTTCAAATTTTCTAACCTTTGGAGTTATTGTTTGTATATATGGATGTAAATATGGATGATTACTTGGTTCGATAAATGATAAGAGAAATGGTTAGTAATTAACCACAGCTAATTTAATAAGAATTAAATCCACATAAATATGTATATGAAAATTGTTTAGCCTCTTAACGGTTTTAAAATATCTAAAATGTTGAAAATGATATTACAATAATGTAATATTATAATATGGAACGAAATGAAATATGAGTTTGAAATATGAAAATATTGTTTAAAATGAGTTCAAAATGGTTTAGAAATGTTTTAGGAACATGTAAAAGTGTTTTTATGAAGTTTCAAGAGAAATTGAAAAACAAGTTAGAACTAGGCGCGTAACGGTAGTTCGCGATTTCGCGTTGAAGGTTTCAAATGAGCATATGAAATGGGATATGGCTTGAATTATTCGATACCAGAATTTTCTGGACTATGATATCCATAGTTTTTAAATGAAGAATTGAAATCAAGATTTCATCCTGTAAATTTTAAAATAAGTCCAAAACAAGTTTTAAGAAAAATCGTGGTTTTGTTGTTTAAAACTAGAATTAGAAATTGATTTAAAATGATTATTTTTAAATGTTTAAAAATATGAAATAAATTTTATAAATCTTTTAAAATGTTTTAAATGAAATTGAGTTATATAAATCAATTTCCAAAAGATAGAAAATTCATTTTGATCAATGTAGCTTTTAAAACACTTTTCGCAACACTTTTCACAACAGTTTTAAATAATTTGTGAAATATGGTTTTAAACTTGATCATTCTTTTTCATATCTTTTGTAAATGGTTTTTAAAAGAAAAATAAAATATTATAATAATGATTTGGAAGTTTTATAAATCATTTCTAAAAATGAAAGGAGTATGCGGAAACGACTAATACATTTGTCCTGCTTGTGAGATCTAAATGGTAAAACAAGGTGCGTAACTAAGATTAGGGATGGAGCAACCAATACTCTAAAATAACATGGCCTCTGTTTTCTCTTTTAAATGAGGGATGGAATAGATTGAAGGGGAAGCCTAGATACTCTAAAAAAATCTCGTTTAAGTTTTTCCAAAAGCAAGGAATTTTCAAAATAGTTAATTAAACTGGATTTTAATGGTATAAAAGATATTCCGATCAAACTTTGTATTAAGATCTAAGGAGGAAACTTGCACTATCCATGTGATTTTGAAAGGTGAATCCACCGTTATTCCATGAATTGTGCGAGTTGAATACGAAAGTTAATCTGAGTATAATTAGTCTAATCTTTTACTCAATACAAATTAGTTTGGGGTTTATAGCAAACTATGTCTTAAATAACATTGTTTTTGACCCATTAAAATGTTATAATTTGAATACGAGAAATATTTGATTTAAATTTAAATAAATGATTTGGAAAAGTTTTTTCTAAGTAAAAAGTGAAACGATTTAGAACTATTCCAATTTAAAGTAGGTTTTAATTAACCAAAGGATTTGATAAATGAGAAGGCTTAATGATTCCATATACTCTGAAAAAGATAATGAAATGATTTAATGAATATATTATTAAGAGAAATTTGACCAAGTAATTGAATGTTGCGTGAGAATCATCTATATACCTAAATGCCTTTTTATCGATGGTTAGTTCGAAGGAATCGGGGTCGGGTGTGGGTAATGCCTATCCGAAAACCACTTTAAACCAATGTATACGTTTGGAAGTAAAGACATGTTGAAGATGATGATTATTAAAGACTGAAGATCTTTAGAATGTATGGATTATTGTCACGAGTCCCAACGGTTTTACCCCATATTATATTTATATGGTAGTGGTGTTTGCATTCTAAAATCTTCGTCGTATTGAAGACCGGAGATCTTCAGGGCGGAAGGATTGCTTGTTGTCATTCTCTGGGTAGCTCCTAATATAGAGACAATTATTATAGCAGTGTTTCTGTCACGTTTTGAAATCTTCAGATTATAAGGACTACTCGCTACCGATCCTTGGGGAGATTCCCAAAAAAAGGGATGTGGTAGAAGGAGTGCCTTCGATTTCATTGTCACAGAGTGGACTTGTATGGATGAGTGTCTAACAGTGAATTTCTGATCATATTATTTGATCTCTATCAACGTATTATTTACTTGGTAGCGAAGTAGGCAACTTCTCTTAGGTTAACACCTTTTCTTGAGACGTATAAACTTAGGAGTTGTACATTTACAGAAGTCAATTGTATGATTAAGGAATGACAATGTTGCATTCTAAGAAGAATGTGCTTTATGGAAAAATAAAGTATGGCTTTGTTTAAAGAAAAGCGTGGCTTTGAAGAAATTGAGCATAGCATCACGAGCTTTACATCTCGGAGATGATATGGCTAATTATGTGGTCTGTAGGACATATATTTCAGGGTATCCGTTGTATGGGTATGGATGAGTTTAGTGGAATCTGGATCCTCAAGGCATCTATTGCCCTATTTATTTTAATTTAGTAGCTAGCTTGTGAAAAGTGATGAGGCTTCGTAAATTGGTAGTGTAGAAAGTACAGTTCCAAGTAACTAGCTTGAAAAAAACGATATGGCTTTTGAGGACTATAGTTGTTATGCATGGATCAAAGGAAATGATCATTGGTTCCCTATCATATTGGAAATCCAATTCCAAATACGAGCTTTACGGTTTTGATTGTAGTCCCAAGGTAGTTGTAATGCTTTGCAAACATTTAAGCTACCCTTTAAGGTATTATATATTCCATCTGGTATATTCCGTTGATCTAGTCCAGATATATTACCATATTTCCTTTATCGATACTTTCTTTGTATATATATTTATTTGCAAAAAATTTCAAACCGATGTCAATAACAAAAATATCAAAGTGATTTTTGGTATAAAATATTTTGGTTACATTAAGGTAAAAAAATCATCCATTTTTATGTATGCGAATGGTCTTATGGAATACCCTTCCTTTCGAAGGTTTTGATTGACATCAACATGTTTTATACATTAAAAAATTCGAGTATCTCATACTGGTTTATCAAGCACGATCCGGATATTTTTAATACTCAGGTCAGATTCGGGCAGTTTAAGGTTTAGTTGAAGACGCTTGGAGTTTCCAGAGGAGAGTTGGAGATCTTCATCTATGTATAGATGTATTCTATTATCTGCTGCTTCTACTGCATTTATTTTTAATTTTCAGCATTTGTAAGGACAGAGGCTTTATAATTGTCCAACCTAAATCTAGGTTAGACTCGGTTTTTTATTCAATTTTTTCCGCTTTGAAGATTATTGTTGAAATAATATATGTTATTCCATTCGTGTCAGATTATGTTCTATCTTTATTTTCTTTTTCCCCAATAATCGGGCTTTCTGGCACTTTGATTTGTGGCATGAGGATGTATTAGTGTTGATTTTCAGGGTTGAAAATTTCGGTTGTTACAAACTATATCGATCAACAGTTCTAACGAGAGGAAGTACTCTCGACTGAATGTCCCTAAGAGATATATAGATATGCAAAACATCAGTAGATTTCTTAGCAAAAGGTTATAGGACAGAATGAAATACGAGCACACAGTTAGTCCCTAATTTCATATAGAAAGGCAGAAAGCACTTGTACTGTTATGCTATCTCAAATGACCGACAAGCACGTAGCCAGTCTCTAACGTCAACTAGTCATCGTCTCTACTGAGGTGATAACATCCAATGTCTCATAAATAATAGACCTATATTTAGAAGGAAGACTGACATACCACAGTGCTTCTCTAGGAAAAGCAAATGACTGTGGCATGTTTTCTACAGTCCCTTAGTTACTCTCAAAATCATGACACTCATATCCATCGCATGCCACAAACATTCTATAAGACTATGCTATGCATTGGACGCGACTCCTACTTGCCCTTGATAACAGACTATTGGTCCTTAAGTGATGTTTGGGCAATGGCTCTAATGAACGTAATATCCCTCAACCTCATCCTCCTCAAATAATCAAATTGAAATCACAGATCCATGACGCGACCTCGCAATCAAGACCGCTAGGATGGACACTAGCCTATCTGGCGGGTCCTAGTCACGCGCTCTCCATAGTGGCGTGAAACTTATGACCTAGATTCCCAATGAATACATGAGAGCAATAATAAATACTCTCGACTCCATGCGTCCAAATGAGTATATCTCAATATAATAAATTCTCAACTACCTACCCTAAGATTAAATAATAATAATCGACCAGCTAGTGCTAGGAGGATAAATTTGTAAATCCCAACATACTCCAACTTTATCTATTGGAGAGAGGAAGAGGCTCTCGACTACTAATCTCTATAAAATTGTAACGACCCAAAATTTTGGTTATTTGAAATTGGAATATTTAGCTTATTTTAAATATGTAAAAGTTAATTTTTAGCTTGAATTTCAAAAATAACTATTTATCGGATAATTTAATTATTGTATTTAATAATTGAAATTTGGTTAAATAATTGAATCTAGTGTAAAGAACCGAAAATCCGTACTTCCTTGAGCTGGCAACATTCCACCACAATCCAGCCAAAGAGGAACGAACTTCCGAATCTTTAGGGTTTAAGAAGAAGAAAGAGGTAGAAGAAGAGAGAAAGAGAGAAGAAACAGAAACAACCAACAGAAATATGAAGACAATATCAGAATCTCACAATCGCAGCGGAACAACATATAATAGATAAATGAATATCATTAAAACAAAAGAACTATACATTTTACACATACATCACATTACATCACATCATCAGAGTGTACAACAATAAACAGCGGAAAGGAAATACTATATACAATAGATAATAGACTACGCTATCTGGCTCGCCTCCAGATCTGCACAGCAACTCCCGAATCCAGAATAACCTGATAACCTAACTCTAGACTGCCCGTGTGGAAAATAGTGGGCACCCAGAGTTTAGGAAAGGAACAATAAACTCCAGGTCAGTCATGTGACTGGTGTGAGAACTCAAAACAGTTTATCTTTAAAACAAGCAATAAGAGAATTTAAATTTCGAAATCCGCAATGCTTTTTAGAAAATGAAACTACCATAAGGCCTCCCGCCACACACACAATGCAAACGCAGAATTGGAGGAGATTTCTCCTTATGATAGTCAAAGATGCTTACTACGCAAAAATCAATCATTTTTGGTATTATTACTAGTGCATAGTGTAGAAAACAATTTCGAAAGTACAATATAAATCCTAGCCAGCATACGACATTTCGTCGTATGCCTACTATAGCTACCATGTTCAATAGCAGGTTACCGCCACATTCCATGGCAGGTTATACAACTAAAACCGTACAGGGCGCGTATTGTTTTGATTGGATTTCCAACAAATGGTCAGGCTAAGGAACTTCCTACTGCCACATGGGATCGCCTCTGGCGGGACGTCCCGAGAAACTAACGTTACGGTTAGATCTCTGCCAACACAAGGCCGGGTTACCTCTGTAACTAGGTAACTACTACACGAATATGTCATCCCCCGGTCCTTTGGGACCTTTATCCGAGCGCTCGATCCAACAACACCACACAGTAATAGATATAGTGTATCAACATGAGTAAGTATCTGGGCTCCATACCATGATACCACCCTTTTCCAGAAGGAAATGACATACCCTAAAGGGAGCGACCCTCATAACCTTGCCGCATATTCCTGTTTCGACCATTTCCGGGGAGTGAGGTCCTGACGAAGTCTCGTCCACAAAGCTACGCTTTGTGCAACAAAGCCATGCTTTGGGTCAATAGATGACCAAAGCAATGATCACAAAGATAAACGATCAAACAAATGATCATATCACACATGACCAACCAATGATCATCACACAGCAGCACTCAGCATGTCACATTACCAGATTGGGAATATATCGCTGATAACCTTCAACTACATAACCTCTGAGCTCGTACGTCTCAGAGAAGGGTGTTAAGCTAAGAGAATAAATTCTCCGCCACCAACAGAAATGTATTTGAAAGAAATCTGCTCTATATCTCAAAATGTAATGTCAGACACGTAACCATACAAGTCTGTTCCGGGTTCGAACAGAACCGAAGGCACTTCCAAAGAAGCCCTTGCAATCCGGGTATTCACAATCCCGATAAAATTTCCCATCACAAAGGAAATCTCCATACCGTAGCTAACGATGCAGAGACAATCGATAGGTCATCCTATCGTTTTCACAAATACCCGGTCTTCAACACCGGTCTTCAAATGCTATCCATAACGACGTATCACATATTCGGAATGGGATATACGACACAAAGGTCCTCTCCCGGCTAAACCGAATAGCGAGCGCTTATTTTGAAAATAAGTGTAGCATTCAATTTCAAACAATCACAACAATTACCATCCAAGGGTAAATACTGATAGTCGGTTATTTAACTATCAATAAAGATGCGCCACATCATCAGATTCCAAATAATTTTCCAAAATTATTTAATCCCAAAAATATCTTCACAAGATATATATACATACACCTTCCAAATAATTGCCCAAATTATTTGTTTTACCAAAATATCTTTACACGATATAATTTCACACTTCAACCATTTGAAAACCAATTTCAAACTATTTTTCATCCTTTATACCCTTTGAAAACAAATTTCCAAATCATCAAATAAATCCTTACCGATCTATTTTAAATTTACGTCCCAAATCCGTAAATTCATTTTCATACTTCAAATTAAATCAATATTTATTTTTAACAAATTCCCCTTCCCTTTATAAATTCCATAGTGAATTTAAATTCCAAATATCTACTGATATACGATTTACAAATCGATTTCAAATATTTGCTTTCAATTTACCTTTAAAAGATGAATCCTCAAAAACGTTCCATTTATATTTGAAAAGCATTCCCATACTTATTTAAAAATAAGTAATTCACAAATTTATTTATTTTCAACAATTTGAAAATATTCACCATACTTAAACCCTAGTTAAGTATATATTTCATTCTTCAAACATTCTTTTATTCACTTTTATTTGGGTTAAAACGAATGTTCCGTAAAACATCGTTACAACAAACCAAAATCACTAGAATAGGGATTCAAAATAAAAATAGCAACATAAATTCCAATACTACACAAAATATTTCCATTTGGAAACCATTCACTATAACAACAGTGTTATAGTCCATCATTTCCTCATTTTCTCGAAAACGCCTATTTCAACAATGAATGTTGAAATCTACGTATTCATTTCCTTTTATTTCTCGAAAACATCTATTTCAACAATGAATGTTGAAATCCAAGTTTTCGATACTTAATGCATTTTAAAGCATCTTTAAATCGTTTTAAAATTCCCTTTAAAACATTCTTCTCCCAAAACATGCCCATTTGACTTAATAATATATTCATCGTTTAAAAGAGTGAATATAACTCCTTTAACAAATTCTAAATTCAATTTACCAAATTACATTGATTTCAAATTTATAAACAACGTTTATAAATTCTATTTCTATTAATAACTTCGGTTTAGAAATCTCTTTTATTAAGCCAATTCAATTTATAAACCCAATTCCTATACCAAAAGTTCGTATTATAAGTCAAATACTTAAAATATTATTTATTTACCAAGTCGTTCCTTTTAAAACTTCACAAATTGTTAATCTTATTACTGATAAGATTTCTCACCTTTTATAATAGTTTTCAACTTATAAAAACCTCCTTTATTAACAATTTCTATAAAAATCCCCTTTTAAATGCCCAAAGCCATTTTATAAATTAATTACTTATAAACTTTTATTTTCAACATCAATTCATTTCATAACTTTCATAATTTATAAAACTATAGTTTAAATGAAATCCATTTTTATACTTCATTTTAACACTTAATAACTCGTCTTATAATTCCAAAAAATTTAAATTTATAGATATCAATTTATAAAATCTTTTACATAAACTATTAATAAAAATTACCCAAAAACCCAATTTAACTATTTTATAAATCTATTTATTTTAAAATTTTCCTTTTGGTTATATTTCATAAAAATCATAGTTTTATAACTTTAGTATTTAAAATCTTAATTTATTTAAAATGAATCAAGTTCAAAAATTTTAATAAAAACATATACTTGAAAAATCATTTAAAAAATCCTTTTAAATTCAAAATCGTTATCTTTAACTTTTAAAAATGAATCCGATGATGCAACCGCATCAAATGGTCAATCACGGGAATAAACATCATATATCGATATGATAGTTAACAATCAACACAATATTTATAAACAAATAAATATTTGCGAGGAATCCTGTTGGATCCCTCCAACCTGTTACCCTGCATCCACAGACGTTAGCACAATACCAATTCCACTTCAAGGTGGAATATCGCGGTATATGGGATTTTATAAATATTATCCGCTTAATAGGCGGCGCAATAGGGTCTCATCCGCTATACGAGGCGGGAAATCAAATCCAATATATACATATGCCAATATATATATATTGCTATATATAATATATATCCTATTATATCTACTACCACAATCAATCAACAACTATCAATCAATATTAACTATTCAAAACTTTAAACAAAACCTTTCGATTGAGTGAGGAGTTCTCACCTTGATTTTATTTTCCGTTTTCGCGTTCGTTTCGAATAAAATTAAACGAACGTTTAATTTTACCCGAAATTCAAATGGGCTCCAATTGACTCTAAACCAGTTGCATTTCGAAGTGCTCGTCCATATGATTCCAACGCAATTTGATTCGTCCAAATCGGACCTCGCATGAACAAGTTATGGCTTTTAGAAGTTACACGATTTGAAATTTAAACTTAAACTAAAAAAAAGAAAAAGATATTCATCTCACCTCCCCCCACACGCGCGGGCCCCCCCACCTTTGTTCCTCCCGTTTGAAACGCGATTCCACCTCCAGGTAGCAATTTTCGAACGCACGTAACCCATATCATCAAGAAACCCTAAATCACGCACACCACAAACATCGACGAAACCCCATCATATCGGCACCATATCGAAGCTCATCACATATGCTACACACGGCCAGAAGAGCAGTCAACTCTGTCAACCCCAGCGCATGGAATTGCGTGCGCAACTTTCGTGCTTCCAGCTCGATTTGCCGCCAATCCGCTTCGAGTTAAACGATCATAACCGTTGGATTCCAAGATCTCAGAGTGCTCTACAATTTACTAGTTGAAGGTTTCGCGAATCGTTGCACGGATTAGAAGATAAATGAGGAAGAAGATCGTTGCTTTTCAGCCATTAACCATAAACTGGCAGCTAGCTTGCGCATATAGTGAAGATATAAATGAATGTATATGTTATAAATATTATTTTAATAATAAAATTCTCTTTTTCAATGACTTATGCAAACGAACTCCAATCCTTACGTTCCGACAAGCGATTCTAAAGATTTTCCACGTTCCGGACGCAATGGGACAGGTTTTGGCAGCTAATTCCATCGTATGTGTGAGATACGACAATAAACGCTCAATTTAAATTAAAACCGATTTAAACGATTTCTAGGCGTTTTGGCTTGTACCAGACAAACGATAAATCCGATTGACTTGAAATTTGAAATCTTAAAATAATATCACATTACGGATCCGATGAAACTGGTTTCGTCGAAATCCGAGACCGTTTGAAAAATGGCTATTTTAACTCGCTAAATTAATATTAAAACGATATCGATGCGTTTGGAGCTGCCACGGTCACACGACAACTCCGATTGCTACGAAATTTGAAATCCAATAATAACTAATTATTACGGATCCAATGGAACTCGTTTCGTTCAATTCTGAGACTGTTCAAAAATTGGCTATTTTTCAGTCGATAATTAAATATTAAAATATTCGATTTTCACAAATTAATTCCAAATTCAATTTTAAAAGTTCTAAAACATTTCTATAACTTTAATATGATAAAACAAAATTTTCCAAATCATTTTCAATCACATTTAACCCAATATTTAATTATTTTTGAAATTTCACTATTAAATCATCGATTTAATTATCCCATTAAATCCAATATTCGAAAAATAAATTATTCGACTTAAAAATTCCACTTATTAATATTTAAAATTAATTAAATACTCAAATTCAAATTATCAAAAATTCTGGGTCGTTACAATCTTCCCCCCTTAAAAGAATTTCGTCCTCGAAATTGCAAGTTAAGGAAACGATTCTTAATCCGTTTATTATTCTTCCAAAACTAATTAGTTTTATTAACTTTCTAACCCAAATCTTTTTATTAAAGATTTACTATCATTTCAATTAGCTTTCCAACTTCAATTATAGGTTTCAAACAACATTGTTTACTTAACAATTCAAATTTAAATTTAAATTCAAATTTCAAACTTTCAAAATTTTCTCAAAAATTTTCTAACTCCCTAAATTTTCGAAAAATTTCGCCAGCGTCTCCTTTGCGCGGCTCGATCGGTACGACTACAAAATGGCACCACGGCCCCTCAGAATCAAAAAGAAAAGAGAAAGCCAAGTGGCTGGAGAAGGAAATCATCAAATCTCATATCAAAATTGAAATACGTACCTTTTTGTCGAGCAATTCAATTTTTTTAACTTCAAAATCAAAATCCCAATTCCATTATATACCTGTATATCCTGCTAATAGTAGTATCCAATCCCAACATTCAAACTATTTTGCCAAATCCATTTACAAAATTTCGATACTTACTTTTTATCTCAATTTTAGCTTTAACATTGAAGTTACATATTCTTTCTCATTCGTTTCTAATTAGTTTACATTCACCAATTAAATTCACATTGGTTCACTTTCAAGTCAAATCAAATTCAATTCTATTCAAATTTATTTACTTCACTTTCAATTTGAATTCAATTACATAACTTTCAATTGCGCTAATTCAATTTCATTAACACTTAATGAATTTACATACAATCAACCAACAAGCAAATAACAACCAATGAATATACAATAAAACCAAATTATTAGTTTTTCTCTCATTACATTCAATTTGGTTCAACAGTTTTAATTCCAATTGGTTTAACATTCAACTGATTTTCATTCAATTATTCAACTAGCTCGAAATGAATTTACACTTACATATTTCATTTCATATCAACTTATTTACATTCGATTGATTAATTTTCAATCCATTCTTTAATTCAATTGCTAATTCTTTTACAAATAAAATTGAACTTTATTTATATAACTCAAGTTCACATCATTTAACGATTTCATTAATTCACTTTATTCATTTTATTTTGATATCAACATCAATTCTTTCAACATTACTCAAGTCATATTCCATTCAACTTCATTTACATTTACTTCCACCATTCAACTTAAGTATTCTCCTAATTCATTTCAAACTCTATTCCATTTAACATAATTTGTTCAAATAAACTTAAGTTTCCACTTATCAATCCAATTCGGTTTCCAATTCTGAAGTAAATTCTATTTAACTTTTACTTAAGTCAAATTCATATCAACAATCAAATTCGTATTTCATTTTACTTAACTTAATTGTTTAACCACTTCAATAATTGGTTTTACTTACATTTTCTCATTCTATAAGTTATACAACTTATTATTCAACTTCCAACTCATATTATAAGTTCAAAACCCCTTTTTTTTTACTTATATTTGACAATTTCAAGTTGAATTTTAATTTCAAATTTGTTTACTTCAACAAAACCTCAATTTTAAATTCATTATTATAGCAAATCCATCACATAGAAACTCGAAAATGATATTGATGATGCTGCAGTCATCATCCTTATTATTTCCCAGTAACAATAGTGAATCAGTGCTAAATATTCTTTCAAAATTTCCTTTTGTTTATAAATTACATTTATAAATCTTACTTATAAAATTTCACTTCTTATATACATAAGATTATTTTACAATTGTAAATCATTTTAATTATAACTTCATACTTATAATTCCTTGGTTATACTATCATTCTTTTACAATTGTTGCTTTCATTTAACTTATTCAAACAACTTTTAATTAACTTATATATATTTATATTTCAAACAATCAATTATACACACACTTCAATAATTCTTGAAAAATTATTTTCTTATATAGAAAATATAGTCAAGGTAAAATTATTTCATTTACCCAATTTAAAACAATATCGTGTCGAATTGTTCTATTCAAGTGTTTAGAAACCCCTTCGATCCAGTTGTACAGACTGTGCCGACGAAGGTTCATATACCACTCAATAAACCAATCATCACAATACAAAACAATTTTATATTCACTAACAAATACGCGCTCATATCTATTATTACACTCACACTCATTCTAGAGTACTACTGACTCTATCTCTAATGAGTAATACCCAACAGAGCCATGGTTGTCGCTTAACCATATGCTCTGATACCAAATGTAAAGAACCGAAAATCCGTACTTCCTTGAGCTGGCAACATTCCACCACAATCCAGCCAAAGAGGAACGAACTTCCGAATCTTTAGGGTTTAAGAAGAAGAAAGAGGTAGAAGAAGAGAGAAAGAGAGAAGAAACAGAAACAACCAACAGAAATATGAAGACAATATCAGAATCTCACAATCGCAGCGGAACAACATATAATAGATAAATGAATATCATTAAAACAAAAGAACTATACATTTTACACATACATCACATTACATCACATCATCAGAGTGTACAACAATAAACAGCGGAAAGGAAATACTATATACAATAGATAATAGACTACGCTATCTGGCTCGCCTCCAGATCTGCACAGCAACTCCCGAATCCAGAATAACCTGATAACCTAACTCTAGACTGCCCGTGTGGAAAATAGTGGGCACCCAGAGTTTAGGAAAGGAACAATAAACTCCAGGTCAGTCATGTGACTGGTGTGAGAACTCAAAACAGTTTATCTTTAAAACAAGCAATAAGAGAATTTAAATTTCGAAATCCGCAATGCTTTTTAGAAAATGAAACTACCATAAGGCCTCCCGCCACACACACAATGCAAACGCAGAATTGGAGGAGATTTCTCCTTATGATAGTCAAAGATGCTTACTACGCAAAAATCAATCATTTTTGGTATTATTACTAGTGCATAGTGTAGAAAACAATTTCGAAAGTACAATATAAATCCTAGCCAGCATACGACATTTCGTCGTATGCCTACTATAGCTACCATGTTCAATAGCAGGTTACCGCCACATTCCATGGCAGGTTATACAACTAAAACCGTACAGGGCGCGTATTGTTTTGATTGGATTTCCAACAAATGGTCAGGCTAAGGAACTTCCTACTGCCACATGGGATCGCCTCTGGCGGGACGTCCCGAGAAACTAACGTTACGGTTAGATCTCTGCCAACACAAGGCCGGGTTACCTCTGTAACTAGGTAACTACTACACGAATATGTCATCCCCCGGTCCTTTGGGACCTTTATCCGAGCGCTCGATCCAACAACACCACACAGTAATAGATATAGTGTATCAACATGAGTAAGTATCTGGGCTCCATACCATGATACCACCCTTTTCCAGAAGGAAATGACATACCCTAAAGGGAGCGACCCTCATAACCTTGCCGCATATTCCTGTTTCGACCATTTCCGGGGAGTGAGGTCCTGATGAAGTCTCGTCCACAAAGCTACGCTTTGTGCAACAAAGCCATGCTTTGGGTCAACAGATGACCAAAGCAATGATCACAAAGATAAACGATCAAACAAATGATCATATCACACATGACCAACCAATGATCATCACACAGCAGCACTCAGCATGTCACATTACCAGATTGGGAATATATCGCTGATAACCTTCAACTACATAACCTCTGAGCACGTACGTCTCAGAGAAGGGTGTTAAGCTAAGAGAATAAATTCTCCGCCACCAACAGAAATGTATTTGAAAGAAATCTGCTCTATATCTCAAAATGTAATGTCAGACACGTAACCATACAAGTCTGTTCCGGGTTCGAACAGAACCGAAGGCACTTCCAAAGAAGCCCTTGCAATCCGGGTATTCACAATCCCGATAAAATTTCCCATCACAAAGGAAATCTCCATACCGTAGCTAACGATGCAGAGACAATCGATAGGTCATCCTATCGTTTTCACAAATACCCGGTCTTCAACACCGGTCTTCAAATGCTATCCATAACGACGTATCACATATTCGGAATGGGATATACGACACAAAGGTCCTCTCCCGGCTAAACCGAATAGCGAGCGCTTATTTTGAAAATAAGTGTAGCATTCAATTTCAAACAATCACAACAATTACCATCCAAGGGTAAATACTGATAGTCGGTTATTTAACTATCAATAAAGATGCGCCACATCATCAGATTCCAAATAATTTTCCAAAATTATTTAATCCCAAAAATATCTTCACAAGATATATATACATACACCTTCCAAATAATTGCCCAAATTATTTGTTTTACCAAAATATCTTTACACGATATAATTTCACACTTCAACCATTTGAAAACCAATTTCAAACTATTTTTCATCCTTTATACCCTTTGAAAACAAATTTCCAAATCATCAAATAAATTCTTACCGATCTATTTTAAATTTACGTCCCAAGTCCGTAAATTCATTTTCATACTTCAAAATAAATCAATATTTATTTTTAACAAACTCCCCTTCCCTTTATAAATTCCATAGTGAATTTAAATTCCAAATATCTACTGATATACGATTTACAAATCGATTTCAAATATTTGCTTTCAATTTACCTTTAAAAGATGAATCCTCCAAAAACGTTCCATTTATATTTGAAAAGCATTCCCATACTTATTTAAAAATAAGTAATTCACAAATTTATTTATTTTCAACAATTTGAAAATATTCACCATACTTAAACCCTAGTTAAGTATATATTTCATTCTTCAAACATTCTTTTATTCACTTTTATTTGGGTTAAAACGAATGTTCCGTAAAACATCGTTACAACAACCCAAAATCACTAGAATAGGGATTCAAAATAAAAATAGCAACATAAATTCCAATACTACACAAAATATTTCCATTTGGAAACCATTCACTATAACAACAGTGTTATAGTCCATCATTTCCTCATTTTCTCGAAAACGCCTATTTCAACAATGAATGTTGAAATCTACGTATTCATTTCCTTCTATTTCTCGAAAACGTCTATTTCAACAATGAATGTTGAAATCCAAGTTTTCGATACTTAATGCATTTTAAAGCATCTTTAAATCGTTTTAAAATTCCCTTTAAAACATTCTTCTCCCAAAACATGCCCATTTGACTTAATAATATATTCATCGTTTAAAAGAGTGAATATAACTCCTTTAACAAATTCTAAATTCAATTTACCAAATTACATTGATTTCAAATTTATAAACAACGTTTATAAATTCTATTTCTATTAATAACTTCGGTTTAGAAATCTCTTTTATTAAGCCAATTCAATTTATAAACCCAATTCCTATACCAAAAGTTCGTATTATAAGTCAAATACTTAAAATATTATTTATTTACCAAGTCGTTCCTTTTAAAACTTCACAAATTGTTAATCTTATTACTGATAAGATTTCTCACCTTTTATAATAGTTTTCAACTTATAAAAACCTCCTTTATTAACAATTTCTATAAAAATCCCCTTTTAAATGCCCAAAGCCATTTTATAAATTAATTACTTATAAACTTTTATTTTCAACATCAATTCATTTCATAACTTTCATAATTTATAAAACTATAGTTTAAATGAAATCCATTTTTATACTTCATTTTAACACTTAATAACTCGTCTTATAATTCCAAAAAATTTAAATTTATAGATATCAATTTATAAAATCTTTTACATAAACTATTAATAAAAATTACCCAAAAACCCAGTTTAACTATTTTATAAATCTATTTATTTTAAAATTTTCCCTTTGGTTATATTTCATAAAAATTATAGTTTTATAACTTTAGTATTTAAAATCTTAATTTATTTAAAATGAATCAAGTTCAAAAATTTTAATAAAAACATATACTTGAAAAATCATTTAAAAAATCCTTTTAAATTCAAAATCGTTATCTTTAACTTTTAAAAATGAATCCGATGATGCAACCGCATCAAATGGTCAATCACGGGAATAAACATCATATATCGATATGATAGTTAACAATCAACACAATATTTATAAACAAATAAATATTTGCGAGGAATCCTGTTGGATCCCTCCAACCTGTTACCCTGCATCCACAGACGTTAGCACAATACCAATTCCACTTCAAGGTGGAATATCGCGGTATATGGGATTTTATAAATATTATCCGCTTAATAGGCGGCGCAATAGGGTCTCATCCGCTATACGAGGCGGGAAATCAAATCCAATATATACATATGCCAATATATATATATTGCTATATATAATATATATCCTATTATATCTACTACCACAATCAATCAACAACTATCAATCAATATTAACTATTCAAAACTTTAAACAAAACCTTTCGATTGAGTGAGGAGTTCTCACCTTGATTTTATTTTCCGTTTTCGCGTTCGTTTCGAATAAAATTAAACGAACGTTTAATTTTACCCGAAATTCAAATGGGCTCCAATTGACTCTAAACCAGTTGCATTTCGAAGTGCTCGTCCATATGATTCCAACGCAATTTGATTCGTCCAATTCGGACCTCGCATGAACAAGTTATGGCTCTTAGAAGTTACACGATTTGAAATTTAAACTTAAACTAAAAAAAAGAAAAAGATATTCATCTCACCTCCCCCCACACACGCGGGCCCCCCCACCTTTGTTCCTCCCGTTTGAAACGCGATTCCACCTCCAGGTAGCAATTTTCGAACGCACGTAACCCATATCATCAAGAAACCCTAAATCACGCACACCACAAACATCGACGAAACCCCATCATATCGGCACCATATCGAAGCTCATCACATATGCTACACACGGCCAGAAGATCAGTCAACTCGGTCAACCCCAGCGCATGGAATTGCGTGCGCAACTTTCGTGCTTCCAGCTCGATTTGCCGCCAATCCGCTTCGAGTTAAACGATCATAACCGTTGGATTCCGAGATCTCAGAGTGCTCTACAATTTACTAGTTGAAGGTTTCGCGAATCGTTGCACGGATTAGAAGATAAATGAGGATGAAGATCGTTGCTTTTCGGCCATTAACCATAAACTGGCGGCTAGCTTGAGCATATAGGGTTTAGTGAAGATATAAATGAATGTATATGTTATAAATATTATTTTAATAATAAAATTCTCTTTTTCAATAACTTATGCAAACGAACTCCAATCCTTACGTTCCGACAGGCGATTCTAAAGTTTTTCCACGTTCCGGACGCAATGGGACAGGTTTTGGCAGCTAATTCCATCGTATGTGTGAGATACGACAATAAACGCTCAATTTAAATTAAAACCGATTTAAACGATTTCTAGGCGTTTTGGCTTGTACCAGACAAACGATAAATCCGATTGACTTGAAATTTGAAATCTTAAAATAATATCACATTACGGATCCGATGAAACTGGTTTCGTCGAAATCCGAGACCGTTTGAAAAATGGCTATTTTAACTCGCTAAATTAATATTAGAACGATATTGATGCGTTTGGAGCTGCCACGGTCACACGACAACTCCGATTGCTACGAAATTTGAAATCCAATAATAACTAATTATTACGGATCCAATGGAACTCGTTTCGTTCAATTCTGAGACTGTTCAAAAATTGGCTATTTTTCAGTCGATAATTAAATATTAAAATATTCGATTTTCACAAATTAATTCCAAATTCAATTTTAAAAGTTCTAAAACATTTCTATAACTTTAATATGATAAAACAAAATTTTCCAAATCATTTTCAATCACATTTAACCCAATATTTAATTATTTTTGGAATTTCACTATTAAATCATCGATTTAATTATCCCATTAAATCCAATATTCGAAAAATAAATTATTCGACTTAAAAATTCCACTTATTAATATTTAAAATTAATTAAATACTCAAATTCAAATTATCAAAAATTCTGGGTCGTTACAATCTTCCCCCCTTAAAAGAATTTCGTCCTCGAAATTGCAAGTTAAGGAAACGATTCTTAATCCGTTTATTATTCTTCCAAAACTAATTAGTTTTATTAACTTTCTAACCCAAATCTTTTTATTAAAGATTTACTATCATTTCAATTAGCTTTCCAACTTCAATTATAGGTTTCAAACAACATTGTTTACTTAACAATTCAAATTTAAATTTAAATTCAAATTTCAAACTTTCAAAATTTTCTCAAAATTTTTCTAACTCCCTAAATTTTCGAAAAATTTCGCCAGCGTCTCCTTTGCGCGGCTCGATCGGTACGACTACAAAATGGCACCACGGCCCCTCAGAATCAAAAAGAAAAGAGAAAGCCAAGTGGCTGGAGAAGGAAATCATCAAATCTCATATCAAAATTGAAATACGTACCTTTTTGTCGAGCAATTCAATTTTTTTAACTTCAAAATCAAAATCCCAATTCCATTATATACCTGTATATCCTGCTAATAGTAGTATCCAATCCCAACATTCAAACTATTTTGCCAAATCCATTTACAAAATTTCGATACTTACTTTTTATCTCAATTTTAGCTTTACCGTTGAAGTTACATATTCTTTCTCATTCGTTTCTAATTAGTTTACATTCACCAATTAAATTCACATTGGTTCACTTTCAAGTCAAATCAAATTCAATTCTATTTAAATTTATTTACTTCACTTTCAATTTGAATTCAATTACATAACTTTCAATTGCGCTAATTCAATTTCATTAACACTTAATGAATTTACATACAATCAACCAACAAGCAAATAACAACCAATGAATATCCAATAAAACCAAATTATTAGTTTTTCTCTCATTACATTCAATTTGGTTCAACAGTTTTAATTCCAATTGGTTTAACATTCAACTGATTTTCATTCAATTATTCAACTAGCTCGAAATGAATTTACACTTACATATTTCATTTCATATCAACTTATTTACATTCGATTGATTAATTTTCAATCCATTCTTTAATTCAATTGCTAATTCTTTTACAAATAAAATTGAACTTTATTTATATAACTCAAGTTCACATCATTTAACGATTTCATTAATTCACTTTATTTATTTTATTTTGATATCAACATCAATTCTTTCAACATTACTCAAGTCATATTCCATTCAACTTCATTTACATTTACTTCCACTATTCAACTTAAGTATTCTCCTAATTCATTTCAAACTCTATTCCATTTAACATAATTTGTTCAAATAAACTTAAGTTTCCACTTATCAATCCAATTCGGTTTCCAATTCTGAAGTAAATTCTATTTAACTTTTACTTAAGTCAAATTCATATCAACAATCAAATTCGTATTTCATTTTACTTAACTTAATTGTTTAACCACTTCAATAATTGGTTTTACTTACATTTTCTCATTCTATAAGTTATACAACTTATTATTCAACTTCCAACTCATATTATAAGTTCAAAACCCCTTTTTTTTTTACTTATATATGACAATTTCAAGTTGAATTTTAATTTCAAATTTGTTTACTTCAACAAAACCTCAATTTTAAATTCATTATTATAGCAAATCCATCACATAGAAACTCGAAAATGATATTGATGATGCTGCAGTCATCATCCTTATTATTTCCCAGTAACAATAGTGAATCAGTGCTAAATATTCTTTCAAAATTTCCTTTTGTTTATAAATTACATTTATAAATCTTACTTATAAAATTTCACTTCTTATATACATAAGATTATTTTACAATTGTAAATCATTTTAATTATAACTTCATACTTATAATTCCTTGGTTATACTATCATTCTTTTACAATTGTTGCTTTCATTTAACTTATTCAAACAACTTTTAATTAACTTATATATATTTATATTTCAAACAATCAAACAATCAATTATACACACACTTCAATAATTCTTGAAAAATTATTTTCTTATATAGAAAATATAGTCAAGGTAAAATTATTTCATTTACCCAATTTAAAACAATATCGTGTCGAATTGTTCTATTCAAGTGTTTAGAAACCCCTTCGATCCAGTTGTACAGACTGTGCCGACGAAGGTTCATATACCACTCAATAAACCAATCATCACAATACAAAACAATTTTATATTCACTAACAAATACGCGCTCATATCTATTATTACACTCACACTCATTCTAGAGTACTACTGACTCTATCTCTAATGAGTAATACCCAACAGAGCCATGGTTGTCGCTTAACCATATGCTCTGATACCAAATGTAAAGAACCGAAAATCCGTACTTCCTTGAGCTGGCAACATTCCACCACAATCCAGCCAAAGAGGAACGAACTTCCGAATCTTTAGGGTTTAAGAAGAAGAAAGAGGTAGAAGAAGAGAGAAAGAGAGAAGAAACAGAAACAACCAACAGAAATATGAAGACAATATCAGAATCTCACAATCGCAGCGGAACAACATATAATAGATAAATGAATATCATTAAAACAAAAGAACTATACATTTTACACATACATCACATTACATCACATCATCAGAGTGTACAACAATAAACAGCGGAAAGGAAATACTATATACAATAGATAATAGACTACGCTATCTGGCTCGCCTCCAGATGTGCACAGCAACTCCCGAATCCAGAATAACCTGATAACCTAACTCTAGACTGCCCGTGTGGAAAATAGTGGGCACCCAGAGTTTAGGAAAGGAACAATAAACTCCAGGTCAGTCATGTGACTGGTGTGAGAACTCAAAACAGTTTATCTTTAAAACAAGCAATAAGAGAATTTAAATTTCGAAATCCGCAATGCTTTTTAGAAAATGAAACTACCATAAGGCCTCCCGCCACACACACAATGCAAACGCAGAATTGGAGGAGATTTCTCCTTATGATAGTCAAAGATGCTTACTACGCAAAAATCAATCATTTTTGGTATTATTACTAGTGCATAGTGTAGAAAACAATTTCGAAAGTACAATATAAATCCTAGCCAGCATACGACATTTCGTCGTATGCCTACTATAGCTACCATGTTCAATAGCAGGTTACCGCCACATTCCATGGCAGGTTATACAACTAAAACCATACAGGGCGCGTATTGTTTTGATTGGATTTCCAACAAATGGTCAGGCTAAGGAACTTCCTACTGCCACATGGGATCGCCTCTGGCGGGACGTCCCGAGAAACTAACGTTACGGTTAGATCTCTGCCAACACAAGGCCGGGTTACCTCTGTAACTAGGTAACTACTACACGAATATGTCATCCCCCGGTCCTTTGGGACCTTTATCCGAGCGCTCGATCCAACAACACCACACAGTAATAGATATAGTGTATCAACATGAGTAAGTATCTGGGCTCCATACCATGATACCACCCTTTTCCAGAAGGAAATGACATACCCTAAAGGGAGCGACCCTCATAACCTTGCCGCATATTCCTGTTTCGACCATTTCCGGGGAGTGAGGTCCTGACGAAGTCTCGTCCACAAAGCTACGCTTTGTGCAACAAAGCCATGCTTTGGGTCAACAGATGACCAAAGCAATGATCACAAAGATAAACGATCAAACAAATGATCATATCACACATGACCAACCAATGATCATCACACAGCAGCACTCAGCATGTCACATTACCAGATTGGGAATATATCGCTGATAACCTTCAACTACATAACCTCTGAGCTCGTACGTCTCAGAGAAGGGTGTTAAGCTAAGAGAATAAATTCTCCGCCACCAACAGAAATGTATTTGAAAGAAATCTGCTCTATATCTCAAAATGTAATGTCAGACACGTAACCATACAAGTCTGTTCCGGGTTCGAACAGAACCGAAGGCACTTCCAAAGAAGCCCTTGCAATCCGGGTATTCACAATCCCGATAAAATTTCCCATCACAAAGGAAATCTCCATACCGTAGCTAACGATGCAGAGACAATCGATAGGTCATCCTATCGTTTTCACAAATACCCGGTCTTCAACACCGGTCTTCAAATGCTATCCATAACGACGTATCACATATTCGAAATGGGATATACGACACAAAGGTCCTCTCTCGGCTAAACCGAATAGCGAGCGCTTATTTTGAAAATAAGTGTAGCATTCAATTTCAAACAATCACAACAATTACCATCCAAGGGTAAATACTGATAGTCGGTTATTTAACTATCAATAAAGATGCGCCACATCATCAGATTCCAAATAATTTTCCAAAATTATTTAATCCCTAAAATATCTTCACAAGATATATATACATACACCTTCCAAATAATTGCCCAAATTATTTGTTTTACCAAAATATCTTTACACGATATAATTTCACACTTCAACCATTTGAAAACCAATTTCAAACTATTTTTCATCCTTTATACCCTTTGAAAACAAATTTCCAAATCATCAAATAAATCCTTACCGATCTATTTTAAATTTACGTCCCAAATCCGTAAATTCATTTTCATACTTCAAAATAAATCAATATTTATTTTTAACAAATTCCCCTTCCCTTTATAAATTCCAAAGTGAATTTAAATTCCAAATATCTACTGATATACGATTTACAAATCGATTTCAAATATTTGCTTTCAATTTACCTTTAAAAGATGAATCCTCCAAAAACGTTCCATTTATATTTGAAAAGCATTCCCATACTTATTTAAAAATAAGTAATTCACAAATTTATTTATTTTCAACAATTTGAAAATATTCACCATACTTAAACCCTAGTTAAGTATATATTTCATTCTTCAAACATTCTTTTATTCACTTTTATTTGGGTTAAAACGAATGTTCCGTAAAACATCGTTACAACAACCCAAAATCACTAGAATAGGGATTCAAAATAAAAATAGCAACATAAATTCCAATACTACACAAAATATTTCCATTTGGAAACCATTCACTATAACAACAGTGTTATAGTCCATCATTTCCTCATTTTCTCGAAAACGCCTATTTCAACAATGAATGTTGAAATCTACGTATTCATTTCCTTTTATTTCTCGAAAACGTCTATTTCAACAATGAATGTTGAAATCCAAGTTTTCGATACTTAATGCATTTTAAAGCATCTTTAAATCGTTTTAAAATTCCCTTTAAAACATTCTTCTCCCAAAACATGCCCATTTGACTTAATAATATATTCATCGTTTAAAAGAGTGAATATAACTCCTTTAACAAATTCTAAATTCAATTTACCAAATTACATTGATTTCAAATTTATAAACAACGTTTATAAATTCTATTTCTATTAATAACTTCGGTTTAGAAATCTCTTTTATTAAGCCAATTCAATTTATAAACCCAATTCCTATACCAAAAGTTCGTATTATAAGTCAAATACTTAAAATATTATTTATTTACCAAGTCGTTCCTTTTAAAACTTCACAAATTGTTAATCTTATTACTGATAAGATTTCTCACCTTTTATAATAGTTTTCAACTTATAAAAACCTCCTTTATTAACAATTTCTATAAAAATCCCCTTTTAAATGCCCAAAGCCATTTTATAAATTAATTACTTATAAACTTTTATTTTCAACATCAATTCATTTCATAACTTTCATAATTTATAAAACTATAGTTTAAATGAAATCCATTTTTATACTTCATTTTAACACTTAATAACTCGTCTTATAATTCCAAAAATTTTAAATTTATAGATATCAATTTATAAAATCTTTTACATAAACTATTAATAAAAATTACCCAAAAACCCAATTTAACTATTTTATAAATCTATTTATTTTAAAATTTTCCTTTTGGTTATATTTCATAAAAATCATAGTTTTATAACTTTAGTATTTAAAATCTTAATTTATTTAAAATGAATCAAGTTCAAAAAATTGAATAAAAACATATACTTGAAAAATCATTTAAAAAATCCTTTTAAATTCAAAATCGTTATCTTTAACTTTTAAAAATGAATCCGATGATGCAACCGCATCAAATGGTCAATCACGGGAATAAACATCATATATCGATATGATAGTTAACAATCAACACAATATTTATAAACAAATAAATATTTGCGAGGAATCCTGTTGGATCCCTCCAACCTGTTACCCTGCATCCACAGACGTTAGCACAATACCAATTCCACTTCAAGGTGGAATATCGCGGTATATGGGATTTTATAAATATTATCCGCTTAATAGGCGGCGTAATAGGGTCTCATCCGCTATACGAAGCGGGAAATCAAATCCAATATATACATATGCCAATATATATATATATTGCTATATATAATATATATCCTATTATATCTACTACCACAATCAATCAACAACTATCAATCAATATTAACTATTCAAAACTTTAAACAAAACCTTTCGATTGAGTGAGGAGTTCTCACCTTGATTTTATTTTCCGTTTTCGCGTTCGTTTCGAATAAAATTAAACGAACGTTTAATTTTACATGAAATTCAAATGGGCTCCAATTGACTCTAAACCAGTTGCATTTCGAAGTGCTCGTCCATATGATTCCAACGCAATTTGATTCGTCCAAATCGGACCTCGCATGAACAAGTTATGGCTTTTAGAAGTTACACGATTTGAAATTTAAACTTAAACTAAAAAAAAGAAAAAGATATTCATCTCACCTCCCCCCACACGCACGGGCCCCCCCACCTTTGTTCCTCCCGTTTGAAACGCGATTCCACCTCCAGGTAGCAATTTTCGAACGCACGTAACCCATATCATCAAGAAACCCTAAATCACGCACACCACAAACATCGACGAAACCCCATCATATCGGCACCATATCGAAGCTCATCACATATGCTACACACGGCCAGAAGAGCAGTCAACTCGGTCAACCCCAGCGCATGGAATTGCGTGCGCAACTTTCGTGCTTCCAGCTCGATTTGCCGCCAATCCGCTTCGAGTTAAACGATCATAACCGTTGGATTCCGAGATCTCAGAGTGCTCTACAATTTACTAGTTGAAGGTTTCGCGAATCGTTGCACGGATTAGAAGATAAATGAGGAAGAAGATCGTTGCTTTTCGGCCATTAACCATAAACTGGCGGCTAGCTTGAGCATATAGGGTTTAGTGAAGATATAAATGAATGTATATGTTATAAATATTATTTTAATAATAAAATTCTCTTTTTCAATAACTTATGCAAACGAACTCCAATCCTTACGTTCCGACAGGCGATTCAAAAGTTTTTCCACGTTCCGGACGCAATGGGACAGGTTTTGGCAGCTAATTCCATCGTATGTGTGAGATACGACAATAAACGCTCAATTTAAATTAAAACCGATTTAAACGATTTCTAGGCGTTTTGGCTTGTACCGGACAAACGATAAATCCGATTGACTTGAAATTTGAAATCTTAAAATAATATCACATTACGGATCCGATGAAACTAGTTTCGTCGAAATCCGAGACCGTTTGAAAAATGGCTATTTTAACTCGCTAAATTAATATTAAAACGATATCGATGCGTTTGGAGCTGCCACGGTCACACGACAACTCCGATTGCTACGAAATTTGAAATCCAATAATAACTAATTATTACGGATCCAATGGAACTCGTTTCGTTCAATTCTGAGACTGTTCAAAAATTGGCTATTTTTCAGTCGATAATTAAATATTAAAATATTCGATTTTCACAAATTAATTCCAAATTCAATTTTAAAAGTTCTAAAACATTTCTATAACTTTAATATGATAAAACAAAATTTTCCAAATCATTTTCAATCACATTTAACCCAATATTTAATTATTTTTGGAATTTCACTATTAAATCATCGATTTAATTATCCCATTAAATCCAATATTCGAAAAATAAATTATTCGACTTAAAAATTCCACTTATTAATATTTAAAATTAATTAAATACTCAAATTCAAATTATCAAAAATTCTGGGTCGTTACATCTAGAGTTTTAAGCTTGATAAAAATAATTTAAAGTTTTATAAAATTTATATTAATAGTAATTAAGATAATAAAACTTTTTAAATTTAATTTAAAAGTGATTTGTTCAGTTTTAAAAATATATCGTTTAAATTGACATCTAAAAATAGCCTTCCAGGACACAATCCCATAATTTGACGAAACCAGTTCCATTGGATCTGCAATAGTGTATTATTATCGGATTTCAAATTTTCTAACCTTTGGAGTTACTGTTTGGTGGTATGGGATAGAAACGCTCTGAAATTTATATCGTAAATTTAATTTAATAATTGGGTCCAAAAACTATCTTCTCCATACGATCGAATTAGGATTCAAAACCATTTTCATTGCGTTCGAAATAAGGGTATAACATTATGAACGTTTAGTGGCATGCCTCGATAGGAGTTTGAGATTTTGAGCTGCATAAGATGATTTGAATTTAAGTAATATATATTTATATCGACTTAACTTTCTATTTACATCAGCTTGTTTTTTTATCACCTCAAATCACTGTACATTTCCAACACGCTTCCCTCTTCTAATATGTTTCCCTCCTCCTATTTTTTTTAATAACCAGCCGAACGTTTGAAAAGAAAAAGTAAAAAAAAAGTTTACATTTAAAAATTCATATCGAATGGAAAGCACAACGAAAAATTCCTAAACGATTTTTAAAAATCATGTTTTGACGAGAGCTAGGTGATGGTCTATTTTTATTGGCATTCGAACATGTTTTAGATGGGTTTGCTGTTGCTTGACAGTGAGTTCTCACGGCAGTTTCGAAAACTAAGGTTTGGAAAATTAGAGTATGCCATGCTCGATTCGGATTTTTGAGTTCGTATTTGAATCCTTGGTGGAGATACACATCTTGGGGCAATATTTGATATCGACCGGTCATGTTTGGACATTGCGACATTCTCGTGATCGTGCACGAGATCGAGCGGATCATGATTTCATCTGAGGCGTTGGAGTTGGAGTGAAGATGCTAGGCAGGTGGAGATTGATGCTAGGAGGCCGTAGGAGAAATCGAAACTCGATTTCGAGAAGGAATTGCATGAATCACAAGAGGACATAGGAGAAATGGAAACTCGATTTTGTATTAATAAATGACTAGTCTGTAGGTCTAGGGACTAATTCCAAACATTATTTCTTTCGAATTAGTTAAGTTCTTATCGCATTGCTGAATCAAGCAATCATCCTTTGAAGATACTTTACATTTTTAAAATTCTATATAGATATAAAAGCATTTGAGTCCTAATTGATTTAACTGATTTCTAGTTTTCAATTTATTGTTTACATCACCTAAAACATTGTCTAATGGACAATCTCTTAAAATTTAGGGTGGTTATTTAAAAATGTTATACTAGGCTCGTTCTTGATTACTGTTACTATTTCAGTAGTACTATTTACTTGTGAAGCATTTTTCTCCAAGACTGTTAGTTGATTTATTCTAGGATTCTCAATATCATCATCATTGAATTTTATATTTTCATCAAAAGATACATGGGAAGCTTCACTGGTATTAGTTCGTTTGTTGAAAATTTGATAGGATTTCCATTTTTCAATAGCCAACAAAGATACTTTCACCGGCTTTTGGATCGAATTTTCTTATTTGATCTTTAGTGTTTGAAATAAAATATTTTGCTCTAAATACTCGAAAATATGATGCTTTTGGTTTCTTTCCAACGAATAATTCATGGGGTAGTTATAGTCAAATGCCTTATAAAATCACGACTAAGAACATAATACGATATACAGAAATATTTAGTCGAAAACTTATTTGGTATTGCACTACTACTTAATAATATTTTGGTGCATTCCTATGGGGTTCCATTACAAAATTTGTCAAAAAGTTCATTTTCGAATTTGGATCCATGATCATTTTGAATATTCTTTGTTTTTAATTGTTTTTGAAATTTGAATTCATTTTGCAAAAAATATAAACATTTCAAAATTATCACTTTTATGTTTTAAGAACAAAGTCCAAGTAAATAATAAAAAATCATCACTCCATATGCCTCTCTAAGTCATATGTCATAAGGGAGCTAGCAGAGATGAAACTAATGGATTATTGAACATTAACGCATAATTCTATAGCTCAACACATAATGCCACTCAAAAACTATACGACATCATAGTAGCACATTCCATACAACACAAGGGTTCCCTTTTTCCATAACTATAACACGTTCCATACTTTGCAGCGATGTTTGAATTCTATCACTATATTACGTTCCATTCTATGTGGTGGTAGTCAAACTGTTTTAAATTATGAACTTTTGGGTCATATACTTGGTTGCAAATCTCGTGGAATTGACTTCTCCTCTTTTCAAATTGATGAAAAAAATCGTAAAGTTTTTACGACATTTTGAAAAGCGATTAGATTTGATTTTAAACACAAGAATCTTTGACCAAAATTGAGACCATGGCATTTTACAACAAAGTATCACTTTGAGGATGGATAATTACAATAACCCTACTCAAAATGTTTTTAAACCTCCTTTTTCCATTTATGGAAACTATTGAATCAATTGGGCACAAGTCATCTTAGATGACTTTATTCAAAAGAACATTTCTAGACATAAGCAAACATTATACTATAGTGTATATCTTATTCGAATTTGCATATATTTTAATGTTGATATAAAAGAAGAGCAAACTCTACCTTAAAAAGTTTTCGATAAGGCAAACTTTCTCTCATGCACATTCCATCTTATTTTAGACCATATGAGACTCTTGCCGAAAAAGAAGAAAGATTAGCATATGAAGAAGAGCATGAAATTCAATGTGAAGAAGAGGAAGAAGGTGATGAAGTGGATGTAGAAGAGGAGAAGGAACAAGTGGATGCTTCTTTAGAAAGTTTCGATAAGCCATCTCATCCCTCCAACAAAGAGATTCTAACAAACCAAGAGAAGCTTTTTAAAAACCAAGAGAAGCTTAAATGTTTCGTTAGTAAAAAGTTCACTTCCCTTTTTAACAAAGTAGACAAATACTTTAGGAAGATCATTCGCAAGCTTGAAATAAATTCTTTGTCGTCATCTACATCTTTCTAAGCCAATCTAATTATTTTCTTATGATATCTAGTTTTGTATTCCTTAGTAATGTGTGCTTTTAGTTAAAATTCATGTTATTTTTTTGTATTTCATTTAAATCCACTACTAGAAACTACTGCAGTTTCCTACGCAAAATTTCCGACGTCTTTCCTACGCCAAAAGGCGGGGCGTAGGGTAGGCATAGGAAACTGGTAGAAAGAGGTAAAGACGTAGAGAAGACGTAAGGAAATTTCCTACGCTTCTCCTACGCCAAATTCAACATGTAGAAAAAAAATCGTGGCGTAAGTAAGGTGTAGAAATCGTCTACAGTAAAATGTTACCATAGAAAAGGCGTAGATAATCTCCTACGCCATTTTCACGCCTCTATTAGTTTTATACAATTACACGTTGACGTAGGAAAGACGTAGCAAATTTCCCACGCCGTCCCTACACATGAATTTTTTTAATTACGTTACTCACGTTACACTTCCCTTCTCCTAAAATCGGTTTTTAACGAATAAAAAAAACTTGCAATCTGGCGATGCTTGAACCCAAAAAAACTAGGGTTTCAAAAATCAACGCCTTCTAAATAATCATCGCTGCATACTCGGCTATTCCATCAGCCATCGTCGGCTCGTCCTTGCCTCCTACGCGAGGCGATATTCTCTACTGCTGATTTGAAGTCCGCTACAGTCTCTTTATACTGCCACGCGATATTCTCTACTGCTGATTTGAAGTCCGCTACAGTCTCTTTGTACTGCCACTGCTAATTAGGTATGCGAATTTTTTTTTGAGTTGTCTAATTTTCTAAAATTGAGTCGCCCTTTTACTACTTTAGATTTCATGCGACTATGACATAGTAGCCTTGAAGAAGCTCCAGAGAAAAACGAGTTCAACAATTTAATAAACGTTGTTGAAACACTGACATCAAAGATTTAACAAATGTTATTGCAACATTGACAAATTCAAGGTGATAATCGAAACTGTAGAAAGAGAAGTGAATGTAAATTATAAACAATAAATTAAAAGGTATGCTCATGTACCTGCACGTTCAAACCAAGCAATGAGTGGTTGTAGGACTTTGAACAAGATCAAAGGCAATGTATGTTTTACTACTATAGTGAAGTCCTGTGTGGAGTCTTAGGCAAGCTACTGAAGTCCTATTCAAGGAAATCAGATAGCTATGTAAAACCTATTCTTCGTAATTAAGCGAGGGCGGATTAGTAGAATTTTGAAGGAGTTCATAGATAATCTTCATGCGTCATTTTTAGTACTAATTTAGTAATTGAATGGGTTGTTTATTGGTTATATTAGCAAGTAATTTAGGATCGATTGCTATCTTTATCGTAAAAGATTATTTTTGAGCAAGGGACGTGAAATAATAACAGCCTGTATTTTATATTCTATTGAGTCATACAAGTCAGTTGACAAGCTGCACTACAACCAGGCCCTAACTAATATGCTTCATTCGGTCACCATCGCATATCTCATTAACAGCTTCAACCCAGACCAGAGCTCACCCCTATTTTCAAATGTTTCATATCGCAGTACTCAGCACACAAGTTAGTTGTTTCATTTGGACCTGACTTTATGCCACAACTCATTTTACACCGCAACCAACATTAGTTAGTTTATAACTTGGCCAAATTATGCCTGTTCAAGTCAATGCTCATTAGTTCACTTGGATCAGACTTCATCTCAGTATTCAATGCCAGACATTATGGTGTAGAAGTTGACAGGCAGAGAGGAGGAGATGATGGCATAAATGTCAGTGAGGTGGTGGTTGCAGTGTAGTGGTCATGTTTTTGAACAAAGATTGTTGAAATGTAGAATGTGACAGAGTTGTTCAGTTGAACAGGGAGGGTTTTTTTATCAGAGATGTGCACGGTTTGTTTGTATTTGATGAATTTGGTATAAGTGCAAGCTTGGTTAAGGTGGAAGTGTTGTAGCAGTTTGGTAATGCGTATGTGCTGATGGTGAAGGATGTTGAGTTGGTGGTGATAACTTGTTAGGGGCAATTTTGTTATTGATCAGTGAAGTTGTGAGCTTGATTGAAGAGGTGGGTTGTGTGGTTGGTTTTGAAGAGGTGAAGTATGGAGTTCTGTTGAGGTTGTCATGGCAGAGGACATGCACTGTTTGCTGTGGGGGTGGTGATGCTGAGAAGTTTGTTTGTAGAGGAAAAGGGTAAGTAGTGGTGGAACTAAAGTGGATAGCAGGGTTAGAACTGCAGTAAGGTGATGACAATGAGATGGAACAGAGGTCAATGGAGCAGTAATTGGAGAAGCACTAGAAGTTGATGACTGTTTGTTTGGGTGAGTGGTAGAAGAAGGGTTTATTGAGGCAGATATGTACCCTGTAAGTTAAATTGTAGGCAGACAGTGGATGGTTGTAGTAAGGAGTCTGGTGTGTTTGATCAGTATGGCAGTGAGTTGTCAGAGGACTGGTTGGTGAATGGTATGTGGAAATTTTGTGAATGGTATGGTACGGTTATAGGGGAAGGTTGTATGAAGGGTGGGTTGTATATGATGGATTTTGTGTGGATGAAGCAGGAGTATGAAAATGCACAGGGATGATGTGTATGCACTATTGTAAAGGGTGATGTTAGCATAAAGAGAGTTGGTTGATGAAGGGGGTTTGGCAGTGGTAATATGGTCAGTGGTTGGATTGTGTAGTATGGATGACTGTATGGGAGTATGTTTGCAATAAGCAGTTAGAAGTTAATGGCAGGAAATATGGCTACTGTGGTTCAGGAGATAAGGCAGGAATATATGTGTGTTGCCGAGGAGGGAATAAATGTGTGCCGTGTGAAGATTGTTGGTAGGCAGGCAAGTATGTTTAATGTGTGCAGGGGAGATTACTGGTGCGTAGCAGTATGAAGTTGAGGCAGAGGGTAGGCGACTTGTGCACTGATATGCACATTGCACGGTATAGGAACAGTGAAATAGTGACTTTGCAACTGCAAATGTCAAATTGTAAAATAAAATTTGTAAATGTAACTAAAAAAAATGAAACAATTTTTTTTATATCGTGTAAATTTTTTTTTTTTACATAAATGCAAATGCAAATGAAACTAGAAAACAATAAACACACAATTAAAATGCAAACAAAAATAATAAAAACACAACAAATTTTTTTAAATGCAAATTAACACACAAAACAAACAGACAATAAAATCAAATGAAAATATTTCGAAGAATAGACATAAAATCAAATAACTCCCCGGCAACGGTGCCAAAAACTTGTTTAACGGCTAATCAAACATCTCAATATGACATTGTAAAATCAACCTTAGAACCTAAAATTGTTAAAGGAACTTAAGTTTTATGAATACTCTAGCTATCTTATCTAGGCATGCATTCCCAAATTAAGTTGCTCCTGTATATAATCGAACTGCGGATTATCAATTCTTGATTTATTTTTATACTTGCTACACGTGTAATACTCAATTAGACAAGTCTTCCAAAATTACTACTAATGACATATTATTAAATAGCGACTCAATCAACACAAATAGTACTTCATTGTTAACAGTTCTGATACAATATAAACCACTTTCAAACTTATTTACAAATATAGACATATTTTTTGTTTTCTGCACTTTAAATTTCCTAAAATTAAATATAATTTAATTTATTTGTAATTATGCAGTAAAAGATGGATTATATGAAAGTTCGAACTTGGATGTATGAGCCTGGATGGAAAAGAGGTACAATATCATTGCATTTTAGAAATGGCGTGGAAGCATTTCTAAAAGTGGCGTCTTGTAATAAAACAAAGATGAAAGAAATTCGATGCCCGTGTAAGAAATGCCATTGTATGAAACTTCAAGATTACGAAACTATAACTTTTCACTTGCATAATTACGGTTTTATGCCAAATTATTACGTGTGGAGATATCACGGTGAATCGGGGACAAAGCATGATTCGACAGTGGTAGTTGAAGATGCAACTGAAACCATCGATGCTAATTTTGATGACTATAGTATGGAAGATAGAATGACAGAAATGGTCCATGATGCTGCCGGTCCAAGTTTGTGGACTGATGAACCTGAAGCAGAAGAACTTGACTCGGAAGCTAAAAAGTTTTTTGAATTGTTAAAAGCATCGAAACAACCGCTTTATAAAGGTTGTACAATGACACACTTGTTGGCTACATCTAGGTTAATCAGTATAAAATCCGAATACAATGCATCGGAAAACATGATGAATGCGATTTTAAGTCCGTGTAAAGAAATGCTTCCACCTGACAATGTGTTGGCATGTAATTGGTATTCATTAAAAAAGGAAGTATCTGCATTTGGTTTGCCGTATGAAAAAATTGACACATGTCCAAGTGGATGCATGATATATTGGAAGGAAGATCAAAACCTTACGAATTGTAAATTCTGCAATAAAAAAAAGATATAAGTCTACAAAAACCAATGGAAAAGGTGTACCTTTCACTCGTATGCATTATTTTCCGCTAACACCCAGATTACAAAGGTTATATGCATCTTGTGCTACCGCAAAACACATGCGATGGCACAATGAACGACAACGAGAGGAAGGGATTTTATGTCATCCTTCTGATGGCGAGGCGTGGAAACATTTTGATAAAGTTTATCCCGATTTTGCTAAAGAATCACGAAATGTCCGACTTGGTTTATGTACGGATGGTTTCGCGCCTTTTGCGTCGTTCGGAAAACCTTATTCGACATGGCCAGTTATTGTAACACCTGATAATTTACCTCCGTGGATGTGTATGAAGAATTCATACATGTTTTTAACTGTGATTGTTCCTGGACCAAAGAATCCCAAAAACGGAATAGATGTATATTTGCAACCTTTAGTTAATGAGATGAAAAAACTGCGGATAGATGGCGTTGTTACTTACGAAGTGTCAAGGAAAAAAAATTTCAAAATGTTTGCTTCTTTATTATGGACAATAAGTGATTTTCCAGCATATGGGATGCTTTCTGGCTGGAGTACTAGCGGCAAGTTCGCTTGTCCTATCTGTATGGATTCGACTGAATCCTTTCGATTAAAATATGGCGGAAAACAGTGTTGGAGGGATCGTCATCGTCGTTTTTTGCATCCAAACGACCGTTTTAGATTTGATAAGAAAAACTTCAGGGCAAATACAACTATTACTTTAGAGCCACCTGACATTCTGAGTAGTGAACAAGTGTACGAGATCGTGCAAGATTATCCTAAAATGCATGAGAAAGGAAGAGAGCCAAAAATCTCTGGTAAAGGACAAATTCATAATTGGTGCGAACAAAGTATATTTTGGGAGCTACCATATTGGAAGAATCTGAAACTTCGGCCCAATCTGGACGTAATGCATAATGAGAAAAATGTGTTTGAGAACTACTTTAACACAATTATGAATGTTAAGGGAAAAAACAAAAGATGATTTGAAGTCAAGGAAGGATATTGCATTCTACTGTAATCGTCCTGAACTAAAAATTGATAGTGAACGTCCAAATTTCAAACGTTTAGCTTGTTATGAGTTGGAAAATATTCGTCATAAAAAAGTATTAGAGTGGGTAGAAAATTAGAAGTTACCCGATGGAATTGCTTCTAATATGAAACGATGTGTTGACATGAAGGACCTTCAACTATCGGAAATGAAGAGTCACGATTGTCATGTATTTCTTGAGACACTATTTCCGATAGCTTTTAAGGAGCTATTACCACAAAAGGTTTGGATGCCCATAACTGAGCTTAGCTTAATGTACAAAGATTTATGTTCGACTACTCTTATTAAAGCTCATTTGGAGAAACTAGAGAAGGATGTACCGAAGTTATTGTGTAAATTGGAAAAAATATTTCCTCCTGGAGTTTTTAATAGCATGGAACATCTACCTCTACATCTACCAACTAAAGCTTTAATGTGAGGACCGGTACAATATGGATGGATGTACCTTTTTGAGAGGTGTGTATATATATATATATATAACTAAGGTGGACTTTTTTCTTCTTCATATTTTCATCATATCATTATGAGAATTTTATATTTAATATTTCATGTATTCATATTAAGGTATCTTGGTCACCTTAAAAAAAAGGTGAAACAAAAAGCATGTGTTGAAGGTTCAATTTGCCAAGCATACATTACTGAAGAAGCATCCACATTTTTCAATTACTATTTTGAAGACCATGTCAAGATTTCTAGCAATGACCACCGTAATGAGGATGAAATGGATGATTCATCTGATATATCTCTATCCATATTTCAAAAACAGGGACGTCCATATGGTAAATGGAAAGATGGAGGTTTTCAGATAATTAAAGATTTTACTTTAGCTAAATCAACCATGCTTCTCAATTGTGAAGAGCTATCAAATCTTATTTGGTATGTAACACAACTTCAATCAATTAAAATGATTTATGTTTTATATTATAAATTTTCCTTGGTAATTTTAATCGTCCAACAGTCAATTTGAAGAAGCAAATCCTGATGTTGAGCCCAGTAAAGGATTTGAAAAATGGTTTAAGAAATATGTGAGCATGATTTATTATATATTAATTGTGTTTTATATCATAAATCTTTATAATATTATAATGTATGTGAATTTATTTTAATAGGTTGATGATAATGGAATCACTGATGTTTGTTATGCAAAACATGCATTTGGTCCTATGATGAAGTAGAGAAAATGTCCAATTATGTACGTTAATGGCTATAAATTCCACACAACTGAATTTGGAGCAAATAAAACAACTTACAACAGTGGGGTGTGTGTTAAAGGAGGCAACGAGGATGATGATCTAGAAGATTATTATGGCATGTTACAGGAAATAATTGAACTTACTTACTCGATGGCACCAGAGCTTAAAACCTTTTTGTTCAAATGTGAATGGTTTGACAATAGAAAAGATGTAGGAATACGTCGTGCACATAAAGATTATCCACTTATTGAAATAAATCACAAAAGACGATACCAAGGTTATGATCCATTTGTGTTAGCGATGCAAGCGTCTCAAGTTTATTATGTACCATATCCTGCTATGAGAAACAATAAAGCGGATTGGTGGGCTGTCGTTAAAACAAAGCCAAGATGGTCATTCAATTCGAACATGATCGTAAGCGAAGATCAACCATATCAGAATGATTTGGACCATAACGGACTACTGCAAATCACTGAAGACATTGACGACATCGGACCACTTCATAATGAAGTATTTGATGGAGTAGAGGTTGATGATGATGTCGAAGTTGATTATGGTATCGAAGCTGCTGGAAATGATATTGAAGATGAAATTGTCGAAGTTGATGAATGTGAAGATGAATATGATAGTGTAACTAATGGAAGTTATGATGATAATGTTAATTGGTAGCATGCTTTCATTAATATACTTGTTTGATTTTTCCACTAGTATGAATTTTTACTTCAAATCAATCTTGTATGCTTAGTTATCTTTGGGTATTTGTCTTCAATTCATGTTGTTTTAATTGGTTTGTTGTATATTTAATTCTTCAAATCATATGTATTTCTCTATGTTATAGTAATTGCATTTAACAGGACATGTCTACTCGAGCTGATCGTCATCGTCATTCCGTGAAACGACCCGCTCTGTGTCTTTCTAGCAATAACACATATGACACAATACAACCTAGTGCATCTCCTATCGGTCAAGATGGATTGGGATCACAGTCAGCCGAGCAGCATAATATCATGTCTCTCGTTGTACATCCTACTTCCCTTGAAGTTGATGCTACCAATCCATCGACTAATGCATCCGTGTCGGACTCCTCCTCCGTAACAAGGGTCGGAGTTTTCTGGCAAGCCAATGTTGGGTAAGCATTCTGGCAAAATAAGTAATTGATGTTGAATTTTGCAAAAAAAGTAATTAATTGATGTTGACTTTTGTGACTCTGTTTAATTTACTTTGACTAATTTGAAACAAGCTAGGTGAGAACATAAATATATATTTATGCTTTACATTTATATGTTTCAGATATGAGTTCACTTCCAGGGCTACATCTTATGCTATTCGAGTAGGTTTGTTAGCACGGGTTAACGATTTTTGGCCCAATTTTAAAAGTATACCCGATGATTTTAAGAAAGTGATGTTTCAGGAGTTTCTGGTAAAATAATATTAGTGTATTTGTGTTACATATATTTTTTTGGTCATTACATTTTCCACTACATGTACAGGAGTCATTTCAATGGACAGATGATGCTTCACCAGCAATTGTGAAGCAGAATGGAATAGAAAAGCAAGGTTGAAGTATCGGGACTGGATTCACAGTATGAAAGAGTCAGGCAAGAAGCATCCGAACCTACCCCAGGAGATATATGAGCAGTTTTTGGCATATTGGGAGCTTCCTGAAGTAAAAGCTCAGGCAGAAAAAGCTGCAAACTCTAGGGCTCAAAACCAAAAGCGACATTGTGGTGGTTCGAGATCCTTTGCGGATTATCGAAACGATTTTGTTTGATCTCTAAAATCTTGTTTTAACGTTAATTTACACTAGCTTTCACATTTTTACTCTATTTTTATCTTTATTTTCTAGACCGATGAACCTAATAGGGAGCCAACTACTTGGGAAGTGTATTGTAGGACTCACAAGGTCACTTCGGACAGCGGATCTACCACTAGTGGATGGATTGATGAAGCATCGATGGAATTTGCAATAAGTGATTATTATATCTTGGTTTTAATAACTGGTTAATAGTTTAATATGTGCAAGATTAGTTAAATTTTGTTAAAATATCTCTTCGACAGTTAAAATTTGGGAACATTTTTAGGTATTTTTATTTCATTGAAATTAAAGATGAATCTATGAAGCATAACATATATATATAACTTGACATTATGTTTATGCATTAATGTTTAATTTTGAGAAGAGGAACAATGAGTGGTTAATACCTCAGTTTTAGTCAATGCAAATCAGTTCTATCAAACTATGCAATTATTTTTGTTTCCAAATCCAGACCACTTACCCTTAGCTGTCATGTTTTCTTATATGTGTTGGAGTCAGCATGATACAATTTTATAGCAGAGATAAGTTTGTGTGCATTGTGTGAAGTTGTGAATTTTATGGCATGAACCAACTGTACTACATATAGCAACGAATTGATGCAATAAGTAGGTATGAACTTGCAAGAAAAGTCAAAAGGTTTATACAATCTTCTAATTCAGTTAAACTTCCATTATGAAATACATCATATAGCTTAAAACTTGTGTTCATAAAAGATTGAAAGAAGCTTGTTAGCCACCACAGTCTTATAATCCAAGGGAGGTTCACTGATTTTGATTTATTAAATCCAAAAATAGAAATTGACATGATTATCCACATTTGACGTGTGGCGTTGGAGTTGTAGAGGATGTAACAGTGCATGTTCAAGTTGTTGGTGATGGTGTTATGGTGGTTGATACGTACCGTTGAAGAGAACAAAGCAGTGTAGTCAGCAGGGAGCAATGGATGGCAGAGGAGATTGATTCGGGGATGGTGATGGTCAACGTTAGAGAAGGATGCTTGTGTATGAAAATATGTGATGGGCAACAGCAGTTTTGTGATTCTGGATAGTAATAACGCACTATTGTTCAAAGGGGAAGTGTAAATATTGTTGGCGGTTTTGTGGTTGAGATGGTGGTTCGGTGAATGCGGTAAATACTGCTGGCAGTATTAGGTGATGTATGGTAGGGAAATGAAGTGGAAAAGAAGTTGTCGATGAGATGAAGTACTGTCTCGTGAGGGTGCAGCAGTATTGTGAAGCAGTAAAACGAAAACAAGTGAAAATGAAAATAAAACAAGTGAAAAACAAAACAAAAGAAATTAAAACAAATGAAAATTAAAACAAGTGAAAATGAAAACGAAAACAAGTAAAACTAAAACACGTAACAAGTAAAAATTAAAGAAGTAAAAACAAGTAAAAACAAGACAAATTGAAAATAAAACAAATTGAAACTTGTTTTTTTATATTGAAACTTTTTTTTTAAATTTTTTTGAAAGAAATTACAAACAAATAAATAGCTTAACCAAATATATTTCTTTCCTTTTTTTTAATTATACACACAGGCCCGACCCAAAAAAGGTAAACTACTTAAAAAAAAAATTAGAGAAAAGATTCTCAAAATTCACCATTCCAAACAAAGTTCACCTGTCACAATTCTTAAAAAAAAATTATTAGCAACTAATTCAACACTAATGCGATTCCAATTCCCAATTCCAAAATTCCCAAAAGAAATGCGATTTGCATTCAGGCGAGGGAGGCAGTGGTCGTGAGTGATTGCGATGGGTTTTGCGATTTTGGGATGTAGTGAAGCACAGTTGGAAGTTCATATGTTCAAGTGGTTGATGTATGAAGTGGTTGTGTGACTTGCACTGTTGGTCAGAGATGTAAGTCAAAGGATTGATGGACTGGTTATACGTATACAGTGATATGCAATTAGGCAGGTACTTGTTGTTTAGAACAGTGTGGAGTTGACTGAAGAAGGTTGTAGCAGTGAATGGAGTGGTCGGAGATGAGGGGTAGTGTTTATGAATGAAGTTTGGGTACTATTGATGTTGTTGTGATGATTTTGAATGGTTGCACATAGTTTGTTGTTGATGTGAAGAAAGTTGGATGACTCTGTGGTTGATAGTAAGTGGTGAGGCAGAATTTTTGGTAGTGTGCACTGCTATGGTTGGTGATGTGGGAGATGTAAGGCAGTCGAGGAGGTGATGTTTGCTGGTTATATGTGCAGTTTTTGGAATATTTGCAACTATGTACCGTGTTAGTTAAAGCCTTAGTTCTATTCTAAAGCAACTAATATTTGCAAAACTGTATCATGAATTTGTGATGCACATAATGTAATAGGTTAGTAAAGCCTTAGTTCTATTCTTAGATCTCTAGAACCAATTGGAATGGTAATTAAAAATGTATCTCAGTAATAAGATTTTCATAATTTGAGTCACACAATAATTAACAAGGTGATTTGTGTCCAGGTTCTATACAAAATCCTTGCAACTGGAATTTTGTATATGCTTTGTGATTTGATGATAATGACTTGTACATAATTCTTCCATTTTGTTTCGTGAGATGCCAAGTGCATAATTCTTGCAGTGATTTGGTATTTTGAACACAGATGTAGTTGTTGTTGTTTTTTATTTAGTTGAATAAAAATGCAGGTGTTGTTTATTAACTAACAAACTAAATTATGCATTTTATATAACTTAGTTCATCTCCATATGTTTATTAACTAAAAATGCAGGTGTTGTTTTTTTTACCTATTCTTTAATATCTTTACCACAGCACGTTGAGACTCAAGTTCAAATATGTATTTATGTTTTTTTCTTGTATTTGAAAAATCACAAATACAGGCACAATATCAAGCTAGAATTGAAGAATTGAAAAGTCAAGGCACAGTAATTTCGTATGATGTCGAGGAAGAAGTATTTGACAAGCTTACCGGTGCTATAGCTTAAAGAAAGGACCGTAGGCCATATTATGGCAATATCCCTGGAGTAAGTATTTAAACTTTCAACAAAACATTATTTTAATTAGTTTAAAATGCAGAAATTGATGCAATATTTGATAAAATGCAGAAATACAAAGACGCTACTTATAGCATTAATAAGGGAGAAGCACAGACTAGAGCCAAACTAGAGGAAAAGGTGGAGCGTCAAGAAGGGGAGATTCAAATGCTGAAGATGCGGTATGAACAACTCACCGAGATGCTTCGACAGCGATTTGATGAAGAGCCGAACGATCGTCATGAGGAATGAGGGTGTTGAAAACTTTTTAATGGTATCTGTATGATGTCATGTATCATGAACATATTATCATATTATTTTAACATGTAGGAACTTGATTAATATTGTTTGACTTTGTAATATGAATGAGATATTTGTTTTTTGAATTAAAGATGAATGGTTTGACGTTAATCTTTTTGTTGGAATGTGTATATATATAAAATAAGTTGATCTTAGTTTCTATTTAATGTGGTGAAATGAAATAGAATAGTAATATATCAAAATTGCTTCTGAAAAGACGTAGGGAAGGTGTAGATAAGGCGTAGGTAAATGAAATATTAATGCAGCAAAAAGTCGTATGCATGGCGTAGGAAAAACATTAAAAACACAGGCGTAGGTAAACCGTGGATAAATGAATGACGTAGAAAAGACATAGGAAACGTAATATGTAAGAATGACGTAGGTAAAGCGTAGGAAAACTGGGCGTAGAGAAGACGTAGGTAAACAAATGACGTAGGAAAGACGTGAGCACTTAAAGAAGTAAAAATGTCGTAACAAAACCGTAGGTACAACATGGCATGGAGAAGGCGTAAGAAAATTAGGGCGTAGGAAAGGCGTAGGAAACAACCCAACGGATGGCGTAGGTAAAGCATATGTATTTTATTAGCTACGCAAGTTTTACCCATGCCAAATTTGGCGTAGGGGTTACGTAGTTAATGCATTTACCTACGCCCCGCCTACGCCATTTTGGCGTAGGTAAACCGCAGTTTTCTTGTAGTGATCTATGTACTTTTATATTATTAGTAATGAATTTTTTTTCTTGCTGTTATATATAATTCTAATAGTCTTTGGAAGTTATAAATATATAATGGTATAAGATACAACAAAACAAAATATAATAAAACCAATAGCTTTGTAATTTAAAGTATATATATCGACATACGTACAATAGATATGTTTCCATATATGAGCCGTTGGGCAAAAATTTAATTTTGTTAAAAATAACTACCACATATTCAAATCTTTCCAATTTCGCTCCTATATAAGTCTTTTTCTTCTAGAAAAATCCACTTATCATTTTACTCTCTATTCTCTTTTCATTCTCAAACATTTTTCCAACAAAACGTCTTCTACACACCATAAATTATGTGAAAACCTTGAACAAACACTTCAATCTTTCAAGGATATTCTTACTTTTACCTTAAGAAGTCAAAAGAATTTAGTGTCAAGTCAAATATCGATGATCAAAGAGCAAGAAAAGCTTTTCGATGACCTTCGATGGATGACTTCCTTAATCCAAGACGATCAAACCAATAACCCAGAATGCTCTATCAACACGGATAATGTAGATTAGGGTGCTATCAAAGTGGATCCAATCTTTGGATCCGACGATTGGGTTGAAGTATCTAAAATGTCTAGTTTTCTACATATTTTTCATAAGTGTGTATATTTATTAGATTTGAATTTATTTGGTTGGATTTGTGTGATATAGTTTGGATCATTACTCTTATGATTGGACTTGATTGTATTGGTTTTTGGATTTGTTTGATTTTATTTAATTGGATGCTTAGATTGATAATATGAAATGAGTAGATTGAATTTAAATTAATAAAAATAGTTTACATTATCTTATTATATCATCATATATTTATCATGCTTAAATATCATATTACATCATGTTTAGTATGCTTAAATTATTTTTGTACTTAGTTATTGATTTCAACTCCATAGTTTCTAAGTATTTGATTTTGGGGGAGTTTTATCTTTCTCCCATTTTTATTGATGACAAAAAGGATAAAAATATTATATATACATATCTATATATTCAAGGCTAGTTATCTAACTCAAAGGGAATTATATCATATTTTATATACAAGAATTTTAATTGTTGTCATCATCAAAACGAGGGAGATTGTTAATACCTCAGTTTTTTATTTTGATGATAACAACCTTGACAACAACGATATGCATTCATGTAAAAGACTATACAGTATAAAATACGGATACTAATATTTTGCCAAGTTATATAGTATATAGTGCAAGATATTACACAAGTTTTGAATCGAAGACTGTACAATAGAAAATACTCAAAAGATGGGCATGAAGACTCATGAGTATAAATACCAAGATATGAAGATCTCAAGACTATAATATAATGTATAAAGTCATAGAATATTATTAAAGTCCCTAGTAGCAGTCTTTGATCTCTATCGATTATTTTTATATCTTTTATATTTTTAAAGCAAAATAAATTTTCAAAATATATTTCAAAATATTTTATAAATTTTTTTCAAAGTTTGAAATGTTTATAAACTATATTCAAATCATTTTACAAAGTATGGAATTTTCAAAATATTTTAAAAAAGAAACAAGTTTTCAAATTCAACATGCATATGTTGACATATGCCCAAATGATACGTCGACATACATGCCGCAAAATTGTTTTCCAAATTTTGAAATGAAGTGTCTATCCATCGCGACTCTTCACGAATGGACATGTCTGTTTATTCACTATATAAAATGGAGTTCAAACAAACTTTTTGACAGTTATTAACTTATTTTCTTCCCTCCTCTTACTTTATTGAAAACTACATTAAAAAAAATACTCTATTCTCTATTGTATAGAATCAATTCAAAATTCATTGTATTTATTCGCTGCTATTTTCTTGCTGTTTTGGAATCATCTCCCTCTTAAATCAAAGATCAAAATGTTTTCCAAGAGGCTACAGGATCCATTGTATCCAAAGTTCAAGAAATTGTCTTTGAAAAACCATCAAACTTTATTTGTATTTTCTTAGGTGTGCTTATAGCTCATTAAATCAAGTAGGCATGCCTGATTGCCCAAAAATCTAAGTGGATGTGCTAGTACCCCATCGAAATCAAGTGGGTGTACCCTAAGTCCAAAAATTCAAAAAGGTTTATCTCGTAGCCTAGGAATCGAAGTTGTAATTGGGTTTTCCTTCTGCCCATTTAAAGATCGGCATTTGAAAAGAAATACGTACAAGCAATTGTATGGGTGGATTCTAGAGAAATCCAAACAAGTATAAAATCACCAGTATAATCTCTCTAACTCTTTACTTTGCTTTACTATTTTTATTTTTATCTAGACTATTTAATAGTATAATTATGCATTGTTAATTTGAGATTTAATATCAAACATGAAAGAAATTTAAAAAGATTTACAAAAGTTAAAAACACTATTCACCCCATCTATCATTTAATTAGCTTAAGATCCATAATACCATCATCCATAGTTGGCTTACGTTACACATTTATCGAAGGGGTCTTTGAAGACTCGATGATGAAATACTCAAACAACTTCCTTCGTTACAATTATGTTTTGTACTATGCAATTGCATTTGTTATAATACCAACCAAGATAGAATTACTAGGCTTTGATTGGAGAGCTCAAAACCATTGTAGGCATATGGCATACCTGTTAACAATTTGTTTCTTTGGCATAAAAAAAATTAGGGGAAATATTATACCAATTTAGCGCTATAAACGATAGAGTAACTACACGAATGTCAAAGATGAAATACTCTTGAAAGTATGTTCAAAACAACACTCGGAAATGACAAAGAAATTGGTTAGAAATTAACATTTAACAATACCCAAATTGGCTCTTGAAAACTGAGATCTCAACGTGGGGAACTTATTGTTCGGGTCTAAGGAAGCCTTAAAGAAATCAAGTGCTTGATCCAAGTGCACTTAGCATCTTAATTTGGAGAACATGGTGCGTGTGTTCGACCTAAAGTTTACTCCTTAGATTTATGTGCTCGGGATGAAATTATAGCACTTAATCAAGTAATCTGATCGAACCCAATTCCTATTCAACCATAGCGCTCAAGCTATAGTATTAAGTGGCTTGACCTAGAGCGGGACATGCTCAAACTCGTGGCTAACACCGTGTCACTCAGGTTCGACCCCTCGATTGAGCAATAACTAGCGAAAGGAATCTATTATCACTCTAGATATTTCAAAAGGCTCACTCATCCTATATGTCCAAGTTATTTGGGGATGTTACCAAATATTGAAGGCTATAAATAGCATATACATGATTCAAAGAAGGGGACTTCAAGAAAGAACCTACACACTCTACCACTTAACATTTGGGGTAGATTTTTGGACAACAACTCTACTATTATAGTCCAAATTTCTTCGTTTTCTTAAGTAAAAAGTACTATAAACTCTCTATAGTCATCTACAAATGAATATAAAGTGAACTAAATCAATTAGGAAGTGGATATAGGAATTAAATAAGGCTAAACAACCATAAATACTCTATATGTGTTTAATTTCTTCTTTTATTTTATTGTTATTATTGCTTGTGATTTGAATATGTTATCTATCATTATTATTGCACCTAATTTTTTTAAATAGATTTAACAAATTCCTCATGAAATAATTGCTTTACTTATCACTTTGAGGCCAAATAACCATGTGATCCACTCATGTTTTCTTGCCCAAATATGATAAAATAGTTGTAATCAAATAAGATCACTAATTTTTATGCTATACATTAGCATAAGTGATAAACATATGGGATGATAATGATGTAGGTTTCCCTTTCTTAGGCTAATTGCAACTCTCGCATATGTTTATTAAAGTTATAAAGAATACGAAAATTGGTTTCCACTACATATATTGGTTTATTAAAGTTATAAAAATCACAAAAATTGGTTTCATAAGCCAATCACAACTCTCCCATGAGTGATGAACATATGATACGATAATGATGCAGGTTTCCCTTTCTTAAGCTAATCACAACTTTTTTGTAGATTTCTTAAGCCAGTCAAAAATTTCTTTATCTAAAGTGAAAATTGGACCCAACGTGAATCCACAAGAAATTTATTAAATAAATTTGAATTACCAAATAACGTTTTGGTTGGAGATGTCTATACTGCTTGTGATGTTCTTAGTCATGTTTCTATAAGACCTTCAACTAAAAATACCCTCCATAAATTATTTATTGGATAGGAACCATAGTATCATATATTTGAGTATTGGAGAAAAATACTTCACATTAACCACTATAAATCAGTTGGGCAAATTCGATTAAAAGGATGATGAAGAAATCTTTCTTAACTTCTCAGAGGAAAGCAAAACCTATCAAATTTTTGGCAAACTAACTAATACTATTGAAGAAACTCTCCACATATCATTTGATGAAAATTTAAATTCAATGACGATGATATTGAGAATCCTGGAACTAATCAACTAATGGTTCTGGAGAAAATTGCTTTGCAAGAAAATAATACTACTGAAATAATAATAATCAAGAATGAGTTTTGGTTGATATTTTGAAATCAAAACTTTGAAATTTTAGAGATCATCCATTAGAAAATGTTCTAGGTGATGTAAACATAAAGTAAAAATAAGAAGTTAATTAAATCAATCGGGATGCGTTGCTTTTATAACTAATGTAGAACCTGTAATTATAAAGAAGCTTGAGAAGATGATTACTAAATTTCAACAATGCAAGAAGAAAATTAAAGAAACAATATTTGGTAATAGTCACTAAACATTGGTCAGTTATTGGTATAAAATGTGTAACGACCCGCCTTTCATAACACAGAAAGACGCATCATTAAGAAGAAAGAAAGGGATAGAAAAGAGAAAAGAAAGAACCAAACAGCATCAGAATCTCACAGAATGAATAAATTATATTAATCAAATATAATATTACATAGTATCATATACATCAGAGTTATACACTTCATACAAAACAAACTAGATAGTTATAAACACCTTTCTAGATATTACAATTCAAGTATATAACAGGAAACAGATACAACTCAAACATAGCGGAATCACTATATATATGTCTACACACTGAAGCCACATGCTCCATATCTCCTCCAGAACTCGTCAAAGCAGACCTAAATCACTTGACTACTCATACGTAATATGAGTACCCAAGAGTTTAATGAAATAGAAAATAAACACTCGGGTCAGACAGGGGTCTGGTGTGAGTAAACGGTTAAAAGTTGCTTAACTTATAAAATCCTTTGAAAACAAAGGTATCACGTAAGACTCCCCACAAATAAACATGGGTAAGTTTTTACCTTATGCTAACCAAAACATTTGATAGGAAATCCAGTGATATTATAATAGGGTCTAGGGTTTTCAAAATAAAACACAGAAATAGCTGGAATGCTTACATCTCACGTTCCAACATAGTTGGGCACAATCAAAACCGTACAGGCACTTATTGGATTTTGGATTCCATACAATGGCAGGGCTACTAGGGTACCGCCCGTCACAGTACGTGGCCTAGATCACCGTACCGAGGAGTACGCCCAATCCCTTGCAACACAAGACCGGAACCATCCCTTACTGGACAGTCCCGAACAAGACCACCCCGGCAGCTGTCATGATCAGCCGCCCACACAGCCGAAAATAAAAAGGGACCTCTAGACAGGGGTAAATCTCGTCCTACTTGGGCATGACCCACTTAGCCTTGCTGCACCTCCCTGTTTTAGCCATTCCCGGTCGATGAGGCTTGAGGCTGCAATTACCTTTAGGAAATATCTATCTTAGAATGCTCATCGTCCACCTGACGATGTCCTGAAAGCATTCAATCCATACAAGTTCGTTCCGGGTTCGAACGAAACCGAAGGCACAATCTCGTTACACTCATTTTGGAATCACCCTCAGAGTTAACGACAATAGCCCTTGCACTCTGAATCACCATCTCGAACCTGTAAGTACTATTTTCGTCAAACTCATCTCGTAATCACCCCCAGAGTTATAATGACGAATAGTTCTTACACTTCGAGTCTTCACGTGCACTCCCTTGGATTCACGACCTAACGTTTAACTTGGATCGATGTGGTTTTCGGAATTCCAAATTTGGAAACCTGATCCCGGGCTCATCGAATCCAAACGCCATCTTAATGTCCAAGTGATTTAAGTTTAACAAATTAATTCAATTTAAACATTGAATTCACACAGCATCATACATAGATAAATACCACACATTTATCATTGATATATCAAATATCATATCACAGAATACCACAACATATCATCCAATAGATATCAACCAATCCAGATATTCCACAAACAATCATACACAAATAGCAATCATTAATTCATTTATAATTAATTTAATCATCTTAAATTAAATTAATTACTTTAAAATTAAACAACTAATCCTGCTTAAATAATCATTAGTTAATTACAATCAATGAACCAATCACTCTTTAATCATAATCCAACCGATTAATCTTCAATTATAGATTAGTTATTCTTTAATCATATTCTTAATTAATCACTTAGATTAATTATTCTTTAATTAATCTATGTAATTAGCCTTTAAATTACTTACACAGATTAATTTATCTTTAGTCATTAATCAATCTTAATTAATTTCTAATTAATTAATTTACAATAATTAATTACAAAATCCTTAATTAATTAATTAATTACTTCTTTCTCACTTCATTGATTAATTATCTCATAATTAATCATATTTATACATTAAACAATTAATTATTCATTAATTTCATTTATTAATGACTCTCTAATTAATTTATTAATTAATCTTTCTCAAAATTTCATTTAATAATTAATTATAAACCTAATTACAATTATTAATCAAACCTGATTAATCACAGTCACTAATTAACTTCCTTAATTACTTCACCAATTAAACTAGCACCTTGATTAATTACATTAATCAATCCTTTAATTATACTGAGTAATTATCACTTAATTACTTCCCTAAGTAATTATACCTCTTTAATTACTATCCATCAAGTAATTTCCTCAATTAATTACATTCAGTAATAATTCATTAATTACTTCCCTAAGTAATTACATTTTAATTACATTAAGTAATTATACTTAATCCCATCATTAAGTAATTCTTTTTAATTAATTAAACTTAATTAATTAACTAAAATTATCCATAATAGCTTAATTAATTACTCTGAGTAATTAATTACTTTAATTACTTCATTAAGTAATTATGTTTAAATAATTCCCCTTAATCATTAAGTAATTAACTTCTTAATTACTTATTAACTAATTATTTATTAATTAATTAACCTTGATTGATTAATTTCTAATTAAGTAATTAATTACACTTAATTAATTACACTAACTAATTTATCTTAATTTAATTACTCACATTAATTGTTTAAGTAAATTAAGTAATTTACTTTAGTTACCTTTGTAAATAAAACTTAATTAAAATAAACCAAACATTTTGTTAACTTCAATCAATTATTTTAAAGTTAAATTTAAAATCCAAAAACTTGTATTGGGTTTGCACTAAAACATCATCTTTTAATTTATCATTATTAAATACCTTACCTTTATCACATTCAAATTACTTCAAATACATTTTTATTTGAAAACATTATTTTATCATTTAACAAAGCAAAAATGAAACAAATTATCTTTAAAACAAAGTTTACATTTTAAAAATCCAATCTTTAAAAACTAAAATTCTTTTAAATTCAAACATTCATTCTTTATACAACTAATTTTAAAACACTTTGTTTAACATCAGTTTGCTTTCCAATTTTTGAAACTTCATTTTATAAAGTATAAAAATCTGGTTAATACTAAGCTCTAAAATAAACAAACTATTTTTCAAAAAACAAATTTAACTTGTTAAAACACAAAGTTTTAAATTAAAACATTTCAATCATATTAAAACTATTTAAAAACTTTATTTAAAAACTTAGTTTGTTTCAAAATTTCAGAAATACCAATCTGCAGTTAAAATCAATAGTAACAAAAACCTGGAAACCCAATTTCTCAAGGCCAACTCATGCGACAACCCTCCTTCAAAACTTCGAGTTACACGGGATCGAACACGAGACCCACTTCGTGGAAAACAATGAAAAACCCCTGGGCTAATTCTTCTTCCACGAATCAAATTCCCACATGTACACTTCGACCTCGTGCATGTGCACGCCGGTCATGATCGACGGCGATCATCGACGCAGCACTCCCCAAGTCGTCATTGACCTCTCCGACCATCTCGTCCCTCTGAATCGAAGAAAGCAACCATGTACCAAAATATGAGCAACAGCCTCCTCAACCAGTAAAACACTCGAACCAAAAGTTCACCGTCAATGGCGAACCCCAACGCCGGAGTGTCCGCCACTTCATCCATGCACGCGCCTCGATCCACACAGTACTTTCCCCCTCATGCGATTCGCCCAAAGTCGACGACAATGACGAATTCCACTCAAACCCGATCCAAACAGAAAACAGCATCTAAACCCTACTAACCCCCTTCACGGCCACCACTGGCGCCATAAAAATCTTCCACCATTTTTCCTGCATCACCAGTCACTATGACCACCTCCACGCCGAAGCTCACCATCCCCTTCGACGCAGTTCAACAGAAAATGACCAAAACCCCAAATTCAGCCCCTTTTCGAATTCTTGATATATACATAGTTGAAAATCACAAATTTTATATTAAAATTCATATTTTGATATTATGATTCAGATTAACTAAGTGAATTTGAAATTCATCAAACTTGAATTTTCTCATTTTTGAATGTCAACTGTATATTCATAATTTACAGAGTACTATCCAAATACATTCACTTGAAATAAATTTTAAAAACAAGAATAACATGTTATTAACATATTTACTTCAATAATCAATGTTTAATTGTGATTATACAGGGAGCTTTGAGTTACTGTAGTTGATCTTGCCATAGATTTTACAGAGAACACCAAAATATTCATATACAGGTATGTACTCAAGTTTGTACAACACAAATCAAATTTAAAGATGATAAATCTTAGCAACAACATGATTTAACATCATCATATCCAACATGCAAGCATTGATATCATATTCACAACATCAAACATTTCACAGATCAAACATATAAAGGATTAAAAACTGTTTTTAAAAAGAAATTTACTCACCAGAGTTTAAAACAGAGAACACTGCATTTTTATTTCTGTACTTTAAATTTGCTTTTGCATTTAACATGCTATTGAAACATTGAATTTTGCATGTTGAATTTGCATATTGATTGCTGTAGATTTCCAGGTGAGCTTGAAATCATGTTTTCAGGTTGAATACTTGGATCTGAGTTGTAAAGCTTCAGATTTCCCTTTTTTTTCTTTTTCTCTGGTTACAGATTTGATTTTGAATGATCTTTGGTTTTTGATTTCAGCTTTGAAGTTTGCATTTGAATTCTTTTTTTTATTTTAGTTGAAGAGAAAATTAAAGAATGTCTTAGCTGAAGAAACAAAAATTGATCTTTTCTTTTAAACTTTAATAAAAACAAAATTTTCTTTTTAAAAGATAGATTGCCACTTGTTTCATGAATGAATCCATGTACTAACAAATGTCCAAACCTTTATTAATTTGTAAACAAGTGTGTTTCATAAATTTGTTATGTTGCCGAGTGTTTTCAAGATGCGATTATTACATTAATTGCTTTTTAAAAATGAATTAAACCTTAATTACCCTATTAGTCTAATGCTCATGTTATATATATATATATATATATATATATATATATAACTATGCAATGTATTTATAACTTTGTGTTTAATTTATAATTATTTAAACTTACCTTCCTACAAATAAGTTTTAAAAGAAGAAAGTAAAAATTTATTTAAATTTTATTTTAAAAGTTTTAAACATAAATTACTATAACTAACATTGATATTATATTTAAAATTCTAAATTTATTTTCAAAAACCAATTTTAAAGAAAACAATTTAAACCTTTATAATAATGTACTATTTTCAAGCTATTATTCTTTTAATAAAAATAAATTTTCCTTTAAGTGTTTATAAATAAAATTAATTTTAAATAGCTTTTGAAAAGCATTTTATTAAACCAAATCAAAAACCTTCCGAATCACTATAAAAACATATGTACATTATAAATTTGGAAACACATTTTCTGTTTAAGTTTAACCCATTATTTTCTATTTACAATAAATATATACAAATATATTTATACATTATAAATAGAACATTTTAAATATTAACTTCAGAAATTATTTGAATTTTAAAACAGAACATCAAATCACAATATATAAACATATATATTATAATTTGAAAATATTTTTATATTAAATTTAAATTGAAACCAATTTCCTTTTTACAATGTATACATATATATATTACAAATAGAATATTTGTTAACTTAAAAAGATTAATTATTATTAATTAGGTATATATTAGTATCCTTTGAAAAGAATAAACATTTCAAATTATCATTATTATTATTGAGTTTTTGAAAAGATAATCATTTGTTAAATTAGATTAATTATTAGTTTTGAATATATAATATTTGGTTAAATTAGATTTTAAAATCAATATAACATATTTTAAAATAAATTATAAATGGAAATTATTAAATAAGTATTGCCCAAAATTCCGGGACATCACATTCCTCCCCCTTAAAAGAATTTCGTCCTCGAAATTAAAAGCAAATATAATTTAATAATTCCATACAGATTTTAATTTAATAATAGCAACAAATGCAATCAACAATACTAGAAACCATAACATCCAATTCAAACAATCTATTCTAACTATTCAGGCAAAATTCTGGACAGAATTTTCTAGAGTTTCCCAGGTACAAACACAGGGATACTCGCTCAATAGAATCTAAACTAGGTGCTCTACTCAGATCTAGAATTCCTATAAATCCAGATCTACAATCTAAACATGATACCGGACCACTGACAAGCCCGATCAACTTCCAAATCTCCATGATCTGCTGGTTCTAAACCAGTGATAGATCAAACACTTATCCTTAAGAGAATACAGAAAGATTCTCATACACTCTTGAGCTAGCTTCCCATCTTATCCAATCTCATTGCTTCTTATGATCGGAGAAAACTTATCTAAGAATTAAATCTCTGACTTCGAATTCCGAATCTCTTCGTCTCTTGTCCACAACCTCTGCCGATCCTGGGCTGCCCTTAACCTCCCTGATCAACCAAACCTCATAGATGCTTCTCAAATCAAAGCTGGATCAAGAATAAGATGACCTCCTAATTCTACTCAACAAGATGATTCTCCCAAAATCCATCGAAACTCAGAACACCAACCTACTATACAAGCATCAAAAGACTTCAAACTAGCTTCTTCTATTCGAGAAACAGAACAGATGCTCTCGACATCCAAGCCTTCAGATCCCGAAAGAACTTCCTGAAGAAAACCTTAAATCCAAGAAAACACAAATCCTTCGATGAATCCAAGGTTGCTTCTATTCTGGGATAGTTGCCACCATGCTTCCGCTGCACAACTCTGATCCGAAGAAGATGAGAAAGCTTTTGATGAACACAAACACAAACTTGATCAACTCATCAAGAAACATTGTCCATCAAATCCCATAAAAGCTTAATGACCTATCCGATTTGGTCACAAATACTATAGCAGAAATCCAAATGGAAAACTAGATCCAATCAATCCTGATCGCTCACAAAAATCCTCTCTCCTGGAATCTTCTCTCTACTAGGCCAAACCACCAGAAAATCCATGAACCAAATCGAAACAGAACTCCATCTCTCGATGTGGACAAACTCCTTTGACTTCCTCGAAGATATTCAGAAAGTCTCAAATCACTTCGATAGCTCCAACATCTTTAGAGATGTCTCAAACTAAAGCAAAGATTACTAAAGAACTTCCGGACCATCGCAAGTCACTTTTGCGATAATACTACCCAATTCGGATTTCCAAAGAAACTATTCCCTCTTACATAACAGAACAGCTTAATCCCTTCAAATGAAGAAACTAATGGTCCACCTCAACCACAAACATCTTACCCAGCTGAGCTTCCGAACCACCGAAGAAACTAATGGTCCTCCTCAATCGGTAAAACACTCGAACCAAACGTTCACCGTCAATGGCGAACCCCAACGCCGGAGTGTCCGCCACTTCATCCACGCACGCGCCTCGATCCACGCAGTACTTTCCCTCTCTTGCGATTCACCCAAAATCGACAACGACGACGAATTCCACTCAAACCCGATCCAAACAGAAAACAGCATCTAAACCCTACTAACCCCCTTCACGGCCACCACTATCGCCATAAAAATCTTCCACCATTTTTCCTGCATCACTAGTCACCGTGACCACCTCCATGCCGAAGCTAACCATCCCATTCGACGCAGTTCAACAAAAAATGACCAAAACACCAAATTCAGCCCCTTTTCGAATTCTTGATATATACAAAGTTAAAAATCACAAATTTTATATTAAAATTCATATTTTGATAGTATATTCAGATTAACTAAGTGAATTTGAAATTCATCAAACTTGAATTTTCTCATTTTTGAATGTCAACTGTATATTCATAATTTACAGAGTATTATCCAAATACATTCACTTGAAATAAATTTTAAAAACAAGAATAACATGTTATTAACATCTATACTTCAATAATCAATGTTTAATTGTGATTATACCGGGAGCTTTGAGCTGTAGTTGATCTTGCCACAAATTTTACAATGAACACCAAAATATTCATATACAGGTATGTACTCAACTTTGCACAGCACAAATCAAATTTAAAGATGATAAATCTGAGCAACAACATGATTTAACATCATCATATCCAACATGCAAGCATTGATATCATATTCACAATATCAAACATTTCACAGATCAAACATATAAAGGATTAAAAACTATTTTTAAAAAGAAATTTACTCACCAGAGTTTAAAACAGAGAACACTGCATTTTTATTTTCTGTACTTTGGATTTGCTTTTGCATTTTAACTTGCTGTTGAAACATTGAATTTTTCTTGTTGAATTTGCATTTTTATTGCTGTAGATTTCCAGGTGAGCTTGAAATCATGTTTTCAGGTTGAATACTTGGATCTGAGTTGTAAAGCTTCATATTTCCCTTTTTTTTTTCCTCTTGTTACAGATTTGATTTTGAATGATTTTTGGTTTTTGATTTCAGCTTTGAAATTTGCACTTGAATTCTTTTTTTATTTTAGTTGAAGAGAAAATTAAAGAATGTCTTAGCCGAAGAAACAAAAACTGATCTTTTCTTTTAAACTTTGATAAAAACAAAATTTTCTTTTTAAAAGATAGATTGCCACTTGTTTCATGAATGAATCCATGTATTAACAAATGTCCAAACCTTTATTAATTTGTAAACAAGTGTGTTTCATAAATTTGTTATGTTGCTAAGTGTTTTCAAGATGCGATTATTACATTAATTACTTTTTAAAAATGAATTAAACCTTAATTACCATATTAGTCTAATATATATATATAACTATGCAATGTATTTATAACTTTGTGTTTAATTTATAATTATTTAAAACTTACCTTCCTACAAATAAGTTTTAAAAGAAGAAAGTAAACATTTATTTAAATTTTATTTTAAAAGTTTTAAACATAAATTACTATAACTAACATTGATATTATATTTAAAAATCTAAATTTATTTTCCAAAATCAATTTTAAAGAAAACAATTTAAACTTTTATAATAATGTACTATTTTCAACCTATTATTCTTTTAATAAAAATAAATTTCCCTTTAAGTGTTTATAAATAAAATTAATTTTAAATAGCTTTTGAAAAGCATTTTATTAAACCAAATCAAAAACCTTCCAAATCACCATAAAAACATATGTGCATTATAAATTTGAAAACACATTTTCTGTTTAAGTTTAACCCATTATTTTCTATTTATAATAAATATATACAAATATATTTATACATTATAAATAGAACATTTTAAATATTAACTTCAGAAATTATTTGAATTTTAAAACAGAATATCAAATCACAATATATAAACATATATATTATAATTTGATAATATTTTTACATTAAATTTAAATTGAAACCAATTTACTTTTTACACTGTATACATATATATATATATATATATATATATATATATATATATATATTACAAATAGATTATTTGTTAACTTAAAAAGATTAATTATTATTAATTAGGTATATATTAGTATCCTTTGAAAAGAATAAACATATCAAATTATCATTATTATTATTGAATTTTTGAAAAGATAATCATTTGTTATATTAGATTAATTATTAGTTTTAAATATATAATATTTGGTTAAAATAGATTTTAAAATCAATACAACATATTTTAAAATAAATAATAAATGGAAATCATTAAATAAGCATTGCCCAAAATTCCGGGACATCACAAAATGGGTCTTTAAGAACAATGAAAATGAAAATGATAACATTATATGATAAAGCTAGGTTAGTAGCTTGGAACTAAAATTAGGATGGATTAGATTACGACAAGATGTTTTCCCCTATAGCGCGACTTGAGGCAATATGAATATTATTGGCTTTGCATGCCATCATAATTTAAGCTTTATCAAACGGGCATCAAAATTGTTCTTCTAATGATTTTATAACAGAAAATGAATATGTTGAACAACTACTTTTATTTAAGAATGAAAAATTCCTGTACAATGATTATAATTTTAAAATATGCTTTATGGCCTTAAAAAAGCACCTTGTGCTTAGTATGATAGGCTAAAAGTTACCTTTTGAGTTTTGGTTTCGAAGTTGGTAAAGTCAATACTACACTGTTCATTAAAGAGGGCAAACATGAATTCCCAATAATGTAGTCGACAAACTATAAACCTTAACCGATAAAGATTTAAACGCTAAAATCATCAAAAATCGATGTTTCTAAATTTAGGGTTGTACAAATTTAGGGATATCGTTGAGTTTTATGCATTTTTACAAATCGAAAAATGGACGAATCCAATTTTTTTTTGAAATAAGGACGAGTCCAACTTTTTCCTTCTTAAATTTTACTTTCATGTATTTTGTGCTAAAATTTTTATTTATGCAACCGAATATATTCTACACTTGATTTTATTCTTTTTGAAGGACTTTTTCATTCCTTAGATTTTCTATGCATTTTTTAGTAAATTGCATAATACCTGCATTTAAAAAATATGTTTTTTTCGTATTTATATTTATGTAGGTATAAGTTTTAAATTTATTGTTGTAGTTTTGCTTACTATAATAATTAGCTTCTTTGCATGTTTTTTATTTTTGAAAATCTGTAAAGGCTGTATTTCTTACAAAAAAATGTTTAATGGGTTTATGTTTTGTAATATTTTGATGCAAAATAGTGTGTTGCAGTGAGCTTCTTAACCACATTTAGTATGTGCTAATTTTTATGCTTTACATATATGATCTTTAAGAAATACACATGTTTTGATATGTTTTCATTTATCTTTGATTCAACTAAAATAAACTAAATCAATAAACTCTAATCTACTTCTGTTGTTGATTATGCATTACCTGGTACTGCCATCCACTTTCATAGTATATACTATTTATTGTACATTTCTAATTTTTTAACATAAATAAGATAATGCTTTTATTTACTCGAAGTTTTGCATTTTTTGAATGTTTTTTTAATATTTATTTGAAAATATTCCCATTTTTTTAATAACGTAGGTGTTTACACTTTTAATTTTCCAAAACAACATAAAATCTTTAAAACTTCCCATAATTTTGGAGATTTTGATTGTATTCTATTTTGTACATTTTTAATTTATAACATGGATTTTTCGAAGATATGAAGCTAGAGTTTCGTGGTCCTATTATATTAAGATTTTGAAAAATAGGCCTTTCAATCTATTAAAGTCAAGTTAATTATGGAGACCAAATGCTAAACTCTAAGGTTGTAACCATTTTCCTATTTGATAAGAAAATAACACTAAATAGTATTACATACACTAGAGTTAATGCTGTAGAAAACATGAAAATAAAACATATAATGAAAGAGGGACATAGCACAAAAAATAAAGGGTACAATTACTGACACTCCACTAAAATTAAATTTTTTATGAGGGATACGCATGTTGTACAAATAATATATATCATTCCTATTTTTCCCCTCATTTATTTTTAACCAATCTTCTTCTTCTTCACTTACATTTTTCACCAATGTTTAATTTCTCCATTGATTATTGATTTGGATTATAGACTAAAGAAGAAGAATAGTGAAGATTAAAAAAAATAGGATAAAAAATAAAGGGATAAATTTTTCAGTTTACAATATAATTATATGAGGGGGCTACTTTTGTCGGTACCCCTCACAATAAAAAAATATATTAAAAAATGGCCTCCTCTTAACCAAAAGTGGAGTATCATCAATAATACCCCAAATATAACGAACTTATTCGTGTGATAAAGCAAAAAAATGAAAAAAAATTGGAGACAAGCATGCGTTGAACAGTATTTTGATGGTAATGTGCCAATGAAGCATTTGTGTATTAAGTAATCATAGTAGTAGCCACGTTATAGACAATTAGAAGCGAATTGATAGTGGATTCAAATGTTATGTTCCTCCTAAATAGTAATTAAAAAAATGAATTCATATAAACCCTAGTTCATTTAATCATAAGTTTTCTTTTACCTCAAATTAGTGAATCTAAATAATATTTTGAACAACTTTAGTTGAACACTTATTGGATGTGTAAAAAAGGGATTTTTATATATGAACTTTATCGATATTACCATTTCCAAATTCTAAACTGTAACGACCCGTATTTTATGTATCGAAGGATCGTAGAACTGTTGTCATTAGATTGTTGTGTTGTAAAGCCGTTCAGAGTTAAGTCGTCTAAGATTAGGTCGTGATAGCTTAGGTCGGCTAAGCGACATAGGGGGGTTGGAGCGACCTAAGGGAAGTGAACGACCTAAGGAGGTTGGTGGCAGATGTGAGCGACTCAAGAGATGGGAGCGACCTAAGGAGTTTGCGACTTAAGGAAGTTAGGACATGTTGGGGCTTAAGTCATTCAAAATTTAAGTCGTCAGGGTCGGTTGAGCGACTTACTGAAGTGGAGCGACTTAAGGAGTTAATGGCTTAAGGTAGGTGAGCGGCTAAAGGAGTTAACGGCTTAAGGTAGGTAAGCGGCTTAAGGAATTAACGACCTAGTAGTTAGCGACTTATGTTAGGTCGCGTAACGGTTTAGGTCGTAAGTCGCGCATTAGTGTTAAGGCTTAGCTCGCTGGGTCGTTGAGTCGTACACTTGCGTTGTAGTTAGGTCGTTGAGACCCTGTGTTTAGTTAAGTCGCTAAGTCGTTGAGTTGTTAAGTCGCTAGGTCGTGTCCCAGTTAGGATTAAGTGTTAGGTCGCCTATGTTGTAAGTCGCGTGAAGGCCAAAGGAGTTAGGTCGTGCATGTTTTAGGTCGCGCATGCTATTAAGTCGTTGGGTCGGCTTCATGGTTAAGTCGTAGGTCGTGGGGAGTTTTAGGTCGTTGGGTTTTGTTAAGTCACGAGCGACTTAAGGGGGCGAACGACCTAAGGTTTTCCAGCCTATAAATACACGTACTTGCCTCACTTTTTGGGATCCGGATTTTGAGGCGACGAAGTGCTGCCATTTTGAGAGCTCGAGTACTGCACTTCTTCACCTCTTTTCTCTTCTTTAATCTAGTGATTCCTTCCATCCAAATTGAAGATCAAGTCGAAGATCCAAGAGCTTAGATTGAAGATCTCCATCTATTGAAGGGAGATTTCATCGTTTGAAGCGGAACTTTGGTGGATCAAGATAGATCCTTCGCTGTCCTGATCTGAAGTGTGTTGCTTTTGAGGTGTTTAGGTGAATCAGTGAGTGGTGATTATCTCTCACACGGACCCAAAGGAGTATATTGGAATGGTGGTTTGATTTTGTGTTAAATAGTGATTTCCATGCATTTTCGTAAACCTAAGTATAAATCCATTGTTCATGAAGATTTGACATCCATTTTACAACATGTTAACCTAAGCAAGTTCATCCATCAAGTCGTAGGGATATTATTCATGATTTATGCTTGTAGATTTAAACTTTTTATTTACATGATAGCCATTTTTGTTATAACTGCTTTTAGATCATGTTTGAATGCTTAATTACTTGGATTAATGATTGTCTTGATTGATTGTTATGAATTAGTTGATTTATGGTTGAATTTGGACAAGTATGGTTGAAGATGATTCAAAAGCTAAGGGAAAGGCTTTTGAATAAGGAAAGCTGCTCGTGGCATATGTGGCAGATGACGAAGCTCATATGGATAGATTTGATGATGATGTTGAGATGGGCTTTGCCATGATGAGATGAGGCGAGGCATGTTGTGATGCAGCCTTGGTATAATCCAGACAGGATCATTCCAAGCATGTTGATAACTCGAGGGATGGTTCGAGTTCGTTGATAATGGTTGGCTCGAGAGGCGCTTGAGCTAGTATGAGAATAGTCGTCGAGGAGGATGACTAGAAGGCTGAGATTTCATCATTATTGAAGGTTCTAGCAGACTCAAAGCAAGAGTACGTTGGGCAGATTCGATAGTCCCAAAAGACTACAGTTGGTGGTCGAGTACTCTGGGAAGATTCGATAGTCCTAGGCACGGGCTGCGACGGCGTGCAGAGTTTTGTCTAGAACCGGGGTTACCATTAGCCCTTGACGGACGGCTGAAAGAATGTGCCGGTCATTCAATTAACGGTGGTATCGAAGCAATGATAACAGTGGTAGCCAGAGTCATGGATGTTTGGATGCTTTGGTTGTATCGTCATTCGGTCTCAAGAGCGATGTTTTCTGGGTGCTTATCTGATCTTGGTTTAGGCCTTGGGGGTTTGTACTTGGAAAACATCGACCTTGTCTCGAGTGAAAATTGCTTTACTTTAAATGTCTGATTTGCTATGTTTATTTCTACTTAGTGTGTTTGGGGGCTATCACTGTAGAAAGAGGTGGAGTGGGAGGGTTGGGTTCCTATTCCTTTTACCTTTATGCTCTTTTGGTATGTTATTAGTTATTTACCGCTCACTAAGACTGTTGTCTGACTCAAGGTTTTATGTTCAACTCTTATTACCTCGGGCTGTTCATCCGTTTTGGGATGGGCAGACTAGGTAGTAGGTGACAGGTGCTGTTCTTAGTGACCAACGATGCTGATGACGAAGACGAGCTGGAGGCTTGCATATTATTTTCTTTCTATTTGTGCTGGATGTTCCGCTGCTTGTATATTCTCTGAGTGATATGTAGTGAGGCTTGATGTATTGACTATTCAGATTTTTGTATCAAACTACTATGAGGCTTATTTGATGGGATTCTGTTTGTGGGGCTTCACTATATATATATATATATATATATATATATTTTCTATTGTATTTTATCCATGCGCTGTGAGTAATACGATGGACTCCGCTATTTTTACCTTACCTTGATGATCATCCATGGCTGCCTGGCACACTTTACAGCGCCCTATTTCCTTGTTTAGTGCAGGAGTCATGAGCGGTCGTCACATTTGGTATCAGAGCTTTGGTTAATCGATTTTAGCCAACGCTCGCTAACGTAACTACGTATGAGAGACGTAATTGTATTTTGATGGGTGATTACTATAAATATAATATAGTAGCTTAGAAGGATTTAAACTCCTTATGCAGTTGTTTCTCAAGGTGTATTAATCATTTTCTTATAGATATTAAAAATGAGTCGAAGAGAGAGACAAGCTGCTAGGGAAGGCCGTGCTGCTGAGGGAGTTGCTGATTATGCTACTATGTTCGAGGCCATGATTGTAACAACCCGCATATTTATCGAGTTTGTATTTAAATATTTTATTTAAATATTAACTCGTTAATCGGATTTTGGTCCGAAAAGCTACTTTTTGCAAACGGTCAAATTAGGACTCGAGACCACTTCCATTGAGTTCGAAATGTCGTTTACAACTTTTTAAGTATAAACATCGATAGGTTTGGAGTTAGTGAAATTTCACTAACTTTTCCCGCTTTGGACTTTGGGTTAGTTTAGCCTATTAAGCCCAAGTTCCAACCCTCTTCTCCTCACTCTTCATAAATCTCCTAACTAATCAAGCTTTGGCATTAATGGTGGAGGGAATGGGAAATTAAAACTCCAAGCACAAATTCAATTGCAAATCCAACATTCAACTCCAAATTCAAGTAGAAGATATTGGATTCAAGCTTTGGATTGCTTCTCCTTGCTTTCAAGCTTCATCTTCATAAACTTTAGTGCAAAGGTGAGATTTTTATCTCACAATTCTAGTCTATATCTATCTTGGGCTATTGGAAATGCATCCCTATCATGTTTGCATGCACATTTGCATTTGGTTTGGATTGGATTGGCGAAAAACTCCACTTTTTAGTGTTTTGGGGTGAATTTCTGGCTTAGGTCTCTCTGTCCCCCTTAGGTCGCCCAGCATCTATAGGTCGTTCGCGTGGAAAAGTCGTCACCTTCATTTGGGTCGTTTCTGGCCTTAGCCCATTCGTCCACGATAGGTAGTTAGGCCTTAGGTCGCTTGGAGTTAGGTCGTAGGTCGGCAGGTCTTCAGCTCGCACGCGTTGAAAAGGCGCGCCTGGAGTTTGGTCGTTCGCGAGTTAACGTTCAGTCGTTTGCGAGTTAGCGCCCTAGGTCACTCGCGTATAGCTCGTTCGGAGTTAGGTCGTTAGGCCTTAGCTCGTATGGCCTATGCAATTTGGTTAGGTCGTCCAACCTCAACACCTTAGGTCGTACCCCTTAGGTCGTTAGACCTTAAGCCTTCACTATTGGAACTCGTTAGGTCGTAGCAACCATAGGTCGTAGGTCGCTCACACGGAGTTAAGTCGTAGGTCGTCTCCGACCTTATATCGCTCAGCCAGGTTTCACTTTAAGTCGTTAGGTCGTTTGGACCTTGTTTCCAGTTAGGTCGCAAGACCCTTAAACCGTTAGGTCACTAGGTCGCGATGTTTTAGGTCGCTGCACCCTATGCCTCTATAGGTCGTTCGACCTTGCTAACTTTTAGGTCGCGAGTTTTATAAGTCGCTCGCCTCCCTTAGGTCTTCACTAGGTCGCGATGTTTTAGGTCGCTGCACCCGATGCCTCTATAGGTCGTTCGACCTTGCTAACTTTTAGGTCGCGAGTTCTATAACTCGCTCGCCTCCCTTAGGTCTTCACTAGGTCGCGATGTTTTAGGTCGCTGCACCCTATGCCTCTATAGGTCGTTCGACCTTGCTAACTTTTAGGTCGCGAGTTTTATAGGTCGCTCGACCCTATTCCCCTTAGGTCGTTAGACCTCATTTTGTCTTCACTAGGTCGCGATGTTATAGGTCGCTCGACCCTATTCCCCTTAGGTCGTTAGACCTCATTTTGTCTTCACTAGGTCGTACCGTTTTGGTCGGGGCGCTGCCCCCCGGACCCCCGCGACCTGACCGGGCAGGTCGAACCCCGTAAGCGGTGGCGTTGCCCCCGCACCCCCACCTTGGGGGGTTGCCACCCCCCCTGGACCCCCCCTCCGTAGGGGATCTTATCTGAAAAGCATTCAACAGAACTTGCTGAACTGATTTCCTTGGATTTTTATCACATCTTCGAATGTGATCTTTGTGACTGATTGTTTCTACACTTGCTTATGTGTTTTGTCACTTTATAATATAAAGGTTTCAATACTAGTAGTAAATATCAAAACTCTTTTAACAAACAATTTCAACTCTATTTTTAATAACAAAGCTCTTTTCTTAAACCGTTTTCCAATCTATTAGTATATACAAGCCTTTACCTCACTCGGATGAGAAATCTAATTAAACGACTTAGTAAAACAAGTGGGATGAAACGCTTGCGTTCACTTCGTCGGTTAATTCTTGGACTTGTTCGATTGAACCTCTTGTGACAATTTTATTAGTGAAGATTTACAGTTTGTTCGTAAATATTTAAGTTAAGCAAGTGGTTATGGGACATGAAGCTAAACTTCTATATTTACTAGCTTAGTGTAATTGACACTTCTCGTTGATCTTGATGATCGCTTTATGAATTAGACTAGCAATTGCGCGATGTCTCTTTCATTGCAAGGTTAGACTAGACACCACTTGTGTGATTCCATTCACACATACCTTTCTGCTTTTTGGTTAGTCTTGACCTCAATCTGTGTGATTCCATTCACACATGCGGGGTAGCTCCCCTTGGTCTTCGGACCGTCATGTGATAGGCCTCTTTCCCTTTTTATGATTTCTGGATTTCTCGTGTTGATTTCTGGAATTTATGTCATTGACTTGTTATGAGTACAAGTTTAGGGTATGATGCCCTCTTCGAATCTTTGAGAAGATTCTTGTGATATTGATTATCTCTTATTGATTGATCTTCTGTTGATCTTATGTACATACTTATAGTGGTATGTCGTTATGGATGTTTATGTTTATGCCATATCTTTTATGTTATATCATGTCATCTGATATTTATAGCTAGACTGATCCGTTTATTATTTTCTTAAATAATACTCGGGTCAGACCGAGATGTTACAGGTGCTTCTGCTTGACTTCTTCCTAGGGATTCATCACTCTGACTTTTGGCTAACTGTTTAGATTAGCAGTTTTTGTTGTACACACTTGAGATATAGACTCATAGTTGTATTCTTTTGTATAGCACGTGTTGCTATTCTTTTGTATTATCGTGGATCTTACTGACCACTACTCTAATGTACACTTTCATGTGTTAGTTATATATTCATATCTTCTTCCACCTTTGTGATATGGATATCTGTAGCTGATTTGTGATATGATTATTTCTATGTTTGTTTCCAAAGATTATTTATAGCCACCGTGTGATAAGCAATTACATGGATGGTCGCTCCTCAACAGCCTTATTCTCCGTGCTAGTTGACAGCACTACTCCGGAGTGTTCTTGGCTAGCGTGGGTATAGAGGTGGGGCGTCACATTGATGACTTCGATCATGAGAAGGATGCCAGCTCCGGGGCCAACGATAGATGTTGGAGTTCAAATTCAAGCTCTGGAACCGGTGGATTTTGCTAAGCTATGTAAAGACTATACTGCTCTTGGAGGGAAGGTTTTCTTGGGAACAGAGTCAACCATTGAAGTCCAGAGATTGATAGATTCTTGTAGAAGAATCTTTGGTGATTTGGGAATTGAGGATGCAACCAAAAGAAAGCTCGCATCAAGACAGCTTCAGGGAGAGCTTCTGATTGGTGGAACTCTATCACCATTGATACTCCGGAGGAAGAAATTACTTGGGAGAAATTCCAAGCCAGATTTGAAGCTAAGTTAATTTCTACAGCTCAGAAATCTGTTCTATTCAAGAAGTCTGTGGAGCTCAAGCAAGGAGGAAGACCAGTTCTTGAGTATGTTTCTGAGTTTGAAGCCTTGTCCAAGTATGCTCGGTCATATATTGAATCTCCATATCAGAAGAAAGAGAAGTTTGTGACAGGCTTGGACATTTATCTTGGGAGGCAATTGGTGGATCATCTGGACGATCCATTTGAGAAGCTTGTGGAGAAGGATCTCGGCACGAGAATCTGTTTCCTAAAGAAGGATCTGTTGTTGCTGTGACCAAGGAGGAGTCTAAACCACAGCAAGGTGGAAACAAGAAGAGGAAGCAGCAGCAGCAGATGGGTAAGGATGGCCAGAAGAAGCCGAAGGGCGAAGTGACCTTCTACAATTGTCAGCAGAAGGGCCATTTCTCCAAAGATTGTAAGAATCCAAAGGTGCCGGTGAAGTGCCACAACTGTGACAAGCTAGGGCATATCAAGAAGAACTGTCCAGAACCAAGGAAGGACAGGCAGGTTGTACAAGCTTATGCTTTGGGGGTTGTGCCATCATCATCAAAAGCCCCTACTACAGAAGAGAAAGGAAAGAGTGTGGTGGTACAAGGTACCCTTTCCATTTGTGGTGTTCCAGTTAGAGTGTTGTTCAATACTGGGGCATCGCATTCTTTTGTTTGCAATGAACTTGTAGGCCGGTTGGGTTTGGAACCGGATATTGTTGATAGACCATTGGTTGTGACTAATCCAGTTAGGGGTTCATCTTGTTTGTGTATGATATGCCGTGGTCTGGTTGTATCGAGTCATGATTGCTCTTTTGTTTGTGATTGTTTTGTTCTGAACTTTGAAGGGTTTGGAATTATTTTGGGCATGGACTGGCTTAGGAAGTATGCGGCAAAGGTTGATTGTGAAAGGCTGGAGATGACAGTCGAGAATGTGGAAGGGCGAAAGGTTGTAATACGATGTAAGCATGAGGAAGGCGTCTTCATGAGCTTCATGTATTCGCTGGTTGTTCCACGGGATGGACTGTCATCGGTGCCAGTCGTAAATGGATTTGAGGATGTCTTTGATGAGGTCAAAGTGTTACCGCCGCATAGAGAGATCGAGTTTCGCATCGATCTAGTTGAAGGAGCCAGACCTGTTGTGATGCCTCTTAGGCGGATGGCGCCTAGGGAACAGTAAGAGTTGAAGGTGCAAGTTGATGATCTTTTACGGAAAGGATTCATTCGGCGAAGTGTGTCCGAATGGGGTGCACCAGTTGTGTTTGCAACCAAAGCGGATGGATCGTTGAGGTTGTGTGTGGATTATCGTGAGCTGAATAAAGTGACTAAGAAGAACAAGTATCCATTGCCGAGAATAGATGACTTGTTCGATCAGCTTCACGAAGCCAAGGTGTTTTCCCAGATGGATTTGGCAACGGGATTTCACCAATTAAGAGTGGAAAATGATAGTGTGCCAAAGACTGCTTTCAGGACACCATCAGGTTTCTTTGAGTGGCTGGTAATACCGTTTGGATTGACCAATGCACCAGCATATTTCGTGGATCTTATGAATAGAGTGTTCAGGGATCAGTTGAACAAGTTCGTACTAGTGTTCGTGGATGATATTTTTCCAGTAATGAAGAAGAGAACAAGACGCACTTGCGTATTATTTTGGAAATCTTGCGGAAACATCAGCTGAAGGCTAAGTTTTCGAAGTGTCACTTCCGGAAGAGCGAAGTGAGGTTCTTAGGCCATATTATCTCTGGAAGTGGAATAGCGGTTGATCCCACCAAGGTGGCAGCAATCCAGGATTGGGTTAGACCTAAGAATGCATCTGATGTGAGAAGTTTTCTTGGATTAGCAGGATACTATCGTCGGTTTATCAAAGTCTTTTCCAAGGTAGCTGCACCATTAACAGGATTGACGAAAAAGAATCAAGCATTCAGATGGGATGCTAAGTGTGAGCAAGCTTTCGGAATCCTGAAAGAGCGACTAACAAGTGCTCCTGTTTTGACTATTCCATGTGGAAATGATGAGATGGTGGTTTACACCGATGCATGTGGTACTGGACTTGGAGCAGTGCTAATGCAGAAGGATAAAGTTGTTGCGTATGCAAGCCGACAACTGAAGCCGCATGAAAGGAATTATCCGACTCATGATTTGGAGTTAGCAGCGATTTTATTTGCTCTGAAGATGTGGAGACATTACCTACTGGGAGTTCGATTCGAGTTGTTTACAGATCATAAGTCATTGAAGTATCTTTTCTTCCAAAAGGGTTTGAATCTCCGGCAGCAACGATGGCTAGAGTTTTTAGCATCATATGATTTTGGTATAGCCTATACTCCGGGAAAGGGTAACGCAGTGGCAGATGCGTTAAGTCGAAGACATGCAGGATTGAGAGCCATGTTTTCAGAATGGAAGAGTCTTAATTTTTTGGCTGGATTTGACTTCAGGCCCAGAAATGAATTGGAACCTGAGATGTTGGCAAACTTATCGATAAGACCTACTCTTGTGGAAAGGATTGGCGAGAGCCAAAAGCGAGACGATAAGCTTGTTAAGATTGTCCGTGATTTGGAATCGGGGTTGGACCTAGAGAAGGATAAAGGATTCGAGGTCGATCGAAAGGGTTGGCTTCGGAAGCAAGGACGACTAGTTGTTCCTGATATAGATGACATGAGAAATGAAGTTTTAAAGGAGAGTCATCACTCGAAGCTAACAATTCATCTAGGTGGAAATAAGATGTGTCGGGATATGAAGAGAACCTATTACTGGGAATGTACGAAGAAGGATGATGGAAATTTTATTTCCAAATGCATGAACTGCCAGTTGGTAAAAGCCGAACAGAAGAAGCCCAGTGGATTGCTTCAGCCATTAGAAGTTCCTACATGGAAGTGGGAGCAAATATCGATGGATTTTATCGATGGGCTACCTAGAACCAGAGCAGGAAATGAAGGGATTTGGGTCATCATAGATCGTTTGACTAAGAGTGCAAGATTTATTCCTGTTCTATCAACTAGGACCGCATGGAAATTGGCTGAGCTATATGTTAAGTGGATAGTTCGATTCCATGGTATTTCGAAAAGTATAGTGAGCGATCGAGACCCATTGTTCACTAGTAGATTTTGGAAGAGCTTCCAGGAAGTTTTGGGAACCGAGTTGTGTTTGAGTACAGCTTATCACCCCCAAACAGATGGTCAGACCGAGAGAGTCAACCGAGTTTTGGAAGATCTCCTCAGAGCATGTGTTTTGGATTTCGGAGGATCATGGGAAGATCATCTTCATTTGGTGGAATTTTCATATAATAACAGTTACCAGTCAAGCATTGGTATGGCGCCGTATGAAGCATTGTATGGAAGACCGTGTAACTCTCCGACATGTTGGTTGGAAACGGGAGAAAAGTTGATACTTGGGCCAGAAATGATTCAACAGACTACGGAATGTATAGAGATCATTCGGCAACGAATGAAGACAGCCCAAGACCGTCAGAAAAGTTATGCCAATAAGCGTCGTAAGGATTTGGAGTTCGACATATGTGATATGGTTTTTGTGAAGGTTTCTCCCCTAAGGAATGTTATTCGATTCGGGAAGAAAGGGAAATTGACTCCGAGATTTGCTGGACCATTCCCGATCATCGAGCGAATTGGAAAGCTCACCTATAAATTGGAGTTACCGGAAAAGATGTCGGGTGTGCACAATGTTTTTCATGTATCGTATCTATGAAAGTATGTGCACGACTCGAATACAGTGGTTTCTGCTGATAGCTGTGAAGATTTTGAGGTTGATTCAGTTGATAAGAAACCTCGTAAGCCGCTTCGTGTTGTGGAAACTGACACGAGACAGCTTAGGAGGAAGGTAGTCAAATTGCTCAAGGTACAATGGAGTGATGATGTTAACGACTGTACATGGGAGGAGGAAGAGAGGATGAAGGCAGCTCATCCTGAACTCTTCAAGGTATGACCATGAGGTGTCGTGACATCTCATGACATTGTAACTTGTTCTAGTCTTAGAATTCTGCATGGTAGGCTAGGAATTGGATGCACGGTTTGTTGATTGCTATGGATGGTAGGCATGCAGAATAGCCTTTGATTGCTCTTGTTTGTTTGGAATTTCGGGGGCGAAATTCCTAAGGGGGAGAGAATGTAACGACCCGTATTTTATGTATCGAAGGATCGTAGAACTTTTGTCATTAGATTGTTGTGTTGTTAAGCCGTCCAGAGTTAAGTCGTCTAAGATTAGGTCGTGATAGCTTAGGTCGGCTAAGCGACATAGGGGGGGTTGGAGCGACCTAAGGGAAGTGAACGACCTAAGGAGGTTGGTGGCAGATGTGAGCGACTCAAGAGATGGGAGCGACCTAAGGAGTTTGCGACTTAAGGAAGTTAGGACATGTTGGGGCTTAAGTCATTCAAAATTTAAGTTGTCTGGGTCGGTTGAGCGACTTACTGAAGTGGAGCGACTTAAGGAGTTAATGGCTTAAGGTAGGTGAGCGGCTTAAGGAGTTAACGGCTTAAGGTAGGTGAGCGGCTTAAGGAATTAACGACCTAGTAGTTAGCGACTTATGTTAGGTCGCGTAACGGTTTAGGTCGTAAGTCGCGCATTAGTTTTAAGGCTTAGCTCTCTGGGTTGTTGAGTCGTACACTTGCGTTGTAGTTAGGTAGTTGAGACCCTGTGTTTAGTTAAGTCTCTACGTCGTTGAGTTGTTAAGTCGCTAGGTCGTGTCCCGGTTAGGATTAAGTGTTAGGTCGCCTATGTTGTATGTCGCGTAAAGGCCTAAGGAGTTAGGTCGTGCATGTTTTAGGTCGCGCATGCTATTAAGTCGTTGGGTCGGCTTCATGGTTAAGTCGTAGGTCGTGGGGAGTTTTAGGTCGTTGGGTTTTGTTAAGTCGCGAGCGACTTAAGGGGGCGAACGACCTAAGGTTTTCCAGCCTATAAATACACGTACTTGCCTCACTTTTTGGGATCCGGATTTTGAGGCGACGAAGTGCTGCCATTTTGAGAGCTCGAGTACTGCACTTCTTCACCTCATTTCTCTTCTTTAATCTAGTGATTCCTTCCATCCAAATTGAAGATCAAATTGAAGATCCAAGAGCTTAGATTGAAGATCTCCATCTATTGAAGGGAGATTTCATCGTTTGAAGCGGAACTTTGGCGGATCAAGCTAGATCCTTCGTTGTCCTGATCTGAAGTGTGTTGCTTTTGAGGTGTTTAGGTGATTCGGTGAGTGGTGGTTATCTCTTACACGGACCCAAAGGAGTATATTGGAATGGTGGTTTGATTTTGTGTTAAATAGTGATTTCCATGCATTTTCGTAAACCGAAGTATAAATCCATTGTTCATGAAGATTTGACATCCATTTTACTACATGTTAACCTAAGAAAGTTAATCCATCAATTCGTAGGGATATTATTCATGATTTATGCTTGTTAGATTTAAACTCTTTATTTACATGATTGCCATTTTTGTTATAACTGCCTTTAGGTCATGTTTGAATGCTTAATTAATTGGATTAATGATTGACTTGATTGTTTGTTATGAATTAGTTGATTTATGATTGAATTTGGACAAGTATGGTTGAAGATGATTCAAAAGCTAAGGGAAAGGCTCTTGAATAAGGAAAGCTGCTCGTGGCATATGTGGCAGATGACGAAGCTCATATGGATAGATTTGATGATGATGTTGAGATGGGCTTTGCCATGATGAGATGAGGAGAGGCATGATGTGATGCAGCCTTGGTATAATCCAGACAGGATCATTCCAAGCATGTTGATAACTCGAGGGATGGTTCGAGTTCGTTGATAATGGTTGGCTCGAGAGGCGCTTGAGCTAGAATGAGAATAGTCGTCGAGGAGGATGACTAGAAGGCTGAGATTTCATCGTTATTGAAGGTTCTAGCAGACTCAAAGCAAGAGTATGCTGGGCAGATTCGATAGTCCCAAAAGACTACAGTTAGTGGTCGAGTACTCTGGGAAGATTCGATAGTCCTAGGCACGGGCTGCGACGACGTGCAGAGTTTTGTCTAGAACCGGGGTTACCATTAGCCCTTGACGGACGGCTGAAAGAATGTGTCGGTCATTCAATTAACGGTGGTATCAAAGCAATGATAACAGTGATAGCCAAAGTCATGGATGTTTGGATGCTTTGGTTGTATCGTCATTCGGTCTCAAGAGCGATGTTTTCTGGGTGCTTATCTGATCTTGGTTTAGGCCTTGGGGGTTTGTACTTGGAAAACATCGACCTTGTCTCGAGTGAAAATTGCTTTACTTTAAATGTCTGATTTGCTATGTTTATTTCTACTTAGTGTGTTTGGGGGCTATCACTGTAGAAAGAGGTGGAGTGGGAGGGTTGGGTTCCTATTCCTTTTACCTTTATGCTCTTTTGGTATGTTATTAGTTATTTACCGCTCACTAAGACTGTTGTCTGACACAAGGTTTTATGTTCAACTTACCTTGGGCTGTTCATCCGTTTTGGGATGGGCAGACTAGGTAGCAGGTGACAGGTGTTGTTCTTAGTGACCAACGATGCTGATGACGAAGACGAGCTGGAGGCTCGCATATTATTTTCTTTCTATATGTACTGGATGTTCCGCTGCTTGTATATTCTCTGAGTGATATGTAGTGAGGCTTGATGTATTGACTATTCAGATTTTTGTATCAAACTACTATGAGGCTTATTTGATGAGATTCTGTTTGTGGGGCTTCACTATATATATATATATATATATATATATTCTATTGTATTTTATCCATGCGCTGTGAGTAATACGATAGACTCCGCTATTTTTACCTTACCTTGATGATCATCCATGGCTGCCTGGCACACTTTACAGCGCACTATTTCCTTGTTTAGTCCAGGAGTCATGGGCGGTCGTCACATAAACTATGTATCTAAATCAACTATAGCCTATTGCTTTAAAGCCCTAAAAAAGGATTTCAATAGTGTTAATTCCTCTATAATTTAGAGAAAAACTAATGTCATATGAACCCCAATTTATTTAATTTCGACGTTCTCTTATCTTTAATCGGATAAACTTAATTACTATTTTAAACCGTTATACTTAACACTTATTGGCTGAGTTAGAAAAAAAAGAATGCTAGGTTTTCATAAATTATCTTTTTTGATATTACATTCTCCAAATTTTAAACTATGCATATGAATCTAAATCTTTGATTGCTGATTTGGAGCTTAGGATCGAGATATTGATTGCGTTACATAATAATTCTTCATAGAAAATATAAAGGAGCTAGAGATCTGCCCAAGACCATCAATGAGTGAAAATAAGGAAAAATGAAATCTGTTGATAGTAGTAATAAAGTGGTCTGCATTTGTGGAGGACAAAAGACTATAATGTGAGGAAAGAAAACTGAAAAATTGTACTCATATAATTTATGTTAATTGGAATATAAGGATTGACATTTTAGTCATTTTCAAAGCTTTCCTTTCTAATACATTTATTATAAATCATAAATGTGATATTTATCTTAGTAAAAATAATATTTTTGGATCTATAAATTGATTAAATCAATGTAAATAACTAAGGTTCCCTTTTATATAACATTAAGTTTAATATATACTTCGTTGATGAAAACACCACCATTTGATTTTATATCAAATTCAAAAAATATAAACCACATTCAAACATGAAATTGTAGATTAAAAGATACTAAAAAGGTCTTATCAAGATTAGAAATCAAGTTACTATATTCAGAGTCCAATGTCCTAACCACTAGACTATGGGACCACATGTTTAGAGAATGTACATTAAAACAGTATCAAAAATTGCATGAAGAAGTGTGATGTTTGAAAGTGTGCGTGTTTAATAAACATATATTGGAAGACCAAAAATGAGCATCAAATTTTCAATGATTATGTAGGGAATGTGTATAAATATATATCATATTAAATTCTAATATAAGGGATGTTTGCTTACATGGATGAAATTATGTAAATATATAAGTGTTTTTATGTATTTAAATTTTAGTAAATTATACTTAAGTATTTATTCATATGTACATACAAATAACAATAACATACATAATTTGGCTATAATGTATGTGTGCCTTTATATCTATATTTTTATTTAAAAACAAGAATTTGAACCTAAATAAAAAGTTACCTTAAATCTAGGATCTAATAGAAAATTTAAACTTAACTTTGCGTTAGGATCTAGTATTTAAAATTTAAGATAAGTAGAACTTTATCTATTATAAAAAAATTGGTCAGGTCAAAAATAATTTTTTTTTAAAAAAATACTATAATATTTAAGTTTATTTATTGTTTATTTAAAATCAATCTAATAGATTAATAATATATATATATATTAATAAATAATTATTGCCAAAAATAATTGTACATATATTATTTTAGATCTAAGTACGATAAATTGTTATGAGAATTTTTTTAATATCAAATTAATATTTAATATGTATAAGCCGAATATATAAATAAATACTTAAATAATATAATAAAGGAAGCATAAACACTTATTTGCATTTATCTTCAATCTAACTAAATTAAAATAAAGCAATAAACTCTTGTCTACTTTTGTTGTTGATGATGCATTATCTTGGTAATATTATCCACTTTCATACTATACATTATTTATTGTACATTTATAATTTTTTAACATAAACAATATGATTTATTCTTAACTCCAAGTTTTGCATTTTTTGAATGTTTTCTTACATATATATTTGGACATATTTCCATTTTTTCTATAATGTAGGTGTTTACACTTTCAATTTGCTAAAACAACATAAAATCATTAAAACTTTTCATAATTGTAATGATTTTGACTATTTGCTATTTTGTACATTTTTAATTTAAAACATGGACTTTTTAAAGATATTGGGAGCTAGAGTTTCATGGTCCTATTATATTAGGATTTCGAAAAATAAGCCCTTTTGGCTTTCGCTCTGCTAAAGTCATATTAATAATTGAGACCAAATCCTAAACCCCTATGTAATAATCATTTTCCTATTTGAGAAGAAAATAACAATGCATACACTAGAATTGATAAAGAAAAAAACTTGAAAAAAAAAACATATAGCAAAAGAGGGACATAGAACAAAAAATAAAAAGGACTTGTTTGTATGATAAGAAGATGAAAAGAAAAAAACTTTGGAGACAAGCATGAATCGAAACAATATTATGATGGTAACATGTCAATTGAAGCACTTATATCAAGTAATTATGTCGGAAGCCACAATCTAGGAAATATGAAGCGAATCGATAATGGATTCAAATGTTATGTTCCTCTTCATTGGTTATTATAAAACGAAATCATATAAAAGCCGGTTCAGTTAATCATAAGTTTTCTTTTATCTCCAATTAAAGAAATCTAAATAATATTTTGAACAACGTTACTTGAACACTTATTGGATGTGTGAAAAAAGTCAAAAAATGGAAATATGAGCTTTATTGATATTAGCTTTTCCAAATTCTAAACTGCCTATCTAAATCAAACCCTAACCTTCTATTTTAAAGCACTAAACAAAGATTTCAGCCGCGTTACTTCCTTAATAATTTAGAGAAAACCTAATTTCATTTGAACTCTAATTTATTTAAATTTGATTTTTCTCTAATCTTCAAACGGATAAAGTAAAATACTATTTTAAACCATATACTTGAACACTTAGCGGTTGAGTAAAAAAATATAAAAAAAGAATGTTAGGATATTCATAGATAACCATTACTGATCCTGCATTCTCCAAATTTTAAACTATGTATCTGAATCTAAAACTTCGGTTGCTAATTTGGAGCTTAGGATCGATATACTGATCGTGCTACTTAAAGTTTTTCATAAAAAATGTAGAGGGGCTAGAGATCTACCTGAAACCATCAATGAGTGAAATAAGGAGAAAATGAAATCTATTGATAGTGGTAATAAAGTGGTTTGCCTTTGTGGAGGACAAAAGGCTAACGTGGGGAAAGAAAACTGAAACTCATATATTTATGTTACTTGGAATCTTAGGATGGATACCTTGGAATCTTAGGATGGATACCTTAGTAATTTTTGATGCTTTACATTTTATATTACTGTTACATTTATTATAAATCATAAATGTGGTATTTATCTTAGCAAAAATAATATATTTCGATAAGTAATTTGAATAAATAAATGTAACCAACTAAGATTCACTTATTTATATAACATCAAATTAAACGTTACTTCGTTGATGAAAATAATACCATTTGATTTTACATCAAATTCAAAAAATATAAGCCACATACAAACATTAAAACGTAAATTAAAAGATATTGGAAAGGTCCCACCGAGATTTGAACTCGGGTTACTGGATTCAGAGTCCAATGTCCTAACCGCTAGACCATGGGACCACATTGTCAAAAAACTTATATTGCAGGTGTACTGAAAATTTGCATGAAGAAGTGTGATGTTTGAAAATGTGCATGTTCAATAAACATATATTGGAAGACCATAGAAATGAGCATCAAATGTTCCATGATTATATAGGGAATGTGTATATAAATGGATATTAGATTAGATTCTAACATAGGGGATTGTTTGCTTGCATAGATGAAATTATGTAAATATATAAGTGTTTATATGTATATATAATTTTAGCAAATAATATTTATGTATTTATTCGTATGAATATACATATAATATTAACATAGATAATTCAACTATAATGTGTGTGTGTTTGTGTGGGTACATATTTATAATTTTTATTTAAAACCCAGAATTAATATTTAAGTCTAAAGTTACCTTAAATTGAGGATCTAACAGAAATTTTAAAGCTAACTTTGCATTAGGATATAGTATTTAAAATATAAGATTAGTTTAACATTATCTATTATAATATTGTTTTTGTTCAGGTCAGAAATAACTCTTTTTCCAAAAATAGTATAATATTTAATTTTATTGATTATTAATTTAAAATGATCTCATAAATTAATTATATATATTAATAAATAACTATTGCCAAAAATAATTTTACATGTATTATTTTATATCTAAGTATAATACTTGTTATGATGATTTTTTCATATCAAATTGGTGTTTAATATGTATTAGCGAATATATAAATAAATATTTAAATAATATTAATAATAAAAAAGTTGTTTAAATTTAGAATTTTTATTTTTTGGAAAAGATTTTATGCATTTGTCTATGTTATATAGTTTATAAAACTAAATTTATTACATTATACATAACTATTTATACCATAATTGTAAATGTACAATGTTTAAATTAATTAAATTAAATATACAAAAACTATTATTTTATAATTGAAAGGAGTATACGTATACGTATAACATAAAACATATGATAGTAAACGATTCGTAAAATATGCCTTCCAAGGTGACCATGTTGATAGTGGTCAACTCGAAGTGCTAGGGTCTCCTCTTCTTTAAACTTTCTTGATCTCTATGACAGTTGCAAAAAGTCTTCCATTGAGGTATAATTGCGAATGCAGATTAGGTACAAAATATATAAGCGAAAACGGAGCTGTTAGGCTTCAATTACAGTGGAGTTTCAATTTGTAGTGGCACTTAATGGAAAATATCCTTCAAAAAGCTCAACAACCTACATATGTTTTAGTCGATATTCAACATTTGAATTAATTAATTTTTTATCTATCTATAGATCCTATAGGCCATCCTTCATGTACATGAATATATACATGTAATTCTTAAATATGTTTAAATTGATAAAATATTCATTTGGTCCTTTTATTAAAAATAAACATATGTACTTATTATGTACTTATTAATAATTACATATCCAAAATAAATTTATTAGTGTAATTGTTATATTAATATCAATATCACTATAATAATTCATAACTTTTTATAAATTTTTATTTGATTAGAATATTCTAAATGCTTGGTTTAGCCAAATATTCTACACTTTGGTGAGTAGATCAGGCTTAAAGAGTGGATTCAAAATGTTGTTTCGAAATGTTTGGAAAAATGATATGATAGAATTAGAGCGTGATGCATTCTGATTCTAAGTAAAGATAGGATGAGTTACATAGATAGAATTGTAGGTGGCTAGTTTTTAACTTTAGTAAAAACATTCATCTATAATGTATTGAATACGGACAATAATCAACAATGTTGTTAGAATCTAACACTTCTAGAACATATTTGTTAATCGGAGACAAGAGTGTAATTAAATTTCTTTAACATCACATCTAATTTCATTTTAGGGGTTATATTATGAATTGGACATTGAAGTTAAATGATATGAAGTAGCTATTGAAGAACTAGATATTCACATTCCAAGTATTTGAAGTCAAGGGAGTTACGAGTTCGAAGAGGAAGAAACTTCAATTGCCTTCCAACATCTTTAATTTCTACCCAACCACTTTCTAGCTGGATTAATGTAATGACCCAGGTTTTTCGACGCTTGATTTGGAACAGATAAATGGCTTCAGATATTTAAATTTAATTATAAATTGATTTTTAAATATGAAAAGTTTGATTTTTATTCAATAAAATAAGTTCAGGATTGAAATATAGCGATTTACTAGATAATTTAATTTTTGAATTTTTAATTAGTTAAAATATATGAATCTAGAGTTTTAAGCTCAATAAAAATACTTTAAAGGCTTGTAAAATTTATATTAATATTACTGAAGAAAATTCAACTTTTAAATTTTAATTTGAAAGTGATTTGTTTAATTTTAAAAATATATCGTTTAAATTGACATTTAAAAATAGCCTTCCGAGACACAGTCTCGGAATTCGATGAAACCAATTTCATTGGATCCACAATATTGTCTATTATCGGATTTCAAATTTCATAACTTTTTGAGTTATCGTTTTGTCGTATGAGATATAAACGCGTTGAAATTTATATCGAAAATTTAATATAATAACTTGGTCTAAAAAGCTATCTTCTCCATACGATTGATTAGGACTCGAAACCTTTTCCATTGCGTTCGAAATAGGGGTATAATATTATAAACGCCTAGTGGCATGCCTCGATAGGGGTCGAAATTTTATGTTGTGTAAATCAAGACAATTTGAATTTAATTAAATATACATATTTATATATATACTAGTCCACCTTCGGCTGTAGTTCCTTCACATTAGCACTTTTTCAAAACATTGTTCACCTGTTCAAACAAGCAAGAAATCACATCCATTACCTTTCAATTAAATCACAGTCTCCCCCTTTCCCTTCTAAAATCCCGAACCCTTACCTTTCCATTCAAACTTTCAACGAAGATAACTTCGTTCTCAAATTCAAAATTATGTCTTCCCTTCCATTTTCATTTTCATTTCATTTAAAAAAAATCGCAAGCCTACTTCTTCTCCTCCCTTTCGATTCAAATCGAACGAGAATCTCTATAGTTCGACGCCAATAATCCCATTTCCCTTTTTTCCTCTGTAATGTATTGACATCGAATTTATTCGATTATAAATAAATAAAAAAGAGAGAGAACGAAATCGTGTAGCCGAAGGGAAGGAGCAAGGCTGGGGGAAGCTTAAGTGGCGAGTACGTGGGGGGCTACACGACAATAGTTGGAGCCGAGATGTTAGTCGATGTCGCACGTGCTCGTGAGGTCAGGGCACAGGAAGGTGGAGGTGGTAACTTAGGGCTTCGGGGGTTGCTAGAGGGCGAGTTTTGGAGGCTCTTGATGGTTGGAAGAAGGCACAGTTGCGATGTGGTGTGGCGGCCTCAAGCAGTTGCAGTGAGGTATGGGATACTTCTTTAGTAATATATATATATATATATATATAATTTTACAATAAAGGTATATGCCAATTATTTTTCAATTTAAGATTCATATGTATGTTTGTATATATATACAGTAAAGAAAAAGTATGGTATAAGTATAAATGTATATATATATATACAAATATATATATATATATGTATAGGCATACACACACCTATTTTAATTTAAAAGTATATAGATAAACAGAAATATATATATTTATGTGTGTGTGTGTGTGTATAAGGTTTTGAAAAGAAAAAAATTGGAATTTTAAAATGTTGAAAGTTTATTAGATTTTTTGAAATATATAATTTATGTTTATAAGTATATATGTAGTTTCAAAAGAAAATAAATATACATATACACATTTTAAATTTACTAGTTTATTTTAAAAATATGTATTTAGGGTGATTAATTTGTTTAATTAACTTATTTAATTATTTTAGTTATTAAAAAATTATATATTGAAGGAAAATTACTTTAAAATTAAATTATAATTTAATTAATTATTAAATGGTAATTGATTGTTCGATTATTTCAAATGTTAATAAACCATATAATGTTTATACAAGGTCAAAAACCACGAAACCAAGTCAAGATTGAAGTGGATTGCAAAAAAAAAATATCACTCATTTAGATTACGCTATTTAAATCTAGATGTTAAATTTAAATTATTGGATGTCCAACTTGATTGATAAATTTATAATTTATTTGTTGGACATTATATATATAGTAGTATATATATTAATATTGGAGTGACCTTCCCACATATTATAGCGAATGAGACCATATATGCCTGCATGATAGCGGATGACCCTATATACCGCGATATCCCTCTTGAAGTGTGATTGGTATTTTATTTTTTGACTAACATCTATAGATGCAGGAAAAAATAGGTTGAAGGGATTCAACTGGATTCCTTAAAAATATTTAATGTTTTCATATATATATTTCGATATATGATATGATGGATAGATTGATATGGATTGTGTGTGAATTGGAATATTAATAGTATGGGAGTTAAAATGGGTATTTTTTAAATACCATAAATATAACGATCCTGACTCGACCTTCGAAAATCGGCACCGAATACGACACTCGTATTCAAATGCCGCAGATCCAAACGTCGAATCTGGTTCGCCGGAGCTTATAACACATTAAGTACAACACAGCGGAAGAAAAAGAATAGCATATATCAATATACAACATTTGATACAATAACTGATACAACAGAATGATACAATGGATATAAATATACATCAGAGATACAAGAAATAGCAGCGGAAAGAAAAGATAACACTAGCAGCGGAACAAAATCTCCAATATAGTCTTCAAGAAAGAACTCCATCTTCAAAACACCAATCTAGCAATAGCTCGAACTCCCAATCACAATACACAAAGAAGAGCAAGTCTCGTCCGTAAAGGATTTCCAAATCCTAGGCTGAAAGCTATCGAATCTACACCTACCATTGATTTCTGAAAACCCCAACTCTAGACTGCCCGTGTGGGAAATAGTGGGCACCCAGAGTTTAGGAAAGGAACAATAAACTCCAGGTCAGTCATGGGACTGGTATGAGCAAACAAAAGCATTTGGTCTTTGAAACTAACAAGAGAATTTAAATTTGAAATCCGCAATGCTTTTTAGAAAATGAAACTACCATAAGGCCTCCCGCCACACACACAATGCAAACGCAGAATTGGAGGAGATTTCTCCTTATGATAGTCAAATATGCTTAATACGAGAAAGTTTTCTTTGATATTATTACTATAAGTGCAAAGTGTGGAAAACAATTTCGAAAGTAGAATATAAATCCTAGCGAGCATAGACATTCCGAACTATGCCTGCTATAGCTACCATCCAAACAGTGGTGACCACCATAAGTGAATGGCAGGTAATACAACTAAAACCGTACAAGGCACGTATTGGATGAATGGATTTCCAACAAATGGTCAGGCTAAGGAACTTCCTACTGCCACATGGGATCGCCTCTGGCGGGACGTCCCGAGAAACTAACGTTACGGTTAGATCTCTGCCAACACAAGGCCGGGTTACCTCTGTAACTAGGTAACTACTACACGAGCGTGCCATCCCCCGGTCCTTTGGGACCTTTATCCGAGGTACCTCTAATCCAACAACCACAAAGCAATCACAAAGTAATGGATCTGCAGTATCCACATGAGTAAGTATCTGGGCTCCATACCATGATACCACCATTTACCAGAAGGGAATGACAAACCCTAAAGGGCGCGACCCTCATAACCTTGCCGCATCTTTCCTGTTTCGACCATTTCCGGGGTGTGAGGTCCTGATGCAGTCTCGTCCACAAAGCTACGCTTTATACAAAAGCCATGCTTTGATCACAAATGATCAACAAATGATCATCAACACACAGCAGCACTTAGCATGCCACACTACCAAATTTGGGAGTATATCACTGATAAATATCAACTACATAACCTCTGAGCTCGTACGTCTCAGAGAAGGGTGTTAAGCTAAGAGAATAAATTCTCCGCCACCAAGCAGAAATGTATTTGATAGAGATCAGTTTAATATCTCAAGGTGTAGTGTCAGACATACAACCATACAAGTCTGTTCCGGGTTCGAACAGAACCGAAGGCACTTCCGAAGAAGCCCTTGCAAATCCGGGTATCCACAATCCCGATCGGACTTCCCATCACTAAGGGAATCTCTATACCGTAGCTACTCGGTGCAGAGACAATCGATAGGTTATCCTATCGTTCTCACAAATACCCGGTCTTCACCACCGGTCTTCAATTGCTATCCATAACGTCGTATCACTATTCGGAATGGGTTATATGACACAAGGTCCTCTCCCGGCTAAACCGAATAGTAAGCGCCATATTTTAAACATATGGATATGGGATTTTAGTTAAGTCACAACTTATAAAAATCCAAAACTTTTCTTTCAAATGGTTAAACAAATTACCATTTTTAAATCTTTAAACAAAAAGATTTATTTCACAAAGTTTCACCCAGTTTCACAAAGATCTATTCATAGATTTCAAAACAATTCCCATTTCAATTGGATTAACCCAATTAAATCTTTAAATTAAAGATTTATAGCTTTCAAAACACATTTCCAAAGATTTATCTAAAACTTGGAAAACAATTTTCCTTTTAGACTTGAAAATTCTTTTAACACAACTTGAAAGTCCATTTCTTATGAGAAAGCAAATCTAATTTATACAAGTTGAAATATTGAGTTGAATTTAAATTTCAAAACATCACCTTGAAAAATGGTTTAAAACCCATATAACCCATTTGTAAGTTGAATAACTTTTTAGACAATAGTTTCCAAGTCATAGAATTCAATTTCAAATATTGAATTCAAATTTAAATCCAATTATTTAAATTTCAAAACTCAATCAAGTTATTTAAAAATAACCATTTTCAAAAGCTTCAATTCTAGTTTAAACAAAAACTATTTTGGATTTAAAAATTCAATTTTAAAACAATTTCAAAATCTGTGACTTAATTCATTTCCACGTGCAATCCATATTTGTGTGTGTATAAGTGTGGTCCAGGGGTTTTACACAATAAGAGTGTCACATCATCAATCAGCACAGATTCAATCATTACAATTCGATGTGGGTTTCGGATAACCAACTGGAATCCGACTCCCTGTCGCATCGAAATTTAAATGTCGTTCTACGGGTCAAGGGGTTGCATATACATATAACAATATATACGTCACAAATAAAATAGCCCAGCACAAAGCATTACATAGCATCACAAAACATATCAATCCATCATGAAGCATTGGCAATCAAACATCTACAATTAAGATGAATAAATCTATGTGGTTTTAAATCTATTCCTCACATAATCACTTTCATTAGTAATGAACTATCCTTAGTTGCTTCTTTAATTACTTCTAAATTAATTACATTAATTTATTACCTATTATTGATTAATTAATCCAAATTAATCATCCTTAATTACATCACTAATTAAATAATTAATGATCTAAATTATTTCTTAAATTGATTACTCAGAGTAATTAACAACTTAATTACTATATTGACCCAAATTAATTATCCTTAATTTAATTTCTTAAATTAATTATTTGATTAATTACTAAATAATTAATCCAAATTATCTCCCACTTAAACATCTCCACTTAATTACAATCTGTAAATATTAAACAATTACTTAACTATGTAATTTCCAAATCATTAATTACATAAAGTAGTTATTTATAAAACCCAAATGTTTAAAATTAATTAAACTTAATTAATTAAATTAAACAATCTCATTTAATTAAATTAATTACATTAAGTAATTAATTTCTTAATTACTTAAATTAATTATCCATTTCATTAATTAATTAATTATATTAATTATCCATTTGTACTACCTTAATAATTTAATGAATTACAAATCATTAAACTTTTCTTTATCTTTAGATAAACATTCCTTATTTAAATTATGCATTTAAACACAAAATGTTTTTAAATTTACATTAAATTCCATTTAACATTCTCTTTTAAACTCAAGACTCAAATTTGTCTTAAATAAGAGTTTAAAACAATACACAACTTAATCTTATATGTTTAAAAGAAACATATACTTTATTAATAAGTTTAAAACAATTTAGATTTCAATTCAACTTGAATTCAAATAAATTTTAAAAATTGCTTTAAAATCTCAAAACTAAAATATAACTTCCATTTTCAATTTAGTTAAACTCTTTAAACTCTTCCTACAATTTCACCTCCAATTCAAATGTGAATCATTTGAAAGCAATTTAGATTTAATTCTTTATTTTAAAACTGAAGTTTAAAAATTTAAACCCAGATTTAAAAACTCAGTTTTCAATTCATTTGAATTCCTAAATTAAATACTTAACCTTCCATTCCAAATACAAATCACATATGCATTTATGCTTGAGATTTTCAAATCAAATTTAAATTTAAAACACAATATGGTTTCAAATTTCAGACAATTAGAATTTAAATTCATTCTCAAATTCAAACTAAAACTCAGTTTAAATCACATTTAAACAGAAACAGTTTCTGTTTTATATAAAAAAAAAACTTAAACTTTGAAAATTTCCAGAATTTAAATATTTTCAAAAGAACAGAATTTAAACTTATTTATATTTGAATTCTGGTTATTAAAGCCTAAGTCTAAATTAAGTTTACAATTTAAACTTTCACTTCAAATTTAAAAACTGCAAACAGTTTCCCGTTTCCTTTATTATTTTTTTATTTTTAAACCAAATTTGAATTCTGCATTTAAATTATGATAAATTTAGAATTCAAACTTTTTGAATTCATTTTTAAATTCAGGTTTAACCCTAAGTTCAAATTTCCAGTTTAAATTCAAACTTGATTCTTAAAAAAAAAAACAGAACAGGTCTGTTAAATAAAACCTGAAACAGTTTTAAATTTCTTGATTTAAACAGAATTTAAAACTTTGTTTAAATTTAAAATTTCCATTTTTAAAAACCTTAACTCAAAACTTCACTTGGATTCAGTATCAATTCATACTTGAATTAAGTTTCCAACCTAAAATATGAATTCCATTCAAAACTGCAAACTACAGGATTTAAGACCAGAAACTGTTTTGTTTTAAATTTTGATTTAGAACAGAATTTAAACTTGTTTTAAATTTAAAAGTTCCATTTTTTAAAAACTTTGAACTTCAAACCTTATTTGAACTCAGTTTCAATTCATACTTGAATTAAGCTTCCAACCTAAAATATGAAATCCATAAAACCAAAACTGCAAACTCTCTGGTCCAAAAACCCTGCACCATAAACCCGAGAGCCCAACATTTTACTTCGAGTTCTAAAACCTTCTGCTCCGAGTCAGAAGCATTTTCACCCGAGTTCCACTTCGGGTCAAAACCCTGCACACTACTAATCTGTCACCTGAGTTCAACATGCAACCAAATCAACCTGGAAACCAATTCACCTGACTCTCACTCTCTGATCCTCCATCAACAACACCTCCTCCATCCTCTCACCTCCATACTCCATTAACATAAACATCTTAACACCTGACCCTTCCATACCCATAGATCAACAGAAATTCCCATAAACCCAAAAATAGTGCAATTCAAAACTGCACCTTCAATCCTAATTTAAAAATTGTGATTTTAGTGTTATAAATCATGGTTTGGTTTATGTTTTCACTTTATAATACTGAATTCATAATTTACAAAGTTCAAGTTTTCACTTTGTATAACATCCACTGTTGTTTCTTTATACTTCCAGTGAGATTTTGAAATTTATTTTAACTTAAATAAACTTTAAACTTACTTTATCAATAACCAAACAAATTTTGTTTACATTCTAAATCCTGACAGTGATTCAATGCAAGAGGTAATGAATTTTGAAATAAACCTGAGCCTTAAAACTAAGACAGAGATATCTCAGTTGAAAAACAAACATGCACAAGCAAATTCATGCAAACATACTAACATAGCCTTCAACTAACACATATTTCAAACATCAACTCAAATATCAAAGCATATGAATGGGTTCGAGTGTGTTTGCTCACCTGGATTTTGAGAAAAACAAAAGGCAGAGAAGTGTTTTAGACAGAGTAGAGGGGAACTTGGTTTCTGTTAAACAGAGACAGGCATTTATTTCTTTGATCTGCAGAAGTTTATTAACATAAACTTTGTTTAAACTTCCTATTGCACTTGTTACTTATTTCATTAATTAACAAATAAAAGAATCAATTTACTTACAGTTTGTTTAATTCCAGAAAGGACTGTTTTTTCCAGGTTTTCCATATTTTTGATTTTGATTTGTCTTGCCTGAGGCTTGAATCTGGAATTCGTGAATCAATCTTTGCTTAATAACCATTTATTTGTTTATTCATTTCATCAAAAACCAAAAATTAAATTTACTTACCTAAGGTTTGAATTCTTGGGTACAAGGATATATAATCTGCAGTTGCAAACCAGAATCACTTTAGCTTTTAAACTGGATTTGTTCTCCTGCAACTTTGTTAAATAAATTTGTTTAAATCTTTGCTTATTTGCTGATTTCAACATTAAAATCAAATTCTTTTAAAAAGGAAATTTACTTGCCTTTGAAATTGTTTCTAGAAAGCTTTGCATTTGATTTCCAGTAAGTGCAAACTTGCATTTGCTTCCAGATTTTAGAACTGCATAAGGATGTTGGTTTAAATCTTGATTACTTTGCTGAATTTTAATTTGCTCGGGTTATGGCTTTGAACCCAAACTTGCTTTTCCCAGATTGCTATTTCTTCTTTTTTTTTTTCTTCTTTTTTTCTTCTGATTTATCTTTTTCTTTGTTGAGATTTGAAATGCAAAATCTTTTATTACTGTAGTTTCAGATTTTGGTGAGAGGTTATTATAATTGCATATGGGGAACTCAAAAGTTTCTTTGCAATTTTTTATTTAATTAAACAAAATGAATGCCACTTGTCTAAAAGAGATGATTATGAGATCTCTATGAAATGTCCACTTCTTTATTCATTTGTATGTGTAGTGTTTCCTTTCATATCTACATTCACAAAATTTACATTCTCACATGTGCATGTTTGTATATGTTTATATTTATTTTAAATTTCAATTCAAATTGAATTATAACCACTTATGTACATTTATATATATTCATATCCATACATTTATTTAGAAAAAAGTTATATCTACACAATTTACATTCATACATATTTTTATTTATTTATTTATTTTTGTACAATCTTTTATAAAAAGAAAAGAATGACTTTTAAATACTTTGATTTTATATTAACAATAGTTATATTTATTTATTTGAGGGAATTTGACTTAAGAATAATATTTCAAAAATGAGTACACTAATTTTTTTCTTTTTAACCACTTCCAAATATTAATATAATTAAAAATTTAGAAAACAACTTTTACTATCATTTTATTAATCTCAAGCTTTTTAATTTCTATTTTTTTTTTTTTTTTTTGAAGTTCAATACTTGTTTTATAAATCACTTATTCTTAAATTTCTAATATAAATTTCTATTTATAATCAAATTATTTATTCTCTGGAAAATTTTCTAATTAAATCACAATTTATTTCCAAAAATTAATTTAATTGCCAATTTAAACTTGATAAATTTCAGGAATGTTACAGATTTCCCCCCTTAAAAGAATTTCGTCCTCGAAATTTGCAAGGAAGACGACAAAGAATAGATGATAGATAAAGAAATGATTGATCAGATCAGATCGAAATATTTATTCTGCATTTGGTCTACCCAAACCAGAATATCAATAATATGAGAACGAACTCATACAATTATTACACAAGATACTCGGGTCCACCGGTCTACGAATATGCAAGGGTATTGATTAGTTCGAAGGGATAACTAATCGTTCGTAGAATATATCGGATCCCAGAGAATATATAGATGGATTTAATCTTCTACAATTTCTCAAACACTAGATATGGATTCCAAATTCAAGTCGAAATATCCCAAAGTATATATAACTTGTCCCTCTTCGGACTTTGATATACACAAGAAATTACAATAGAATTTTCAAGTTTGGTTTTTTAACCGATATTGTTTTATTAATACAATTCAAATTTAGCTTCATATTAGTTATCCAATTAACTTAATTTAAAATCTCTAACTTATTTAAAATTTTCAATTTCAATTTCAAATTTATTAGAGTTTAGAACGAAAAGCTGATAAGAAATCGATGAAGATACGAATTAAGGATTTCCTACAACGATTCGTAAGCCACCATCACACCGAAACTTCTTTCTGGAGCAGCTACGAAGCAATCAAAAAGAATTCGAAATCGAATCAAAGGAGATTGATAGAGAAAAGTTGTTTTCCGCTATTGCAGGGTATTGACCACTTGTACTGGTATTTCCCTGTCCCCTATCTCGTCCTCTTCTCGCACTCATACTTACTATCAGTGGATAGTAAGAGAATTTACTGAGGCGTTCGAACAGATATCTTAGGGATATACTCATTCTAGGGTTTACTTCACCCTATCTCTAGTGAGTTACTTAATGTGTTATACTCCTGAGCTAAGGTTTTAACCATCAGCTCTGATACCACTTATAACGATCCTGACTCGACCTTCGAAAATCGGCACCGAATACGACACTCGTATTCAAATGCCGCAGATCCAAACGTCGAATCTGGTTCGCCGGAGCTTATAACACATTAAGTACAACACAGCGGAAGAAAAAGAATAGCATATATCAATATACAACATTTGATACAATAACTGATACAACAGAATGATACAATGGATATAAATATACATCAGAGATACAAGAAATAGCAGCGGAAAGAAAAGATAACACTAGCAGCGGAACAAAATCTCCAATATAGTCTTCAAGAAAGAACTCCATCTTCAAAACACCAATCTAGCAATAGCTCGAACTCCCAATCACAATACACAAAGAAGAGCAAGTCTCGTCCGTAAAGGATTTCCAAATCCTAGGCTGAAAGCTATCGAATCTACACCTACCATTGATTTCTGAAAACCCCAACTCTAGACTGCCCGTGTGGGAAATAGTGGGCACCCAGAGTTTAGGAAAGGAACAATAAACTCCAGGTCAGTCATGGGACTGGTATGAGCAAACAAAAGCATTTGGTCTTTGAAACTAACAAGAGAATTTAAATTTGAAATCCGCAATGCTTTTTAGAAAATGAAACTACCATAAGGCCTCCCGCCACACACACAATGCAAACGCAGAATTGGAGGAGATTTCTCCTTATGATAGTCAAATATGCTTAATACGAGAAAGTTTTCTTTGATATTATTACTATAAGTGCAAAGTGTGGAAAACAATTTCGAAAGTAGAATATAAATCCTAGCGAGCATAGACATTCCGAACTATGCCTGCTATAGCTACCATCCAAACAGTGGTGACCACCATAAGTGAATGGCAGGTAATACAACTAAAACCGTACAAGGCACGTATTGGATGAATGGATTTCCAACAAATGGTCAGGCTAAGGAACTTCCTACTGCCACATGGGATCGCCTCTGGCGGGACGTCCCGAGAAACTAACGTTACGGTTAGATCTCTGCCAACACAAGGCCGGGTTACCTCTGTAACTAGGTAACTACTACACGAGCGTGCCATCCCCCGGTCCTTTGGGACCTTTATCCGAGGTACCTCTAATCCAACAACCACAAAGCAATCACAAAGTAATGGATCTGCAGTATCCACATGAGTAAGTATCTGGGCTCCATACCATGATACCACCCTTTACCAGAAGGGAATGACAAACCCTAAAGGGCGCGACCCTCATAACCTTGCCGCATCTTTCCTGTTTCGACCATTTCCGGGGTGTGAGGTCCTGATGCAGTCTCGTCCACAAAGCTACGCTTTATACAAAAGCCATGCTTTGATCACAAATGATCAACAAATGATCATCAACACACAGCAGCACTTAGCATGCCACACTACCAAATTTGGGAGTATATCACTGATAAATATCAACTACATAACCTCTGAGCTCGTACGTCTCAGAGAAGGGTGTTAAGCTAAGAGAATAAATTCTCCGCCACCAAGCAGAAATGTATTTGATAGAGATCAGTTTAATATCTCAAGGTGTAGTGTCAGACATACAACCATACAAGTCTGTTCCGGGTTCGAACAGAACCGAAGGCACTTCCGAAGAAGCCCTTGCAAATCCGGGTATCCACAATCCCGATCGGACTTCCCATCACTAAGGGAATCTCTATACCGTAGCTACTCGGTGCAGAGACAATCGATAGGTTATCCTATCGTTCTCACAAATACCCGGTCTTCACCACCGGTCTTCAATTGCTATCCATAACGTCGTATCACTATTCGGAATGGGTTATATGACACAAGGTCCTCTCCCGGCTAAACCGAATAGTAAGCGCCATATTTTAAACATATGGATATGGGATTTTAGTTAAGTCACAACTTATAAAAATCCAAAACTTTTCTTTCAAATGGTTAAACAAATTACCATTTTTAAATCTTTAAACAAAAAGATTTATTTCACAAAGTTTCACCCAGTTTCACAAAGATCTATTCATAGATTTCAAAACAATTCCCATTTCAATTGGATTAACCCAATTAAATCTTTAAATTAAAGATTTATAGCTTTCAAAACACATTTCCAAAGATTTATCTAAAACTTGGAAAACAATTTTCCTTTTAGACTTGAAAATTCTTTTAACACAACTTGAAAGTCCATTTCTTATGAGAAAGCAAATCTAATTTATACAAGTTGAAATATTGAGTTGAATTTAAATTTCAAAACATCACCTTGAAAAATGGTTTAAAACCCATATAACCCATTTGTAAGTTGAATAACTTTTTAGACAATAGTTTCCAAGTCATAGAATTCAATTTCAAATATTGAATTCAAATTTAAATCCAATTATTTAAATTTCAAAACTCAATCAAGTTATTTAAAAATAACCATTTTCAAAAGCTTCAATTCTAGTTTAAACAAAAACTATTTTGGATTTAAAAATTCAATTTTAAAACAATTTCAAAATCTGTGACTTAATTCATTTCCACGTGCAATCCATATTTGTGTGTGTATAAGTGTGGTCCAGGGGTTTTACACAATAAGAGTGTCACATCATCAATCAGCACAGATTCAATCATTACAATTCGATGTGGGTTTCGGATAACCAACTGGAATCCGACTCCCTGTCGCATCGAAATTTAAATGTCGTTCTACGGGTCAAGGGGTTGCATATACATATAACAATATATACGTCACAAATAAAATAGCCCAGCACAAAGCATTACATAGCATCACAAAACATATCAATCCATCATGAAGCATTGGCAATCAAACATCTACAATTAAGATGAATAAATCTATGTGGTTTTAAATCTATTCCTCACATAATCACTTTCATTAGTAATGAACTATCCTTAGTTGCTTCTTTAATTACTTCTAAATTAATTACATTAATTTATTACCTATTATTGATTAATTAATCCAAATTAATCATCCTTAATTACATCACTAATTAAATAATTAATGATCTAAATTATTTCTTAAATTGATTACTCAGAGTAATTAACAACTTAATTACTATATTGACCCAAATTAATTATCCTTAATTTAATTTCTTAAATTAATTATTTGATTAATTACTAAATAATTAATCCAAATTATCTCCCACTTAAACATCTCCACTTAATTACAATCTGTAAATATTAAACAATTACTTAACTATGTAATTTCCAAATCATTAATTACATAAAGTAGTTATTTATAAAACCCAAATGTTTAAAATTAATTAAACTTAATTAATTAAATTAAACAATCTCATTTAATTAAATTAATTACATTAAGTAATTAATTTCTTAATTACTTAAATTAATTATCCATTTCATTAATTAATTAATTATATTAATTATCCATTTGTACTACCTTAATAATTTAATGAATTACAAATCATTAAACTTTTCTTTATCTTTAGATAAACATTCCTTATTTAAATTATGCATTTAAACACAAAATGTTTTTAAATTTACATTAAATTCCATTTAACATTCTCTTTTAAACTCAAGACTCAAATTTGTCTTAAATAAGAGTTTAAAACAATACACAACTTAATCTTATATGTTTAAAAGAAACATATACTTTATTAATAAGTTTAAAACAATTTAGATTTCAATTCAACTTGAATTCAAATAAATTTTAAAAATTGCTTTAAAATCTCAAAACTAAAATATAACTTCCATTTTCAATTTAGTTAAACTCTTTAAACTCTTCCTACAATTTCACCTCCAATTCAAATGTGAATCATTTGAAAGCAATTTAGATTTAATTCTTTATTTTAAAACTGAAGTTTAAAAATTTAAACCCAGATTTAAAAACTCAGTTTTCAATTCATTTGAATTCCTAAATTAAATACTTAACCTTCCATTCCAAATACAAATCACATATGCATTTATGCTTGAGATTTTCAAATCAAATTTAAATTTAAAACACAATATGGTTTCAAATTTCAGACAATTAGAATTTAAATTCATTCTCAAATTCAAACTAAAACTCAGTTTAAATCACATTTAAACAGAAACAGTTTCTGTTTTATATAAAAAAAAAACTTAAACTTTGAAAATTTCCAGAATTTAAATATTTTCAAAAGAACAGAATTTAAACTTATTTATATTTGAATTCTGGTTATTAAAGCCTAAGTCTAAATTAAGTTTACAATTTAAACTTTCACTTCAAATTTAAAAACTGCAAACAGTTTCCCGTTTCCTTTATTATTTTTTTATTTTTAAACCAAATTTGAATTCTGCATTTAAATTATGATAAATTTAGAATTCAAACTTTTTGAATTCATTTTTAAATTCAGGTTTAACCCTAAGTTCAAATTTCCAGTTTAAATTCAAACTTGATTCTTAAAAAAAAAAACAGAACAGGTCTGTTAAATAAAACCTGAAACAGTTTTAAATTTCTTGATTTAAACAGAATTTAAAACTTTGTTTAAATTTAAAATTTCCATTTTTAAAAACCTTAACTCAAAACTTCACTTGGATTCAGTATCAATTCATACTTGAATTAAGTTTCCAACCTAAAATATGAATTCCATTCAAAACTGCAAACTACAGGATTTAAGACCAGAAACTGTTTTGTTTTAAATTTTGATTTAGAACAGAATTTAAACTTGTTTTAAATTTAAAAGTTCCATTTTTTAAAAACTTTGAACTTCAAACCTTATTTGAACTCAGTTTCAATTCATACTTGAATTAAGCTTCCAACCTAAAATATGAAATCCATAAAACCAAAACTGCAAACTCTCTGGTCCAAAAACCCTGCACCATAAACCCGAGAGCCCAACATTTTACTTCGAGTTCTAAAACCTTCTGCTCCGAGTCAGAAGCATTTTCACCCGAGTTCCACTTCGGGTCAAAACCCTGCACACTACTAATCTGTCACCTGAGTTCAACATGCAACCAAATCAACCTGGAAACCAATTCACCTGACTCTCACTCTCTGATCCTCCATCAACAACACCTCCTCCATCCTCTCACCTCCATACTCCATTAACATAAACATCTTAACACCTGACCCTTCCATACCCATAGATCAACAGAAATTCCCATAAACCCAAAAATAGTGCAATTCAAAACTGCACCTTCAATCCTAATTTAAAAATTGTGATTTTAGTGTTATAAATCATGGTTTGGTTTATGTTTTCACTTTATAATACTGAATTCATAATTTACAAAGTTCAAGTTTTCACTTTGTATAACATCCACTGTTGTTTCTTTATACTTCCAGTGAGATTTTGAAATTTATTTTAACTTAAATAAACTTTAAACTTACTTTATCAATAACCAAACAAATTTTGTTTACATTCTAAATCCTGACAGTGATTCAATGCAAGAGGTAATGAATTTTGAAATAAACCTGAGCCTTAAAACTAAGACAGAGATATCTCAGTTGAAAAACAAACATGCACAAGCAAATTCATGCAAACATACTAACATAGCCTTCAACTAACACATATTTCAAACATCAACTCAAATATCAAAGCATATGAATGGGTTCGAGTGTGTTTGCTCACCTGGATTTTGAGAAAAACAAAAGGCAGAGAAGTGTTTTAGACAGAGTAGAGGGGAACTTGGTTTCTGTTAAACAGAGACAGGCATTTATTTCTTTGATCTGCAGAAGTTTATTAACATAAACTTTGTTTAAACTTCCTATTGCACTTGTTACTTATTTCATTAATTAACAAATAAAAGAATCAATTTACTTACAGTTTGTTTAATTCCAGAAAGGACTGTTTTTTCCAGGTTTTCCATATTTTTGATTTTGATTTGTCTTGCCTGAGGCTTGAATCTGGAATTCGTGAATCAATCTTTGCTTAATAACCATTTATTTGTTTATTCATTTCATCAAAAACCAAAAATTAAATTTACTTACCTAAGGTTTGAATTCTTGGGTACAAGGATATATAATCTGCAGTTGCAAACCAGAATCACTTTAGCTTTTAAACTGGATTTGTTCTCCTGCAACTTTGTTAAATAAATTTGTTTAAATCTTTGCTTATTTGCTGATTTCAACATTAAAATCAAATTCTTTTAAAAAGGAAATTTACTTGCCTTTGAAATTGTTTCTAGAAAGCTTTGCATTTGATTTCCAGTAAGTGCAAACTTGCATTTGCTTCCAGATTTTAGAACTGCATAAGGATGTTGGTTTAAATCTTGATTACTTTGCTGAATTTTAATTTGCTCGGGTTATGGCTTTGAACCCAAACTTGCTTTTCCCAGATTGCTATTTCTTCTTTTTTTTTTTCTTCTTTTTTTCTTCTGATTTATCTTTTTCTTTGTTGAGATTTGAAATGCAAAATCTTTTATTACTGTAGTTTCAGATTTTGGTGAGAGGTTATTATAATTGCATATGGGGAACTCAAAAGTTTCTTTGCAATTTTTTATTTAATTAAACAAAATGAATGCCACTTGTCTAAAAGAGATGATTATGAGATCTCTATGAAATGTCCACTTCTTTATTCATTTGTATGTGTAGTGTTTCCTTTCATATCTACATTCACAAAATTTACATTCTCACATGTGCATGTTTGTATATGTTTATATTTATTTTAAATTTCAATTCAAATTGAATTATAACCACTTATGTACATTTATATATATTCATATCCATACATTTATTTAGAAAAAAGTTATATCTACACAATTTACATTCATACATATTTTTATTTATTTATTTATTTTTGTACAATCTTTTATAAAAAGAAAAGAATGACTTTTAAATACTTTGATTTTATATTAACAATAGTTATATTTATTTATTTGAGGGAATTTGACTTAAGAATAATATTTCAAAAATGAGTACACTAATTTTTTTCTTTTTAACCACTTCCAAATATTAATATAATTAAAAATTTAGAAAACAACTTTTACTATCATTTTATTAATCTCAAGCTTTTTAATTTCTATTTTTTTTTTTTTTTTTTGAAGTTCAATACTTGTTTTATAAATCACTTATTCTTAAATTTCTAATATAAATTTCTATTTATAATCAAATTATTTATTCTCTGGAAAATTTTCTAATTAAATCACAATTTATTTCCAAAAATTAATTTAATTGCCAATTTAAACTTGATAAATTTCAGGAATGTTACAATAAACAAATAAAATTGAAGGAATTTAAAAGGAAATTTAAAAGAAATTATTTATACTGAAAATTGGATTTGTTTCTCAAAGGAATTAAGTAGAATAAAAATATATTAACTAACTTGGTTTATACTTAATTATTTGTAAATTGTTTTAAGTGGAGATTTGAAATTAAATTATATATTAAGGGCTTGAAGAGATATTGGAATCGATAAATAGATTTGAAATAAAATGGAATTTTATTAAGGGATAAAATTATAAAATGGAATTATAAATAGAATTTGTTTTTGTAAATAGATGGGAAACTCAAGGGAATTTATAAATTTATAAACGGGGTTTATAAATGAGATAAAAGGATATCAGTGGATATATGGAAAATATAAGTTAATGGTGTGAACTTATATCGAGCAATGGGAATCGTTTTGAAATAAATAGTGGAATATATTTCAAATGTGAGAAATGGTGATATGGTCGATGTGATACGAATCAAGAGGAATCTATAAATTGAATTGGTGAATATTAGACTTTCTAAAAATAGACTTTTATTGAGTAAATTGAATTTGTTTTAAATGGGATTTTAAATTACTATACTAAATAATTTAAAACTACCACTTGAATTTAGAATATTTCTAAAGTTAGTTATTTTAATACTTAATATTTATTGAAATAAATTCTAATTTTATACATCTTTGTAAAGTAATTAGTAGCTGGATATGAATTTTCAATTCATTTAAGTTGTTTAAATTTGCCTAAAACCATATTTGAAAGAAACATTTTTCTTATTTCATATAATTTTTTTAAATGTTTTAAATTTCATTATGAGTCCTCTCCGGATGGGAAGCTAAGTTTATTTAATTGAATAAGATTTTAGAAGAAAGATCTTATAGTGGTATTATGGGAACTTAAATAAATTCTAAAGTATAGGATAAGTGAACTTCGGAAGGTGAAATAAAATTCAAATGGAAAGCAGTAGTGAAACAGGAATTTTAAATGAGCATAAACGGCTTTAGAAATCTTATAGGAAATCGACTAAGAAATTCTGGGATTTATAGAATTCATGTGAAACGAGTTGGAAATTTACAAATAAAATTGTAAATGATTTTTGAGAAAATAAATAGGAGACAAATGAATATTTTCCAAGTGTCTAATACCAATTGAAGTGGGAAAAATATTCTAAGAATCGGGCAAGGGTAGAAATTTGTTCCGTGAGAATAAAAAGGGATTTGGAAACTATTTTCAAAGGGTTGTAGTATGGAAATAATATCTTGCGTGGATATTTTGAAATAAATAATTTGGAAAATTATTTAAAGCCTGATGTTTGCTTGTGGATGTTATATATTTAAATAACTGACTATTAATATTGGCCAATGCGTTGATCGTTTCGAAGAGACCGGGATCAGATTTAATTATCCGGAAACCACTTCGATCCGGTTTGAACTTAACGAATGAATACCATGAAGATGATGAAGATGGTGAGTCCGTTTGTCCAGTCCTAGGACAACTTGTATGGATGAATGCTATCAGAACATCGTTATTGGAGGACGATGAGCATTTTAAGCGAATGTGTCCAAAAAGGTAATTGTAGCCTCAAGCCTTATCAACCGGGAATGGTTAAAACAAGGGAGGTGTAGCAAGGCTAAGTGGGTAGCTTCCAAGTAGGGTAAGGTCATCCCTTTCTAGAGTCCCTTTATTTCGGTTGTGTAGCGGTTGCTGATCCCAACCGCGGGGTGATTTTATTCGGTCTATCCAGGTGAGGGGTGCGCCGGTCTTGTGTTGTAGGGGATCGGGAATGGTCCTCTATATGCTGATCTAGACCAGTTACTATGACGGGCGGTACTCAGTAGCCCTGCCATTGTATGGAACCCAATCTCCAATAAGCGCCGGTACGGTTTTGATTGTGCCTAACTATGCTGAACATGAGATGCAAGCATTTCAGCTATATTCTATTTACTTTATATAGACACTATTATAATATCAAACGGATTTGATAAAAATGCTTTGGTTATCGTAAGGTAAAAACCGGTATGTTTATTTCTGGCGTGGTCTTATGAGATACCTTTGTTTTCGAAGGATTTACAAAATATAATAATCCAATTGAGTGTGATTTTCTCACGCTGTGTGAGGACCCGCAAATCCGTACTCCTTGAATAGACACTAATCTCCATTGATTAACTCAAGATGAACGGAAATACGAATTCTCAGGGTTTTAAGAAAAAGAAAAAGAAAAAGATAAAAGAAAGAGATAGAAGAAATAGAACAGAACAGAAAGAAAACAACAGAACAATATCAGAATCTCACAATCGCAGATAAATGAATAATCTTTAAACAAAGAACTATATCATTTATTACATTACATTACATTACATTGCATTACATTATATCATCAGAGTGTACAACAATCAAACAACAACAAACAGCGGAAAAGAAATACTATATACTAGTGAATACGCCAATGCCATCCATCTTGCCTCCAGCAACTCCTAAATTCCAGAATATCCTGATAAACCTGACTCTTGACTGCCCGTATGGAAATTGGTGGGCACCCAGAATTTAGGAAGGAAAACAATAAACACCGAGTCAGTCATGTGACTGGTGTGAGAACTCAAAACAGTTTATTTTTAAAACAAAGAATAGGATAATTTTTAAAATATATTCGCAATGCTTTTAAAAATGAGACTACCATAAGGCCTCCCGCACACACACACAATGCAAACGCAGAATCGGAGGAGATTTCTCCTTATGATAGTCGAAGATGCTCGATACGCATTAAAAAGAAACATTTGATATTATTACTAGTGCATAGTGTAGGAAAAATCATTTCGAAAGTAAAGTTATAAATCTTAGCCAACATACGACCATTATCGTATGCCTACTATAGCTACCATCCAAACAGTGGGGCGCCACCATAAGTGAATGATAGGTTCTACAACTAAAACCGTACAAGGCTCGTATTATTTCTTTGGATTTCCAACAAATGGTCAGGCCAAGGAACTTCCCATCGCCACATGGAAACGCCTCTGGAATGACGTCCCGAGAACCAAACCGGATCTCTGCCAACATAAGGCCGGGTTACCCCTAACTGGGTAACTACTGACACGAATATGTCATCCCCCGATCGTAACCGATCTACATCCGAGGATCCTCGATTTCCAACAACCACAAAGTAATAAGTTTGCAGCAACAACATAGGTTAAGTATCTGGGATCCACACCATGATACCACCTCTATCCAGAAGGAATGACATATACTAAAGGGTGCTACCCCTAATAACCTTGTTGCATCCTTCCTGTTTTGACCATTTCCGGGGTGTGAGGTCCGATGAAGTCTCGTCCACAAAGCCACGCTTTATACAAAAGTTGTGCTTTGGGTCAACAAATGATCAAAGTAATGATCACAAAGATAAATGATCAAACAAATGATCATATCACAAATGATCAACAATGATCATTTCACAGCAACACTCAGAATGTCACATTACCAAATTGGAAATATATCGCTGATAAACATCAACTACATAACCTCTGAGCTCGTACGTCTCAGAGAAGGGTGTTAAGCTAAGAGAATAAATTATCCGCCACCAACAGAAATATATTTGAAAGAAATCAGCTTTATATCTCAATTTGTGATGTCAGACATACTATCCATATAAGTCTGTTCCGGGATCGAACAGAACCGAAGGCACTTACAAAGAAGTCCTTGCAATCCGGATATTCACTAATCACATCCGGACTTCCCATCACATATGGAATTTCTATACCGGGGCCATTCGGTGCAGAAACATTCGACGGTAATCCTTCCGTTTTCAAAAATATTCGGTCTTCAACACCGGTCTTCGACTGCAATTCATAACGACGTATCACATATTTGGAACGGGTTATACGACCCCAAGGTCCTTTCCCGATTAACCCGAATAGTGAGCGCTTATTTAAAAATAAGTGTGGCATTCAAATTCAAGCAAATCACAACAAATACCCATTCAAAGGTAAATATTGATAGTCGGTTATTGAACTATCAATGGATATGCACAACATCACCAGATTCCAAATAATTTTTCAAATTATTTATTTTCCAAAAATATCTTTACAAGATATATAATTTTCACACTTCAACCATTTGAAAACAATTTTCAAATCACTTTTCATCTTTACCACCTTTGAAAACAAATTTCAAACATTTTTCTTACGCGGAAATACTTTCTTTTCGACATGGTTCATTTAAACCCATTAAACAAATCCTTAACGATTTACTTTATATTTACGTTCTAAATCCGTAAATTAATTCCCACACTTCAACAATAAATCAATGTTTATTTTTAAACAAATTCCCCTTTTCATTTATAAATTCCATAGTGAATTTACATTCCAAAATATTTATGAATATATGATTTCAATTATTCATTTTCAATTTGTCTTCAAAAAGATAAATTCTCAAAACGTTTCATTTCACATTGGAAAAACATTTCCATACTTATTTATTAATAAGTAATTCACAAATCTATTTATTTTCAACACTTGGAAAATATTCAATATACTTAAATCGAAATTAAGTATATATTTCATTCTTTAAGGAAATCATTCTCTTAAACATATTTATTTGGGCCAAAACGAATGTTGCGTAAAACATCGTTACGACAACCCAAAATCACTAGTATAGGGATTCGAAATTAAGATATATATATAAATCCCAATACTATATAAAACATTTCCTTTCGGAAATCATTTACTATAACAACAGTGTTATAATCCACCATTTCCTTCTATTTCTCGAAAACGTTTATTTCAACAATGAATGTTGAAATCTATGGTTTCGAATCTTAACACATTTAAAAACATTGTTAGATCATTTTAATTCTATTTAAAACATCACATCCAAAACATTTTCTTTAACATATTATTCACTATTCATAAACGTGAATATACTTCGTTAACAAATTTCATCATTTCTATACATTTTATTTTAAAGGATTACTCACTGTCTAAAACGTGACTATAACTCCATTAATAAGTTATAACAATTTACTTATCAAAATAAGTCGTTTGCGGATTTATAAAATAATGTTTATAAATTCCATTTCTATTTATTTTATAACAACTTCTTTTTTATAAACCTCCTTTATTAACCTATTTCAATTTATAAGTCAATTATATACCAAAAGTTCACATTATAAGTTAAATACTTATAATTTATTTGTTTACAAAATCATTCCTTTAAACTTCCCAAATTATAAATCTTATAACTTATAAGATTCATTTATTTACCCAAATCTATTCTTTTAATAACTTTACAAATTTTATAAACCTACTACTTATAACTTTCCATTTATAACTTCACCATTTATAATTCTATAAATTTCATTCATTTATGAAATTTATTTACAATTCATTCCAACACTTATAAAAACTCGTTTTATAATTCAAATATTTTAAATTTATAAATATCAATTTATAAATCCTTTATATAAATCAATTTATATTATTATTTTAAAACGTCTTTAAACTCCTTTATAAATTTCACCATTTTCTACGATTTATAAAATAATCAAATCTCATAAATCCTATATTTAAACTTTTTATAAAAAATTCAAAAATCCAGATTTAAACTATTTTATAAAATCATTAGCCTCATATTTTCAAAAATCAACTTTTAACTATATTTCTCAAAAATCATAATTTTTATAACATTAAAATTATAACATTTATTTATTCAAAATGAATCAATTCCAAAAATATTTTATAAACGTATACTTTCAAAAAATCACTTTAAAAATCCTTTTTAAAATTTTAAAATTGGCCCAATGATGCTACACACCAAATAGTCAATCACGACAACAACGACATCATATATCGATATGATAATCCATCAAATATCAAAATATCTGAAATCAAATAAATATTGTTGAGGAATCCAGTTGGATCCCTCCAACCTATTTTTCTGCATCCACAAACATTAGCACAATACCAATTCCGTTCCAGTACGGAATTATCGCGGTAAATGGGATTTAAAATATTATCCGCTTAATAGGCAGCGCAATAGGGTCTCATCCGCTATATAATGCGGGAAATCAACTCCAAGTACATAAATAATACCAATTTCACTGTATTGTGAAATATTCGCGGTATATGTTTTTAATAAATAACCTCCGCTTACTAACGGCACATAATGTCTATTTTATCAATCAATAGACAACAATCATCATTCAAACATACATTCAAGAATTTTAAATATAACTATTTAAAATTAAAATCGAAACCGATTCGATTGAGTGAGAAGTTCTCACCTTGATTTCAATTTCGTTTTCAGCTTTTATTTCGAATAAAATTAAACGGACGTTTAATTTTACCTGAAATTTTCGCTAGCTCCAAACGACTCCAGTCCAATTCCATAGCGTAGTGCTCGTCCATATGATTCCAACGCAACTGGTTTCGAGCGTTTTCGACCTCGTATGAAAATGATATGAATTTACGAATTTTACACGAATTTTTAATATATAAATTTACAACATAATTTTATATTATTTTCTAACCGTAATGAATCTCAGCCGTGACTTCCTGCATCACGGAATCAGGGCCGTGATTCATGTTCTTCTCCCCTTCCAGTAAATGTCGCATGCAAGAACCCATATGGCCGCCGTATTAGGGTTAATTTTCGAGCCTTCCTCGACCACTTCCAGAACGATCAGGACCCTCCATTCGAACGACCATCCCCTAGGCTGCCCACGCTCCAAGTGCGGCCCCACTAGGTCACCTGTCCTCCTCGTAAAACGTGCATGACCGGCCGACCTTTGCACGAGAATTCACGTCAATCCGCTGCTCCATATTTGATCATGACCATTGGATATGAAGTACTCGAGGAGATCTACATTTTCCTAGTTGAACGTTTCTTGAATTGATGGACGGATTTGATGATTTTGAGGGAGAAAGAAACGAGATTTTCGGCTATAGATTAGGTTGGAGGCAACTCTGAAGGTTTTGAAACCCTAGGTTGTTTTTGTTTGCAAAAAATGAAGATTGAGGGCTTTTATAGAAAATTTCACAATTTACTATTCACCCGGATTTTCCGAACTCCAAACGAAGCGTGCCGGTTGGCGTTCCTAAGGTTTACCCCACGTTTCGAACACAATGGAACGTGTTTTGGGAGCTAATTCGATCATCTGTGCGAGTTATGGCAACAAACGTTCGATTTAAAATTAAATCGGTAAATCAAATTTCTAGGCGTTTTAGCTTGCACCGGACAAACGGTAAATCCGATTGACACGAAATTTGAAACCATAAAATAATATAACATTATGGATCCGATGAAACTGGTATCGTCGAAATCCGAGATTGTTTGAAAAATGGCTATTTTAACTCGCCAAATAAATATTAAAACAATTTTGATGCGTTTCGAGCTGCCACAGTCAAACGAAAACTCCGATTGACACAAAAATTGAAATCCAATAATAACAATCTATTACGGATCCAATGGAACTTGTTTCGTCCAATTCCGAGACTGTTCGAAAAATGGCTAATTTCACTAGTCGATTTAAATATTAAAATATTCAATTTTCACAAATTAACTTCTAATTCGAATTTAAAAATTCTATAACATCTTTCTAACTTCAATATGATAAAATAAAATTTTACGAATCATTTTCGATCATATTTGACCCAATTTTCAATTATTTCTGTATTTTCAACTATTAAATTATCGATTGAATTATTCAATTAAATCCAATTATTCGAAATAAAATTTATTCGACTTATAAATTTCACTTATTAATATTTAAAATCAATTAAATATACAAATTTTAATTAATAGAAATTCTGGGTCGTTACAAACTTCCCCCCCTAAAAGAATTTCGTCCTCGAAATTATCAAGTAAGAAAAGTTACAGAATCTATTAATTTTTTCAAAATCCATAGTTAAACTTGTTACAATAACTTTACTAAGTTTTCAAATCATACTTAGTTATCTTTTCAAAAACAACTACTATTGTTTAACTTTCAACTCCAAATTAAAGTTATAGTTTTCAAAATTTCCTAAAAATTCCCAAATTTTTTCTAACGCCTTAAATTTTCGGAAAAATTTGCCAGTCTCCTTTGCGCGGCTCGATCCCAAAAAAAAATGATAGTATATATATCACAAATATACATCTCATCAAGTGATGAGGCATCCCGCAGGGAAAAAATGCAAAAGTACGATATTTAATCCGAGATATGTACCTTATATTTTATTAGCGAGCATATACGGCTAATATAGCGCGAAAACGAGCCCCAAATGCGAAGCAAACGCGATCCGCACCTACTAAACACTCAATAAACAAATGAGAAACATGTATATAGACAATAGTATCGATATACAACATATAGAAACATAATAACTATATATGCCAACATAGCAAATGCAGTAAAAGCAATATATTTAACCATCAACCAACTATCATTCATAACCAATAAATATTCATTCATATTCTCATTAATATTCAATGAATTAGGTTTTCAATTTAATCACATTTGATTAATTAATAGTGGATGTTTTTACCGACATTCATTTTTAATTAGTTTATATTCACTAATTCATATTCAAGTTGGTTCACTTCCAAATCAAAATCAATTCTATTTAAGATTCACTTAACTTCCAATTGGATTTCAATTACTTTAGCTTTCAATTTCATTAACACTTAATGAATTATATGCAATCAACAAACAATCATATAACAACCAATGTATATTAATTACAACCAAATTCCTTTGTTTTACTTTACATTCATTTTGGTTTAACACCTTTAGTTTCAATTGGTTTAATTAAATTGATTTACATTCAATCTTTCAATTTCCAATAACATTAGTTTTTAATGAACTACACTTGCATTCATTATTTCATATCAATTATTTACATTTAATTGATTAACATTCAATCCATTAATTAATTCAATTACAAAAGTTGAATTGCATTTATATAACTCAAGTTTATATCCATCACTTAACTTTATTATTTTACTTCGATACCAAAATCAACTTCATTCAAAATCTCTTAAGTTATATTCCATGTTAACATTATTTGGTTTTACTTAACTTTAATTCCCATTTATAAATCCAATTCAGATTCCCAATTCTAAATAAATTTCCATTTAACTTTAAATTCATAAATATATTCTTACATTTTCAACAACCAAACAATCTACTTATATACACTTTAATAATTCTGAAAAATTATTCCTTTATATATAAAATATAATCAAGGTAAAATTATTTCATTTACCCAATTTAAAACAATATCGTGTCGGTTTATCTTGTTTAAGAGTTTAGAAATCCCTATCTACTATAGTTAGCTAGACTACATCGACCGGATTCTATAAACAATCAACCGATAAGTCAACACAATACCAAAAAAAATTTATATTCACTAACAAATACGCTCTCATAGCTATTATTACACTCAAACTCATTCTAGAGCACTGCCGACTCTATCTCTAATGAGTAATACCCAACAGAGCCATGGTTGTCGCTTAACCATATGCTCTGATACCAGATGTGAGGACCCGCAAATCCGTACTCCTTGAATAGACACTAATCTCCATTGATTAACTCAAGATGAACTGAAATACGAATTCTCAGGGACTTAAGAAAAAGAAAAAGAAAAAGATAAAAGAAAGAGGTAGAAGAAATAGAACAGAAAAGAAAGAAAACAACAGAACAATATCAGAATCTCACAATCGCAGCGGAACAACATATAATAGATAAATGAATAATCTTTAAACAAAGAACTATATCATTTATTACATTACATTACATTGCATTACATTATATCATCAGAGTGTACAACAATCAAACAACAACAAACAGCGGAAAAGAAATAATATATACTAGTGAATATGCCAATGCCATCCATCTTGCCTCCAGCAACTCCTGAATTCCAGAATATCCTGATAAACCTGACTCTTGACTGCCCGTATGGAAATTGGTGGGCACCCAGAATTTAGGAAGGAAAACAATAAACACCGAGTCAGTCATGTGACTGGTGTGAGAACTCAAAATAGTTTATTTTTAAAACAAAGAATAGGATAATTTTTAAAATAGATTCGCAATGCTTTTAAAAATGAGACTACCATAAGGCCTCCCGCACACACACACAATGCAAACGCAGAATCGGAGGAGATTTCTCCTTATGATAGTCAAAGATGCTTGATACGCATTAAAAAGAAACATTTGATATTATTACTAGTGCATAGTGTAGGAAAAATCATTTCGAAAGTAAAGTTATAAATCTTAGCCAACATACGACCATTATCGTATGCCTACTATAGCTACCATCCAAACAGTGGGGCGCCACCATAAGTGAATGATAGGTTCTACAACTAAAACCGTACAAGGCTCGTATTGTTTCTTTGGATTTCCAACAAATGGTCAGGCCAAGGAACTTCCCATCGCCACATGGAAACGCCTCTGGAATGACGTCCCGAGAACCAAACCGGATCTCTTCCAACACAAGGCCGGGTTACCCCTAACTGGGTAACTACTGACACGAATATGTCATCCCCCGATCGTAACCGATCTACATCCGAGGATCCTCGATTTCCAACAACCACAAAGTAATAAGTTTGCATCAACAACATAGGTTAAGTATCTGGGCTCCATACCATGATACCACCTCTATCCAGAAGGAATGACATACACTAAAGGGCGCTAACCCTAATAACCTTGCTGCATCCTTCCTGTTTTGACCATTTCCGAGGTGTGAGGTCCGACGAAGTCTCGTCCACAAAGCCACGCTTTATACAAAAGTTGTGCTTTGGGTCAACAAATGATCAAAGTAATGATCACAAAGATAAATGATCAAACAAATGATCATATCACAAATGATCGTCAATGATCATTTCACAGCAACACTCAGAATGTCACATTACCAAATTGGAAATATATCGCTGATAACCATCAACTACATAACCTCTGAGCTCGTACGTTTCAGAGAAGGGTGTTAAGCTAAGAGAATAAATTCTCCGCCACCAACAGAAATATATTTGAAAGAAATCAGCTTTATATCTCAATTTGTGATGTCATACATACTATCCATACAAGTCTATTCCGGGATCGAACAGAACCGAAGGCACTTACAAAGAAGTCCTTGCAATCCGGATATTCACTAATCACGTTCGGACTTTCCTTCACATATGGGATTTCTATACCGGGGCCATTCGGTGCAGAAACATTCGATGGTAATCCTTCCATTTTCGAAAATATCCGGTCTTCAACACCGGTCTTCGAATGCAATTCATAATGACGTATCACATATTCGTAACGGGTTATACGACCCCAAGGTCCTTTCCTGGTTAACTCGAATAGTGAGCGCTTATTTAAAAATAAATATGGCATTCAAATTGTAAAAACCCGATATTTTCGTCAATTTTCAAATTGAAGTTTTTAAAATTTAAATTACAAATGGTTATAAAGTTTGAGGGGCTTTGATTTTTTTTTAAATAGTGGTTCATTTGTTTTGGTTTCGGTCCAAACTTTGGTTTTCAGTAGTTTGTTGACAAATGTTCGATCTCTGTAGTGTTTACTTGGTTTTCCATAGCGTACCTGTGAATTAAGAACAATGCTATCAGAAAGTGTGAATAACTTTTATAACAATCAAATTGCACTTACTATTAAACGAACAAGCTAAACCCTTCACTAAATTATTTATTAAATATAAACCAGCCCAACCAAACTGCCTCTCCCAGTTCAGCCCAAAGTATTAAATTATAAAACTTAATCAAATCGCAACTCATTTCTCAGCCCAGCCCACAATCCCCCTTTTTAATTCATTTATCTTATTCGTTCGTTTGCTAACCTAAAACCACCGAAACAAAAATTATGGCGGCCTCTCTCTCACTCGTTTGTCCAAATTTAGGGCTTCGGTTGATAGCTTCGTTCGTCTTCGCTCGAATTCTGGCCGGCTTCCCCTAAATTCGTCGACTAGGTGAGTAAATCTCTTTACTCACATCTAGTTCCTTCTTAGTATGGTGCCTCTGCAATTCAAATTTTGCTTCGATGTTGTTTTATCTCGGCCAGTGATTGAATTTGTTTCTTATTACTTGTTCTTAACTGTCATTGATTTAAATGACATTGATTGGAGTTGCGATTCCTAGATGCTATCTCAATTGCTTTTCTGACAGTTTTAAAACTTACTTTGGTATAAAAAAGTAATTGTCTTTGACTTTGTTGCATTTGAATTACTTGACTAAAACTATCCTCGGCTTTGCAAATGCTGTGCGTATTGATTTCGGCCATTATGCGTTTGTGTTACTTGGGGTGTTGACTTGAGTCTTCTGCATATTTAATTTTTGTTTGATTGACTATGGTTTTAAATTCCTCGTTTGTTTCCAGTGGAACTGTTGCAACCGGGCTTCAGCCACTTGTCCCTTGGTTCGTTTTTTTTACTGATGTACACGGCTCGTATGTTTTGGGTGAACTCGTTCACTTTGCTTGCATTTTGTCGAGTTTATGTGATTGGTGATGCCTGATTGTACCCTGTATGCATGAGTTTCATTTGGTTGCATTTTTTTGCCACACTGAGTCTAATTGCTCGAGTCTGTTTCTTGTAGTATTGGGCACATTTAGGTTGTGTTCATAAAAATCCATTGATGTTGCCTCTGTTTATTATATATATGAGCTGTTGTCAAATTTCAGTGCATACCATATGGAGTTGTATTTATCCAGCAGTGTAGCTTCATGTAAATGATGCATGTTGAACTGTTATCGATTTTTCCTTCTGTCTTTAACAAGTGCTACTGCTGTATTACCATACATGTATATTCATGTATCATTTGGGTCTGCACTTGCATATCTATTTAAACTTGCTATACACATGCATATCTGTGCTCAGTGTGGCTTGGTATCAATGATTTCAGGTTGCTTTGAGCATTTATGTCATACTGTAAATTGTAGTAATAAGTGCATTTCATGTGTACTTCATACTTGAACTTGATGGTTGGACCTAGTTGTCCTATCTGCAGTGCAATGACCACTGTTGCCTTGAGTAGTTGTAGTCTGCATCACTGGTCTTTGCAGTCTAGTTTCCATAGCTTGATGCACATATCTGTCTGCACTTGTCTTGTTGAACTGTAACTGTGCATTTGTATCAACTTGAATATGTTGCATTTGTTGATTCATCATTGTTGCACTGTAGCTTTTGTAGTGACCATTGATGCTGTATTTCTGTGTATATGTACAGTTTCATTGTTGCAGTGATATTTTTGAATTTTTGGTCGAGACTTGTATTGCTTGATGTATACTGTATTGTATCTTGCACTTGTTTACCAGCATGTGTCACTACTTATTTCCATTAGCACATGGGTTTTGAATTGTAGCAGTGACCCTGTCCACTGTTGCATTTTGCTTCACCTGATTCTTTTGAAGTTGTAGCCCTGATTTTCATTTAGATGTTACTAGAATTTGTTGCAGTGCCTTGCTGTTTTGACTTATCTGGGCACTGTTTGGTTCACGTTGCATTCACTTGCACACTAGTTCAGCATATAGTTCCTTGTATCAAATTATAAACATGTACACTTCTCTGGGCATCCTTGTTTGCCCATGACCTTTGTGTCCATTTCTTGGTTCAACTGTCTATGCTATGTTGAACTGAACCTGATATATTGCCTTTATACATTTCCCTTTTGTTTCATATTTATGGTTTGGGCTCGTGAAATTCTTATGTTGATGTTCATGCGTGTGCACACTCTTTTACCTTTTTGTGCATGGGACATTCCTTTTTCCTGCACATGTGCAGATGTATATTTGGGTTATGATACATGCACTTGAGTTGAATCCGGTATTCGGGTTTGACCTTGTGTTCGTTTGTGAACTTTCATTGTGTACATTTGGGTTCGCATTTATGTCGTCCAAACTTGACCTCTGCAGTTTTTGATTGCTGTCGGTATTCAATGGGTACATCATCACTGTAGTGGCACGGCAGTGCACGCAAGCGTGAACTGCAGCCACACGGTATTCATTGGGTACATCGACACTATAGTGGCAAGGCAGTGCACGCAAGCGTGAACTGCGGCCACACGGTATGGTTTTGTGATATTCTATTTGTTATGACTTATGAATCTCTTTGCGTATTCCATATTCTGTAGTGGCGAGGCAGTGCACGCGTGCGTGTACTGCAGCCCTACATGAATTAATATTTTAATTGATATTTCAATGATTTGAACTGTTATGTTTATTTCAATTCAATATTTCTGAATTGCATTCTGACTTGGTTTAATTACTGTCGTCTATTCATTATTTGATTATTATTGCTTCTGTGCACTAATAACTGAGTTTGAATTAGACTGACCCGAGTATTATTTTCTTTGAATTTAATACTCGGGTCAGACCGAGTATTTCAGGTTGTAGATATTCTGCTTTGGGTTGCTGCTAGAGCTATGAAGTTCTTTCATATCTTTTGGAGTAGTCGTCGTCATTTGTAGTAGTCTGTAAAATTGTATAGGAAAATATGTATTCATGTATATTATATACGTTAATGTACTTGTATATGTAATTTCCTTAGTCGACTGTTGTAGTTGTATCATATGTACCGTGTCAAATGTATTGTAACTGACATCAGTTATTATATATATATATATATATGAGACTTTCTGTTTCATCTGTGTTCCGCATCTATATTATCTGTGTTGATATTTTATATTTACTGTCCTAAACTATTATGAACCATCGTAGTTCGTTTTATACTGGAATTGGGGTATTTCGATGGGAGAAAATAAATGAAAGAATATATATCACTCCTATCGAGATAACCAATACTAGTGTAAGGCCAACTATTGATGGCCGCTCCTCAACAGCCTTATTCTCCGTGCTAGTTGACAGCACTACACCGTAGTGTTCTTGGCTAGCGTGGGTATAGAGGTGGGGCGTCACACAAATTCAAGCAAATCACAACAAATACGCATTCAAGGTAAATATTGATAGTCGGTTATTGTACTATCAATGGATATGCACAACATCACCAGATTCCAAATAATTTTTCAAATTATTTATTTTCCAAAAATATCTTTACAAGATATATAATTTTCACACTTCAACCATTTGAAAACAATTTTCAAATCACTTTTCATCTTTACCACTTTTGAAAACAAATTTCAAACATTTTTCTTACGCGGAAATACTTTCTTTTCAACATGGTTCATTTAAACCCATTAAATAAATCTTTAACGATTTACTTTATATTTACGTTCTAAATCCGTAAATTAATTCCCAAACTTCAACAATAAATCAACGTTTATTTTTAAACAAATTCCCCTTTTCATTTATAAATTCCATAGTGAATTTACATTCCAAAATATTTATGAATATACGATTTCAATTATTCATTTTAAATTTATCTTCAAAAATATAAATTCTTAAAACGTTTCATTTCACATTGGAAAAACATTTCCATACTTATTTATTAATAAGTAATTCACAAATCTATTTATTTCCAACACTTGGAAAATATTCAATATACTTAAACCGAAATTAAGTATATATTTCATTCTTTAAGGAAATCATTCTCTTAAACATATTTATTTGGGCCAAAACGAATGTTGCGTAAAACATCGTTACGACAACCCAAAATCACTAGTATAGGGATTCGAAATTAAGATAGATATATAAATCCCAATACTATATAAAACATTTCCTTTCGGAAATCATTTACTATAACAACAGTGTTATAATCCACCATTTCCTTCTATTTCTCGAAAACGTCTATTTCAACAATGAATGTTGAAATCTATGGTTTCGAATCTTAACACATTTAAAAACATCGTTAGATCGTTTTAATTCTATTTAAAACATCACATCCAAAACGTTTTCTTTAACATATTATTCACTATTCAAAAACGTGAATATACTTCGTTAACAAATTTCATCATTTCTATACATTTTATTTTAAAGGATTACTCACTGTCTAAAACGTGAATATAACTCCATTAATAAGTTATAACAATTTACTTATCAAAATAAGTCATTTGCGGATTTATAAAACAATGTTTATAAATTCCATTTCTATTTATTTTATAACAACTTCTTTTTTATAATCTACTGCTTATAACTTTCCATTTATAACTTCACCGTTTATAATTCTATAAATTTCATTCATTTATGAAATTTATTTACAATTCATTCCAACACTTATAAAAACTCGTTTTATAATTCAAATATTTTTAATTTATAAATCCTTTATATAAATCAATTTATATTATTATTTTAAAACACCTTTAAACTCCTTTATGAATTTCACCATTTTCTTCGATTTATAAAATAATCAAATCTCATAAATCCTATAATTAAACTTTTTATAATAAATTCAAAAATCCCGATTTAAACTATTTTATAAAATCATTAGCCTCATATTTTCAAAAATCAACTTTTAACTATATTTCTCAAAAATCATAATTTTTATAACATTAAAATTATAACATTTATTTATTCAAAATGAATCAATTCCAAAAAATTTTCATAAACGTATACTTTCAAAAAATCACTTTAAAAATCCTTTTTAAAATTTCAAAATTGGCCCAATGATGCTACACACCAAATAGTCTATCACGACAACAACGACATCATATATCGACATGATAATCAATCAAATATCAAATTATCTGAAATCAAATAAATATTGTTGAGGAATCCAGTTGGATCCCTCCAACCTGTTTTCCTGCATCCACAAACATTAGCACAATACCAATTCCGTTCCAGTACGGAATTATCGCGGTATATGGGATTTAAAATATTATCCGCTCAATAGGCGGCGCAATAGGATCTCATCCGCTATATAATGCGGGAAATCAACTCCATGTACATAAATAATACCAATTTCACTGTACTGTGAAATATTCGCGGTATATGTTTTTAATAAAGAACCTCCGCTTACTAACGGCGCATAATGTCTATTTTAACAATCAATAGATAACAATCATCATTCAAACATACATTCAACAATTTTAAATATGACTATTTAAAATTAAAATCGAAACCGATTCGATTGAGTGAGAAGTTCTCACCTTGATTTCAATTTTGTTTTCAGCTTTTATTTCGAATAAAATTAAACGGACGTTTAATTTTACCCGAAATTTTCGCTAGCTCCAAACGACTCCAATCCAATTCCATAGCGTAGTGCTCGTCCATACGATTCCAACGCAACTGGTTTCGCGCGTTTTCGACCTCGTATGAAAATGATATGAATTTACGAAGTTTACACGAATTTTTAATATATAAATTTACAACATAATTTTATATTATTTTATAACCCTAATAATCTCAGCCGTGACTTCCTGCATCACGCAATCAAGGCCGTGGTTCATATTCTTCTCCCCATCCAGTAAATGTCGCACGCAAGAACCCATATGGCCGTCGTATTAGGGTTAATTTTCGAGCCTTCCTCGACCACTTCCAGAACGATCAGGACCCTCCATTCGAACGACCATCCCCTAGGCTGCCCACGCTCCAAGTGCGACCCCACTCGTTCGCCTCTCCTTCTCGTAAAACGTGGGTGATCGGTCGACCTTTGCACGAGAATTCACGTCAATCCGCTGCCCCATATTTGATCAAGACCGTTGGATATGAAGTACTCGAGGAGATCTACGTTTTCCTAGTTGAACGTTTCTTGAATTGATGGACGGATTTGAAGATTTTGAGGGAGAAAGAAACGATATTTTCGGCCATAGATTAGGTTGGAGGCGGCTCTGAAGGTTTTGTAACCCTAGGTTGTTTTTGTTTGCAAAAAACGAAGATCGAGGGCTTATATAGGAAATTTCACAATTTACTATTCACCCGGATTTTCCGAACTCCAAACGAAGCGTGCCGGTTGGCGTTCCTAAGGTTTACCCGTGTTCTTAACACAATGGAATGTGTTTCGGGAGCTAATTCGATTATCTGTGCGAGTTATGGCAATAAACGTTCGATTTAAAATTAAATCGGTAAATCAAATTTCTAGGCGTTTTAGCTTGCACCGGACAAACGGTAAATCCGTTTGACACGAAATTTGAAACCATACAATAATATAACATTACGGATCCGATAAAACTTGTTTCGTCGAAATCCGAGACTATTTGAAAAATGGCTATTTTAACTCGCCAAATAAATATTAAAACAATTTCGATGCGTTTCGAGCTGCCACAGTCAAACGAAAACTCCGATTGACATGAAAATTGAAATCCCATAATAACAATCTATTACGGATCCAATGGAACTAGTTTCGTCCAATTTGAGACTGTTCGAAAAATGGCTAATTTCACTACTCGATTTAAATATTAAAATATTCAATTTTCACAAATTAACTTCTAATTCGATTTTAAAAGTTCTATAACACTTTCTAACTTTAATATGATAAAATAAAATTTTACGAATCATTTTCGATCATATTTGACCCAATTTTCAATTATTTCTGTATTTTCAACTATTAAATTATCGATTGAATTATTCAATTAAATCCAGTTATTCGAAATAAAATTTATTCGACTTATAAATTTCACTTATTAATATTTAAAATCAATTAAATATATAAATTTTAATTAATACAAATTCTGGGTCGTTACACGCTGGTTTTCCAGACTGACTTGGGTGTTGTTTGTTATGATGCTCGGGTCAGACCGAGTTGAACAGATCCAGGATAATATGGTTTAGAGCTCAATAGGCGAGCTAGATGACAAAGTCGTGTCTCCGTACTTGGTTATTATTTCCACTAGATAAGGACAAGTATTAAGCTGTCCAAATAAATGAATGATTGTTGTATTCTGATAATGGCATGTATATAAACAATACAAGTTTCTCTGTATTTAAAAGCTGTTATTTTATATTATAAATTAATCTGCTGCAATTGCGAGACTCTGATGTTGTTTTTATCTTCTTCTTCTACCTTTTTCTTTTTTAACCCTAATGACCGGGTATTTTCGGCATTCGATCGCTCGGCATTTTATATAGTGGACATATTGATGTCGATTCTCAAGAGTCAAAAATCCCCGACCGTTACATTTGGTATCAAAGCCAGGTTAAGCGAAAACCTTGGCTTTGGTGGTGATTAATCATTAGAGATAGAGTCAGTAGTACTCTAGAATGAGTTTGAGCTTGTTAATAGATATGAGCGCATATTAGTTAGTGAATATACAATGGTTTTATATTGTGTCGGTTGATTTATTGAGTGGCTTGTGAACCTTAGTCGGAACAGTCCGTACAACTGTATCACGTGGATTTCTAAACATTTGAATAAAACAATTCGACACAGTATTGTTTTCGAAAGGGGTAAATGAAATAATTTTACCCAAAGTATATTTTGATATAAGAGAAAATAATTTTTTGAAAATTATTATATATAGTATAAATGTTGAATGATAATGTTATAATCAAAACGAGATTATAAAATTTGAAATAGTTTACACAACTAATATGAGAATTTGTATAAATATAAAGTGTACAAATGGATTATAATTGAAATTGGACTTAAACCAGAAGCTAAAAGTTTAAATTCCGAGGTGCTTAAAAAAATATTCTGGAATCCTTATTTAAATATTTTGAAAATCATAAGGGAATACGTTATAAACTTATAAATTGAAATGATTTTTAATAAGAGAGGAAATTATAAGATTTGAATTTTGAAATTAAAGTTAAAAATGAGGAGGTTAAAATAAAATTTAACTTAGATTAAGTTGGAGAAATTTAATTGTTAAAATTTAACTGATTATGATCAAAATAAAATAAATCAGTGAGGTAGGCTAGTTTAATGAATAAAATATGCTTGGGCTATAAATGAGTGTAAATCTTGAGTTAATAAAATGTGAACATATTCGAGAACAGGATTGACGGAAAAGTTAAAAATTGAAATAAGAAACCCAAATAAAATTGTTTGATATTTTGGAAAATGAAAGAAAATCCAAACTTGAATTATAAAAGTGAGTTTGAGCTCAAGAAAATTGAATGAATGGATTTTGAGAAAAAAAATCAGATACTAGGTTATAAAATTGAAACAAACTAATTAGATAATGAATTATTTAATGAAATATGGAAATGGAACCTAATTTGGTAAAATAGAAGTGAATTGTGAGTTAATAATGGAGTTTGGAAATGAATTCGAGTCATAAATAAAATTCAACTTGGATTGTTAGTGAATTAAATATAACTGGAAATGTTGTCAGGTGAAATGAAATTGGATTAAAATAGTGATGGTTTGAATTGAAAATGAAATCCAAGTGAGTATGAATGAATAATGGTCTTGGATATTATTTAACGAATTGAATACGAAATTTGGAGTTAAAATGGATTAGGTGAATGAATTGATGTAGTTAATGTAAATGAAATGGATTTGATTAAATAAAACTCAAATCAAGGATTTAAATTGGAATTTGGTTAGAAAGAAAATAAACTTAAGTTATAAGCTTGAAATAACTTGAAGAACATAAATAACTTAAGTAAATATTTGAATGGAAGCTCAACTTAAGTGAATATGTTAAATGGCCATAGCATGGAATGTTTTCGAGCTTGATAAAATTGTCTTGAATAAAACAAATGCGAATATGGAATAAAAAACAATGAATGGATTATGAATAAAATTGAAATGGAATGGAATTAAATGTAACAACCCGTAGATTTACCCGGTTTTGGTAACGTATTTAACTGAAATTTTGTGAAGTTTTAAACGATAAAATTTTAAAATATAAATTTTATATCTGGAATGCGTCTAGTTAAACATAGCAACTGGTAAATTTTCGTTCAAAAATACGAAAGTTTATTTCGCGCGTAAATTTACTTCAATTTAATCAGTTAAAAAGCGATGAAAATAAAACGTTTTCAAAACCAACATATTTTTACATAGAAAAATTCTAAAATATCTTTTGAGCAAGTTTTCAGTTTGTCTTTTTTCCAAATTCGGACATCTTTGGCTCCGTCGATCTTATTCTTCTGCGATTTTCTTGCATTTTCCGTAGTAGAAAATTTTAAATTTTTATAATTTAATCATACCACTGATATCCGCATATAGTTTTGATCGTCTCATCAAGCTGAGCACAGCGGTATATTCATTTCTGTTTTTTTCGAACCCTGGTATGTTGTAAAATCAGTTAAACAGTTTCCATATCGATACCGTTCAAATCTTTGGATTTGACGTCGCCGTTTAAAATCTCTACCGTGAAAAATCAACAGGCACTAGCATTCATTTTTCTTGAATTTACATTTTTGACTTTTGTAATTCTACCTTTTCAATTAATATTTGCCGCTCCAGATTTGTAAAAAAAAAAAGAAAAGTAAGTGGAGTTTATATTAAGAAACTATTCGTATCTTCACTATTCAACTTCCTTTCCATTCCTACTATTTCAAAAAGCCCTTTGTCTTTCTTCTTCATTTAGCATGGCCACCTCCCTTTCTTTTGCATGCATGCTCTCTGGAATTGGAATTGCCTGTGCATGTTTTCAAAACAACCCAACTTCATCACTTACAGTACTTCATCACTTCTCCACCTTGATTCCCTTCCCTCTCCACAATAATGCCCAACTCGGCCTTCACCAAGGAAGCCACCTCCAACGTTTGAATGAACTCCGACCTATCCTCTTCCGCTTCACCTCGTCCACCTACATCCGCACTCACCGCAACCACGCACAGCCACCACCCTCCTCGCGCGTGTTGTCACCTCACCCGAGCCACCTTCTAACACCACAACCAGCCGCCACATCTTCCTAGCCCGCTCCGCTACCTAAACCGCCTCCGCGCGCCCGTCTAGGCGAGTCGACACACCTCAGCTTCGTCGCCTTCCCTTCTTTGCTTCACGTGAAGCCATCTCATCACCAGCTTGTCTTTTTCGTCCACGCATGCTTCATTTTGCAGCCAGATTACAATGCTTCTACCTCATCCAATGACGTGAGTATTATTTGCTATTTCGTTGTGTGTTTCTTGTATGTATTAGGTCACCTTTGGATTTATAAAAAAAAAGGGAAACTTTATACAAATAATAACGTATAACTATATATAAGCTTATATATATTTGCTACTACAAATACATGGTTGCATAAGAATGTATTTTAATATATTATACAGATGGACATTTGATTTTAAAAAGTATAGTAGCTATGTTGGTGTGATAAAGTTATGTGTTGTTGCACAGTGATGAGATCCTGTTACTATTTTATTTTATAGGATGTACACTAATAATAGCCGTATGGGTGACCTATGTAAGTTTTGTATATGTTTTCAAATCCGTGAGTTGTATTAATTTACAAAGGTTTGGTTATACATATATTTTATACATTTGTTTATTTATAAACTTTATAATAGCACATTTATATGCATATTTTACATATATTCTTATAATTTAATATGAGCTTTGACTTGAAATATATATATGTAAATAGTGTAGATTACATGTTGGGTTAGTGCATATAACAGTAGGATGTGTATTGGTATGCAGACAATATATTTGTTTTTGTTTTTTTTGAATCTGTTGTGCAGGGCTGCTTTAGTTCTTTAGCTCTTTTGTTCTATATTTTACAGTATTGTGAGTTTATGTACGTTATTTTAATATGTGTATTTTTAAGTTAAGCAGTGGTTTTGTAAGATATTTATATATACAGATTTGTGATATATATTTTATCGTGGATAAGTTTGTGTGTACGTGTTTTACAGTTTGCTAGTAGATATAGTGGTATGTTTATATGTTCCAGAATATGCGTGCTAGTCATATACCTTGATGTTCTTTTATTTGAAATTGATGACTTTGGAAATTGTATATATTGGTTTATAAAGTAAGTATTTTGAAATTATATGTATTTCAAAATATAATGTATATATGTTTAAAAAGTAAACATTTATGTGTGTGTTTTAATTTGTAACCACGGATTTTGAAATACATACATGTATATATAATTTAATTTATGTTTGAAATTTAAAATATGATTATATATATAGTTATATAACTATAAACATATAAATTCACTCTTACCGTCTATCATCATCGATACAACTCTAATTTGATTTTCATCGATTTTCATTTTATCAGCTTTCGGTCCGTCGCGCCTGTGTTCGTCATCGAATTCGTGTCTGTCTCACTTTGTGCTTTGGATTCCGTAACTCATTCCATTGTCTATTTTCTCTAGCCTCGAAAGGTGAGTAATCACTCACGATTAATATTCTTTTATTTATTAAATTTTATTTTAATTGAAACGACAATTGAAATATACTGCTGTTATTTATTGCACTGTTATTTGCGTATCAGTTCACCTTTGACATCTGACACAATTATTTATATTTACACGATGATAATCCGTTGGTTGATAATTGATCGATTGATTGTTGTTTATCTTGGATGTTAAATGGTAATGTATAAAATGATAAATGTTATGCAATTGAATTTGACGTAGGATAGTTAAAAATGTGAATCGACATATGTGTTGAATTTGATTAGTTAAATTTGTATAATATGACCCCTTGGAATGTTAAATAAATTGACACGTAGAAATAGCGTTAACGACACCTTGAACCATTTAAATGTATGTTGTATAATTGATGTAGTTTGAAATTGAATAATAAATAACGTAAAGAACCATAATATAATAATCTTTAATCTACATGAAATGATAGTGTAGATTCTAGAAATAATTATATAAATTCGCATAAATAACAATGCGAATTAATACGATTATTTCGGGATTATGTGAATTGATAATTGGATTGTTATTGTTTGTTGTTATTGCTTGTTTATTTACTTTGACACCATCCATGTTATCACACTGCAAGTTCCCTTTGCTATGCTTTGATTTTGAATTGAATTGGAATCGGGTTGAAATGATAAATACCCAAATGAACTTGACTTAGGATAGAGAATTAAATAAAAGTCCGATTGGTCAATAATTTGATTTAAAAAAAAAATAATGATTTTATTCGAGCAAAGAAGAAGTTTTGAAATGAAGTTGGAATTTGAATTTTATGAAGGAAAAATGTAAAGATTGAAATCTGAAACAAATATTAACATAATAATTGATGAAGAACGTTGTTTGAAATTTAATTATTTAATAATTTAATTTGGAATTATTAATAAATAATTTGGAATTAGTAATAATTGAATTTGAAATTATTAAGTTTGAAATCATTTAATAATTAAATTTGAAATTATAATTAAGTTTGGAATTATAATTAAGTTTGAAATTATTAAGATGAATTTATAATTAAGTTGAAATGATTTGATAATTAAGTTTGAATTCATAATTAAGTGGAAATGATTTAATAATTAAGTTTGAATATATAATCAAGTTTGTAATTATTAAGATTCAAAATTATTTAATAATTATGTTTGAAATTATTTAATAATTGAATAAGATTTAATTATTTGATAATTGAATAAAAATTGAATTCCTTGATAGGAGAAGTTGAACTTTTGAATAAGTGGATTTGTACTTCGTTAAATAATGAAATTGAGTTTCTTTATTTATTAAAGTTTTAGAAAAATTATTTAAGTAAGTTAATAAGTGAAATTGAAACTTCTCAATTATGTGAAATTTAGTTCTTTATTAATTGAGTTTGAAATTTGTAACGAAGTCAATGAATAAGTGAAAATTGAATTTCTTTAACAAGAAATAAAATGTGATTTATTGAATAAAACGTGATTTATTGAAATTAACGTAAGACTTGTAATTTAAAGAATTGATTTGACGAATTTAATTTAATTCAATTTGAAGTTTTGATATAATAAAGTTGAACTTAGGTAATCGATTTAATGAAATGGAGATTTAAATGAAAATTGTTTAAACGATAATTTAGCTTAGCGAATATTGAATGAAATCGATAAATAAATTAAAATTGATTTTGAATGTTAAATTTAAAACTAATTTAAATGATTTCGGAATGAAACTTATATACGAAATTAAATCATTATTTGAATTGTTTAAATAAAAATTGAAATTGAATTATAGAGGTTTGAAATGGTAATTCGGAAGTCTGAAACGTAAATTTTGGAAATTGTTTTTGAAAGACAAATGGAATGTTGGTTTACGAATTCAAACTGAAATGAAATTGATTTGGTTTTGAGATTTGTTAAACGACCAATCGGTATAATAATTTCGAAAGTTATTAAAGAAACCGGAATCGGTTATGGACATACTCTCTGTCTAAATCGAAAACCACTTTAATAACTATACGCGGAGTGATGATCCAGAATGAAGTGGTTGGAATGATGTACGCGATGACTGAAGAAAGAGAACGATAATGGATAGCCTTGACACTTGTGTCAAATTGGAAATGACTAAAATCAGGAGCCGTGCCGGGCCAAATGGGGTTAGCCACCTCGAGCGAACACACTTCTTCGTAACTATTACTCATTACTTGTGATTGATTGGTGCACCCTCGGAATTTCAGGAGTGTTGTTTCGCGGTGTTGCGATCGCTGCGGCGATGCGTTCTCACCAGTCCGGATCAGGCGAACGGTAGTTTCACTACCTTGGGTATTGCCTCATGTGCCTCGTCATACTTGTATCCCCGTATACGCGACCACTACGTATTTGTTTTGTGTTATACCTATGGAGTACTCCCTGATATCCCACCAGTTTACGGTGGAGTTTACAGTGCTGTATAGACTATGATGCTTGTATAAAAACGTGTTAAGGGGGATAATGGTAACGCCTTAACACTATTTTGATATTTTAGATTACTGATAGACATTATCTACTTAGCGTATATTACTACATAGTAGATAGTTTAACGGATCCTCAGAGGATGGTGATTCCAACATCCTTTGAGTTACTTGTATTTCGATTGCTATTTCACTTGAGTTGAATTTATTGATATGAGAATATTAATCCTGACTCGAGTGTTTTGTGTTTTGCTTTACGCTCGGGTCAGACTGAGAGGTTCAGCTTTCAAGACTCACCTTTGGAGTTGGAGCTTCGCTTGGAGATCCAGCTATCTTCCCAGCTTTCAGATATTCAGTTGATTCCAGTGATGTATTCTGATTATTGTATTGGACTATTGTATTCGAGACTTCTGTTGTAAACTCTGATGTATCTTATATATTTATATAGTAGCTTCATGAACTACTATCTCTTCTACTTCCGCTGCATATTATTACTCTGTGTCTGTGATTCTGTGATTATTTATTTACCGTATATCTGAGTTTTGCCAAATTTAAATTAACAATTCGGTATTTTGAATTATTCAAGTCCGACATGTGCGGATGCGAATAGTCCAAAATAGCGGGTCGTTACAGTTGGTATCAGAGCTTTTGGTAGCTCTAGGCAAAACTTAGCATGTACGATAAATGTATTTACAGAATCACTCTCATTCGAGTTTCAATATCTTCCTTTTAACTCAATTCCTATGAATTTTGGGACGTTCCCTCGGTTCCGAAATTCATTCCTGTCCCTCACTATTCGTCTTCTTTCAATTCTGGAGCATCCCATAACTCCACTTCGAATGATATCTATAATAGATCGGCGGTCTCGCCAATCTTCATATTATTTGTAAATGGATGAAACTCCTTTACAACAGGCATCGATTTACCAGAGATTTCTTTATCCTAGGTTTACGATGCTGTCTCTCTTCCGCTATGCCTGAATTCTATTTCTTAAGATCGAACATAGATTTGCCTCGAAATTCTTCATCGATCTAATTCTTGAAGCCACGGTTGACCCGAAAGGTTGCCCGCGATTTATATAAATTTAACCATCTCTCGGTTTGTTACTTAAATCATTTTATCTTTGTTTCGAACCTATCTTCGAATCAGAATTTTCTTGAATTTGAATCCATCAAAAATTTGAATCTCTGTCATTGCTTTGAAAATCCATTCATGTATCATCAAGCGAGAAATTGTATTTGTAAATTAATATTGAAAATATATATTTATATTGTGTTGTTTGAGTTGTTGATGTGATTTGGGTTTCCGATCGATTCGTCTGATCAACGCTATCGATAGGATTTTCAAAACACTTGAACGGAGCAAACCGACACAATTTTGTTTCAAATTTAGTAAATAATTTTGAATGGATATATTATATATAAGTATAAATTTTTCTGAAATCAAACTGTTAATGAATCTGTTGCCCGAATGTTAAAAAATTTAATTTTCATTTCTTGATTTATAAATCATCGACTATTTCATAATATAAATAAATGAATGTATAAAACTTAGCTATAATTTGATTTGGAACTTGAATGTGTTTATATCAAGAATTTGAGAATTTAAATTTTTGGTGATTTCAAACTTTGATTTGGAAGTTTTAAAGGGTATAGGATTTAAAATATTTTCAAATGGAATTATAAACTTGGTCTATAAATTGATTTGGGAAATTTAAAATGAATTTAAAACAATTATTTGAGAATTTAATTTCCGATAATTTTGAACTATGGTTCTAAAGTTTAAATGTGTATATTATTTAAAAATATTTTCGAATAGAAATGGTTTTCAAAGAATTTTAAAAGAATAAATTAGTGCTCTTCTCGTTGTCGCTGGAAAATAATTTCGGTGATGACGGCCGCATCATCGACATTCATTTTCGAGTTTCGAAGTGGAGAGACTATTCTGTAGTTTTGCTACGGTTTGCTTTGAAGAATAAATTGATTTGAATTTCTAAACATGACTTGACTTATAATACATATTGGAGAATTTTATTTGTATAATAATTGTTTTCATTCTAATACAACTTACCTACATTTTCAAAAGTTAATTATGTAACTGAATATTATACAATATAAATGATATCAAAGGAATTTTAGATAAATTTGAGTAGTTAAAATAATATATGTATATATACTCAATATATATGTGATAGGATATATTAAGTAGAATAAATTAATAATAATTTGGAATAAAGAAAATTAAATTGTCGAATAAAGTATGATTATAATAAATGACTATTCGGATTTATGATCTTTGAAATTGTTAATTTAAGATAATTGGATAATATAAATATAAAGTGTCTTTATAAATAAAATGTGAGTGCGTATAACAAATGTTATTCACTTGAATTAAAAAAAATGTTTATGGAGATAAATAGAATAATAAGTTAATTTGATAATAGATGTGATTAATAAAATAGAATTTTGTTTTGAAAGTTAATAAAATTGAAATTAAATCAACTTAATGAGATATCTTGAATTAATTGAATTTAAATTGAATTTCAATTGAAAGAAACCTTTTGTACCTAACATTTATAAATGAGAAATCAAATCAATTTAATGGAAACCTAGATTTAAAAACAAATTATTGAATATAAAATTTATTTAAATTGAAATTTATATGGGTTAAATAAATTGTTTATAATGTAGTTCAAGTTTATTTGCTTTTGGTTGTTTCTATTCTCCTACTTCCATTCTTTTCGGGGACGAAAAGTTTTGAGTGGGGGAGAGTGTAACAACCCGTAGATTTACCCGGTTTTGGTAACGTATTTAACTGAAATTTTGTGAAGTTTTAAACGATAAAATTTTAAAATATAAATTTTATATCTGGAATGCGTCTAGTTAAACATAGCAACTGGTAAATTTTCGTTCAAAAATACGAAAGTTTATTTCGCGCGTAAATTTACTTCAATTTAATCAGTTAAAAAGCGATGAAAATAAAACGTTTTCAAAACCAACATATTTTTACATAGAAAAATTCTAAAATATCTTTTGAGCAAGTTTTCAGTTTGTCTTTTTTCCAAATTCGGACATCTTTGGCTCCGTCGATCTTATTCTTCTGCGATTTTCTTGCATTTTCCGTAGTAGAAAATTTTAAATTTTTATAATTTAATCATACCACTGATATCCGCATATAGTTTTGATCGTCTCATCAAGCTGAGCACAGCGGTATATTCATTTCTGTTTTTTTCGAACCCTGGTATGTTGTAAAATCAGTTAAACAGTTTCCATATCGATACCGTTCAAATCTTTGGATTTGACGTCGCCGTTTAAAATCTCTACCGTGAAAAATCAACAGGCACTAGCATTCATTTTTCTTGAATTTACATTTTTGACTTTTGTAATTCTACCTTTTCAATTAATATTTGCCGCTCCAGATTTGTAAAAAAAAAAAAAGTAAGTGGAGTTTATATTAAGAAACTATTCGTATCTTCACTATTCAACTTCCTTTCCATTCCTACTATTTCAAAAAGCCCTCTGTCTTTCTTCTTCATTTAGCATGGCCACCTCCCTTTCTTTTGCATGCATGCTCTCTGGAATTGGAATTGCCTGTGCATGTTTTCAAAACAACCCAACTTCATCACTTACAGTACTTCATCACTTCTCCACCTTGATTCCCTTCCCTCTCCACAATAATGCCCAACTCGGCCTTCACCAAGGAAGCCACCTCCAACGTTTGAATGAACTCCGACCTATCCTCTTCCGCTTCACCTCGTCCACCTACATCCGCACTCACCGCAACCACGCACAGCCACCACCCTCCTCGCGCGTGTTGTCACCTCACCCGAGCCACCTTCTAACACCACCACCAGCCGCCACATCTTCCTAGCCCGCTCCGCTACCTAAACCGCCTCCGCGCGCCCGTCTAGGCGAGTCGACACACCTCAGCTTCGTCGCCTTCCCTTCTTTGCTTCACGTGAAGCCATCTCATCACCAGCTTGTCTTTTTCGTCCACGCATGCTTCATTTTGCAGCCAGATTACAATGCTTCTACCTCATCCAATGACGTGAGTATTATTTGCTATTTCGTTGTGTGTTTCTTGTATGTATTAGGTCACCTTTGGATTTATAAAAAAAAAGGGAAACTTTATACAAATAATAACGTATAACTATATATAAGCTTATATATATTTGCTACTACAAATACATGGTTGCATAAGAATGTATTTTAATATATTATACAGATGGACATTTGATTTTAAAAAGTATAGTAGCTATGTTGGTGTGATAAAGTTATGTGTTGTTGCACAGTGATGAGATCCTGTTACTATTTTATTTTATAGGATGTACACTAATAATAGCCGTATGGGTGACCTATGTAAGTTTTGTATATGTTTTCAAATCCGTGAGTTGTATTAATTTACAAAGGTTTGGTTATACATATATTTTATACATTTGTTTATTTATAAACTTTATAATAGCACATTTATATGCATATTTTACATATATTCTTATAATTTAATATGAGCTTTGACTTGAAATATATATATGTAAATAGTGTAGATTACATGTTGGGTTAGTGCATATAACAGTAGGATGTGTATTGGTATGCAGACAATATATTTGTTTTTGTTTTTTTTGAATCTGTTGTGCAGGGCTGCTTTAGTTCTTTAGCTCTTTTGTTCTATATTTTACAGTATTGTGAGTTTATGTACGTTATTTTAATATGTGTATTTTTAAGTTAAGCAGTGGTTTTGTAAGATATTTATATATACAGATTTGTGATATATATTTTATCGTGGATAAGTTTGTGTGTACGTGTTTTACAGTTTGCTAGTAGATATAGTGGTATGTTTATATGTTCCAGAATATGCGTGCTAGTCATATACCTTGATGTTCTTTTATTTGAAATTGATGACTTTGGAAATTGTATATATTGGTTTATAAAGTAAGTATTTTGAAATTATATGTATTTCAAAATATAATGTATATATGTTTAAAAAGTAAACATTTATGTGTGTGTTTTAATTTGTAACCACGGATTTTGAAATACATACATGTATATATAATTTAATTTATGTTTGAAATTTAAAATATGATTATATATATAGTTATATAACTATAAACATATAAATTCACTCTTACCGTCTATCATCATCGATACAACTCTAATTTGATTTTCATCGATTTTCATTTTATCAGCTTTCGGTCCGTCGCGCCTGTGTTCGTCATCGAATTCGTGTCTGTCTCACTTTGTGCTTTGGATTCCGTAACTCATTCCATTGTCTATTTTCTCTAGCCTCGAAAGGTGAGTAATCACTCACGATTAATATTCTTTTATTTATTAAATTTTATTTTAATTGAAACGACAATTGAAATATACTGCTGTTATTTATTGCACTGTTATTTGCGTATCAGTTCACCTTTGACATCTGACACAATTATTTATATTTACACGATGATAATCCGTTGGTTGATAATTGATCGATTGATTGTTGTTTATCTTGGATGTTAAATGGTAATGTATAAAATGATAAATGTTATGCAATTGAATTTGACGTAGGATAGTTAAAAATGTGAATCGACATATGTGTTGAATTTGATTAGTTAAATTTGTATAATATGACCCCTTGGAATGTTAAATAAATTGACACGTAGAAATAGCGTTAACGACACCTTGAACCATTTAAATGTATGTTGTATAATTGATGTAGTTTGAAATTGAATAATAAATAACGTAAAGAACCGTAATATAATAATCTTTAATCTACATGAAATGATAGTGTAGATTCTAGAAATAATTATATAAATTCGCATAAATAACAATGCGAATTAATACGATTATTTCGGGATTATGTGAATTGATAATTGGATTGTTATTGTTCGTTGTTATTGCTTGTTTATTTACTTTGACACCATCCATGTTATCACACTGCAAGTTCCCTTTGCTATGCTTTGATTTTGAATTGAATTGGAATCGGGTTGAAATGATAAATACCCAAATGAACTTGACTTAGGATAGAGAATTAAATAAAAGTCCGATTGGTCAATAATTTGATTTAAAAAAAAAATAATGATTTTATTCGAGCAAAGAAGAAGTTTTGAAATGAAGTTGGAATTTGAATTTTATGAAGGAAAAATGTAAAGATTGAAATCTGAAACAAATATTAACATAATAATTGATGAAGAACGTTGTTTGAAATTTAATTATTTAATAATTTAATTTGGAATTATTAATAAATAATTTGGAATTAGTAATAATTGAATTTGAAATTATTAAGTTTGAAATCATTTAATAATTAAATTTGAAATTATAATTAAGTTTGGAATTATAATTAAGTTTGAAATTATTAAGATGAATTTATAATTAAGTTGAAATGATTTGATAATTAAGTTTGAATTCATAATTAAGTGGAAATGATTTAATAATTAAGTTTGAATATATAATCAAGTTTGTAATTATTAAGATTCAAAATTATTTAATAATTATGTTTGAAATTATTTAATAATTGAATAAGATTTAATTATTTGATAATTGAATAAAAATTGAATTCCTTGATAGGAGAAGTTGAACTTTTGAATAAGTGGATTTGTACTTCGTTAAATAATGAAATTGAGTTTCTTTATTTATTAAAGTTTTAGAAAAATTATTTAAGTAAGTTAATAAGTGAAATTGAAACTTCTCAATTATGTGAAATTTAGTTCTTTATTAATTGAGTTTGAAATTTGTAACGAAGTCAATGAATAAGTGAAAATTGAATTTCTTTAACAAGAAATAAAATGTGATTTATTGAATAAAACGTGATTTATTGAAATTAACGTAAGACTTGTAATTTAAAGAATTGATTTGACGAATTTAATTTAATTCAATTTGAAGTTTTGATATAATAAAGTTGAACTTAGGTAATCGATTTAATGAAATGGAGATTTAAATGAAAATTGTTTAAACGATAATTTAGCTTAGCGAATATTGAATGAAATCGATAAATAAATTAAAATTGATTTTGAATGTTAAATTTAAAACTAATTTAAATGATTTCGGAATGAAACTTATATACGAAATTAAATCATTATTTGAATTGTTTAAATAAAAATTGAAATTGAATTATAGAGGTTTGAAATGGTAATTCGGAAGTCTGAAACGTAAATTTTGGAAATTGTTTTTGAAAGACAAATGGAATGTTGGTTTACGAATTCAAACTGAAATGAAATTGATTTGGTTTTGAGATTTGTTAAACGACCAATCGGTATAATAATTTCGAAAGTTATTAAAGAAACCGGAATCGGTTATGGACATACTCTCTGTCTAAATCGAAAACCACTTTAATAACTATACGCGGAGTGATGATCCAGAATGAAGTGGTTGGAATGATGTACGCGATGACTGAAGAAAGAGAACGATAATGGATAGCCTTGACACTTGTGTCAAATTGGAAATGACTAAAATCAGGAGCCGTGCCGGGCCAAATGGGGTTAGCCACCTCGAGCGAACACACTTCTTCGTAACTATTACTCATTACTTGTGATTGATTGGTGCACCCTCGGAATTTCAGGAGTGTTGTTTCGCGGTGTTGCGATCGCTGCGGCGATGCGTTCTCACCAGTCCGGATCAGGCGAACGGTAGTTTCACTACCTTGGGTATTGCCTCATGTGCCTCGTCATACTTGTATCCCCGTATACGCGACCACTACGTATTTGTTTTGTGTTATACCTATGGAGTACTCCCTGATATCCCACCAGTTTACGGTGGAGTTTACAGTGCTGTATAGACTATGATGCTTGTATAAAAACGTGTTAAGGGGGATAATGGTAACGCCTTAACACTATTTTGATATTTTAGATTACTGATAGACATTATCTACTTAGCGTATATTACTACATAGTAGATAGTTTAACGGATCCTCAGAGGATGGTGATTCCAACATCCTTTGAGTTACTTGTATTTCGATTGCTATTTCACTTGAGTTGAATTTATTGATATGAGAATATTAATCCTGACTCGAGTGTTTTGTGTTTTGCTTTACGCTCGGGTCAGACTGAGAGGTTCAGCTTTCAAGACTCACCTTTGGAGTTGGAGCTTCGCTTGGAGATCCAGCTATCTTCCCAGCTTTCAGATATTCAGTTGATTCCAGTGATGTATTCTGATTATTGTATTGGACTATTGTATTCGAGACTTCTGTTGTAAACTCTGATGTATCTTATATATTTATATAGTAGCTTCATGAACTACTATCTCTTCTACTTCCGCTGCATATTATTACTCTGTGTCTGTGATTCTGTGATTATTTATTTACCGTATATCTGAGTTTTGCCAAATTTAAATTAACAATTCGGTATTTAGAATTATTCAAGTCCGACATGTGCGGATGCGAATAGTCCAAAATAGCGGGTCGTTACATTAAATATAAAATGAGTTGGAATTAATTTGAAATAGTTACAAACTAAAATGGATATTCTATTAAGTGGATATCGTCGAATTCGCATAGAAAGAGTTGTCATTTGACCTGAATGAAAGAAAATAAAATCCTATGAATTGATAGAAGCAAATGAAATTTGTTTTGGTATCAATTGGAATGATTATAGTCCATTTGGTTTAAAAATGAATTGAATATAAGAAATTGACTTATGAATCATTCTATTGAATGAAATAGTGTATGGATTAATTGAAAGCAATTTAATTAGTATTCGAAACCCTATAAATTGCTAATGGAAATTGTTTGGTATGTATTTCTTGTGAAATCCATGTGTTTAGCTATTTAAAATAAGTGAAATGTTTGTGAATTTCATATATTTAGTACTTACGTGTTTAAATTGAGTAAGTACAGGTACTTGGAGGCCATTTGGCTGGATTTTGGTAGCGCTAATTACTAAATAAATAAGCCGCTTGCTTAAAAATTCTAAATAGGGGTACGCCTGTGCAATAAAAGAAAGAAAATATAAATATTGTTGTTTATTTTTATTTTCCGACCATGTGGGTCGATGTATATATATTTATCTCTCTTGTTATATTGTAAATGCTCCTCCGTACAAGGGAGATTCTGCCAAAAAAATTTGAAAATTTTGGGAGTTAGAAAATTTTGGAAAATTTTTGGTAAATGACGAAGAGATTTAAAATTGGAATTGAAATAAAGGATCTTTGGATTAAAATTGAAAGCTAATTGTTTGGGAGAAACAAAAGAATCGGAATGTGAAATGTGAGCTTGAATAAGTGACTTTTAGTAAGTTAATGGGTTTGGGGCATTTTTTTTCCTTAGCAATTTTGGGGACGAAATTGTTTTAAGGAGGGAGGAATGTAACGATTTGGATTTTTCGACGTTTGATTTGGAATATATAAATGGTTTCAAATAGGAATTATAAATTGATTTCTGAATATGAAAAGTTTGATTTTTATTTAATAAAATAAGTTCAGGATTTAAATATAGCGATTTACTGGATAATTTAATTTTTGAATTTTTAGTTAGTTAAAATATTTGAATTTGGAGTTTTAAGCTCAAAAAAATAATGTAAAGGCTCGTAAAATTTATATTAATAGTACTGAAGACAATGCAACTTTTAAAATTGAATTTGGAAGTTATCTGTTGAATTTTAAAAATATATCGTTTAAATTGACATTTAAAAATGGCCTTTCGAGACATAGTCTCGGAATTCGACGAAACTAGTTTCACTAGATCCGTAATATAATATTATTATCGGACTTCAAATTTCGTAGCTTTTGGAGTTATCATTTAGCCGTACGAGATATAAATGCGATGAAATTTATATCGAAAATTTAATATAATATCTGGGTCTAAAAAGCTATCTTCTCCATACGATCGAATTAGGACTCGAAACCTTCTCCACTGCGTTTGAAATAGGGTTATAACATTATAAATGCCAAGCAGTATGCCTCGATAGGGGTTTGAGATTTTATGTTGTGTAAACCAATACAATTTGAATTTAATTATATATATATACACACACATACTAGTCAACCTTCAACTGTAATTCCTTCGCATCAGCACTTTTTCAAAACATTGCTCACCTGTTCATACACGCAAGAAATCACGTCCATTTCCTTTCAATTTAATCACGGTCTCCCCCTCTTCCTTTTAAAAATCCCAAGCCCTTATCCTTCTATTCAATACATTCAACGAAGATAGCTTCGTTCCCAAATTCAAAATCATGCCTTCCCTTCCATTTTCATTTCGTTAAAAAAATTACAAGCCTACTTCTTCCCCTCCATTTCGATGCAAATCGAACGAGAATCTCTACAATTCAAAGCCAATAATCCCATTTCCCCTTTTTTCCTCTGTAATGTATTGAAATCGAATTCGTTCGATTATAAAAAAAGAGATAACGAAACCACATGACCGAGGGAAGGAGCAAGACTGGGGGAAGCTCAAGTGGTGAGAATGTGGAGGGCGACAAGGCAGTAGTTGGAGCCATGATGTTGGCCGATGTCGCGTGCGCGCTCGTGAGGTCAGGGTGCAGGAAGGTGGAGGTGGTATCTTGGGCTTCAGGGTTTGCTGGAGAGTGAATTTTGGAGGCTCTTGAAGGTTGGAAGGAGGTACAGTCGTGATGGGGGAAGTGGTGTGGCAGCCTCGAGCAGTTGCAGTGAGGTATGGTATACTTTTTTAGTAATGTATATATGTATGTATATAAATTTATAGTAAGGTATATATGCCAATTATCTTTCAAGTTAAAGATTTATATGTATATTTTTATATATATATAGTAAAGAAAAAGTATAATACAAGTATATATATATCTGTGTGTGTGTATGCATGTATAAACATATCTATTTTAATTTAAAAGTATATAGATAAACAGAAATATATATATATATATATATATATATAAGGTTTTGAAAAGAAAAAAATAGGAATTTTAAAATGTTGAAAGTTTATTAGGTTTTTTGAAATCTATAATTTATTTTTGTAGGTATATATGTAGTTCAAAAGAAAATAAATATACATATACACATTTTAAGTTTGCTGGTTTTATTTAAAAAGTATGTATTTACGATGATTAATTTGTTTAATTAAATTGTTTAATTATTTTAGTTACTAAAAAATTATTTATTGCAGGAAAATTAGTTCAAAATTAAATTATTAGTCAATTAAATTTTTTAGAATGGTAATTATTAGTTATTTTAATACTTAATATTTATTGAAATATATTCTAATTTTATAATCAACTTTGTAAAGTAATTAGTAATTAAAATTTTAACGCTTCTATGATGTTGATATTTTAGTTTTACCTAAAACCATATTTGAAACAAATCATTTTTCTTATTTCATATAAAAATTTTAAATGTTTTAAATTTCATTGTAAATCCTCTCGAGATGCGAAGCTAAGTTTATTCAATTGAATAAGATTTTAGAAGAAAGATCTTATAGTGGTATTATGGGAACATAAATAAATTCTAAAGTATAGGATAAGTGAACTTTAGAAGGTGAAATAAAATTTACAAGGGAAGTAGTGGTGAAACTGGAATTTGAAGTAAACATAAACGATTTTGGAAATATTATAGGAATGCGACTAAGAAATTCTGGGATTTATAGAATTCGTGTGAAACGAGTTGGAAATTTACAAATAAAATTAGGAATTATTTTTGAGAAAATAAGTAGGAGATAAATGAATATTTTCCAAGTGTTGAATATCAAATGAAGTGGGAAAAATATTCTAAGGACCGGGCAAGGGTAAAATTTTTCTCCGTGAGAATAAAAAGGGATTTGAAAACTATTTTCAAAGTGCTGAAGTATGGAAATAATATCTTGTGTAGATATTTTGCAATAAATAATTTGGAAAATTATTTAAAGCCTGATGTTTGTTTGTGGATATTATATGATAGTTAAATAACCGACTATCAATATTGGCCAATGCGTTGATCATTTCGAAGAGACCGGGATCAGATTTAATTATTCGAAAATGACTTCGATCCGGTTTGAACATAACGAATGAATATCGTGAAGATGATGAAGACAATGATTCGGTTTGTCCAGTCCCTGGATAACTTGTATGGACGAATGCTATCAGAACATCGTCATTGGAGGACTATGAGCATTCTAAGTGAATGTGTCTAAAAAGGTAATCGTAGCCTCATTCCTCATCAACCGGGAATGGCTATAACAGGGGAGGTACAACAACACTAAGTGAGTAGCTTCCAAGTAGGGTAAGGTCAACCCTGTCTGGAGTCCTTTTATTTCGGCTGTGTGGCGGTTGTTGATCCGAACCGTAGGGTGATCTTATTCGGTCTATCCAGGTTAGGGGTAGGTCAGTCTTGTGTTGCAGGGGATCAGGAGTGGTCCTCGGTACGCTGATCTAGACAAGGTAAAGTGACGGACGGTACCCCAGGTACCCTGCCATTGTATGAAATCCAATTTCCAATAAGCCCCCGTACGGTTTTGATTGTGTCCAACTATGTTGGAACGTGAGATGCAAGCATTTCAACTATATTCTATTTACTCTCTATATACATTATTATAATATCAGATGGATTTGATTAAAAAAAATTGGTTATTGTAAGGAAAAAACCTGGCATGTTTATTTGTGGCATGGTCTTACGAAATACCTTTATTTTCAAAGGATTTTTAAAATATAATAAACAAATTGAGTATGATTTTCTCACGCTCGTTTTCCAGACTGACTTGGGTGTTGTTTTATTATGATCTCGGGTCAAACCCAGTTGAACAGATCTAGGGTAATATGCTATGGAGCTTAAGAGGCAATGTAACGATCCCGATTTTTAGTTAAATTTAATTTGGTAATTAATGTTAAATTGTGAATTTAATAGTGAATTAAATCAATTTTTTTAAATTTACAGATATATGTTTTGTTATTTATTTATATTTATAAATTTATTTTAAATTGAATCTTGGAATTGAAATTCAAAATTAAAAATCTTATAAATATATTGGATTTGAAAACATTATATTTTCAATTAATAAAGATTTGTTCTCCAAATTACATTAAATAGACATTTTGATTTGGAATTTATATTTGAAATTAACACAATAATTTTTGAATTGCTATTTGAAAGTTATAAAAGTATAAAATATAAATAATAGAAAATGCATAAATATAAAACATATGTAATATAAGAAAGGAATGTTTTGTAAATGTGTAAAAGTATAAATGAGAAAAATATAAAACATAATTTATAAATAAATCTAAGTCAAGGGTTTAAAAAATTTCTATAAACTAATTAAAGATAAAGGATATAAACATAAAATGTTTATATTTTAACATTTGTAAAATGATAATACAAGTAACTAACAAGTGTTAGCTTAACAAAGACAAGTGTTGGTTCAATTTTGTTTTATAATTAAAAATGTCAATTGTCTTTTATTTTCAATTAATCAATAAAAATGTGAAACAAGGCCATGTATATATCATATCTTCTTCTTCCTCATTTTTTCTTTGTTAATATTCAAAACAAAAGAAAGTTGTAAACCAGAACAAAACAAAACCTGGAAATTAAAATGAAGAACAAAACAAAACTCAATTCAAGTTTCAACCTAGAAATAAGAGCAATGTTCAATATTCAACTCAAACAACTTCAACCTAGAAGTTCAAATCCAGAAATCAACTCAAACACAAAGCTTCAGAAAAAAATACTTCCAGATCATGCAAATCAAACTCAAGTTCTGGAATCTGATTCAAGAGTGAATCAACTCAACAATGATTCAACCTGAAGCAATTGAAACAAAAATCAAATCAAGCAAATTAAAGTTTTTAACCAAACAAACGAGAAAAGCAACTCAGACCTGAAACCAATCAAACATGATCTGAAGCAATCAAGTGCAACCTGACTTGATCCAGGGCAAAGCAGATCAAATAATCAAGTAAAGTTTTCAAGGCAAACCTGGATACAGAGATAAAGTAATCAAACAATCAATTCCAGATCATTTCATAAAACCTGGTCTCTGTTTTCATTTCTCAGGTGAGCAAACTCACTTATCTCTACTTTTATGTTTTGATGTTTGTGATTGATGTTTGAATATGTTATGAAATGTTGCCTAGCTGTTGAATATGCTTTCATGTTGTATATATATATATATATGTAAATATGTATTAAATTATGTGTATACAAGCATATCTGCCTGTTCTTATATTTACAGGCTTGAAATTTTATTCTAAAAATTCACATCTTACAATCTATACAAACTCGAGTTATGGTTACTAAAGAAAAGATGATTTAAACAGGATAATATCAATGTTAAAATAAATCCAAGCTTTTATATTGTGAATTTATTTCAAAATGGGAAAAACAGTAGAAAATCAAAATAGATTCAAAACCAAATGTCTGGATTTCGATTTCAAATCATAGGAATGAATTCGTGTTCCAAAACCATGAATTTTAAAAATAAAATGATGATTTTTCATTTGGTATCGGTTGTGAATTTACGAGATGAACGGAATTGAAAAAAATGTCAATTCCCGATGATCAATGACCGACTGGACCTCGGGCTTGATGTCAGAGGAGGATGACATGATGCAGATCGAAGGAAAAATGATGGGAGATTTTTTAGATGAACGTCGTGGTGATGCGGCGTGAGTTTAGGGTTTAATAAACTGTTTTCGTGAACGATAAAGATGTAGCATTCTTGTCGGTGGTTGATTATAGGCGATCGCACCCAGGGAAAAACGTACATAAGTCTCTGGCAAACATCTAGACCCGAAGGCACGGTTTCAAGTGATAGGTGGTGATCAGGCGAGGTGTTTTTCGATGAGGGAGTTGGTTCCAGGTTTGCTCGATTTTTCTCGATTTCGAATCCTCTGATGATTTCATGGTGCTGGGTGGTCTGGTGGATAGAGGTGGTCGTTGTTGACTTGTCGACGGTCGTAGCAGTGACAGGAGGTGATCGATGTATTCGTGCACGTGCACGCGATTATATATATGCCTGTTGTGATTAAAATTGGGGAAGATGAGGAGTAACTCGGGGGAAAGTCGGGGAACTCATGAAAATACTCGAAGCAAAATGGATGTGGGCTAACTCGGGGTCAGGCTCGGGTAAAATAAGAATTAGCTCAGGTCTGTAGATTTTTATATAATAACAGTTTTTAAAACTTTAAAACAAATCAAGTTTAAACAAATTTCTTAATTAGCTCTTGTGTATAATAATCATTTTATCTAAAGTTTGGAATTAGATTAAGGTTTTAAAATAAAACTTAAAATTAATTAAGTTTAAAATGTTTAAATATACGTATGACCTTTATTTCAAAAGTTATTTTAAATAAACTTAATAATATTATGAAGTTAATTAAGAAAAGATGTTTTGATTGTTAATTAAATTTAAAGTCTAAGTTAAATTATTATAAGATTTATTTAATAAGTTTAAAGGATAATTAAAGTGATAAATAAAGATAAAAGGGTTTATCTTTTAATTTAATTAAGTGATTAATGATTTGTTAATATAAGCAATTAAGGGATAATTAATTAAGAATAATTACTTAATGATTAAATATTAATTAATTTATGATTAATTGTGAATTAATTGATGATTAAAAGTTAATTAATTAGGGATTAAAAGATAATTACTTAATTAAGGGACAATTAATTATGTAATTAACTTAAGGTAATTAATTGATGAAGGTAATTAAGGAATGATAATTAACTAAGAGCTAATCAATTAACGTAATTAATTGAGGATAATTAATTAAAGGATAATAAATTAGTTAAAGGATAATCATTTAATGATTAAAGGTTGATTAATTAACTAAGGTTAATTAATTTATTATTAATGGTTAATAAATAAATGATTAAAGAATAATTAATCAAAATGATTTTTAATTAATTAATATTAATTAACCAGGATTAGTAATTTATTGATAAGTAATTAATCTGGTTTAAATTAACCAGACGATTAATTAATCTTACTTATGGATGTTTGGATTCTATTGAATGTTGAATCTTTTGATATCCCTGATGTGTGATGCTCTGTTTTGATTTGAGGTGTGATGAATGTAATTTATTTATCTATGATAAATGAAATTTATTTTATCAGTGATGAATTAATATTATTTATCTGTGAATGTGTGAATGAATATAAGCGTTATAGATTATACCGCTTATCGATATTGTTGTGCTTGAATCTGTGATGATTGATGATGCGGCACTATTGTGTAAAACCCCTGGGCTACACTATACACACACAAACATGGATTGCATGAGGAAATTGGTTAATTCATAGATATTTGAATCTAATATTATGAAATGGTTTTAAAGATTGAATTTTGAATCCAAAATAGCTTTGGAATTGGAAATGGAATTGGGTTAAATATGAAAATCTCTTGAAAAGGAGTTTTGAAGATAAAAGTTGTTTTAATAACTTGATAAAGTTTTGAAATTTAATTAATTTGATTTGAATTTGAATTCAAGATTTGAAATTGAATTATATGTTTGGAAATTATGGTTTAAAAAGGTTATACAAGGTATAAATGTGTCTATATGGGTTTTAAACATTTTAAAAGTATTGTTTTAGGAATTTGAATTTAACCCAAGTTTTATACTTGAAGGGCTTTAAATTGTGCAAATTATAATCGGATTTTTTCGAAATTAAAACTATTTGTTTTCAAATAATAATAGCTTTCATATAAAGAAAGGATTTCCAATTTGTGTTTAAAAGATTTCAAGTTTGAAATGAAAATTGTTTTGAAAGCTATGAATGAAACTTTGTTAAAGATTGGTAAACTTTGTGAAGTGAATCTTTTTCTTTAAAGATTTAAAAATGGTAATTTGTTTAAACCATTTGAAAGAAAGATTTTAGATAATAAGTTGTGACTTAACTAAGATCCCAATATCCATATGCTTTTTAAATTAAGCGTTCATTGTTCGGTTTAGCCGGGAGAGGACTTTGTGCCATATAACCCATTTCTAATAGTGATACGACGATTTGGATAGCATTTGAAGACCGGTGTTGAAGACCGGATATTTTCGAAAGTGAAAGGATAACCCGTTGAATATCTCTACACCGATTGGTCCTTGATATAGAGATTTGATCACCCTTTGTGATGGAGAGTCTGGGCGTGATTAGGGATTATCCGAATTGTAAGGGCTTCATTCGAAGTGCCTTCGGTTCTATTCGAACCCGGAACAGACTTGTATGGAAATATGTTTGACGTTACACTTTGAGATGTAAAGTTGGTTTCTGTCAAATACATTTCTGTTTGCTGGCGGAGAAATTACTCTCTTAGCTTAACACCCTTCTCTGAGACGTATGAGCTCAAAGGTTATGTAGTTGATGGTTACTAGTGATACATTTCCAATTTGGTAATGTGGCATACGAAGTGCTGCTGATCATGTGTTGATCGAAGCATGGCTTTTGTGAAAAGCGTATTTTATGGACATGACCTCGTCGGACCTCACAACCCGAAAACGGTCGAAACAGCAAAGATGCGGCAAGGTTATTAGGGTCGGCCCCTCGGGTATGTCCATTCTTCTGGAAAAAGGCGGTATCGTGGTATGGAGCCCGGATATTTAATCTATGTGGTTGCTGCAATTTTTTTACTTTGTGGTTGTTGCTTTGTGGTTGAGGATCCTTGGATAAAGGTCGGTAACAACCGAGGATGGCATACTTGTAGGTGTTACTTCCGGACAGGGGTAACCTGGCCTTGTGTTGGCAGAAAGTTGGTTAAGTTCTTGGGGCGTCCCTTTAGAGGTGTACCCATGTGGCAATAGGAAGTTCTTTTGCTTGACCTTTTGTTGGAAATCCAATCACCAATACGCGCCTTGTACGGTTTTAATTGTAGAACCTGCCATCTAACATGGTAGCTATAGTAGGCATACTATAATGGTATGTATGCTGGCTAAGATTAATATTATATTTGCAAATGTTTTCCACTATGCACTAATAATAATATCAAAAGATTTTCGCGTATCAAGCATGTTTGACTATCATAAGGAGAAATTTCCTCCAATTGTGCGTTTGCATTATATGTGTGCGGGGAGGCCTTATGGTGGTTTCATTTTCCAAAAAGCATTGTGAATTTCTTTTAAATTCTTTTGTTTTGCTTTTGATAAAGATATACCGTTTTCGTTTGCTCATACCAGTCCCATGACTGACCTGGAGTTTATTGTTCCCTTCCTAAACTTTAGGTACCCACAATTTTTCCACACGGGCAGCGTAGAGTCAGGTTTTAGTAGAATCAGAAGCTAGTCAAGTATTGATGTGGATCGAAAGTTTTGGAGTCTTTGGATGGCTGACCTTGCTTAATACAACATGATGATGGTGGTTCGAGCTTTTGGTTTTGGAGATGAAAGTCTTTAGAGCTTTGGAGCAATGGTGTTGCAGTGTTGGATTCTCTCTTTCCTTCTCTCTTGAAGATTAGCATTGAAGATGTTATCACTTCTTCTGATGCTATTTTATTTCCGCTATTGTGTATCTCTGATGTATGTTGATATCATTTGTATCAATGTGTTGTAGCAGATATTGTATATCAATGATGTTATTCATTTTCTTCCGTTGTCTTGTTGTACTTAATGTGTTATAAGATCCGGCGAATCGGATTTGAACGTTTGAATCTGCAGCATTTGAATACAAATGAAGTATGGATGTCAATTTTCGAGCACTGAAATCCGGGCCATCACAAGTTGGTATCAGAGCGGAAGGTTGTAGCTCAGGAGTATAATACATTAGGTAAATCATTAGAGATAGGGTTACGTATACCGTAGAATGAGTATATCCCTAAGATATCCGTCCGAATGCCTCTGTAAATTCTCTTACTATCCCATGATAGTGAGTATGAGTGCAAGAAGAGGACGAGATAGGGGATAAGAGAGTACCACTACAAATGGTCAATACCCTGCAACAACGGGAACAACTTTTCTATCAATCTCTTTGATCATCATTCGACTTCAATTCTTTTGGATAGCTTCGTGGCATCTTGAGGGAGAAGCTTTGGTGTGATGGTGGCCCTACGAATCATGTAGAAAACTCATATTTTGTATTCTCTTCGTTAGTTTTCTACCAACTTCTCTTTTTAACTTTAATCAATTTGAAATTACAATTGAAATAAATTGGTTAACGAAATATGAAGTTAAAATTTAGTTGTATCGATAGAACGATTTCGGTTAAAACCAAAATTTGAAAATTTTTGTTACTTGTGTGGATCCAAGTTCGAAGATGGGCAAGCTAGTATATATTTCGGGATATTTTGACCTGAGTTGAGTATCCATTTATCTGTTCTTTTGGGGTCTAGATACATTCTACGAACGATTATTTATCCTTTCGAACTAACCAATGCCCCTGTATATTTCATAGATCAGATGACCCAAATATTTCGTAAAGTGTTAAATAAGTTTATTCTCATATTTATTGATATTCTGACTTGGTAAGCCAAATGCAGAATAGATATTCAGCTTGATCTGTTAAATCAATTCTCTATCTCAGATGTTTTCATCTGTTCTTTGTTGTCTCCCTGTCTAGCAAATTTCGAGGACGAAATTTTCATAAGGGGGAATTTGTAAAAATCCCGATTTTTAGTTAAATTTAATTTGGTAATTAATGTTAAATTGTGAATTTAATGGTGAATTAGTTAAAAAAAATTCAAATTTATAAAGATATGTTTTGTTATTTATTTATATTTATAAATTTATCTTAAATTGAATCTTGGAATTGAAATTCAAAATTAAAAATCTTATAAATAAATTGGATTTGAAAACATTATATTTTCAATTAATAAAGATTTGTTTTCCCAAATTACATTAAATAGACATTTTGATTTGGAAGCTATATTTTGAAATTAATACATTAATTTTTGAATTGCTATTTGAAAGTTATAAAAGTATAAAATATAAATAATAGAAAATGCATAAATATAATACATATGTTAATATAAAAAAGGAATGTTTTGTAAATACATAAAAGTATAAATGAGAAAAACATAAAACATAATTTATAAATAAATCTAAGTTAAGGGTTTAAAACAAATTCTATAAACTAATTAAAGGTAAAGGACATAAATATAAAATGTTTACATTTTAACATTTGTAAAATGATAATACAAGTAACTAACAAGTGTTAGCTTAACAAAGACAAATGTTGGTTCAATTTTGTTTTATAATTACAAAAGTCAATTGTCTTTTATTTTCAAATTAATCAATAAAAATGTGAAACAAGGCTATGTATTTATCATATCTTCTTCTTCCTCATTTTTTCTTTGTTAATATTCAAAACAAAAGAAAGTTGTAAACCAGAAAAAAACAAAACCTGGAAATTAAAATGAAGAATAAAGCAAAATTCAATTCAGGTTCCAACCTGGAAATAAAAGGAAAGTTCAATATTCAACTCAAACAACTTCAAACTGGAAGTTCAAATCCAAAAATCAACTCAAACACAAAGCTTCAGAAAAAATACTTCCAGATCATGCAAATCAAACTCAAGTTCTGGAATCTGATTCAAGAGTGAATCAACTCAATAATGATTCAACCTGAAGCAATTGAAACAAAAATCAAATCAAGCAAAGTAAAGTTTTTAACCAAACAAACCAGTAAAGCAATTTGGACCTGAAACCAATCAAACAAGATCTGAAGCAATCAAGTGCAACCTGACTTGATACAGGGCAAAGCAGATCAAATGATCAAGTAAAGTTTACAAAGCAAACCTGGAAACAAAGATAAAGTAATCAAACAATCAATTCCAGATCATTTCATAAGACCTGGTCTCTGTTTTGATTTCTCAGGTGAGCAAACTCGCTTATCTCTGCTTTTATGTTTTGATGTTTGTGATTGGTGTTTGAATATGTTATGAAATGTTGCCTAGCTATTGATTCGTGTTGTATACATACATACATACATACATACATACATACATACATACATACATATATATATATATTAAATTATGTGTATGTAGGCATATATGCCTGTTCTTATATTTAGAAGCTTGAAATTTTATTTTAAAAATTCACATCTTACAATCTATACAAATTCGAATCATGGTTACTAAAGAAAACATAATTCAAACAGGATAATAAAAATAAATCCAAGCTTTTATGTTGTGAATTTATTTCAAGAATGGGAAAAAAAGTAGAAAATCAAAATAAATTCAAAACCAAATGTCTGGATTTCGATTTCAAATCATGGGAATGAATTCGTGTTCCAAAACCATGAATTTTAAAATTAAAATGATGATTTTTAGTTCGGTATCGGTTGTAAATTTACGAGATGAAAGAAATTGAAAAAAATGTCAATTTTCGATGATCAACGAACGTTTGGACCACAGGCTTGATGTCAGAGGAGGATGACGTGACGTAGATCGAAGGAAAAATGATGGAAGATTTTTTAGATGATCGTCGTGGTGATGCGGCATGAGTTTAGGGTTTAATTAACTGTTTTGGTGAACGATAAAGAAGTAGTATTCTTATCGGCGATAGTTGATTATAGTCTTACGCACCCAGGGGAAAACAAATATAGGTCTCTGGCAAACGTCTAGACGCGGCGGCAAGGTTTCAGGTGATCGGTGGTGATCAGGCGAGGTGTTTTTCGATGAGGGAGTTGGTTCCAGGTTTGCTCGATTTTTCTTGATTTCGAATCCTCTTATGATTTTCTGGTGCTGAGTGGTCTGGTGGATAGAGGTGGTCGTTGTTGACTTGTTGACGGTCGTACCAGTGACAGGAGGTGATCGATGCGTTCGTGCACGTGAACGCGATCATATATATGCATGTTGTGATTAAAATTAGGGAAGACGAGGAGTAACTCGGGGGGAAACTCGGGGAATTCGTGAAAATACTCGAAGCAAAATGGATGTGGGTTAACTCGGGGTCTGGCTTGGGTAAAGTAAGAATTGGCTCGGGTCTGTAGATTTTTATATAAAAACAGTTTTTAAAACTTTAAAACAAATCAAGTTTAAATAAATTTCTTAATTAGCTCTTGTGTATAATAATCATTTTATCTAAAGTTTGGAATTAGAGAAAGGTTTTAAAATAAAACTTAAAATTAATTAAGTTTAAAATGTTTAAATATATATACGACCTTTATTTCAAAAGTTATTTTAAATAAACTTAATAATATTATGAAGTTAATTAAGAAAAGATGTTTTATTTGTTAACTAACTTTAAATTCTAAGTTAAACTATTACAAGATTTATTTAATAAGTTCAAAGAATAATTAAAGTGATTAATAAAGATAAAATGGGTTATCTTTTAATTTAATTAAGTAATTAATGATTTTTTAATATAAGCAATTAAGGGATAATTAATTAAGAATAATTACTTAATGATTAAAGATTAATTAATTTATGATTAAAGGTGAATTAATTGATGATTAAAAGTTAATTAATTAGGGATTAAAAGATAATTACTTAATTAAGGGACAATTAATTATGTAATTAACTTAAGGTTAATTAATTAATGAAGGTAATTAAGGAATGATAATTAATTAAGGGCTAATTAATTAATGTAATTAATTAAGGATAATTAATTAATTAATTAATTAAGGATAATTAATTAAAGGATAATAAATTAATTAAAGGATAATCATTTAATGATTAAAGGTTGATTGATTAATAAGTAAAGGTTACTTAATTTATTATTAAAGGTTAATTAACAAATGATTAAAGAATAATTAATCAAAATGGTTTTTAATTAATTATTATTAATTAACAAGGATTAGTGATTTATTCATAAGTAATTAATCTAGTTTAAATTAATCGGATGATTAATTAATCTTACTTATGGATGTTTGGATTCTACTGAATGTTGAATTGTTTGATATCCCTGATGTGTGATGCTCTATTTTAATTTGAGCTTTGATGAATGTAATTTATTTATCTGTGATGAATGTAGTTTATTTTATCTGTGATGAATTAATATTATTTATCTGTGAATCTGTGAATGAAGATAGACATTATAGATTATACCGCTTATCGATATTGTTGTGCTTGAATCTGTGATTATTGATGATGTGGCACTATTATGTAAAACCCGTGGGCTACACTATACACACACAAATATTGATTGCACGAGGAAATTGGTTAAGTCATAGATATTTGAATCTAATATTATGAAATGGTTTTAAAGATTGAATTTTGAATCCAAAATAGTTTTGGAAATGGTATTGGGTTAAATACGAAAAGCTTTTGAAAAGGAGTTTTGAAGATAAGAGTTATTTTGAATAACTTGATAAAGTTTTGAAATTAAAATAATTTGATTTGAATTTGAATTCAAGATTTGAAATTGAATTGTATGTTTGGAAATTATGGTTTAAAAAGGTTATACAAGTTATAAATGTGTTTATATGGGTTTTAACCATTTTAAAAGTATTGTTTTGGGAATTTGAATTTAACCCAAATTTTATACTTGAAGGGTTTCAACTTGTGCAAATTGTAATCGAATTTTTCCGAAACGAGAACTATTTGTTTTCAAATAATAATAGATTTCATATAAAGAAAGGATTTCCAATTTGTGGTGAAAAGATTTCAAGTTTGAATTGAAAATGGTTTTGAAAGCTATGAATGAATCTTTGTTAAAGATTGGTGAACTTTGTGAAGTGAATCTTTTTGTTTAAAGTTTTGAAAATGGTAATTTGTTTAAACTATTTGAAAGAAAGGTTTTGGATAATAAGTTGTGACTTAATTAAGTTCCCAATATCCATATGCTTTTTAAATTAAGCGCTCATTATTCGGTTTAGCCGAGAGAGGGCTTTGTGTCATATAACCCATTCTGAATAGTGATATGACGATATACATAGCATTTGAAGACCAATGGTGAAGAACAGATATTTTCTAAAGCGAAAGGATAATACGTCGAATGTCTCTGCACCGACTAGTCCCCGGTATAGAGATTTGATCACCCTTTGTGATGGACAGTCTAGACGTGATTAGGGATTATCCGGATTGCAATGGCTTTTTTCGAAGTACCTTCGGTTCTGTTCGAACCCGGAACAGACATGTATGGATGTATGTTTGACGTTACACTTTGAGATGTAAAGCTGGTTTCTATCATATACATTTCTGTTTGGTAACGGAGAATTTATTCTCTTAGCTTAACACCCTTCTCTGTGACGTATGAGCTCAGAGGTTATGTAGTCGATGGTTACGAGTGATACATTCCCAATTTGGTAATGTGGCATACGAAGTGCTTCTAATCATGTGTTGATCGAAGCATGGCTTTTGCGAAAAGCGTAGCTTTGTGGATGTGACCGCGTCGGACCTCACAACCCGAAAAAGGTCAAAACAGGAAAGATGCAGCAAGGTTATTAGGGGTTGCGCCCTAGGGTATGTCCATTTCTTCTGGAAAAAGGTGGTATCATGGTATGGAGCACAGATATTTAACCTATCTAGTTGCTGAAAATTTATTACTTTGTGGATAAAGGTCGGTAACGACCGAGGATGGCATACTTGTAGGTGTTACTTCCGGGCAGGGGTAACCCGGCCTTGTGTTGGCAGAGAGCTGGTTAAGTTCTCGGGGCGTCCCTCCAAAGGCGTACCCATATGGCAATAGGAAGTTCATTTGCCTGACTATTTGTTGGAAAACCAGTCACCAATACACGTCTTGTACGGTTTTAGTTGTAAAATCTGCCATCTAACATGGTAGCTATAGTAGGCATACTATAATGGTACGTATGCTGGCTAAGATTAATATTATATTTGCAAATGTTTTCCACTATGCACTAATAATAATATCAAAAGATTTTTGCGTATCAAGCATGTTTGACTATCATAAGGGGAAATCTCCTCCAATTATGTGCTTGCATTATGCACGCGCGGGGAGGCCTTATAGTAGTTTCACTTTCCAAAAAGCATTGCGAATTTCTTTTAAATTATTTTATTTCGCTTTTAATAAAGATAAAATGTTTTCGTTTGCTCACACCAGTCTCATGACTGACCTGGAGTTTATTGTTCCCTTCCTAAACTCTGGGCGCCAATAATTTTTCCACACGGGCAGCCTAGAGTCAGGTTTTAGTAGAATCAGAAGCTAGTCAAGTATTGATGTGGATCAAAAGTTTTGGAGTCTTTAGATGGCTGACCTTGCTTAATACAACATGATGATGGTGGTTCGAGCTTTTAGTTTTGGAGATGAAAGTCTTTAGAGCTTTGGAGCAATGGTGTTGCAGTGTTGGATTCTTTCTTTCCTTCTCTCTTGAAGATTAGCATTGAAGATGCTATCTCTTCTTCTAGTGCTATTTTATTTCCGCTATTGTGTATCTCTGATGTGTATTGATATCATTTGTATCAATTTGTTGTATTAGATGTTGTATATCAATGATCTTATTCATTTTCATCCGCTGTGTTGTTGTACTTAATGTGTTATAAGCTTCGACGAATCCGATTTGAACGTTTGAATCTACGACATCCGAATACAAGTGATGTATGGATGTCGATTTTCGAGCGCTGAAATCCGGGCCACCATGGGCGAGCTGGATGATAGAGTCGTATCTCCATACTTGGTTATTATTTCCACTTGGTAAGGACAAGTAATAAGATATCCAAATAAATGGATGATTGTTGTACTCTGATAATGGTATGTATATATAACAGTACACTTTTCTTTGTATTTAAAAGCTGTTATTATATATTATACTTTTTTCTGCTACGATTGCGAGACTCTAATGTTGTTTTTATCTTCTTCTTCTACTTCTTTCTTCTTTTACCTAATAATCTGGAATTTTCGGCATTTGATCCTCGGCATTTTTTAAAGTGGACGTATTGATGTCGATTTTCGAGAGTCAAAAATCCTCGGATGTTACATTTAATGTTGATTATGGACCTAAGATTTTGTTAGTGATACCAAATTTCTATTTTCATGTAGCAAAGTTCGTGTAGCCGAACAATACGGATGTGGAAATGATGGAACAATATACGGTGCAAAATAGCTATAATCATATTCATTATAATATTGCGTATAAACCAATAATCGATAGTGATCAAAGATTTGAATATATCCTCTGTACCGCGCACAATGAAATAGTTTTACTTTTACTCAAGTCTTACGTATTGAACGTGTAACATCGTATTTATCATCATGGATTATCGCTGTAAATAGAATGTACGTTCATTTTAATCTTCTCACAAAAACACACATAAATGTGTGTGTATGTTTATATATACATATAGATACATAGATACATACATACATACATACATACATACATATATATATCTGTGTGTGCACGCGCGCGCGTGAGTATACATACATACACACACATACATACATCCATACATACATACATACATACATACATATGTATGTATGTCTGTATGTATGTATGTATGTATATAAGCGTTCAACTGCAAGTCAAACGCCGTAGCACCCCTACCGCTTCTTGATATCCACCACGTGTTTCCGTTTCTTTCTCTTTCCACTAACTCTCTCTCGATTCACTCAATTATTTAAATAAAAACTTGTGATTGAAATTAGGACGCTTTCAAACAGAGGTGCCATGGAGCGCTCCTTGTACACATACATATATCAACATGGAGGTTTCTAAGCAAAGAGCAGATATTTGGCAGCTTTTTGGAATACGTTTTCTATTTAGTCAGTCTTAATTATTCAAGATTAAAACCAACTATTCCAAGATTAAACTGCGTGGATGTTATATGAAGGCAATCCACCTTCTTTTCCAGTACAAACAGCAAATTCAACTCATTAGTTATGTAATGAGCTAGTTTTGGAACATTTTTTTGAAAAGTAATAAAGCTAGTTTGGGTTGCTTATAAGTAGTAAATTTGACAAAATTTAGTTGCAAAATTTGGTAAGATATTTGTAATTCCGTCAATAGTTTTCGTGATCGGATTGTGAGCCAAACCGTAATAATTCAGGCTTTAAGGTTTTGATTGCCCAATCAGTCTAATCGTTGGATCCGTGAACCATTTTTCAAAAATCTACACAATCATATACAAGGTTTGCGCAAAATTTTTAATATTGAAATACTAGGTATGAAAGTAGCAAATAGTTTTAAGGTCAACAACCGAAATTGTGTGCCACTGCAGTGCATAACTGCACAAACGCAACTGTAGTTGCGTACATAGTAGTGGTGCATAAAGATAGAATTTAACGATAATAAACTCGACAAGCGTGTAGTAATATTGAAGGATCTTGCAGTTGTAAAGAACGAAGTGTAAAGCTTGCTGTTTAAATGTTTATGCAATAATAATTTTTGCAATGTAGATTTTTTTTTCAAAACAAAACAGAAAAGGAGAATGGACGAAAATGACATGATGAGAATTTAAGCAAAAAAAATAAAAGAATCAGAGTTCAATCAAGTGAAATAGAGCGTTTGGACCACTGATTCTAGAGTCTAACTTGCAACTGTTTGAATTACGGATCAAAGTGGTCCATGAGCTCGAAACATCATCAAAACACGGCTGCCATCAACACTTATATAACAAAAATAAAAATATGCGATTTTTTCCTACATACAGACAAACACCACGTCTCTATCAATCAGCACAACTGAGCACTTGTCAGCAAAAGCAGCAGCTTATAAGTTGACAACGACTACAAATTTGTCTGGATAACTAAGAGGAACAGGCACGCCAGTCTTCTTTGCATTCATCCTTCAAAAATACACGTTTCTGCACTAGTTTAGGTCAATCAAATTCACCACTCTTTAGTCCCTCATGAATACGATCAACTCCTTCAAATATCAATCTATTACTCATCGACATCAATCACTATATGATCTTAAAGACCCAACCAGGTACTATCTTCCTGCAAAAAGCAACTCTTCACGTTGCAGAACAAAACCAGCATTAGTTTTTGCTTCAAATTCATCATCTTCTTCTTTTAATCGCTATGATGCTAACAATGGAAGAAATGGGTCTTTTGAAAGGTTCTGTGAGAATCTATCACTGGGGTTTCCAATATTCGTGGTGTCTGCAGCTGTCACTGCATTGTTGAAACCATCCACTTTCCTCTAGGTCAGAACCGACTTTCAGATAATTGGTCTCTCGATCACAATGCTAGGTAAACCCTCATTTTCACTCTGAACATACTGGTCCAAGTTTTTTCTTGAATTGGTCATTTGAATGAATATGGAAACATGAATGGGGATGACTCTTACACTGGATGATCTGAAGTCTGCGCTTATGATGCCAAAGGAGTTGGCTGCTGGTTTTGTTCTTCAGTACACAGTACAATATCGGCCCTCTGAATAAACCAATCAAATACTCAAAATGTCATAATGTTATATAAATGCATATTACACCGCAACCATCTGAACATTGTAACCCCACCTAGCAATCCAACCCAATTCAGCAGGCGGAGGCAGATTTTTATTTTTGGGAAATATTGCTTATATTAGGTTTTTGAGATTTGGGAGAAGTTTTGCTTCGTATTAACCAGAAAAGAACGGAGTGGATGGAGTTTATAATTGCAAGGGATTTGCACTTTTATTGGAGAGATAATGGAGAAGATTGATGAGTTAGAGAACTGTACAGTTTTATTGGTTTGAATTGGACAGTTGAAAATGTGTGATTGTAAAACGACGCCGATTGATATGATGTAAATTGTTGTGGTGTCGCAAAGGCATCGGTAATTTCCAATGCCTTTGCGACGCCAATGCAAAACATCGATAACAACCACAACATACTCGTGAAGTGGCGTTCTGACCTCATCATGGACGACACCTTAAATTCCAAACTTCTCCCAACCCTTTATCGAGATCTGGACGATCCCGTGGTGGAGAAGAAGATGAATAAGGCGTTTTGAGGGATGAAGCTGGAGGAGTGGTCCATTGAATGTTTATGAAGGTTGTTTTTGGCTAAGCGGCATTGCACATCAACAGTTTACAATTGGTCCAAGCCTAACATGAATCCTAGTGACAAAATCATACTTTTAAGGTTTGATTTCATTCATGTATGCTGAATTTTATAAACTTGTATTTTATAAAGCTTTAAAATTTGGGTTTTTTTTTTGTTAAAACAGATTTGAATGACCATATATTATTTTAAAAGGGAATTATCTATAGTTATGTATTGCATTTAAACTAGAAATTTAAACATAGGAATCATTTCCCACATGAGTTTTACCCATGCTACTAATGGTGCAAGCGCTGCGTAGGTATTGCAGTTACATATGCCTCGCCTACATCATTTGGCATAGGTAAATCACAGAGTACAATCTATTAAGCATGTGGTTATAACATATAAAATATATCTCATCATAAAATGGGCATATATAAACTACATCGTCTCAATGAAGTATCGAACATAACACACATTCAAATCAATTGTATTCATCACACCAAATATGATTACATAATATATGAATATGAAACCACTATATAAATCATGTGCAAAAACAAAGTGTATATCAATCATACTGTATGTGACCATACATACACACAGAGGCGCGCGCATGCACATATGTACACATACATACATGGCATGCATTAACAACACCAATTATGTGCACATATGTAATGTCACAGTATAACTCATTCAAAGCAATTACAATATCTAACACGCCCAATGCTCAGATTGATGTGATTGGTCATATATTGCTTTGCATCATGCATATAATACTTGGTAACCATGTTAATGGCTCGAGCATCTAGTGGAATTTCACTACTCACTCTCAACAATATCTTCGTCTGAGACTACATACAATGTACACTATAGTACGCAGTGTAGCATAAATAACCCTTAAAACACATTGATGTCTCATACTATCCAATATTATAACACCATCTTCCTATTTACACAATTTTCCAATTCACGATTTTTCGTAGTCTCAACATTGATAATACTTCACTATAGAAATATAGGAACACACCACAAATCTCTTATCAAAAACATCATTGATATAGGAGAACTTTAACTCATGGTGAAAATACATACATCATATGCATCATACATATGTCGTATACAGTCATACTAAGCATATATAATACAAGACATAGTACATATCATCATATACACTCAATTATACATTATCATTAACATAGCAGCTTAACTCCTAAATTACAATTATACATATTGCTATTTTTATTTAGTATTGTATCTTCTCATTCAATCTTTTTTTTTTCATGTTATCCTGACCAACGTTCTTATAGTCTTCTAGATAAGTGTAAGTTGATAGGATAGAGACTAAGCACGGGAAAATTGGAACAAGCGTGAATAGTGAAAGATGATTAGGAAATAGGACAGCTAGAGTTTCTAGTACAGGACTTGGAGCGATACTTCAAATCTTATTATTGCTATTTGGTAGATGCTAATAAAGCAATTGAATTGAGAGGACAAGGAGTTAGCTCAATTGACCATAGTTATGGTGGTGAGCATTTCTCTCATGTTGAGTCCATTATGAATGTTCTATCATGGGTTAAAATCTGTGAAATGGTAGTCAATGGTATGAGAATAACAATGGAATGTTGTAGATGGTTAGCTTTTAAGAGTTTGAAGGAGCTACACTCGGTTGTTGGGAACATACTGTACCCATTGTGCTTGAAGTAGATATTACTTGGTATGATTTCAAAGTGAAGTTTGAGAACCAGTTCATGCCTTAAACAGAGAAGTCTACAATGGTCTAGACATATTTCAAGCTAAAGCAGGGCAAAATGTAAGTATTAGAGTATGCGAATAGATTTCATGCTTTGTTAGTTATGTTTTGACTTTGACTAATACTTCCATGAAGAAGGATAATAAGTTTGTGTTTGGTCTTTGAAAGGAGTTGAGCATGATAGTGTTGTCACACATTAACGACCATATTGATAAACTGCTTGTTCTTTTCCTTCATTAGGAAGGAAGTAGGTGTGAGAATTTATTGGTTTAAACCGAATAAATCAAACAAACCAATTATGTTTGGTCGGTTTGGTTCAGTTTTGTTAGTTAATTGGTTGGTTTCAGTTTCTATTTTTATATATTTTTGGTTTTTTTGTCGGGTTTGGTTTTCAATATTTGAAAACTAAACCAACTAATTAAACCAAATTTAAAAATCAAATTATTTTAAAATGACAAAATTACTACTGGCACCACTATTATTTATAATATTTCATAACAATATTTTTTTCCTTTCAATTCATATTAATATTTTTTGAAGAGTGGTATATTTTTCAAAATGTGCATCATATGAACTTAATTAATTACTTTAATCTTATATTATATCAACAACCGGAAGATCTAATTCATTTTAAGATAAACTAAATAGACCAACCAAACAAAATATAATCGGTTTGGTTGGTTTTGGTTTTAAAAAATATCGTTTTGGTTCAGTTTATATTTCTTGAATGGTTATTTTGGTTTCAACATTTTTTATTAGTTTCAAGCCGAACCAACCATTTGCTCACTCCTATTAGGAAGAGCATGCAAGAGATAAAGCTATTATGCACAACAATGGTGACATACCAAAGCCATATTGGAAGGGTTTCACTTCAAGCCTTAATGGAAGAAGGGTATGAATAGGTTTCTAAAGGGTGAGATGAAGAAGGATGGTAACCTAGAGCCGAGGAATAAATTGAATTAGACACATATAAAGTGCTTAAGGTCGTTGAATATGCAATTGTGTACCTACTAGTATTTAGGTAGAGAAGGTTGTGGTACATTTCTTTAGATGTGGGAATAAGCTTGTCCATATATACTTGATTAATCCAAAATTCATCTGTATTTGTATTTTAAAAATAGATAAATATCTGATATCCAGAATAATTAATACAGATGCAAATATGAAGACATTCGCGGCCGTAAATTATATTATTCATTTTTTGTTAAGATTACTGTTTATATTACGTATATTGTAGTATAATGAATAATATGTATTTATTGTTTTATAAAGTAAATAATTTATATTGTATGCATTTAGAACATATTAATTGCTTAAAACTATCTATTATTATCATATTTGTTTATTTTCATACACTTATAAATAAATGGGGTTGGAAATAAAATTATGTTAAACTAAAATTTTATATTTATGTTTCATATTTATTAATCGGTGGATATGATAAATATCCAATATCATTCTATATCCATGGATGAAGATATCGGAGAATGATTTAGGATACGGATGCAGATACATATATAGCGCTATTGACATTTATAATTAAATTTTGATCCACCATGGGAAGTAGGGAATATGTAGAAAAAATATCTAGTTCAAGGTAGTGTGAGCCAAGGTCAGTCATTGTGGTCATCACAACAATCGAGAGTGATGGTTGGTGCAAGTGGAAGTGATTATAGGTATTCTATTTTTGAAGGTGATATACTTATTTTCATTTAATAGTTAGGAATCTTTTCGATGTTGATGCATTTAGTTCATTTATATCTTGTGATATAGTAGCAAAGTTGGAACTAAAAACAATATCTGCTCTCTTAAAGCCACGAACTCGATTGGAGGTTCAAAAAATCTAAGTTGATGTGTTTAGATGTATGTTTGATTTCATGGTCATATATTTTTCGGTTATTTTGTGGTTGAGTTCATTAGTTTTGGAAATTTTTTGAGTATCTATAGGTTTTTTACGTATAGGGTCATACATGATTATGTGAGTTTATTGGTTGTATTGAGAGATGAGGGCGAACAACAATTAGAGATGTTGTGTGCGAGGACAAACTTGGACATTAGTAATTTTTATAATCATTCAAAGTTGCTTATGATGTGGTTTGAATGTTCTAATTACATATGAGTATCCAAATATCTCCAAGGAGGTGTTCGATTAACGTCGAAAGGGGGAAGTCAAGTTTAGTATGAATTGGTTCCAAAAATGATGTCGACACTAAATCAATTTAGAATAATGTCTCTTAAGGAGCTATGTAGCTAAAGCCCTGATGAAGCCTAGATAAATATAGCTAAGCTAAAGCGTTTAGTGCCCTATGTAGGCTACTCTTTTACAATTTAACACTCCTACCTAATGAGCCCATTAAAGCACTGTTATTTACTACTAAATAAGGTTACTGTAGTATCCACTTTAGAAATTTTAATATATATATAATTTACATTATTTTCTTGTAATCCTAGTAAAAAAGCGTAAGCATGTCTAAGTTCAATGCCTAGATGCTCACCGTAATTTGGAATACCATTTCTAGTCCCAAAGTTTGAACTACTTGGATTAAGACATTCTTGGATTTCATTATATATGAGTAAAAGTTGTTTCACTTTTCTACACCAATGTTAGAAGACTGATAAAAAATTATTTATCCATTTGACTTTGCCTCTGATATAGCCTTTTGCACATTTCTATTTTTTTACTACGCCCTCTGTATATCCCTTCCATGATATTTTATACCTCCACTGCTACGGAACCGTTGAGCATTTTAACTACATAGCTAAGGAGAAGTCCAAAATTATAAACAAAATCGAAGAGCTTGAATGGAAGGGGTTAATAAGAACTTGAAGTTTTTATTATAGGTAATGCTTGTGAAGTTCACTTTAAAGGGATGAGTCTCATTGGTTTTGTGTTAATTAGAGTGAGTTAAACAAAGCAATAATAAAGAGCAAGTATCTCTTGTAGTGCATTAATGAATTGCTTAACCAACTTAATGGATATTAGATATTCTTATAGTTGAATTCAACTTCTAGGTTTCATTAATTGAGAGTGGCTGATGGAGTTTACCATTGACTACATATTAGACCCAACAAGATTCTTTGACTAGTTGGTAATATCATTTTGGATGAATTGATGAAGTGTTCAAGGAGAAACAAAATAAGTTTGTACCTGTGTTTTCCTATGATATCTCAGTTTATTTAAGAATCATGGATGAACATACATATTCATTTAGAGTATTGCTACAATGTTTGAGGAAACACCAGTTGAATATGATGTTTTTGGTGTGTCATTTTTGATTGTTTGAAGTTGAGTTTCTTTGTTGCATTGGTTTCAAGTAGGCATCCCACACAAAATTTGAAAAACTTTAGGATTGGGAGAGGCTAGAGAGTGCGATGGAGTTCATAAGCCTTTTGGTCCAAGTATGTTATTATAAAAAATTCATTACTTTTTTTTCCAAGATTGCATGCCATTGACAAAACTTAAAATGAAGGATGTAAATTTTGTATGGATAATAATATGCAAGAAGAATATTTTTAGCTAAATGGATTTTAATATGTTCTATTTGTTATACATGGGAATGTATGTTGGAAAGTAAATATGGATGTACGTAGCCAAAGTTTTTGTGACGTCCTACTATTTTAAACATCTGGAACCAATTACAAACGCCACGAAATACACTTGCAACTAATTTTCGATATTAAAAATAGCGGATCATTTATTTTATAATTTAAAATTTCAAAACTAAGAAAGGAAAAAGGGAAACCTCGTAGTGGAATAAAACATCAATATAAATATACGTTAACTCAATAATTCAACTATTTTACTTGATAATTACATCAATCCACATTTCAATACATTAATTATCACTAACTCATAAACAGTATAACAATGGTATAAAAGAAGATACCAAATCATCCATATGTGGTAAAGCCTACATCCACATTTCTATTCCTACATTTGCTCTGTAACGTTCTGGATTTTCGATTCACGAAAGTCGACATTAATACGTCTACTGTATCAACTGCCGAGCAATTGAATACCGAAAAACCAAACCATTAGGGTTAAAGAAGAGGTAGAAGATAGAAGAAGAAAAAAAGAAAGAACAAGAAAGAAAAGCAACAGAACAATATCAGAATCTCACAATCACAGCGGAACAACATATAATAGATAAATGAATATCTTTCAAAACAAAGAACTATCTCAGTTATTACCTTACATCACATTTCATTACATATCAGAGTTTACAACAACAAACAGCGGAAAATAAATACTATATACTAGTTGATACGCCATGCCATCCAGCTTGCTCCTGATCTCCACAACAACTCCTGAATTCCAGAATGACCTGATAACCTGACTCTAGACTGCCCGTGTAAAATGATGGGCACCCAGAGTTTAGGAAGGGAACAATAAACTCTAAGTCAGTCATGGGACTGGTGTGAGAACTTAAAGCAGCTATATCTTTAAAACAAACAAAGAAATATTTTTAAATAGATTCGCAATGCTTTAAGAAAATGTAACTACCATAAGGCCTCCCGCCACACACACAATGCAAACGCAGAATTGGTGGAGATTTCTCCTTATGATAGTCAAAGATGCTTGATACGTAAATTTCTTTGATATTATTACTATAAGTGCAAAGTGTAGAAAACCCTTCGAAAGTACAATATAAATCTTAGCCAATATACGACCAGTATCATATGCCTACTACAGCTACCATCTAAACAGTGGGGTGCCACCATAAGTAAATGGCAGGTTCTACAACTAAAACCGTAAAGAGCTTGTATTGGATGAATGGATTTCCAACAAATGGTCGGGCAAAAGAACTTCTCAAGTAAAATGGAACGCCTCTGGAGGGACGTCCCCGGATCCTAACCGGATCTCTGCTAGACAAGGCCAGGTTACCTCTAGCTAGGTAACAACTGACACGAGTATGCCATCCTCCGGTTGTAAACAATCTTTATCCGAGGATCCTCTCAACCAACAACCACAAAATAATAAGTTTGCAGCAACCACAAAGTAAGTATCTGGGCTCCATATCAAGATACCACTCATAACCCAGAAGGAAATGACATACCCTCAGAGGGCGCTATCCTCAAATAACCTTGCTGCTACGATTCCTGTTTCGACCATAACCGGGTTGTGAGGTTCGACGAAGTCTCGTCCACAAAGCTACGCTTTTCACAAAAGCCACGCTTTGATCAACAAATGATCAGCAGCACTCAGCATGCCACATTACCAAATTGGGAGTATATCACTGATAACCATCAACTACATAACCTCTGAGCTCGTACGTCTCAGAAAAGGGTGTTAAGCTAAGAGAATAAATTCTCCGTCACCAACAAAAATGTATTTGAAAGAAATCTGCTTTATATCTCAAAATGTAATGTCAAACATACTATCCATACAAGTCTGTTCTGGGTTCCAACAGAACCGAAGGCACTTCCAAAGAAGCCCTTGCAATCCGGGTATTCATAATCCCGATCGAACTTCCCATCATAAAGGAAATCTCCATACCGTAGCTATCGGTGCAAAGACAATCGATAGGTTATCCTATCATTCTCGAAAATACCCGGTCTTCACCACCGGTCTTCAAATGCAATCCCATTTCATCGTATCATTATTCGGAATGAGATTTATGACCCAAAGGTCCTCTCGCGGCTAAACCGAATAACGAGCGCTTATTTATAAAAATATGTGTTCATTCAGATTACAACAAATCATAATAATTTTCACTTTGATCTTTTAAATAAAAGATCCATCACAATCATAAATATTCGATGTAGTTTTCGGATATCCACATGGAATCCGACCCCTGATCACATCGAAATTCAAACGCCATTCAAAGGCAAATATTGATAGTCGGTTATTTAACTATCAATCAACATTCAATACAATTTCTAGATTTTAAATAATTTTCACAATTATTTATTTTCAAAATATCTTCGTAAGATATATTTTCACACTTCAACCATTTGAAAACCAATTTCAAATATTCACTTTCAATTTATCTTTAAAACATATAATCTCAAAACATTTCACTTCATATTGGAAAACATTTCCATACTTATTTAATAATAAGTAATTCACAAATCTATTTATTTTCAACATTTGGAAAATATTCAATATCCTTAAATCAAAATTAAGTATATAATTTATTCTTTAAGGAAAACATTCTCTTAAACACCTTTATTTGGGTCAAAAACGAATGTTGCGTAAAATATCATTACAACAACCTAAAATCACTAGTATAGGGATTCGAAATTAAGATAGATATATAAATCCCAATACTATACAAAAACATTTCCTTTTGAAAATCATTTACTATAACAACAGTGTTATAGTCCATCTTTTCCTTATTTCTCGAAAACGTCTATTTCAACAATGAATGTTGAAATCTACGGTTTCGATCCTTAACACATTTTAAAACAACTTTAAATCATTTTAATTCTATTTAAAATATCACTTCGTAAAACATTTCTTTAATATATTATTCACTGTCCAAAATCGTGAATATAAATCGTTTACCAAATTCAACACTTGTACAAATTTAATTTAAAGGATTATCCACTGCCCAAAATCGTGTATGTGACGACCCAAACTCGATGTCCAATAAACGACATCAAATTCGCATCGCCGGAGCTTATAACAACAATTAGATCAATATAAAACAGCGGAACAGAATCAATATCATAAATAACATCATTGTTACAACATCAACATAATATCCATACTGCAACAGAGTACATAATACATACACTACAATCTCTAAATACAACATCATGATAATATAACAGTGAACATATATCCAAAAATCCTCAAATGAGAGAGATGATTACGAACTTCCAAAACCTAAACACCTGTAATCTCCAAAAGCTTCCAAGATAGCTCTAAGATAAGAGCTCCAAAATACTGCTACTCCAAAATATAGAAACCTGCTACTAGGCTGCCCGTGTGGAAATAATGGGCACCCAGAGTTTAGGAAAGAAAACAATAAACTCCGGATCAGTCATGGGACTGGTATGAGTAAACAAAACAGTTGCATTTAAATAAAACAAGATTTATAAAAGAATTTTCGGAATGCTTTTAAAAATGGAACTACCATAAGACTTCCCGCCACACACACAATGCAAACGCAGAATTGGAGGAGATTTCTTCTTATGATAGTTAAATATGCTTGGTACGAGAAAAGAATTCTTTGATATTATTACTAGTGCATAGTGAAGTAAATCATTTCGAAAGTAGAATATAAATCTTAGCCAGCATAGGTACCATTATATTATGCCTACTATACCTACCATATTAAATGGCAGGTTCTACAACTAAAACCGTACAGGGCTCGTATTGTTTCTTTGGATTTCCAACAAATGGTCAGGCCAAGGAACTTTCCATTGCCACATGAGAACGCCTCTGGAAGGACGTCCCCGAGAACCAAACCGGATCTCTGCCAACACAAGGCTGGGTTACCCCTAACTGGGTAACTACTGACACGAGTATGCCATCTCCCGGTCGTAACCAACCTTTAACCGGGGCCCCAGCAACAAATCACAAAATCATATATATATATATACATCTGCGATATCAACATAAGTTAAGTATCTGGGCTCCATACCATGATACCACTTCTATCCAGAAGAAAATGCACATACCCTAAGGGGTGCTACCCCCAATAACCTTGCCGCATCTTTCCTGTTTTGACCATTTCGGGGTGTGAGGTCCGACGAAGTCTCGTCCACAAAACACACTTTATACAAAAGTGTGCTTTGGGTCAACAAATGATCATAGAAATGATCACAAAGATAGACGATCAAACAAATGATCCTATCACAAATAATCAACACAATGATCATTTCACAGCAACACTCAGCATGTCACATTACCAAATTGGGAACATATCGCTGATAACCTTCAACTACATAACCTCTGAGCTCGTACGTCTCAGAGAAGGGTGTTAAGCTAAGAGAATAAATTCTCCGCCACCAACAGAAATATATTTGAAAGAAATCGGCTTTATATCTCAATTTGTAATGTCAGACATACTATCCATACAAGTCTGTTCCGGGCTCGAACAGAACCGAAGGCACTTCCAAAGAAGTCCTTGCAATCCGGATATCCACAATCCTGATCCGATTCCCCATCACATATGGAGAACTCTATACCGGAGCAACTCGGTGCAGAGTCAATCGACAGATCATCCTATCGCTCTCGCAAATACCCGGTCTTCAACACCGGTCTTCAATTGCTATCCATAACGTCGAATCACATATTCGAAATGGGTTATATGACACAAAGGTCCTTTCCCGGCTAATTCGAATAGTGAGTGTCAAGTTTTAAAACATGTGGATGTCATTCACAAATATTTACAGGTTCGATGTGGGTTTCGGATAACCAACTGAAATCCGATTCCCTGTCGCATCGAAGTTTAAATGCCGTTTTACGGACAACAGGGTTTTCACATCAATACAGAACAAATCATAATCACAGTGCAATAACATGGCAATTACATCATATAGAATTACAAACAGAACAGAGATATCAATATAAGTTAACAACAATAGTTAATTATTTACTAATCAAAACGAATGAGATAAATTAACCAAATATTATTTTATTGATTTTTTTTTTCAATCAATGATTACTTACAATTAATTACAGTTGATTAGATCTTAATCATTTTCATAAATTTATCACTTATTTATTTATTTCAAAAACAATTCATCTTAATTATTAATTTTTTTTTAAATCTTAATTATCTTTCAAAAAAAAAATTCAATATTAATTAATTTACTAGATAATTTTTTTTCTTAAGGGATTATATTAACTAATCATTAATTGTTTAAATGAACCAAAGGATAATTTAAATTGCTTTGATTATCTCTTTTAAACCATGTTCAATAATTCACCTCAATAAGTTAAAATTTAGTTTTAAACAACATTATATTTTAATTTTCTTTTACATTATATTATTTATTATTTATGACTTTATAATGATGTATCAAAATTAAATAAATTAAGATTTAATTATTATTTTGTTAACTCCACATTCCATTAATAAACAATCCTCATTTCATAAAGAATGCTAAAAAATTTTTTTTGTTTAAACTCAAGTTTTCTACAGCTTCAAACAATTATGCTATTTCAGTTGGCCAGCCCGAGTCTCCCCCGAGTCACGCTCGAGTTCGAACGCTGCCTGCTTCTAGTTTCATCCCAAAGCTACCCGAGTAATTAAAATTTTGCAAATTTTGTTAAGTCCAAATTTTTGTCACGACAAAACCCTGAAACCTCCCGAGTCTCCCTTCGAGTTCTGCCCAGTTTTCCCCGATCAAAACTTCGAGTCACCCACACGAGTGCAAACCTGAAATGCTTCAGGAAACCAAACTTTTTCCAGGTCATAAATTCGTGCACGTATACGTGCACACCGCCATTGATGATCTTCAGGCGTCGCTGCATCGATGAGTAAGTCAAAACTCCCCCCTAGTCCAATCCCCGATCACCTAAACTCCTTTATCATCTCGAATTCAAAATTTAGTTCGAGCACGCAAACCTGCAACATACACTGGAACTACCACCGTCCCTGTCAACGCCTCGCCACGCCACCAGACGCCGCCAGAAACCCAAAAACTTCGTCCATAGTTCGACAACACCCCATGCTATCATCACCCACAAAATCTTCGAACTCGATGCATCCAAGGTAGCGTACGCATCCAGTTTACAGACCATATCAATTTCGAAAACTAAACCCTAATTCGAGCTCGTACTCCCCATTCACGCAATAGAAAAATTAATTTGTATTTTTCCCAACATTATTGAGTATTAAACTAGCTCCACGCGAAATTTCAACATTCAAAAATCTTTTGATGAACAGGAATTGATTTAAAAGCAACATTTGTTAAAATATAAACTGCTCCTAAGATACCCAAGTAAAAATCATCATATTTAGTTTAAAAATCCCATTTTTGTATACTTACTTGAATTATACAATCAAATCAATGATTTATCAAACTTGAATTTATCATCATTTTGATTTACTGTAAGGTTTGAGGTTGCACAGCCAAAAGTTTTCACTTCAAACTTAAAATACAATTTTAAACTGTGAGTTAAGTTTACACAACATATTTTGGTTTAAGTATCCTAAGTTAAAAATGTTAAATGAAGTTCATTTGAATTTTTTTTTTAATTAACTAGCTCTGAGATATGGATATTAAAGAACAGAGCTCACTTGTGTTTTCTAGTAACACAGAACAATATGCAGAACAATAATTTTTGTTTATATACAACAAAACACAAATTCATGGATTAAGTATTTATATTTTAAATAAATATAAGTTTACTCACTTGAACAATATAGAAACAGAGAATACTTTTGTTTCTTTTTAACTGCAGTTTTGATTCTTCTTCTCTTTTCTTCTTTCAGTACTTTTGCCTTTCAACCTGTAATATATAAGTGATGATCTTCTTTCCTTTTTTATTTCTATTTTTCTTTGCTAAAATTTGTTTGAACGAAATAACTAAGTCAATTGCCATGTATATAAAGAGGATATGCAGGCTTATGTAAAGTACAGAGCATCATGGTGTGGTATAATTGTTTTCTACAGGCTTTGTACAGCCCATACTTTTCTCCTTCCTCCCAAAGGTGGCTGAGGAGTAAATGCATTAAATGAAGGTATGTTCTTTGTAGATGCTTGCATTTAATGAAAGTATGTAGTGAAATGTTTATGCCCCCTTTTCATGTTACAGCCTTCTTATTTTATTATTAGCTAATGTTTTTTTTTATATATATATATGTATATGTGTTGTTTTGTTTATTTTGCTAAATGTATGAGTTTGTTTTTATTTTATCTTATTTTCTTTTGCTTACACATTTACTGGTTTGTATATTTCTTTGCAAACTTGTTTTAGTTGTTAACTTTTAATAATTATGTGATTTTATTACAATATTTGCTTTAATTCTATTAAAAGTTTTAACTAAAAACACCAAATTTTGTTCATATTTTATTTCTTTATAACTTTTCAATTTTTATTTCAAAAAGTTCAAATATATTACTAAAATTTAAATTCATAATTTTCGGGATGTTACAATATCCCCTCCTTAAGAAAATTTCGTCCTCGAAATTGAAAGAGAGAGAACGTAAACAAAGAATAGACGGATTTACAAATAAGGAAACGACTTACAGTTTTAAGTCGAGATGTCAATTCTGCATTTGGGATATGATTTCTTCATATTCTCTTCAGTCTCCCAAGTACAGTCCTTTGGATCGCCACTCCATTTAACTTTGACCAATTTCACAATTTTGTTCCTCAATCGCTTCTCATCACGATCAACAATTTTAATCGGTTCCCTTCTAACTGCCAAGTTGGGAGTGATTTCAAGATCCTGCTGAGCAGCTTCTTCAATAATATCATCTGGATCGTGCACGTATTTCCGAAGGTTAGAAATATGGAACACATCATGTACGCCAGACAACCAGCTGGGTAACTGCACTCTATATGCTAGAGAACCAATCCTTTCCAGAATAGGAAAAGGACCAATATAACGCGGTGCCAACTTTCCAGTTTTTCCGAATCTCAACACACCCCGCATCGGAGATACTTTCAGAAATACAGAATCTCCAACTTGAAATTCCAAATTTCTCCTTCGACGGTCATAGTAGATCTTCTGACGGCTCAGGGCAGTTAATAACTTCTTTCGAATAAAATTTACCTTCTCAGTGGCTTCTTTTATCATATCCGGTCCAAGTACAAGTCTGTCACCTGATTCGATCTAGCATGTAGGTGATCGACACGGACGACCATATAAAGCTTCAAAAGGAGCCATTTCTAAACTGGCCTGATAACTGTTATTATAAGAGAATTCAACCAGATGCAAATGGTCCTCCCAAGAACCACCAAAATCATGAACACAAGCACGCAGTAGGTCTTCTAAAATTCGGTTAACTCTCTCAGTCTGTCCATCAGATTGCGGATGATAAGCAGTGCTGAAATTTAATTTCGTTCCCAATGCATCCTGAAATGCTTCCCAAAATCTACTAGTGAAGATCGGATCACGATCACTCACTATACTACTGGGAATACCATGGAGGCGAACAATTTCCTTTATATAAATAGCTGCCAAGCTTGCTGTAGTCCGAGTAGATTTAACTGGAATGAAATGAGCATTTTTGGTTAGGCGATCCACAATAACCCAAATCGCTTCATTGCCTTTCTTGGTTCGTGGCAATCCGTCGATGAAATCCATCGATACCTGATCCCACTTCCATTTCGGTACTTCCAAAGGTTGAAGTAAACCGGCCACTTTCTTTTGGTCGCTCTTGATTTGCTGACAGGTAGCACATCGACTCGCATAAATAGATATGTCTCTCTTCATCGTTTTCCACCAGAATGTTCTTTTAACATCTCGATACATTTTGTTGACTCCTGGATGGATGTTGAATTTGGACTTGTGGCATTCGTCCAATACTTCACGTTTCAGTTCTGGAATGTCAGGGACACAAATTCTGCCCTTCATCCTTATAACTTCTCTATTATCTATTTCAAAAGTAGTATCCTCTCCTCGATCTATTCTTCTACGCATTTCTCGAAGAAACTTGTCTTCCGTTTGCCTGCTCGCGATTTTCTTAAGAAGAGTAGGAGTGATAACAAGATAAGCAAGAACAGCATAACTTCTGCTCAAAGCGTCTGCAACTACATTGGCCTTTCCGGGTGTATACAGAATATCTAAGTCATATGATGCTAGAAATTCCAACCAACGTTGTTGTCGCAGATTCAGATCCTTCTGGGTGAAAAGATATTTCAAGTTTTTATGATCGGCGAATAATTCGAATTTTTCACCTGAAACAAAGAGAGTTTATTAAGTATATTTCTTTAGCCAAGTTAGTTTTATAAATTGTTAAGAAAGCTGAAAAGATTCTTACCCAGAAGATAATGTCGCCATATTTTCAAAGCGAAAACAACAGCCAAAAGTTCCAAATCGTGCGTTGTGTAGTTCTTCTCATGCGGACGTAATTGTCTACTCGCGTAGGCAACTACCTTTCCATTTTGCATTAATACTGCACCTACCCCTTCACCACATGCATCAGTGTAGACAGATAGGCCTCGGTTCCCGTTAACAATAGTGAGAACAGGAGCAGTGGTCAATCTCTTTTTCAACTCTTGAAAAACTTCCTCACATCTTGAAGTCCAAATGAACTTTGCATTCTTCATTGTTAGCTTAGTCAGTGGACTAGCCAACTTAGAAAAATCTTGAACGAATTTCCGGTAATAGCCTGCTAAACCCAAAAAGCTTCGAACTTCTCTTGGAGTAGTGGGTTGTTTCCAATCAAGAATAGCGGAAATTTTGCTAGGATCTACTGAAATTCCTTCTTCATTAACAATATGGCCAAGGAATTTGACTTCATTGACCCAGAAGTGGCATTTGGAAAATTTTGCATATAGAACATTTCTCCTTAAAATTTCTAAGACAATTCTAAGATGCTCGGCATGCTCTTCTTTAGTCTTAGAATAGATCAAAATATCATCAATGAATACAAGCACAAATTTATTCAAAACTTCCCGAAACACACGAGTCATAAGATCTACGAAGTATGCTGGAGCATTGGTTAGCCCAAAAGGCATAACCAACCATTCATAGAACATATTAGGACCTCTGAAAGCAGTCAGATGCACACAATCTTCGGCGATTCGTAATTGATGGAATCCTTGGGCTAGATCCATTTTTGAAAAGAAACGAACGCCATGAAGTTGGTCGAATAGATCATCAATTCTGGGCAGTGGAAATTTATTCTTGAGAGTTTGTTTATTTAGATCGCTGTAATCTACACACAATCTCAAAGATCCGTCTGATTTGGCAACAAATACGACGGCTGAACCCCATTCAGAAACACTGGGTTGAATTAATCCTTTTGCTAGTAGGTCATTAGTTTGATGAACCAATTCAATCTTTTCCCTGGGTGCCATCCTGCGACTTGCGTGAACAACAGGACGAGTATTAGGTACAAGATCGATTCGGAATTCTATTTCTCGATGAGGAGGTAAAGATTTCACTTCTTCAAATACTTCGGAAAAATCCCGAACAACAGGTATAGACTGCAAAGTGGGTTCAAGATTTCCCAAAGTATACATCAATCTGTCACTCCTTGGACTTGGATTCTCACAAGAGATTTCAATAAAATTTCCAAAACTTGTTTTGATTAAAACTGTCCGATTACTACACTCCAATATAGCATCGTATCTCGATAACCAGTTCATACCGAGTAAGATTTCAAATTCGTCAAATTCGAGGACATAAAGGTTGATAGGAAATTTATAGCTAGCATATGAAATAGGAACTCTCTTACAATATGAACTAAGATTTGCGGGACCTCCAACCGGATTTTTCACGCAAATAAGATCGTTAGCAAATTTAGTTTCAAGTCCCAATTCATTTACGGTTTGTTGGGAGATAAAGCTATGTGAAGCTCCTGTATCAAATAAAACTCTAACAGTTCTATTATTAATAGTAAGGTTACCTTCCAAAACACTTTTCCCTTTGTCAGCTTTTGAAGATGAGGGGTCCTCCTTTATCGTGTAAACTTTTGCCACCTGCGCTGGCTTCATCACTGGGCAATCTTTAACTAAATGTCTCGGTTTATGACAATTGTAACATTCTCTAGCTGGTTTCTTCGGTTTTGGGCAGTCATTTGAATAGTGGCCTTTCTCTTTGCAGTTGTAACAAGTGACATTTTCTGTTGCGCTTCCTTGAATGCTCCTCTTCTTCTCATTGCCTTGCCAAGGTTTCTTGCCTCCGAATTTTTGCTTTTTATAATTCTGACTACCTGAATTACCTTTCTCCATAGTTGCTTCTTGTATATCAAGAGTAGCGTACCTGTACCCCATATCTACTAAATCCGAAAAAGATTCTTTAACATGACCCGTCATTCTTCCATGATATTTCTGGTTCATTCCCCGGATAAACCTTTCGTTTTTCTTCAGAGGTGTATTTAGCAATTCCGGGCCAAACCGAGATAGTTCAATGAATTTATTCAAGTATTCTTCAAACGACAAACTTCCTTGCTTCAAATCCAGAAATTCCTGATACATTCTAGAAACTCCCGCCGATGGCATGTAACGTTTCTCAAACACTTCTTTAAAACGATCCCAAGTAAATTCTTCCTCGGGTTCATCTATTATGATGGTTTCCCACCAAGCTGAAGCTTCTCCTTGGAGTTGCCAAGAAGCTATAAGTCTTTTCTGCTCATCCTGCTATTTTAGCCCTTTAAAAATCTTTTCACACGATCTTACCCAAGCTTGAGCGTCAATAATTGACTCTTTGCCGATGAATGTTTTGCCACCAAGCCTTTCGAACTTCTTATATAATTCAACCAAGTCCGGCTGCTGCTGAATTTCTATTACTGCTTCTGCGGCTGCGGGAATTTGATTTGGTGCTGCAGCATTGCCTTGACCCCTAATTCTTCCTCTGCGTCCACTCATTTTCACTATCTGAGATTAGTAAGAAAATTGATTTAGATATGCAGACGAAATATCTTAAAGAATATCAGCAGTAAAAAGAAATAGACTAAGAAATTTCAAAGTTTCAATTTTGATTATACTCATTCTAGGGTATACTTCACCCTATCTCTAATGAGCCATCTAATGTGTTATACTCCATAGCTAAAGTTCTTACTCAACCAACAGCTCTGATTCCACTTTGTGACGACCCAAACTCGATGTCCAATAAACGACATCAAATTCGCATCGCCGGAGCTTATAACAACAATTAGATGAATATAAAACAGCGGAACAGAATCAATATCATAAATAACATCACTGTTACAACATCAACATTATATCCATACTGCAACAGAGTACATAATACATACACCACAATCTCTAAATACAACATCATGATAATATAACAGTGAACATATATCCAAAAATCCTCAAATGAGAGAGATGATTACGAACTTCCAAAAGCTAAACACCTGTAATCTCCAAAAGCTTCCAAGATAGCTCTAAGATAAGAGCTCCAAAATACTGCTACTCCAAAATATAGAAACCTGCTACTAGGCTGCCCGTGTGGAAATAATGGGCACCCAGAGTTTAGGAAAGAAAACAATAAACTCCGGATCAGTCATGGGACTGGTATGAGTAAACAAAACAGTTGCATTTAAATAAAACAAGATTTATAAAAGAATTTTCGGAATGCTTTTAAAAATGGAACTACCATAAGACCTCCCGCCACACACACAATGCAAACGCAGAATTGGAGGAGATTTCTTCTTATGATAGTTAAATATGCTTGGTACGAGAAAAGAATTCTTTGATATTATTACTAGTGCATAGTGAAGTAAATCATTTCGAAAGTAGAATATAAATCTTAGCCAGCATAGGTACCATTATATTATGCCTACTATAGCTACCATATTAAATGGCAGGTTCTACAACTAAAACCGTACAGGGCTCGTATTGTTTCTTTGGATTTCCAACAAATGGTCAGGCCAAGGAACTTCCCATTGCCACATGAGAACGCCTCTGGAAGGACGTCCCCGAGAACCAAACCGGATCTCTGCCAACACAAGGCCGGGTTACCCCTAACTGGGTAACTACTGACACAGTATGCCATCTCCCGGTCGTAACCAACCTTTAACCGGGGCCTCAGCAACAAATCACAAAATCATATATATATATATCTGCGATATCAACATAAGTTAAGTATCTGGGCTCCATACCATGATACCACTTCTATCCAGAAGTAAATGCACATACCCTAAGGGGTGCTACCCCCAATAACCTTGCCGCATCTTTCCTGTTTTGACCATTTCGGGGTGTGAGGTCCGACGAAGTCTCGTCCACAAAACACACTTTATACAAAAGCCGTGCTTTGGGTCAACAAATGATCATAGAAATGATCACAAAGATAGACGATCAAACAAATGATCCTATCACAAATAATCAACACAATGATCATTTCACAGCAACACTCAGCATGTCACATTACCAAATTGAGAACATATTGCTGATAACCTTCAACTACATAACCTCTGAGCTCGTACGTCTCAGAGAAGGGTGTTAAGCTAAGAGAATAAATTCTCCGCCACCAACAGAAATATATTTGAAAGAAATCGGCTTTATATCTCAATTTGTAATGTCAGACATACTATCCATACAAGTCTGTTCCGGGCTCGAACAGAACCGAAGGCACTTCCAAAGAAGTCCTTGCAATCCGGATATCCACAATCCTGATCGGATTCCCTATCACATATGGAGAACTCTATACCGGAGCAACTCGGTGCAGAGTCAATCGACAGATCATCCTATCGCTCTCGCAAATACCCGGTCTTCAACACCGGTCTTCAATTGCTATCCATAACGTCGAATCACATATTCGAAATGGGTTATATGACACAAAGGTCCTTTCCCGGCTAATTCGAATAGTGAGTGTCAAGTTTTAAAACATGTGGATGTCATTCACAAATATTTACAGGTTCGATGTGGGTTTCGGATAACCAACTGAAATCTGATTCCCTGTCGCATCGAAGTTTAAATGTCGTTTTACGGACAACAGGGTTTTCACATCAATACAGAACAAATCATAATCACAGTGCAATAACATGGCAATTACATCATATAGAATTACAAACAGAACAGAGATATCAATATAAGTTAACAACAATAGTTAATTATTTACTAATCAAAACGAATGAGATAAATTAACCAAATATTATTTTATTGATTTTTTTTTTCAATCAATGATTACTTACAATTAATTACAGTTGATTAGATCTTAATCATTTTCATAAATTTATCACTTATTTATTTATTTCAAAAACAATTCATCTTAATTATTAAATTTTTTTTTAAATCTTAATTATCTTTCAAAAAAAAATTCAATATTAATTAATTTACTAGATAATTTTTTTTCTTAAGGGATTATATTAACTAATCATTAATTGTTTAAATGAACCAAAGGATAATTTAAATTGCTTTGATTATCTCTTTTAAACCATGTTCAATAATTCACCTCAATAAGTTAAAATTTAGTTTTAAACAACATTATATTTTAATTTTCTTTTACATTATATTATTTATTATTTATGACTTTATAATGATGTATCAAAATTAAATAAATTAAGATTTAATTATTATTTTGTTAACTCCACATTCCATTAATAAACAATACACATTTCATAAAGAATGCTAAAAAAAATTTTTGTTTAAACTCAAGTTTTCTACAGCTGCAAACAATTAAGCTGTTTCAGGTGGCCAACCCGAGTCTCCCCCGAGTCACGCTCGAGTTCGAACGCTGCCTGCTTCGAGTTTCATCCCAAAGCTACCCGAGTAATTAAAATTTTGCAAATTTTGTTAAGTCCAAATTTTTGTCACGACAAAACCCTGAAACCTCCCGAGTCTCCCTTCGAGTTCTGCCCAGTTTTCCCCGATCAAAACTTCGAGTCACCCACACGAGTGCAAACCTGAAATGCTTCAGGAAACCAAACTTTTTCCAGGTCATAAATTCATGCACGTATATGTGCACAACGCCATTGATGATCTTCAGGCGTCGCTGCATCGATGAGTAAGTCAAAACTCCCCCCGGTCCAATCCCCAATCACCTAAACTCCTTTATCATCTCGAATTCAAAATTTAGTTCGAGCACGCAAACCTGCAACATACACTGGAACTACCACCGTCCCTGTCAACGCCTCGCCACGCCACCAGACGCCGCCAGAAACCCAGAAACTTCGTCCATAGTTCGACAACACCCCATGCTATCATCACCCACAAAATCTTCGAACTCGATGCATCCAAGGTAGCGTACGCATCCAGTTTACAGACCATATCAATTTCGAAAACTGAACCCTAATTCGAGCTCGTACTCCCCATTCACGCAATAGAAAAATTAATTTGTATTTTTCCCAACATTATTGAGTATTAAACTAGCTCCACGCGAAATTTCAACATTCAAAAATCTTTTGATTAACAGGAATTGATTTAAAAGCAACATTTGTTAAAATATAAACTGCTCCTAAGATACCCAAGTAAAAATCATCACATTTAGTTTAAAAATCCCATTTTTGTATACTTACTCGAATTATACAATCAAATCAATGATTTATCAGACTTGAATTTATCATCATTTTGATTTACTGTAAGGTTTGAGGTTGCACAGCCAAAAGTTTTCACTTCAAACTTAAAATAAAATTTTAAACTGTGAGTTAAGTTTACACAACATATTTTGGTTTAAGTATCCTAAGTTAAAAATGTTAAATGAAGTTCATTTGAATTTTTTTTTTAATTAACTAGCTCTGAGATATGGATATTAAAGAACAGAGCTCACTTGTGTTTTCCAGTAACACAGAACAATATGCAGAACAATAATTTTTGTTTATATACAACAAAACACAAATTCATGGATTAAGTATTTATATTTTAAATAAATATAAGTTTACTCACTTGAACAATATAGAAACAGAGAATACTTTTGTTTCTTTTTAACTGCAGTTTTGATTCTTCTTCTCTTTTCTTCTTTCAGTACTTTTGCCTTTCAACCTGTAATATATAAGTGATGATCTTCTTTCCTTTTTTATTTCTATTTTTCTTTGCTAAAATTTGTTTGAACGAAATAACTAAGTCAATTGCCATGTATATAAAGAGGATATGCAGGCTTATGTAAAGTACAGAGCATCATGGTGTGGTATAATTGTTTTCTACAGGCTTTGTACAGCCCATACTTTTCTCCTTCCTCCCAAAGGTGGCTGAGGAGTAAATGCATTAAATGAAGGTATGTTCTTTGTAGATGCTTGCATTTAATGAAAGTATGTAGTGAAATGTTTATGCCCCCTTTTCATGTTACAGCCTTCTTATTTTATTATTAGCTAATGTTTTTTTTATATATGTATATGTGTTGTTTTGTTTATTTTGCTAAATGTAAGAGTTTGTTTTTATTTTATCTTATTTTCTTTTGCTTACACATTTACCGGTTTGTATATTTCTTTGCAAACTTGTTTTAGTTGTTAACTTTTAATAATTATGTGATTTTATTACAATATTTGCTTTAATTCTATTAAAAGTTTTAACTAAAAACACCAAATTTTGTTCATATTTTATTTCTTTATAACTTTTCAATTTTTATTTCAAAAAGTTCAAATATATTACTAAAATTTAAATTCATAATTTTCGGGATGTTACAGTGTATATCTCTCCTTTAATAACCTTTCATATTTACTTATCAAATTCGATTGGTTTAGGATTTATAAAACAACGTTTATAAATTCACATCTATGTAAATTTTATAAAAAATTCAACTTAAAAAACCCCTTAATTTACAAATTCTATTTATACCTCATTTAAATGCCCAAAATCCAATTTATAAGTCAATTACTTATAAATCTTTTATTTTACAAAATCTAATCAATTTATAACTTCACAATTTATAAATCTATAAATTTCATTTACTTATGAAATCTATTTATACTTTATTTTAACACTTATAAAAACTCGTTTTATAATTCCAATATTTTTAATTTATAAATATGAATTTTATAAATATTTTATATAAAACGTTTATAATAATTCAAAAATCCCAATTTTAAACCATTTTACAAATTAATCAACTACTTATTTCAAAAATCACATTTCGGATATATTTCACGAAAATCATAATTTTCATAACATAAAAATTTTAACGCTTATTTATTTAAAATGAATCAATTCCAAAATTCAAAAAAATGTATATTTTTCAAAAATCACTTGAAAATCCTTTTAAATTCGAAATCGTTGCTTTAACATTTTTAAAACTCCAAAAAATAGGCCAAATGCTACAACAGCACCAATAAATCAACCACGACATCCAAACATCATATATCAATATGATAACAGAATATATCGCAAATACCTATAAATAAATCAATACTGTTGAGGAATCCAGTTGGATCCCTCCAACCTATTTCCCTGCATCCACAGATGTTAGCATAATACCAATCACGTTTCAATACGGGATATCGCGGTACATGGGTTCATATAAAATATTATCCGCTATTATGCGGTGCAATAGGGTCTCATCCGCTATATAATGCGGGAAAATCAACTACAAGTACATATATAATACCAATTCCACTTCAAGGTGAAATATCGCGGTATTTGTTTTTAATAAATAACATCCGCTTAATATACGACGTATAGGGTCTATTTAAATACAACAAATAGCAATTTATCATTCAATCACACAATCAAGCAATTTTAAATCTAACTATTTAAAATTTAAATCTAAACAATTTCGATTGAGTGAGAAGTTCTCACCTTGTTTCCAATAACAGTTTCAGTGTTTTATTTCGAATAAAATTAAACGCGCGTTTAATTTTACCCAAAAATTTCACTAGCTCCAATCAACCCCAATCCAGCTCCATCGCGTAGTGCTCGTCTATATGAACCCAACGCAATTCGTTTCGTCATTTTCTGACCTCGTATGAACAAGTTATGACGTTTTAAAGTTTAAACGAATTATATATAATAAAATTTCAACTTTTATTTTTATTTTTAAACCTTAAATTGATCTCGGCCGCTCGTTTCTGTTCAGCAAATCGTGGTCGTCCCCTATCTTCTCCCCCTTCCCAGTGAAACGTGCACGACAAAACCCATAGGCCGCCACATCTTCCTCAATTTTCACGACCACCACGACGAACTTGAAGACGATCAGGAACCACCATTGCGAAGCCCAACCCGAGAGCCACCTTCATCTGCAGTAGCTTGAAGCTCGATCGAGCCTTGCATCTCCAAAACGTGCGCGACCGTTCTGCCTTTGAGCGAGGATTGCCGTTGATCCACTCGACTAAAATCAATCACCACCGTATAGAATCAAAGCTCTCATTATGCTCTTCAACATTGTAGTTGAGTGTTTTGGCTAATTGTTTAAGGATAGAGAGAGATCAAAGGGAAAAGAACGAAATTCATGGCCATCAAAATAGAGAACGGCGGCTGAAGCTTAGGGTTTTGTTGCAAAATAAAGAAATGAACGTCCTTATACAGAAAATTCTCGCGACACTATTCACCCGAATTTTTTACGAACTCCAAACGAAGCGTGTCGCTTGGCGATCATAATGTTTTACCCCTATTCTGAACGCAATGGAATATATATCTGAAGCCAATTCGATCAAGTTTGAAAGATAAGTTTTCGAATCGAATTATTTAAATCTAAAATTCACTCAAACCGATTTCAGTGCATTTTAGCTTGCCCGGGACAAACCGAAAGTCCGATTGACACGAAATTTGAAACCATACAATAGTATAACATTACAGATCCGATGAAACTGGTTTCGTTGAAATCTGAGATTGTTAGAAAAATGGCTATTTTTACTCGTCAGTTAAATATTAAAATATTCAATTTCCACAAATTAACTTTTAATTCAATTTTAAAAGTTCTATAACATCATCCTAACTCCAATATGATTAAATACAACTTTACAAATCAATTTTAATCACCTTAGACCCAATTTCCAATTATTTCTGTAATTTCCAATATTAAATTTTCGATTTAATTATCCAATAAATCTAGGTATTCGAAATAAAATTTACTCGACTTATAAATTTTACTTGTTAATATTTAAAAATCAATTAAATTTCGAATTTCAAATAACAAAAATTCTGGGTCATCACAAACTTCCCCCCTTAAAAGAATTTCGACCTTGAAATTACTAAGTAAGAAAAAGTTACAGAATCCATTAACTTTTCAAAACCATTTGTTCAAATTAGATTTCAAATTCACTTAAGTGTTTAACTTTCCCAAAATCCAATAGTTAAACTTCTTATAATAACTTTACTAAGTTTTCAAATCATACTTAGTTATCTTTTCCAAAACCAACTATATCGTTTAACTTTTCATTCCAAAATCAAAGTTATAGTATTCAAAATTTTCCAATTTTCTCAAAAATATTCTAACGCCTTAAATTTTCAGAAAAATTCGCTATAGTCTCCTTTGCGTGGCTTGATCCAAAAAAAGTGGCAATATATATATCACAAATATATATCTCATCAAAGTAATGAGGCATCCCGCAGGGAAAAAAGTATAAAAGTACGATATGTAATCCGAGATATGTACCTTATATATTATTAGTGAGCATAAACGGCTAATATAGCACAAAAGCGAGCTCCAAGTGCGAAGCAAGCGCAATCCGCACCTACTAAACACTCAATAAATCATGAGAAAAATGTATATATGAAATTATCAATATACAACATATATCTGAAGCAACAACAATGTGTGCCAATATAGCAAATGAAACAAAAGGCAACAAATCCGACCATTAAACAACTATCATCCAACAACAATTCCAATCATCAAACCAATATACATTCACTTCTCATTAATATTCAATGAATTGGTTTTTCATTTAAATCACATTTGATTCATTAACATTGGACTTTACTAACATTCATTTTCAATTAGTTTATATTCACTAGTTCACATTCAAGTTAATTCACTTCCACATTCAAATCAAATTACAAAGCTTTCCATTTATCAATTTAATTTCATTAATACTTAATGAATTATATACAATCAACTAACAATCATATAACAACCAAATCATAACCAAATTCATTCAATTTTCTTTACTTTACATTCAATTTGGTTCAACACATTTAATTAGCTTTTATGAATTAACACTTACATCCGTTATTTCTTATCGATTTACTTACATTCAATTGATTTACATTCAATTCATTCATTAATTCGATTTCTAATTCATTTAACCACAAAAGTTGAATTTCATTACATAACTCAAGTTCATATTCTTTAATGACTTCATTTTATTAATTTACTTCGATACCAAAATCAACTTCATTCAACATCACTTAAGTCATATTCCATTTGAAACATCATTCATTTAACTTAACTTAAATTTCCACTTATAAATCCAATTCAGATTTCAATTCTAAAGTAAATTCTATTTAACTTTCCTTTAGTTAAATTCCAAAACATATATTTATTATGTTAACCCAAATTCTTTATTCTTTACCAAAGCTAAAGTCTTTATTACTTCATATTATAAGTTCATAACTTGATTACTTATATTCAACAATTTCAATTCATAGTTCAAATTCATTTTTATTTACAACTCATATTTATAAATGTATTCATATAGTTTCACTTCTTATATATAGGATTATTTCACAATTGAAAATCACATTAATTATATTTCCATCTTAATAATTCATTTGCTTATGCAATTATTCTTTTAATTAACTTATATATATATATATATATATATATATATATATATATATATATTCTTACATTTTCAACAACCAACCAATCAATTTATATACTTCAATAATTTCTGAAAAATTATTTACTTTATATGTAAAATATAATCAAGGTAAAATTATTTCATTTACCCTATTTTAAGACGATATCGTGTCAAATTGTTCTGTACAAGTATTTAGAGATCCTTATCAACAACGTTAATTACTCGTATTGACCAGAATCCATATATCACTCAACAAACCAATCATCACAATATAAAACAATTTTATATTCACTAACAAATACGCGCTCATATCTATTATTACACTCACACTGATTCTAGAGTACTACTGATTCTATCTCTAATGAGTTATTCCCAACAGAGCCAAGGTTTGCGCTTAACCATAGGCTCTGATACCAGATGTAATGTTCTGGATTTTCGACTCACGAAAGTCGACATTAATACGTCCACTGTATCAACTGCCGAGCAATCGAATGCCTGAAAACCAAATCGTTAGGTTTAAGAAGAGGTAGAAGATAGAAGAAGAAAGAAAGAAAGAAGAAGAAAGAAAAGCAACAGAACAGTATCAGAATCTCACAATCGCAGCGGAACAACATATAATAGATAAATGAATATCTTTCAAAAAAAAGAACTATCTCAGTTATTACCTTACATCACATTTCATTACATTATCAGAGTTTACAACAACAAACAGCGGAAAAGAAATACTATATACTAGTTGATACGCCATGCCATCCAACTTGCTCTTGATCTCCACAACAACTCCTGAATTCTAGAATGACCTGTTAACCTGACTCTAGACTGCCCGTGTGGAAAATAATGGGCACCCAGAGTTTAGGAAGGAAACAATAAACTCCAAGTCAGTCATGGGACTGGTGTGAGAACTTAAAACAGTTATATCTTTAAAACAAACAAAGAAATATTTTTAAATAGATTCGCAATGCTTTAAGAAAATGTAACTACCATAAGGCCTCCCGCCACACACACAATGCACACGCAGAATTGGAGGAGATTTCTCCTTATGATAGTCAAAGATGCTTGATACACAAATTTCTTTGATATTATTACTATAAGTGCAAAGTGTAGAAAACCCTTTGAAAGTACAATATAAATCTTAGCCAACATACACCAGTATCGTATGCCTACTATAGCTACCATCTAAACAGTGGGGCGCCACCATAAGTAAATGGCAGGTTCTACAACTAAAACCGTAAAGAGCTTGTATTGGATGAATGGATTTCCAACAAATGGTCGGGTAAAGGAACTTTCCAAGTAAAATGGAATGCCTCTAGAGGGACGTCCTCGGATCGTAACCGGATCTCTGCTTGTGACGCCCCACCTCTATACCCACGCTAGCCAAGAACACTCCGGAGTAGTGTTGTCAACTAGCACGGAGAATAAGGCTGTTGAGGAGCGACCATCCATGTAATTGCTTATCACACGGTGGCTATAAATAATCTTCGGAAACAAACATAGAAATAATCATATCACAAATCAGTCATAGATATCCATATCACAAAGGCGGAAGAAGATATGAATATATAACTAACACATGAAAGTGTATATCAGAGTAGTGGTCAGTAAGATCCACGATAATACAAAAGAATAGCAACACGTGCTATACAAAAGAATACAACTATGAGTCTATATCTCAAGTGTATACAACAAAAAACTGCTAATCTAAACAGTTAGCCAAAAGTCAGAGTGATGAATCCCTGGGAAGAAGTCAAGCAGAAGCACCTGTAACATCTCGGTCTGACCCGAGTATTATTTAAGAAAATAATAAACGGGTCAGTCTAGCTATAAATATCAGATGACATGATATAACATAAAAGATATGGCATAAACATAAACATCCATAATGACATACCACTATAAGTATGTAAATAATGATCAACAGAAGATCAATCAATAAGAGATAATCAATATCACAAGAATCTTCTCAAAGATTCGGAAAGAGCATCATACCCCAAACTTGTACTCATAACAAGTCAATGACATAAATTCTAGAAATCAATGCAAGAAGTCCAGAAATCATAGAAAAGAGAAAGAGGCCTATCACATGACGGTCCGAAGACCAAGGGGAGCTACCCCACATGTGTAAATGGAATCACACAGATTAAGGTCCAGACTAACCAAAAAGCAAAAAGGTATGTGTGAGTGGAATCACACAAGTGGTGTCTAGTCTAACCTCGCAACAAGAGACATCGCACAGTTGCTAGTCTAAATCATCAGAATGATCGTCATGATCAACGAGAAGTGTCAATTACACTAAGCTAGTAAATATAGAAGTTTAGCTTCATGTCCCATAACCACTTGCTTAACTTAAATATTTACGAACAAACTGTAAATCTTCACTAATAAAATTGTCACCAAGAGGTTCAATCGAACAAGTCCAAGAATTAACCGACGAAGTGAACGCAAGCGTTTCATACCACTTGTTTTACTAAGTCGTTTAATTAGATTTCTCATCCGAGTGAGGTAAAGGTTTGTATATACTAATAGATTGGAAAACGGTTTAAGAAAAGAGATTTGTTACGGAAAATAGAGTTGAAATCATTTTGTTGAAAGAGTTTTGATATTTACTACTAGTATTGAAACCTTTATATTTTTAAAATGACAAATCACAGAAGAGATTGTAGAAACAATCATCACAAAGATCACATTCGGAGATGTGAATAAAATCCAAGGAAATCAGCTCAAAAGCATCAAAGTGGAAGTTCCCCAACGACCAAACGTGGCCGAGATAACCAGAGATGGTTTGTCTCGAAGAATGGTCAACTCAGCATCTCAACAAAGCAAGTTCTGTTGAATGTTTTTCAGATAAGATCCCCTACGGAGGGGGGGTCCAGGGGGGGTGGTAACCCCCCTAGGTGGGGGTGCGGGGGCAACGCCACTGCTTACGGGGTTCGACCTGCCCGGTCAGGTCGCGGGGGTCCAGGGGGCAGCGCCCCGACCAAAACGGTACGACCTAGTGAAGACAAAATGAGGTCTAACGACCTAACGACTCAAGGGTCATACGACCTAACGACTCAAGGGTCTAACGACCTAACGACTCAAGGGTCTAACGACCTAACGACTCAAGGGTCATACGACCTAACGACTCAAGGGTCTAACGACCTAACGACTCAAGGTTCTAACGACCTAACGACTCAAGGGTCATACGACCTAACGACTCAAGGGTCTAACGACCTAACGACTCAAGGGTCATACGACCTAACGACTCAAGGGTCATACGACCTAACGAGCTATGGCCAAACGACCTAACGACTCAAGGGTCTAACGACCCAACGACTCAAGGGTCATACGACCTAACGAGCTATGGCCAAACGACCTAACGACTCAAGGGTCCAACGTCTTAAGGGTTGCACGACTTAAGGGTTAGGCCAGGAGCGACCTAACGAGATAAGGTCCAACGACCTACGAATTAAGGGTCCAACGACCTATCGGGATAACTCGTAACCGACTTAAGGGTTGCGTGACTGAAGGGCTGCACGACTTAAGGGTTAACTCGTAAACGACTCACGAACGACCTAGGGTTAAATCGTGAACGACTCACGACCTATGGACGAACGACTTAACTCCGAACGAGCTAAAAATGGCCAGAACGACCTAGGGTTAACTCGTGAACGACTCACGACCTATGGACGAACGACTTAACTCCGAACGAGCTAAAAATGGCCAGAACGACCTAAGTGCAGAAAATTCAACAAAATGCTAAAAATTGGAGTTTTTCGCCAATCCAATCCAAACCAAATGCTAACATGCATGCAAAAATGATAGGGAATCATTCCCAACAGTCCAATATAGTTATAGGCTAGAATTGTGAGATAAAAATCTCATCTTTGCACCAAATATCAATGAAAATGAAGTTTTAAGCAAGCAAGAATCAATCCTTCTTCTATCTAAGCACAAGAAGCTTGAATCCAATGTCTTCTTCTTGAATTTGGAGTAGAAAGATGGATTGCAATTGAATTTGAGTTTTGGAATTTTAATTTCCCATTCCCTCCACCATTAATGCCAAAGCTTGATTAGTTAGGAAATTTATGAAGAGTGATGAGAAGAGGGTTGGAACTTGGGCTTAATAGGCTAAACTAACCCAAAGTCCAAAGCGGGAAAAGTTAGTGAAATTTCACTAACTCCAAACCTATCGATGTTTATACTTAAAAAAGTTGTAAAAGGCATTTCGAACTCAATAGAAGTGGTCTCGAGTCCTAATTTGACCGTTTGCAAAAAGTAGCTTTTCGGACCAAAATCCGATTAACGAGTTAATATTTTAAATAAAATATTTAAATACAAACTCGATAAATATGCGGGTTGTTACACTGCTAGACAAGGCCGGGTTACCTTTAGCTGGGTAACAACTGACACGAGTATGCCATCCCTCGGTTGTAAACAACCTTTATCCAAGGATCCTCTCAACCAACAACCACAAAATAATAAGTTTGCACCAACCACAAAGTAAGTATCTAGGCTCCATACCATGATACCACTCATAATCCAGAAGGAAATGACACCTTCAGAGGGCGCTATCTTCAAATAACCTTGCTGCTACGATTCCTGTTTCGACCATAACTGGGTTGTGAGGTTCGACGAAGTCTCGTCCACAAAGCTACGCTTTTCACAAAAGCCACGCTTTGATCAACAAATGATCAGCAGCACTCAGCATGCCACATGTAACGACCCGAAATTTTATAACCCGTAAATTCCAGATAGTTATGAAAAAGAAGAAAGAGGTAGAAGAAGAACAGAACAACAACTCACATTCGCAGCAGATAAAATATAATAATAAATAATAACAGTTTCCAAAAGAATACTATAACTGTCGATTATATTTTAGTACATCAGAGTTTCACATATACACGTCATTGAATATACACAATTGTCATCTCACATATTTACACTAATATAACACAGCGGAAATACAATACAATATTGCCTTCCAGCACGCATCCTGAGCTCCAGAACGTCCTAACCTGTAAATCTGTAATACTCGGTCTGACCCGAGCATTACATAAAAGTAACACCCGGGTCAGGCTGGAAACCAGCGTGAGTAAACCCAACTAACAAGGAATACCAAGCAAACAACTTAAATAAACCCGGGTAACTTTTACCAATTTAACCAATTTACCATTTTCTATAGACAACACTTATTTCACATATAAATTCCTAAGTACCAAACTTAGATAAAATAATCCCATCCACTAAAATCATTTCATTCCTGCCTATTGATTTCTCGAATCAATTTATAAAAAAAATCGAAGAGGTTTCTGGTATCTTCCAATACCCGACCCCGGACTCTTCGAAACTCATGTTATTCTAACCCAAGTTATACAATGAAATACACGACATTTCATATTAGAGATATCAACACATTCAAAGCATTCAATACCATTCAATCATCCATAAGCTTAATCACATACAAATCAATTCGATTGATTCTAATTGAACTTCAAACCTCAATCACTTGGACAACTTCATTAATTAATTCCAAAACAATTAATTAATCAACCCTTCATTACTCATCTTGATTAATCACCCTGGATTAATTGTTTCAATTACATTCAAGTAATTATCTTTAATTAATTTCACGACATTAATTATTTTTACCAAATCAATGAGTAATCTTTAATTGCTTCACGAATTAATTAATTATTATTAATCACACTAATTCTAATTGCTTATATTAATTAATTTCACATGAGTCACTTATTGATTAATTCATCTTTCTTTAATTACATCGTTAATTATATAAATTAATGATTCCCAATTATGTTTTGATTTGTTCTAATATAAATTAATTTCTTTAATTCAATCCCAATATTAATCATTCTCAATTAATCTCAATTTGTAATTAACTATTCTTTATTTACTTCGTTAATAAATTAATTATTCCATAATTAATTATCATAAAGTAATTATATTTTTATTAATTACATTAAGTAATTATTTATCACACCATCAAAGGATTATTCTGAATTACTTATATTGAGTTAATTAACTTACAACTTAATTTATTATTTATTCAGACCTTTAATTACTGAGTTAAATAACCCAAATCGTTAATTAATTAGATTAGTTAATTATCCATCTTAATTACCTTAATAATTTAATGTATCACAAATCATTAAGCCTTTAGTAATCTTTAAAACGGCAACCCCTTTTTATTCATTGTTTTAAGTTTAAAATAACTTAAAATCCCCAATATTTCGAGTTAAACAACAATTAACTCGAGAACCATCCAATACCAAATCACCAGATAATCAATTCCCAGTGCATATCAAATAAATTCAATCATTCAGCCAAATATTTAAATTTAACCATTTAAATTTGAATAGAAATCCAAAAGCGTGAGGTTTACTCACCTATGCCTCACAATTGGCAATCCACTTCATTCAATTAACTACATTCAGCGATTATTAATTTATTTCTTTCCCAAGAGATTTTTAATTCATTACTCCCTAGCTATTAATTATTAACCTTCATTGTTAATTTCTAAAACCTAATTCCCATTTGTACATCACTAATTACAAATTACTCAATCAATAATTGCAAATCAATTACTTAATTATTTCACAAATTATCAATCAAACTGTGTTGATTTAAGTTTTGAAAAGCATTTAATTTAAAGGATTTATAAATGATTAATCAATCCCAAATTCCTTTATTTACCTTTTTCTTCTCTTTAACCTAGGGTTTAAAAATAAACAAAGCTGGAATACATAAAAATAAAGAAAACAATATTACTCACAGAAAATGATCGTGAGAGAACCTAACCACAGCCTCAACGTTGCCCTTCCAACTTGACAAACCCCATCGCCATCCAAAGCCGCGAGCCCCCTCCAACGACGTCGCGATGCCTCCAACGACCTCGAGCCCTAGCTCACACGCGAAAACCCCAAATTGAAGCTGAAACCCCCTCCAGGGTCGAGATCCCTAAACACCACCGTACTCGAATCGAACTCGAGTTGCCTCTTCTAACGCGGCTTCACGACAACTCTTCCTCCTAATCTGAGTTGACGTCGCGATGCTCCCTCATGAGCGATCGCTATGCGTTCCCTTTGTTAAACGTTGAGGATGAAAGGGATGCGTGAGAGAGAGCGTGCTGCCATATGATTCGATTATATTTTAATTTTTATTATTCGATTCTGCTTCTTCATTTGTGAGGGAGACGGAGAAATATAAATAATAGGGTGAGAGGCTTCTTGGATACGAGTTAAAGAAAATATCTCTGACATGTTGATTTTTAAAATCTTTATATATATATTATAAGACTTACGCAACGTATCGTTAAGCATAATGCGAAATTCTGAAACCCGAATCAGACATGTCGACAGGTGATTATAAGGTTTTGCCGCATTCCGAATACAGTGGAACGTGCTTCGGAGGCTAGTTTGATCGTATACGCGAGTTACAGAAGTAAACGATCAATTTTTAAATTAAATCGATTAAAATCCTTCTAAGCGTTTCGAGCTGCCATGATCAAACGAAAACTCCGATTGCTACAGAAATCGAAATCCGACAATAACTAACTATTACGGATCCAATGGAACTGGTTTCGTCAAATTCCGAAACTGTGTCTCGAAAGGCTATTTTTAAATTCAATTTAAACGATATAATTTCAAAACTGAACAAATTACCTTTAAATTAAATTTCAACCATTCTATTATTTTAAATATCATCATTATAAATTTTATAAGCCTTCAAATTATTATTAACAGGCTTAAAATTCCAGATTCAGCGTTTTACCCAATTTCAAATTATATGATTCAATATTTAAACTATATAATTCAATGATTTAAGGCTCAAGTAAATATTGATAATTTGAAATTCAAGTTAAAATTAACTTTTAAATATTTAAAATCGATTAATTATTCCAATTTAATTCGTTAAAATTTTCGGATTGTCACATTCCTCCCCCCTTAAATGAATTTCGTCCCCGAAATTACTAGTTAGGAAGAATGGACCAATACCCGTTTATCTTTCCCAAAACTCACTATTCAACATCCTACCAACTATCTTTTATTAAGAACCTATTATCACATCAACCAACTTCTCAAAACCTTTCATAGTTTCAAATCATATCCCTTTGCTCAATTATCTTGATTTCAATTTTAAATCAAATTTTGAATTATCAAAATTTTCTCAAATTTTTTTCAACTCTCTAAATTCCCGAAAATTTTTGCCAGCGTCTCCTTTGCGCGGCTAGCTCGGTACTACTACAAAAGGCCTCTAAGGGCTCCCAAATACCAAAAGAAAACAAAGGCCAAGTGACTACATCCAAAAACCCAATCCAATCTCATCTAGAAATTTAAATACGTATCTTTTTGTCGGGCAATACAAATTTATCTTTTGGAATCAAATCAAATTTTCTTTTCCCCTTTTAATACCTGCATATCTTACCAAGCAATAATATCCAATTGTAATATTTTAATCATTTTATACATTCCCTCACATATGTTTCATACCTATTTCAAATTAGTCTTTCCCATTTCCATATGAATTCAATTCATCTTTAATTTGAGCATTGAATTTTAACTTTCATTTATAACTGGTTCATAGTAGTTTCATCTACTAATTTATTTTAATTTCCAATTTGAAATTGTTTGTCGTTAACAGAATTTTCTCAAAATTTTCAAAAAATTTCTAACTCCCAAAATTTTCGGAAAACTTTGGCAGAGTCTTCTTTGTACGGAGGAGCTTTTGCAATTTGACAAGAGATATAAATATATATACATCGACCCACCCGGTCGAAAAAAGCAAAAACAGTTCATATTTCCTATTTTTATTGCATAGGCGTACCTTATTTAGCATTTTAAGCAAGTAGCTTATTAATTTTAGCAAATAGCGCAATCCAAATCCAGCCAAATGGCCTCCCAGTACCTGTACTTACTCAATTTAACTATGTAAGTGCCATATATAGAGAATTTATTAACATTCTACTTACTTTCAGTATCTAAGCATATACATTACTAAACATCAAGCACCAAACACTTTCCATGAACAATTTATATGCTTTAAAGCTAATTCAATTTCTTTTCAACTCATTCATAATGGTACACAACTCAATTTCTGACATTCCAATGATTTATAATCCAAACAAGCTCATATTCACTTCAAATGATTCAGAATCAAATTTATTTAATCTCTATTAAATCATAGTATTTTAATTACTTTGGTTTACGCCAAACAACGATTATTGTTATGCAATCTCGACGATATTCGGTTAATAAAGTATCTATTTTAGTTTATAACTATTTCAAATTAATTTCAACTCATTCAGAATTTAATTTCATTTCATTTCTAATTTATTAACCAACCATTCATTTGGCTCGACACATTTCATTCTTGTATACTACTAGCCATTCCCAAATTAATTAAATCCAAGCTTTATTTAATGGCTTTCACTCTTATTCGAAGCCAAGCTTTCATAAATTTTAAACTTAAGTTAATTTACTTTAATTTATTCCAACATCAAACTTAAGTTTACTTCTATTTGATCCTCATTTAATCAACTTCCATTAAATTCAGTTAGCCCATCAATTTTAAATTTAATTTTAAATTCACATTCTCAATAATATCCAAGCACATACTTAACTCATTTATAATCCAAATTAATATGCCACCGAACTTAATTTCAGTCTGATAATCCAATTCCAGTCACACTTTGATTTAGTTTTTATTTAATCAGACTTCATCTGTTTATTTTATTTTTAATTCGATTAACCCATTTTAAATTATTAATTTGCTCACTTAATTCGTTATCGAATTTATTTTATTAATACAAGGGCCACTCTCAATTTATTTCTATTCACTTGGGTTTTGTTTTGCAACTCAAAACATTGCTATTATAATCACTTTTCTTATATCCAATTTTCTTGCAAATTTCATCAAACATTACTCAAATCACCGTTGAATTTTATTTGTAATTCAACCCATCACATTTTCAATCCAACTCCATTTTATTTTTACAACTTCTCCACCTATTTATTTTATTATCAAATCCAAGTCGAATTCTATTTACAGTTCGAATTCATTTCCAGTCTCCATTATTAACTTACAATCCATTTATTTAACCAAGTTAATTTTATTAACATATTCTATCAAATAATTATTTAGCTAATTAGCTTACTTTCGACTTCTAAATCAATGTTCGATTTTAATTACAAATTCACTTCATTAAAATTCCAGTCTGGATTTCCTTTGATTTCTCGAAAATTCCAACATTTTTATTTTAAAAATGATTAGAAAAGCTTTTAAATTCTTATAATACTATTATAATCACTCTTTATAAAAATACTTTTTATAACTCGATGTCTCAACCAGTCCATCCTTGTTCTCACAGAAATTTACTCCTACGTTGATCAAACGTAGGACTGAAAATCTATAAGTACTTGGTAAACTCGTTTTCAACATCCAGTGAAAATACTTTGAAAATAATTTTATTGAAATATAGAAACAGTTTTTGAAATTAGAGGAAATACTTTTTTGTGAGGATGCTCTGGAAATCATCACCCCCATCCATGGTCGCAGTTAACTCAATGGTTACGTTGCCATCCCGACAAAATCCATAGATAACTGTAGGCCTCCGCGCCCCACGATTACACCATGGAACCCACGACAGATCGCAGCTACAACTGGGTTTACGTAGCTATCACAGCAAGAACCCATATAACTGTAGGCATCAGCGCCATCGAATTTCGCTGCCAAAAATGAAACTTCTCCACTCCACTTGACCATAGATCGCAGTCTACCGATGTTGCGTTGCCTTCCCGACAAAATCAAGTGTAGACCGTTGGCACTCATCCTTCACACGATTTTCGCTATGGTCCCCACAGTAGATCGCAGCGACATCGAGTTACACTGTCGTCACAGCATAACCCAAATGCCTCTGTAGGCATCAGCGCCCTCGACTTACACTACCCAATTATCCTTAGGAACTAGTTTTGTCCGGACTCCTCACAGGATCAACTTTAGAACCCCCTTGGGGCTCAAGGCAGCACCACTCGGTGGCACTCCTGAGAAGTTCGTTTCAAGGGAGCGTCTTTTTCCCCAGAGCCATCATCAAAACAATTTTATACTATACACATATAGTATCTTCAAATCATACACCTAGTATGATATTATACAAAGCTCCTTTACACAAAATCGATTATCCCAAAATCGATAATTCTCAAAATAGGCTTTCCAAATTCCAATATTGATTTGACTCAAAAATCAAAAGCCTTTCCAAATCCAAAGGTTCTCAAAACCTTTTTCAAAATCCTCATAAGATCCTTTATATATATATACAGATATATATAATTTTTAAAACTTTGGATCATTTCTAACTTGTATAAAACCCCTTTTTATACTTTAAACACTTTCAAAATCCTTTTTCTTCCAACAATAGATTCAACAAGGGGAGAATATATAACAAAGATATAACTTTGTTTACCCAAAATCAAATATTCAAATTTGATTACTCTTTCCAATATCAATTTCCTTTCTATTCACATTCACTTAAATTTTCATTCACTTATTCACATTTGCTTTAATCCCCATTTGGATTATTACCTCAATTCTTATCCCAGTTGGGTATTTAATCAATAACAGTTTGAACTCCGACCAGTTTATATTTAGGAAATAGCTCGAAAATTTAAAAATAGATAAGTAGTTGAAAAATAATGATTAGTTTGCAAAATAGCTGTAAAATAGTTAAATAGTTTTCAAAAATTTTAGATAATTGCAAAATAGTTGTAAAGTAGTAATTAATTTGTAATATAGTTGAAAAATAGTAATTAGTTTAGAAAACAGCTGAATAATGGTTAAATAGCTCCAAAATAATTATAAAACAAGTATACAATAATTTGGCTTTAAGAAAGAAGGGTTGTATATATTTAATAGCCTAGAAAAATAAGTTTATATTAAAACAATTTATATTGAAAATAGTCAAGAGTCAAACTGTTCACTTTCCCAACAATTCAATTTAAATTCCCATTTAAATTGACTCAATTCCAGCTTGAATAACTTCAATTTCTATTAAATTATATTTAAACCCATTTCAAATTCAAATCATTTCGATATAATCCAATTTAATTTCCCTTTTATTTATTTTTTTAAAAACTTATACATCTTCAATCACCAATCCACTTAATTCAAACCAAATTCAATTTCAATCTTGAATTTTAAACTATCTCGAATTATATAAATTCGAGTTAAATTCTCAAAGGTTGGTTTAACCCTTTAAACCAAATTGACCTTTATTCAAAGTTTTTAATCAATTTAATTCTTGAGTCCAATTTTCAAAAGTCCATTTTAAATTATCTTTACTTATGTATTTCAAGGTTCAAATAAGAGTTCAATACAATTTTATTTCACAATTTTAATTTATTATTAAATTTTATCTCCCAATTTGAAGCCAGTTCTTAAACAATTTTAATTTACAATTCAATTATTCAAATTTATTTTATTTATACGATACTATTCTCAATTTAAAGATTTTTATTAACAATAGGATGATATCATCCAATTTATTTTAAAATGTCCATCCATTTTCAATTTTTAAATCACAAACCCGTTTTGAGATCACACAAATTACCAATTCAAATCAACCACTTAACTATCCAAGTTAAATCTCAATTTCATCTTGAAATTTCCAATTCAAGTTGTTCATTCACACTTATTTAACTTCTCCCAAGTTAAATTTCAATTTGCTTAATCCAATCAATCTTACTCAATTTGAATTCCCACTTTAAGTCTCAAAATTCTTCCCCTCTTATAAGTTCAAAACTTATATCACTTTGGGTTTTCCATCACACTTCATGGAAAACCAAAACTCAACATTTAGAGTTTATTTCAAATTATCTTTGATATCATGTATACTAATACACACATATTCATTTCTTGGCCCTCCCAGCTATGTTTTAAAATTTTAAACCACCCTTGGTTTTAAATCCAAATCAAACTTCAAACAACCCATTGTTTTTAACAAGTCCCAATTATACAAATAATACTTATTTATTATTTTTCATTTCTTTGAAACAAAATTTCCGAATTTTGTGCCAGATTTAGAATTTCATTTTTAATCAATTAAATTTTAATTTGGATGTATTTCTATTTCTACTTTATTTAATTCCAATTCAAGACTTTAATTTGGTTGTATTATATTACTTCTTAATTTTCATTTCAATAATTTAACAACCAATCACCTTTATATTTATTAGAAGGGAATATTGCTTTATATATCAAAATATATTTTATATAAAATCATTTAAAATCTTTATATAAGAAAATAACAAGTACGCTTTCATATATATATACGCAACTCATTCTAGAGTACTTTGGACTCTATTTAATGAGTAATTCCCACCAGAGCCAAGGTTCTCACTTAACCTTTCAGCTCTGATACCAAATGTAACGACCCGAAATTTTCTAACCCGAAAATTCCAGATAGTTATGAAAAAGAAGAAAGATGTAGAAGAAGAAGAATAGAACAACAACTCACATTCGCAGTGGATAAAATATAATAATAAATAATAACAGTTTCCAAAAGAATACTATAACTGTCGATTATATTTTAATACATCAGAGTTTCACATATACACGTCACTGAATATACACAATTATCATCTCACATATTTGCAATAGTATAACATAGCGGAAATACTCTATACAATATTGCCTTCCAGCACGCCTCTTGAGCTCCAGAACGTCATAACCTGTAAATCTGTAATACTCGGTCTGACCCGAGCATTACATAAAAGTAACACCCGGGTCAGGCTGGAAACCAGCGTGAGTAAACCCAACTAACAAGGAATACCAAGCAAACAACTTAAATAAACCCGGGTAACTTTTACCAATTTAACCAATTTACCATTTTCTATAGACAACACTTATTTCACATATAAATTCCTAAGTACCAAACTTAGATAAAATAATCCCATCCACTAAAATCATTTCATTCCTGCCTATTGATTTCTCGAATCAATTTATAAAAAAAATCGAAGAGGTTTCTGGTATCTTCCAATACCCGACCCCGGACTCTTCGAAACTCATGTTATTCTAACCCAAGTTATACAATGAAATACACGACATTTCATATTAGAGATATCAACACATTCAAAGCATTCAATACCATTCAATCATCCATAAGCAAAGCTTAATCACATACAAATCAATTTGATTGATTCTAATTGAACTTCAAACCTCAATCACTTGGACAACTTCATTAATTAATTCCAAAACAATTAATTAATCAACCCTTCATTACTCATCTTGATTAATCACCCTGGATTAATTGTTTCAATTACATTCAAGTAATTATCTTTAATTAATTTCACGACATTAATTATTTTTACCAAATCAATGAGTAATCTTTAATTGCTTCATGAATTAATTAACTATTATTAATCACACTAATTCTAATTGCTTATATTAATTAATTTCACATGAGTCACTTATTGATTAATTCATCTTTCTTTAATTACATCGTTAATTATATAAATTAATGATTCCCAATTATGTTTTGATTTGTTCTAATATAAATTAATTTCTTTAATTCAATCCCAATATTAATCATTCTCGATTAATCTCAATTTGTAATTAACTATTCTTTATTTACTTCGTTAATAAATTAATTATTCCATAATTAATTATCATAAAGTAATTATATTTTTATTAATTACATTAAGTAATTATTTATCACACCATCAAAGGATTATTCTGAATTACTTATATTGAGTTAATTAACTTACAACTTAATTTATTATTTATTCAAACCTATAATTGCTCAAATAAATAACCCAAACCATTAATTAATTAGATTAGTTAATTATCCATCTTAATTACCTTACTAATTTAATGTATCATAAATCATTAAGCCTTTAGTAATCTTTAAAACGGCAACCCCTTTATATTCATTGTTTTAAGTTTAAAATAACTAAAAATCCCCAATACTTCGATTTAAACAACAATTAACTCGAGAACCATCCAATACCAAATCACCAGATCATCAATTCCCAGTTCATATCAAATAAATTCAATCATTCAGCCAAATATTTAAATTTAGTCATTTAAATTTAAATAGAAATTCAAAAGCATGAGGTTTACTCACCTATGCCTCACAATTGGCAATCCACTTCATTCAATTAACTACATTCAGCGATTATTAATTTATTTCTTTCCCAAGAGATTTTTAATTCATTACTACCTAGCTATTAATTATTAACCTTCATTGTTAATTTCTAAAACCTAATTCCATTTGTACATCACTAATTAAAAATTACTCAATCAATAATTGCAAATCAATTACTTAATTATTTCACAAATTATCAATCAAACTGTGTTGATTTAAGTTTTGAAAAGCATTTAATTTAAAGGATTTATAAATGATTAATCAATCCCAAATTCCTTTATTCACCCTATTTTTTCTCTTTAACCTAGGGTTTAAAAATAAACAAAGCTGGAATACATAAAAATAAAGAAAACAATATTACTCACAGAAAATGATCGTGAGAGAACCTAACCACAGCCTCAACGTCGCCCTTCCAACTTGACGAACCCCATCGCCATCCAAAGCCGCGAGCCCCCTCCAATAACGTCGCGATGCCTCCAATGACCCCGAGCCCTAGCTCACACGCGAAAACCCCAAATTGAAGCTGAAACCCCCTCCAGGGTCGAGATCCCTAAACGCCACCGTACTCGAATCAAACTCGAGTTGCCTCTTCTAACGCGGCTTCACGACAAATCACGGCAACTCTTCCTCCTAATCTGAGTTGACGTCGCGATGCTCCCCCCATGAGCGATCGCTATGCGTTCCCTTTATTAAACTTTGAGGATGAAAGGGACGTCAGAGAGAGAGAGCGTGCTGCCATATGATTCGATTTTATTTTATTTTTTATTATTCGATTCTGCTTCTTCATTTGTGAGGGAGACGGAGAAATATAAATAAGAGGGTGAGAGGCTTCTCGGATACGAGTTAAAGAAAATATCTCTGACATGTTGGTTTTTAAAATCTTTATATATATATTATAAGACTAACGCAACGTCTCGTTAAGCATAACGCAAAATTCTGAAACCCGAATCAGACATGTCGACAGGTGAGTATAAGGTTTTACCGCATTCCGAATACAATGGAACGTGCTTCGGAGGCTAGTTTGATCGTACACGCGAGATACAGAAGTAAACAATCAATTTTTAAATTAAATCGATTAAAATCGTTCTAAGCGTTTCGAGCTGCCATGATCAAACGACAACTCCGATTGCTATGGAAATCGAAATCCGATAATAACTAACTATTACGGATCTAATGGAATTGGTTTCGTCAAATTCCGAGACTGTGTCTCGAATGGCTATTTTTAAACTCAATTTAAACGATATAATTTCAAAACTGAACAAATTACCTTTAAATTAAATTTGAATCATTCTATTATTTTCAGTATCATCATTATAAATTTTATAAGCCTTCAAATTATTATTAACAGGCTTTCCAGATTCAGTGTTTTACCCAATTTCAAATTATATGATTCAATATTTAAACTATATAACTCAATGATTTAATGCTCAAGTAAATATTGATAATTTGAAATTCAAGTTAAAATTAACTTTTAAATATTTAAAATCGATTAATTATTCCAATTTAATTCAATTTAAAATTTTCGGGTTGTCACACCACATTACCAAATTGGGAGTATATCACTGATAACCAATAACTACATAACATCTGAGCTCGTACGTCTCAGAGAAGGGTGTTAAGCTAAGAGAATAAATTCTCTGCCACCAACAGAAATGTATTTGAAAGAAATATGCTTTATATCTCAAAATGTAATGTCAAACATACTATCCATACAAGTCTGTTATGGGTTCGAACAGAACCGAAGGCACTTCCAAAGTAGCCCTTGCAATCCGGGTATTCACAATCCCGATCGAACTTCCCATCACAAAGAAAATCTCTATACCGTAGCTATCGGTGCAGAGACAATCGATAGGTCATCCTATCATTCTCGCAGATACCCAGTCTTCACCACCGGTCTTCAAATGCAATCTCATTTCGTCGTATCATTATTCGAAATGGGATTTATGACCCAAAGGTCCTCTCCCGGCTAAACCGAATAACAAGCGCTTATTTATAAAAATAAGTGCTCATTCAGATTACAACAAATCACAATAATTTTCACTTTGATCTTTTAAATAAAAGATCCATCACAATCACAAAGATTCGATGTGGTTTCCGGATATCCACTTGGAATCCTACCCCTGATCGCATCGAAATTCAAACGCCATTCAAAGGCAAATATTGATAGTCGGTTATTTAACTATCAATCAACATTCACTACAATTTCCAGATTTTAAATAATTTTCACAATTATTTATTTTCAAAATGTCTTCGTAAGATATATTTACACACTTCAACCATTTGAAAACCAATTTCAAATATTCACTTTCAGTTTATCTTTAAAAGATATAATCTCAAAACATTTCACTTCATATTAGAAAAAAATTCCATACTTATTTAATAATAAGTAATTCACAAATCTATTTATTTTCAACATTTGGAAAATATTCAATATACTTAAATCAAAATTAAGTATATAATTTATTCTTTAAGGAAAACATTCTCTTAAACACCTTTATTTGGGTCAAAAACGAATGTTGCATAAAACAACGTTACGACAATCCAAAATCACTAGTATAGGGATTCGAAATTAAGATAGATATATAAATCCCAAAACTATACAAAAACATTTCCTTTCGAAAATCATTTACTATAACAACAGTGTTATAGTCCATCTTTTCCTTATTTCTCGAAAACGTCTATTTCAACAATGAATTTTGAAATCTATGGTTTCGATCCTTAAACAATTTAAAACAACTTTAAATCGTTTTAATTCTATTTAAAAGATCACTTCTTAAAACATTTCTTTAATATATTATTCACTGTCCAAAATCGTGAATATAAATCGTCTACCAAATTCAACACTTCTACAGATTTAATTTAAAGGATTATCCACTGTCCAAAACATGGATATCTCTCCTTTAATAACCTTTCATATTTACTTATCAAATTCGATTGGTTTTGGATTTATAAAACAACGTTTATAAATTCACATCTATGTAAATTTTATAAAAATTCAACTTAAAAAACCCCTTAATTTACAAATTCTATTTATACCTCATTTAAATGCCCAAAATCCAATCTATAAGTTAATTACTTATAAATCTTTTATTTTACAAAATCTATTCATTTTATAACTTCACAATTTATAAATCTATAAATTTCATTTACTTATGAAATCTATTTATACTTCATTTTAACACTTATAAAAACTCGTTTTATAATTCCAATATTTTTAATTTATAAATATAAATTTTATAAATCTTTTATATAAACAGTTTATAATAATTCAAAAATCGCAATTTTAAACCATTTTACAAATTAATCAACTACTTATTTCGAAAATCACATTTCGGTTATATTTCACAAAAATCATAATTTTCATAACATAAAAATTTTAACGTTTATTTATTTAAAATGAATCAATTCCAAAATTCAACAAAATGTATATTTTTCAAAAATCACTTGAAAATCCTTTTAAATTCGAAATCGTTGCTTTAACATTTTTAAAACTCCAAAAAAATAGGCCAAATGCTGCAACAGCGCCAATAAATCAACCACGACATCCAAACATCATATATCAATATGATAACAGAATACATCGCAAATATCTGTAAATAAATCAATACTGTTGAGGAATCCAGTTGGATCCCTCCAACCTGTTTCCCTGCATCCACAGATGTTAGCACAATACCAAACCCATTTTAATACGGGATATCGTGGTACATGGGTTCATATAAAATATTATCCGCTATTATGCGGCGCAATAGGGTCTCATCCGCTATATAATGCGGGAAAATCAACTCCAAGTACATATATAATACCAATTCCACTTCAAGGTGAAATATCGCGGTATATGTTTTTAATAAATAACATTTGCTTAATATACGGCGTATAGGGTCTATTTAAATACAACAAATAGCAATTTATTATTCAATCACACGATCAAGCAATTTTAAATCTAACTGTTTAAAATTTAAATCGAAACAATTTCGATTAAGTGAGAAGTTCTCACCTTGTTTTCAATAACAGTTTCAGTGTTTTATTTCGAATAAAATTAAACGCGCGTTTAATTTTACCCAAAAATTACACTAGCTCTAATCAACCCCAATCCAGATCCATCGGGTAGTGCTCGTCCATACGAACCCAACGCAATTCATTTCGTCATTTTTCGACCTCGTATGAACAAGTTATGACGTTTTAAAGTTTAAACGAATTATATATAATAAAATTTCAACATTTATTTTTATTTTTAAACCTTAAATTGATCTCGGCCGTTCGTTTCTGTTCAACAAATCGTGGCTGCCCCCTATCTTCTCCCCCTTCCTAGTGAAATGCGCACGACAAAACCCATAGGCCGCCACATCTTCCTCAATTTTCGCGACCACCACGACGAACTTGAAGACGATCAAGAACCACCATTGCGAAGCCCAACTTGAGAGCCACCTTCGGCTGCAATAGCTTGAAGCTTGGTCAAACCTTACATCTCTAAAACGTGCACGACCGTTCTGCCTTTGAGCGAGGATTGTCGTTGATCCACTCGACTAAAATCGATCACCACCGTATAGAATCGAAGCTCTCATTACGCTCTTCAACGTTGTAGTTGAGTGTTTTGGCTAACTGTTTAAGGATAGAGAGAGATCAAAGGGAAAAGAAACGAAATTCCTGGCCATTAAAATAGAGAATGGCAGCTGAAGCTTAGGGTTAGGGTTTTGTTGCAAAATAAAGAAATGAACGTCCTTATATAGAAAATTATCGCGACACTATTCACCCGAAATTTTTCCGAACTCCAACCGAAGCATGCCGCCTGGCATTCATAAAGTTTTACCCCTATTCCGAACGCAATGGAATATATATCGTAAACCAATTCGATCAAATTTGGAAGATAAGTTTTCGAATCGAATTATTTAAATTTAAAATTCACTCAAACCGATTTCAGTGCGTTTTAGCTTGCCCCGGACAAACCGTAAGTCCGATTGACACGAAATTTGAAACCATATAATAATATAATATTACGGATCCGATGAAACAGGTTTTGTCGAAATCCGAGACGGTTTGAAAAATGGCTATTTTTACTCGTCAATTAAATATTAAATATTCAATTTCCACAAATTAACTTTTAATTCGGTTTTAAAAGTTCTATAACATCATCTTAACTCCAATATGATTAAATACAACTTTACAAATCAATTTTAATCATCTTAAACCCAATTTCCAATTATTTCTATAATTTTCAATATTAAATTTTCGATTTAATTATCCAATAAATCTAGATATTCGAAATAAAATTTATTCGACTTACAAATTTTACTTGTTAATATTTAAAAATCAATTAATTTTTCGAATTTCAAATGACAGAAATTCTGGGTCGTTACATGCTCCTACCTGCAAATCCACAACTATACACCACCGTTTGAACGCGTTGTCACCACCTTCATCTTCACCAGCCGTCACTGCAAATCCCGATGGTCAAAACCTTATTCCGAAAATTGAAATCAACTCCAGCCATGATATGAAGTGCCACCACTAGCGTTCAACTCCTCTCTTCGAGCTCTTTGACACCATGCTTCTAATTTCTCCAATCGTCGTAGAAATTAGAAACGCCCAATTCATCCCTTTAAGTTTCACCGCTAGCAACTTTGAATGCGATTTCTAGTTGATTCGAGCACTTTTATGACAAACGACCACCCAATGTATAATTCGATGGGTAGTAGATAGTTTGAATTCTATTGTAAGTAACGAAATCATTTGCCATTAAAATGATATTAAGAGACATTTTAGGATTACGGAAGAGAGGCTGATCTAACAGCTGCACTCTAGGGGTTTTAAGCAGTATTTATATAGGCAACGAGATGAGTGTAGTATTTGTAACCACTTGGCCCAAAAGTAGCCACGTACTCCATTTCAACACTATGACGCCTTTATTTTGCAAAACGTAAATCCAAATCCTTTAAAATTATATACCAAGCTGATTATCTCGGAAAGACTTTCACTACAATTATAAGCACGACACCAAATTCATTTTTTGATTAAAAATTTATTTTTAATTAATTTATATTAATAGTGTAAAATTTGCAGGTCGTTACATACCCTCTTAAAAGAATTGTGCCCTTGCAATTTCCCAAATAAAACTCTAAACCAAATCAATAAAGCATCATCAGGGGTTTAATCATAAAATAAGGGGAAGTATTTATACTAATCATAATTGACTATCTTTAATGTAGTACTTAACATCGCACAACACAATCAGTTATACAAGTAAAATCTTAAGTAACAAAAACGATTCAAAATGAACATATGTTATAAATGAAAAAATAAGATGTCATAAGAAATGTTATAGACTAAAGTTAATGTTTTGAAATGCTTAATAATTAAATTGAATAGTAAAAAGTGAATACTATTTAAGTAATTGATTATAAACTTAAAGAAAATGCTGAAATGATTCATAACTGGTTTTAATATTAAATGATACTATGTATGAAGAAGTAAATGAGAATAATAAAAATTAAGAAACTTAAGATGAAATGATTCATGAATGAATATGAATATTAAATGGAAATCGAGTATATAAGTAAATAATAAATGTGAATTAAATTGCAAAGAAAGAAATGTAATACTTTAAGAATGGATTTATTAATGATTTCAAATATTGAATGGAAAACTTTTATGTAAGTAAATGAATGAAAAATAATGACATTGTATGAATGAATGAAAATAAATGAAAGTAAATGATGGAAAAAAAGAGGGAAACCAATAGAATAAACTTAAATAATATTTAAAATTCTTTGTTGTTTGGCTTATGGGATGTTTGGAAAATGATACTTCAATTTGTTTAAGGTTGTATGAATAATCTATTAAGTAATTATCGAAGGCCGTTGACCGTAAGTTACACTTGGTAGTTTATTTATCATCCTTGTACGATGAAAAATGTCTAAACTTGGACAAAACATTTGTTTTGATTACGATGGATGTATGATGAATTCTTTTGTTGTGTATGATGGTTGTACTGTTTTGTTTGCACAGGACTATTGTTATGTTGTATTGTTTGTATTATTAATTGAAAAAACTAATATATTTCTCTTTTTACATCATTCTAACTCTTTTGGATTATGTAAGTAAAATATAGGTCTATGGAAGCAATAACTGATGCTTTTGGTTTCATAATAAAATTTGTTTGCCCGACAATTAGATACGTTTTTGGATTATGGTTATTGTTTTTCCCATGATATTTAATTATTAAAATATGGTATATATATTGTTATTATTGATATTATTGTTTTTTGGACCTAACCATGCAAAGGAGACTTTATCGAAATTTTCTGTAAATTTAGGACTTAAAATTTCTTTGTATAAGTTGAGTTATTTTTTAAATTTTATTAACCTAAATATGTAGGTTTAGTTGTTTTTAAATTGACTATTTTGAATAAAACATACCAAACCTCTTGATTCTTCTTGTTTCTTTTGGGGACGAAAATTTTTGAATAAGGGAGATTGTAACGACCCATATTTTTGGTAACTAAAATAATTAAAGTAAATAAGATTTATGGAATTTAAATTATAATGAATGGTTTTGTTCCTATTGTAATTTAATGCTAAAGCTAATTTATAATTTAAATCTTAGATTTAGCATGGAATAATTAATATTAAAAGATTATTAATTTCTATGTAATCAGAAATGATGAGAATTGTTAATTTTTAATTCAGAATTTAAAAGTGATTAAATTAATTTGATCATAATTTATTTAATTACCTTGTAAAATTTGCCTTTTGGCCACTGTCTCGTATTTCGATGAAACTAGTCTCATCGGATCCGTAATAGTAAATTATTATAGGATTTCGAGTTTCGTAGTGATCAGACTTATCATTTGATCATGCAAGCCCGAAACGCGTGGAAATTAATTAATAGAATTTATATATATATAATCTGATTTTAAAATCTAACTTCTATACACAATGAAATTATGGTTTGAAACTAATTCCTTTGAGTTCAAAAATATCAAAAACATATATTTCGATATATTGGATGACCTATTTTCGTGTCAGGAACGAAACGTGCTTTTCGGGTCGTTGTTATCGTTTCAACCCAATTCGATATGTTCCCTCCGTTCTTATCCATCTATGTCTACATATAGGCTATTATAACCTAGCAGCTTCTTATTTTCATTGTCTGTACATACAATTTCTATCTATCTATTCCATTACATGTCCCTACTCAACGGCAGACAACTCATACCCTAATTGCAGATTCAAAATCAAATTGAAAATTCAAATTCTTCAAACCATATCAAATTATATATCGTTGAAAAATTCTCAAAGAACGCAATCTATCTTTGCAATTCTTTTTTCAATTGGAGAATCCATTTGTCTAGAAATCGACGATCTTTCTCAGCCGTCCGTTGCTAGTATTTTGGAACTAAAGGCGGATCGTCGACCAATCGACGATCGGAGGTATAGGCTTGTAGAGGGCGATCGGTAGAGTAGATCTATGAAATTAGTTTGGGTCGTAGTTTGCCAGAATCGCAAAAAATAGCACTAAAAGGCGGCGGCGGACTGATGATGGTGGCGTTCGGAGTTGGCCGCGTGGCCATTAGGGGTTGTGGCATGGGCCGAGGAGTGGCATGACATGGTCGGATCGCGGTGGTGGCACTTGTAGGTGGCACGGCAGGAGATTCGTTAGTGGCGACCGTGGTTTCTTAATTGAGATTGAAGTGGGTTAGGGCACGGGCTAGGGTTGAGGGGGGTATGATTTTACAGATTTTCCCTTTGTTTTAATTTTGATTTAATTTTAATACTCAAATTTTCAAACATAAATAACTTTTGCATACGAGTTCAGATGCATGCATGGTTTTCTCCATTGCGATCGTATCAAAATTTTGGACGACATGGAACTAGTTTGGTTGGATTCGAAGACTGTTTAAATTTTGGGCTTAGTTTGGATTTTAAATCGAGTAGAAATCGAAGGTGAATGATTTAACCTACTCATGCAATACTGAATTTTCTTATGTTAATTAAATTAAATTTATGAAGTGATACGAAATTTATTGGTTGTTGTTTTGTAGTTTAAATTGACATTTGAATTGAAATTGAATTTTATATTGAGTTAAATTGACATTTAAGTTAATATTTCAATTTTATTTCTTGTTAAACATGGACAATCGATGATTTGAAACTGTTGTGATATGTTGGTTGAATTCGATATTGATTGTTATTGTATGCCTAGTAATTATTGTTGGATGCATGGTTGTTTATTTATTTTTGGATAAATATTTATTATTATCCTATTATTTATTTGACATCCTATAAATTGTCAGTTGAATTATTTAAAATAAATTAAGAAATTAGTTGAAATGATATATATATCTATGTCATTTAATTTTGGATTGAAATGATTGATATCCATCCATGTAATTAGAATTGAATTAACCGATTACTTGGCCATATGGTAGAAAATTATATACGAATATCGGATTTGTTAAATTAAACGGTTTTAAAAATCTTAAATTTGGATTTTTATTAAATGACATTGTTCTAAAGTAAATGAATTGTGGATTTATATGAATTGCATTATTTCTAATTCAAGCTTTGAAAAGTAAAATTGAAACAGTTTAAAAGAAATTGTTTTAAAGAATCGAATTGGAAATGTGAAGTTATAATCGATATATGGCTTTAATTTTGAAAATTTAATTATTTTAAAGATTTGTATCTTAAAAATTGAACAATGAGGTTAATTTGATTTAAGTGATTTAAATCAGTTAATTAAAATTGGAATTGAATTTGAAGTTAAAAATGAACGTTTTTGGAAATTGAAGTTATTTCGAACTGAAATTGAAATCAGGTGGATTTGAAACTAAATTGAAATTGATTTAATTAAATTGAAAGATTTAAAATTGAGTTTTGTTGATTCAGAATTTGGACATGGGTTCCAGATTGGTGGAAATGAAAAGAAACAGTTTGATTTGGTATTATTTTCAAAAACAAATTATTTTAATATAAACTGTTTAAAATCTATTTTTTTAATATTCAAATTATTCATATTTTCCAAACTATTTTACTATTTAAACTATTTTCAATACTCAAGCCCTTTTCATATCAAACTATTTAAACTATTCAAACTATTTTCTAAATTTTCAAAATGTGCAAGGTTGAGATGTTTATATTTAAATTATTGGTTTAAATGTGAATGTGGTTAAATGAGGTTATAACATAAATCGGAATTTGAAATGGTATTTTCAAGTGAAAATATATTTTGGGTAAATATGATGATTTTGAAATGAAAGATATTTTGAATTGAATATGATATTTTGATATCAAATATGAACCGGTTTTGAAACGTAAAAGAACCAACCAGTTGTGAAAAATGACGTTTCGTTGTTAAAGAGACCAGGTCCTCTCATTGGCATACTCTCTGTCAATAATGGAACCACTTTAGCAACTGTGTACGTAGTGGATGATCCAGAATGAAGTGGTTGGATTTGGTGGACGATTGCTGGATTTGAAGAAAGAGAACGATGATGGATGACCCTGACACTTGTACCAATTTGAAATGACTAAAACGGGATGACTTATCAGGGCCAAGTGGACTAGCTACCCCTAGCGGACAGACCTCTACATATTACTATATTGATGTTGGCTCGATCGGTGCACCTTGATTGTTTGATTTTGGAGTTGTTGGACGCGGTGGGCGGTCGTAGCTACGATGTGTTACCGCTAGCCCTACGACCCGAACTAGTAGTATCCTATTTTGGGCATTGCCTCACGTGCCTTGTCATACTCTTTATCCTTATTCACGGCCACTATGATTTTTATTTAGTATGGTACCTATAAGGGACTCACTAGCTACCGATGTTACTGGTTGTGTTACAGGACCTGCATAGACTACCTGCTTAAAAATGTGTTAAGAGGGATCAATGTAAAGCCTTAACACTAATAAAATATTTACTTTACTGATTAGACATTATATATAGTGTATCTTACTACGTATAAATAGTTTAACGAATCCTTAGGAGATGGAAAATTCCATAATATCTCTTTATTTATTGCATGCACGTATACACTGGATAGGAGATGCAAGATCTCGTAAACATCTCTGAAGCTATCACACTCATATTTATTTGCCGTTGATTTAACTTACATAAGAACTTTTTAGTTCTGACTCAAGTGTTTTGTTTTTTCATTATGCTCGGGTCAGCCTGAGTTTTTCAGTGTTTAAAGACATTATTTTTGGAGAACGAAGATGGAATTTGGTATATTATATTATTAGTATTTATCTGTTGCATCATTTTGGTATGTTATTGATTGTACTCTAATTATGTTGTAAATTTGTGTAATCAAAGTATATTGTAAAACAGCTTCATGAATTGTTTATTTGATTATTAAATTTTGTAATTCCGCTGTGAGATTCTATATTTTGTTTTCTTTCTTTCCTCTTATTTTCTTATTAAACTACAATAACAATCCTCCTTTTGAATGGTTTAAGTTAGACATGTGTGGTTTATTGTCGATTTAAACCGTCCAAAAAAGTGGGTCGTCACAGTTGGTATCCGAGCTTTGGTTTAGAGATACCATAGGTTATTTGGGGTAAACTCATTAGAGATAGGGTAACTAAAATCCTAGAATGAGTTTGAGTGTATATATACGAGAGAGCGTATTTGTTAGTGTTATAAAATGTTTTGTATTGTGTTAACTTGTTCTGTTGAGTATTTATAAATTATGATCGGTGCATGTGACGCCATGGGCGAAACAATATTGTTTTAAAAATAGGTAAACGAAATAATTTTACCTAGTATTGTATTTTGTGTGTATATATATGTATATGTATGTATGTATGTAATTTTTCATTAATCGATTTTGTTATTTTGTTGTGTTGGTTGTTAGTGAATGGTAATATTTAATTATTGTCATTTATTGTTTGGTTAGTCATTTTTTTTAGAACTATTAACTACTGCATGTTATAATAAAATGTAAGTTCATAAATATGTTTGCTAAAATATGATTTACCAATACAATGAATTTAATTGGAAATTTGAGAACTTAAGTTCTGGAGTTTTGAAATGAGTTTTCAAAGATTTTGGAGTATAATATCAGTATTATTTGGAAGCATTTGCAAATAGAAATGTCTCCAAAATGTTTTAAAAACGAAACTTGAAAGAAATGTTTTCAAAGAATTTTTGAAAGGAAACAAATTCTATACTCCCCTATTCTATCGTTGGAAAAAAATTTCGGTGATGATTGTGGCATCATCGACTTTCATTTTCGAGTTTCATAGTGGAAAGACCACTATAGTAGCTTTGCTACATAGTTGTTTGGTGAAACAAATTTTAATTTTTAAATTTTTAAATATGATTAGATATAAATAAAGGATAAAAGTGTATGTTATTTCTAAGTGATTAGAAATGAACCAGGTATTGGATTCTTAAGTTCCTATTAATTAATGATTTTGAGTTATAGAAATAAAGTGAAATTTTAAATAGTTGGAAACTTTCAAAATGAGAAAAAAGAAATTAAGAGCTGAGTATTTAACGGAACCATAAAGAAATTGGAGATTTGTCACTTTTAAATTAAAGGATAATGAAAATTAAGAAGACATAAACTATTGAACATTTTTGTTAACTAAAATGAATAGGATAAATTTGTATAAGATTCAGTTACATTCTAAAACTTATATAAAACATACCAGTAAAGTTTAAAAAGTTGAAATATTAAAAAAATGAATATGTAATAGAATATTATACAAGTAAAATCTTAAGTAAAAAAATGATTCAAAATGAACATATGTTTATAAATGATAAAATAAGATGTTACAAGAAATGTTATAGACTTAAGTTAATGTTTTGAAATGCTTAATAATTAAATTGAATAGTAAAAGGCGAATACTATTTAAGTAAATGATTGTAAACTTAAAGAAAATGTTGAAATGATTCATGACTAGTTTTAAAATTAAATGATACTATATATGAAGAAATAAATGAGAATAAAAAAAAGTTAAGAAATTTAAGATGAAATGATTCATGAATGAATATGAATATTAAATGGAAATCGAGTATGTAAGTAAATAGTAAATGTGAATTAAAATGCAAAGAAACAAATGTAATACTTTAAGAATGGATTTATTAATGATTTCAAATATTGAATGGAAAATTTTTATGTAAGTAAATGAATGAAAAATAATGACATTGTATGAATGAATGAAAATAAATGAAAGTAAACAGTGAAAAAAAAGAGAAACCAATAGAATAAACTTAAGTAATATTTAAAATTCATTGTTATTTGGCTTATAGGATGTTTGGAAAATGATACTTCAACTTTTTTAAGGTTGTATGAATAATCTATTAAGTAATTATCGAAGGTTGTTGAGCGTAAGTTATACTTGGTAGTTTATTTATCATTCTTGTACGATGAAAAGTGTCTAAACCTGCACAAAACATTTGTTTTGATAACGGTGGATGTATGATGGATTCTTTTGTTGTATATGATGGTTGTACTGTTTTGTTTGCATAGGACTATTGTTATGCCGTGTTGTTTGTATTATTAATTGAAACAACTAATATATTTCTCTTTTTACACAGTTCTAACTCTTTTGGATTATGTAAGTAAAATATGGGTTTATGAAAGCAATAACTACTGCTTTTGGTTTCATAAATAAAGTTTTTTTGCCCGACAAATAGGCACGTTTTCGGATTACGGTTTTTGAAACGGAATTTTATTGTTTTTCCCATGGTTTGGGATATTTTATTATTAAAATTTGGCATATATATTGTAATTATTGATATTATTATTTTTCGGACATAACCGCGTAAAGGAGACTCTGCTGAAATATTCCGTAAACTTAGTACTTAGATTTTTTTTGTAGAAGTTGAGTTATTTTCAAAATTTTATTAAACCTAAATATGTAAGTTTAATTGTTTGTAAATTGACTATTTTGAATAAAACTTACCAAACCTCTTGATTCTTTCTTGTTTCTTTCCGAGGATGAAAAGTTTTGAGTGCGAAAGATTGTAACGACCCGTATTTTTAAATTAAATAAGATTTTTGGAATTTAAATTATAATGAATGGTTTTATTTCAGTTGCAATTTAACGCTGAAGCTAATTTATAATTTAAATCTTTGATTTAGCATGGAATATTTACTATTAAATGATTATTAATTTCTGTGTAATCAGAAATGATGAAAATTGTTAACTTTTACTTTATAATTTAATAGTGATTAAATCAATTTAATCATAATTTATTTAATTGACATGTAAAATTAGCCTATTGGGCACTTTCTCGGATTTCGACGAATCTAGTCTCACCGGATCCGTAATAGCGAATTATTATATGATTTCAAGTTTCGTAGCGACCGGACTTATCATTTGATCGTGCGACCTCGAAACGTGTGAAAATCAATTAATAGAATTTAAATGATATAATCTGATTTTAAAAGCTAACTTCTATATACAATGGAAGTAGGGTTAGAAACTAGTTCTATTGAATTTAAAAATATCGAAAACATGACCTATTTTCGTTTTGGGAGCTAAATGGATTTTTCGGGTCGTTGTTTTCATTTCGACCCAATTCGATATGCTCAATCCATTCGTATCCATCTATGCCTATATATAGGCTGTTATAAACCCTTGTAGCTTCGTATTTTCATTGTTTGTACGTACAATTTCTATCTATATGTTCCATTACGTGTTCCTTCTCAATGGCAGACATCTCAAAACCTAATTGCAAATTCAAAATAATACCAAAAATTCAAAGTCTTCATACAATATATAATTGATACCTTGGAAAGCACTCGACGAACGCAATCTCTCCCTGCAATTTTTTTTGGATTGGAGGCTCCATTTGTCCAAAAATCGATGATCATTCTCGGTCGTCCGTTGCTGGGGTTTTGGATTTAACGACGGATCGCCGACCAGTCAACGATTGGGAGTTATAGGCTTGCAGAGGGTGATCATCATGGTAGATCTATGGTACTAGTTTGGGTCGTAGGTTGCCTGAATGTCTATAAATAGCACTAAAAGGTAGCGGCGGCGGACTGATGTAGGCGGCGTGGTAGAAGGTTTGTTAGTTGCAGCTGTGGGTTCTTAATCGAGGCTGAAGCGGGTTAGAGCATGAGCTAGGGTTGAGGAGGGTACGATTTTACGGATTCGCCCTTTATTTTAATTTTAATTTAATTTCAATATTCATATCTTTAAACATTAATAACTTTTGCATACGAGCTCGGGTTTATGCGCGGTTTTCTCCATTGCGATCGTTTCAAAATTTCGAACGACATATAACTAGTTTCGTTGGATTCTGAGACTGTTCAAATTTTAGGCTTTATTTGGATTTTAAATCGACTAGAAATCGGAGGTGAGTCATTTAACCCACTCACGCAATACTAAATTTTATTATATTAGTTTAATTAAATTTGTGAAGTTATAAAAAAAATTATTGGTTTCTATTTTGTAGTTTAAATTGACATTTGAATTGAAATTGAGTTAAATTTACATTTAAGTTAATATTTAAATTTAATTGCATGTTAAACACCGGCAATCGATGATTTGAAACTGTTGGTATATGTTGATTGAATTCGATGTTGATTGTTATTGTATGCCTATTAATTGATGTTGGATGCATAGTTGTTTATTTATTTTTGGATAAATCTCTGCTGTTATCCTATTATTTATTTAACATCCTATAAATTGTCAGCTGAATTATTTCGAATAAACAAAGAAATAGGTTGAAATGATATACATATCGATGTCATTTAATTTTGGGTTGAAATGATATGTATCCATCCATGTAATTAGAATTAATTAACTGATCACTTGGCCATAGGGTAGAAAATTATATACAAACACCGGATTTGTTAAATTAAATGGTTTTAAAAATCTTGAATATGGATTTTGATTTATTGACATTGTTTTAAAATAAATAAATTATGGATTTATATGAATTGAATTATTTCGAATTGGAGCTTTGAAAAGTGAAATTGAAACGGGTTAAAAGAAATTGTTTTAAAGAATCGAATTGGAAATGTGAAGTTATAATCGATATATGACTTTAATTTTGAAAATTTAATTATTTTAACGATTTGTATTTTAGAAATTGAATAATGTGGTTAATTTGATTTAAGTTATTTAAATCGGTAAATTAAAATTGGAATTGAATTTGAATTGAAAAATGAATGTTTTCGGAAATTGAAGTTATTTCGAATTGAAATTGAAATCAAGTGGATTTGAAACTAAATTGAAATTGAGTCAATTAAATTGAAAGATTTGAAATTGAGTTTGGTTGATTCAAAATTTAGACATGGGTTCTCGATTGGTGGAAATGAAAAGAAACAGTTTGATTTGTTATTATTTTCAAAAATAAATTATTTTAAATAAACTGTTTAAATCTGTTTTTTTAATATTCAAATTATTTAGATTTTTCAAACTATTTTACCATATAAACTATTTTCAATATTCAAACCCTTTTTATATCAAACTATTTAAACTATTTTCTAAATTTTCAAACTATGCAAGGTTGAGATGTTTATGTTTAAATCATTGATTTAAATGCAAGTGTGGTTAAATGAGGTTATAACCAAAATTGGAATTTGAAATGGTATTTTCAAGCGAAAATGACATATTTTGGGTAAATATGATGATTTTGAAATGAAGGATATTTTGAATTGAACATAATATTTTGATATCAAATATGACTCAGTTTTGAAACGCAAAAGAACCAACCAGTGTGAAAAATGATGTTTGGTTATTGAAGAGACCGGGTCCTCTCATTGGCATACTCTCTGTCAATGTTGGATCCACTTTAACAACTACGTGGTAGATGATCCAGAATGAAGTGGTTGGATTTGGTGAACGATTGCTTGATTTGAAGAAAGAGAACGATGATGGTTGACCCTGGCACTTGGGCCAATTTGAAATGACTAAAATAGGACGACTTGTCAGGGCCAAGTGGGCTAGCTACCTGTAATATCCCGTCTTCTGAGTCCCAAAACTAACCGCTACTGGAATTGCATTCAGCTGTAGTTGTTATTTCTTAGCGACCAAATGTGGCATAGTTATTATTGATACATTGGAACACAAGAATATGAAAAAAAATTACACTTCCAATAAACAAAAAAATTCATTTCAAGCAAATCACAATTTAAGATTTAATTACATAATCCCATACGTTAACCATGTTCAGATCACATATACATGTACAAAATACGATAAGAGCGACATATGAAGATGTCCCTTTATGATGATCAGAGAACTAATAAATATGAATTTTACCGTTCTTAGTACATTACAACGGAATACACAAAATAGCTCCTATATGGCTTCTGCTGCCTCCTGCATGTCTCTGGAAGCTTATTCGTCCAAAAACTTGAAAGTCTCCCACTCTCAAACTACTCAAATTAATTTTTGAGTGCCCGAGAGATTGTGGAGAAACACAAACTTCGAGTCAGACAATAAGTCTGCTATGAATAATCCCCTATCATCTCTTATCATAAATAGATAACTAGTGAGACCATACCGCTAAAAGGAAAGGGTTTTCCTCTCATTAGTATCCAAATAAAACATGCAAATTATTTACTATGCCCCTGCACCAAAAATGATTAGTCTTAACATAATATGAAATAAAGCCATAAATCATATGTATTAGATATCTCATCCACGCATTCATTAGACATCCCATCTAAAAGCAATTTATTAGATTTCCCATCTAAAATCAGTTTATTAGAGTTCCCCTCTTAAACCTTTAAAATGACTATCGTCAAAACATTAATGGACTATCCATCTCAAATTCATCAAAATAAATGCAGATTATCCATCGTACATTGTTTTATAAAAGTTGGTTTGAGCTATCCATCGCACACCCCATAGTTTTCCTAGGATGACTATGAACCCTTGGGTACTAGATTTCGAGGCTAACCACCCCTGGCAAAACATACCTTACTTTAGAAATTTGATGTGGGCTATCCACCGCACATTCCATGGTTTTTCTAGGTTAACCAAGAACCCATCACTTGGCTAATTAAAACATCATGACCCCTATGATTATTTATAAAAATTCATGATCCTCATGATTACTTATATTTTTCAGGTATACCACATGTTTAACCTATTCCCATTGGTAGCTCAATTAGTTTAAATTAAATAAAAACACATTGATAGCCCCCAATGTATATTTTCGAAAGCATATTTCTATGTGTAACCCCAAACTATGTACCGAAAATATTAAACCCACCACGGTGTCCCCAAGGTTTATTAACATTCATTTTATATAAGGATCCCCTTACATATTCAAATAATAATAAGTATTGTATTCTATAACCCTTCGAAGTAACCCCTTCGACTTAGCAAAGTTTTACTATAGAAAAATGACTAAAAACAGCCCTTTAAAACCCTTCGAACGAAGTCCCATTTGAAAGCAAATAAACATCCAAAGTTAGCCCCTCCGGAAACCTTTCTTTTGAATGCATCAAAAAATCATACATTTTGACCTTGTCGAAAGGTTTCTTTTCGACCTAGTCGAAAGCCTGGGGTATCCCCTCTTATAAAACAATTTATAAACCTTATGAAAGGAATGAAACTCAAAACCTTTCGCAATCGTTGAAGGTAACCCCTTCAAAACCTTTGAAATTAAAACCTTTTGAAATCAAACCTTACGAAATCATTCAAGAAACAATGAAGTGTTGGTGTTGGAACCAATCCTTCGAAAGTATACTTCCGACCTTGTCGGAAGGTTTACCCTTTCGACCTTGATGAAAGATATTAAAATCTTTCTAGAAAGCATTTAAAACATTAACTCTCGGAGGTTTTGGCTTTTGAAGATCCTCTTCATGGCCCCTCCTTGAGCTTATAAAACATAATATTTTTATAAAAATTTATAGAATTGAAGTACCCCCTTCATCTCAGTTGAAAGCAAGGGAAGCAGCTCCCCGACCCTTCACCTCTCTTCCCTTTATTACCATTCCTACCCTTCGACTTAGACGAAGGGATAAAAGCCGCTCTTGGAGTCGGAGGGAACATTTGGGCCTACTGAATTGATGTTTTATCTTACTTGTCTAATTTGATTGGTCAAGGGGCTTCCACTTATGCTTTCAAATAGTAAAAAATATACCAATGTCAACCTTTTTCTTAAAACACTATACTTCTTCCCCAAATCAATTTTTGAAAGCAATTTCCCTCCGGCTTTGACCAAGGTGGAAGCAATATTGCATTTTAGCACTTAGGCTTAATTAATTTGATTACCTTAGTTAACCACTAAAGGAAAAATTCTCAAAAATCACCAAAATTCTTACAAATCATATAATTCAACATATTAAAATTTCAAAGCATATGAAGATAAAAAAATCTCTGAATTTAACTAAAATCGAATAAAACATGTTAATTAGCCCATTTATATTTTAAAACACCTAAGCCTTATCCAAACAAAGATTTAAGTTATATCCTAACCAAAATCACGAACCTGAGTCGGGTATAACTCATAAGCGATCCATACATAGAAAATGAGATGATAAACATGATTATTCATCTTGATTATTTAATTGGAGAACGAGATAATTTCCTATCTTTAATTTGTTAGCTTTTTCTTCAATTTATTGCTCTTCCTAGAGATTTTAAGGGCCGGTAGAAAGTTAGTGAGGAGTTATGAATGAGAGAGTGAAAATTTATTAAAGTGGAGGGGGATTTATACTAAGAAATGTAGCCCCATTTCCAAGTTTACCCCTTAGGAAATTTCTCCTTCTTAATTTAGTTAAGTCTTATTTTAGTTCATTCATTAAGACACGACCATTGGATCTATTAATCTCATCTTTCGAATTATTCACATTATTCTATTTAATTCATCTAATTAAATATTCCGAATAATGTTAATTAATATTCAGAGGCATTACAATCTCCCCCTTTAAAGAATTTCATCCCCAAAATTTCAGTAAGGATAAAACAAAAAGCATATAGCCCATGCAAGCAAAGCTAGTATAACCTAACAGCCAAATTCTATATAAACCCTATGTAGAACATACCATCTAAAACATCCCAAAAGTAGCCCTAATCCTATCTTCTATCTCTCATGTATAGTCCTTCATGTCTCTCCCCTGAACTTTCTCCAATTTGACTATCTAATTTCTTAACATCTTCTCATCTTCTGCCACAACATGAACTGGTTGCCTCATAAAAATCATATCTGATTCCACCACTAAGTCCTCCAGTGACGTCGGAGCGATGGTAGTTTTTGGATCATGAACATACTTCCTAAGATGAGAAACATGAAACACATTGTGGACCCCGACCAAACTACTCGGCAAATCTACTTGGTATGCAAGTCTCTCAATCGTTTCTGATATAGAAAATGGTCAAACATATCTCGGTGCTAGCTTCCCGGTCTTCCTGAACCGAACTACACTTGCATCGGCGATACATTTATGAAAACTCTATCTCCAACTGAGAACCCTAGGTACTTATGCATTTTGTCTGCGTAACTCTTCTACCTAAACTGAGCTTCCTTCATTCTTTCATGTATTAACTTTATCTCATCCATCGCCTCTCTCACCAAATCTGGACCAATGACCGATCTGTCTCCGGTCTCTTACCAACATGATGGTGATTTGCATGGCTTTTCATATAGAGCTTCAAAAAGGCCAGTCCAATAGTAGTCTGATAACTATTATTACAGGAAAATTCTACTAAGTGCAAGTGATCTTCCCAAGAATCAGTAAAATCCATCACATAATTTCTCAACAGATCTTCCAGTACCTTGTTAACTCTCTCTGTCTGCCCATCCGTTTGAGCATGATAAACGACACTCATCTTGAGCTTAGTGCCTATCATACTCTACAGGCGCTTCCAGAACTCGCTAGTAAACAAAGAATCTCTGTCGCTAACCGTACTACTAGGAATTCCATGCAGTCTAATGATGTTCTTCGTGAACAACTTAGCTAAAACAGGTGTCGTCCTTGTTAACCTTATCGGAATGAAATATACACTTTTGGTCAATCTGTCCACTATGATCCATAAACTTTCATTACCCCGGTTTGACCTTGGCAACCCGCCAATAAAATCCACAGATATCGAGTCCCATTTCCAAACTAGAATATCCAAAGACTGAAGCAAACCACTTGGCTTCTGATGTTCGACTTTTACTTGCTGACAGTTCGAACATTGTTTTACCCATAAGTCAACATCCCTCTTCATTCCTTCCCAGAAGAAGCTTCTCTTCATATCCTGATACATCTTGGTTCACCCAAGATGATCGTAAACTTCGATCGATAACATTCTCTAAGAATTTCCTTCCTAAGGTTTCCAACATCTGGAACACATAACCATTCCTTCTTTCTCAACTAACCCCTATGATCCAGAATAAAATCCCTTAAGTCATTAATCTCGACTTCAGTTTCTAACCTTCTAATCCTCTCGGCTAACACTGGAACCTCTTTCATCCTAAAAGCAATTCATTCAATCAACACTGGTCGAACTTCCAAACAAGACATCATGGTCATATTCCGACTAGGTCCAGCATTCGACCTCAACTGCACACTGCAAGCAGCCAGTGCTTCCAAGTCTTTCCATTCAGCCAACATAGCGAACACCACATTCTGCTGTTTCCTGCTAAGCGCATCCGCTAACTTATTTCCTTTTCCCGGTGTATACTCGATGCTAAAATCATAAGTTGCAACAAACTCCCGCCATCTCTACTGTCTCATGTCCAGCTCCTTCTAAGAGAATAAATACCATAGAGACTTATGACCGTAAATAGCTCAAACCTTTATCTCAAAAGATAATATCTCCACACCTTCAATGCGAAGATTACCGTTGCCAACTCTAAATCATAAGTAGGGTATCTCACTTCATGTGGTCTAAGCTATCTAGAAGCATAGGCAATAACCTTTCCATTCTGCATTAGCACAGCACCTAACTCAGTACCACATGCATCCGCGTAAACTACCAACCTCTGATTCCCATCTAGAACTACTAACACGGACGCATTGGTTAACAAATGTTTTAACTTAAGGAATGCATCCTCACATATGTCAGACCAAACAAACTTCATGTCCTTTCTGGTTAGCATAGTCAAGGATGCCGCTATCCATGAGAAATCCTTAATGAACCTTCGGTAGTAACCTGCAAGACAAAGAAAACTTCTAATCTCACTTATCGTCTCTGTTCTTTTCCAATTGTTAGTAGTCTCAGTCTTATCGGGACCAACTGCTAACCCTTCCTCGGAAACTACATAACCAAGGAACTTCACTTCCTTCTTCCAGAAATGACACTTAGAGAACTTCGCCTTCAGTTGATGTTGCCTTAGCATCTCTAACACTTTTCTAACATGATCTGCATGATCCTTCTCATTCTTAGAATATACCAAAATGTCATCAATAAAAACCAACAAGAACCTATCTAAGTCTCTTGGAAAACCTAGTTCATCAAATCCATGAAGAAAGCTGGCACATTAGTAAGCCCGAATGGCATAACCAACCACTCGTAAGACCCACGTCTGGTCCTAAACGTTGTCAAAGAAATACAATCCTTTTCCATTCTTAACTGATGGAAACCTGTCGCCAAATCCAAGTGGAAAAACACTCTAGCTCCACTCAATTAATCGAATTAGTCATCGATCCTTAGCAAAGGATACCTATTCTTGATCGTCCTCTCGTTCAACATACGATAGTCGATACACATCCTTAACAACCCATCTAGCTTCTTTACAAATACCGCGGCCATTCCCCAAGGCGAACTGCTTGGCCTGATGAAATTCTTTCCTTCCAATTCCACTAGTGCACCTTTAATTCCTTCATCTCCGTTGGTGACATCGTACTAGGTGGTCTACTTACGGGTTCAACTCCCGATACGAGATCTATCTGAAACTTGATTTCCCTTCTCGGTGGCAATCCCGAAACTGGTTCAAACACATCCACAGACTCTCTTGCAACATAAACTTGCTTCAACTCTGCTTCCGTTCTCATAGCACCTAATAAAGCATAAGCATTTCCGTTCGAACTCCTCACTGAGCAAATAACTCGGTTATGGCTATTAGGGTGCTTCAATGATATTTTCCCCTCTTGGAAAAATATCCTAGCATCATATCTATCTAACCAATCCATACCTAATATGATCCTGAAACCCATGAAGTCAAAAATATATAAACTGCATGCAAACATATGACCTAACAAATCAAGTTCTAGCTGGTCATATCTCATTCCCATAGTTTCGTACCCTCTTATAGAATTCAGAACCCTTAAAGGAGTAATAAGGTATAAAGGTTCCAGACATAAGCAATTAACCAGATGCTGAGATATACAACAGTCTGACGCACCAATATCAAATAGTATCCGAACCAGAGTACTACGAATCATAAGCATACCTTCCATCATAGCTTTTCCTTTCTTAGCAGCCATTGGTCTCGAGGATGATGGCTCCAACGCAAAGACTTTTCCCTTTCCAGCTTTATCAGCCTCAGGACACTTGTCCTTCAAATGCCCTATCTGGCCACATTTGTAGCACTTCACATTCGGTCTCACTGCAACTGTTCTTCCATCACCCCAGCGACACTCATTAGCATAGTGCCACTTCTTGTCACACTTGCAACAAACAATTTTAGCCTTGCTCTTCTTAGCCGTTACCCCCGACTGGGAACCTCTCTTCTTGAAGAATTTCCTCTTCTTACCCTAAAAATTCTGAATCTCAACCGGTTTACTTTTTCCAAAAGTAGAAAGCATCTCTTCTTTTCGAATAGCCATCTCAACAACATCTGAATGACAGTATCCACAGTAGCATATCCATAATGGGACAGCTTATCAAACTCTATAGCGTACTCAAACACCGATCCATCCCCTAGACTAAATATGCAAATTTCCTAAGCAATGCTGACTTGGCAACCTCTGATAAAATCTTTCTTTGAACCTCCTTTGAAATTCAGCCTAAATTAGGTCTTCCTCTAGATCTCCTATAGTAACTCCGTTACACCAAAACAATACTGCTACCTACAATTGCCTAGAAGCAAGTCTCCTCTTTTGCATATCCGTCAAGCCAAGATCTGCAAATATCCTTTCACAATGCAATAGCCAATTCTCCACTCCTACTGCATCCTCGGTTCCCAGAAAAGGCTTTTTTCCAAGGCTAGTGTAATCTCTGCTTATCTTGGAAAATATTGCCAATTGGGGCCATCGGATTAGCTCCTCTAGAATTCCCTACAGCCACTCCAGCAGCTGCTCCAGCTTGTATCATATTCACGAAGAACTGATACGTTATCCCCATATCAACCGGCGGGATCTCAGCACCAACATTAGCATTTGCATTTGGGTTTGCAAGTACCTGTCCACCCTGGTTGCTCCTAGTATTGGGTCGAACATTTCTATGTGTTGCGGTGCGTACCACCTTTATTCACTCTTCCATTTCCTGCCTCCATATCTTACTTCTCTACTACCTGAAATCCAATCTTGGTAAGATATAGATGAACGGTCTAAGAAAGTGGGGAATACGTACTTAGGTTTTATAGCAAAGTACACATACGTTACTATAACGATTACCCAAGCCCAACCATATTTTAGATTCATTAGATTATGCTTTAAAAATATTTTAAGGTTTAAATTCCTTTTAAGCACATAAATCATGCTCTGATACCAACTTGTAACATCCCGCATTTTGAGGCCTAAACTGCTACTGATGCTGCAGTCATCCGTAGTTGTTATTTCTTCATGACCGAATGCGGCAAAGTTAATGTTGATACATTGGAACACAAGAATATGAAGGAAAAAAATTTCCAATAAACAAAATTTTCATTTTAAGTAAATCACAATTTAAGATTTAATTACATAATTCCAAACGTTAACCATGTTCAGATCACATATACATGTACAAAATACTATAAGAGTGACATATGAAGATGTTCCCTTATGATGATCAATGAACTAATAAATACGAGCTTTACATTTCTTAGTACATCATAGTGGAATACACAAAATAGCTCCTATGTAGCTAATACTGCCTTCTGCACGTCTCTAGAAGCCTATTCGTCCAAAAATCTGAAAGTCTCCCACTCTCAGACTACTCAAATTAATTTTTTAGTACCCGGGAGTTTGTGGAGAAACACAAACTTCGAGTCGGACAAAAATTTTGGTATGAATAATCCCTTATCATCTCTTATCATAAATAGATAGCTGCTGAGACCACGCTGCTTAGCGGAATGGGTTTTCCCCTCACTAGTATCCAAACAAAACATTCAAATCATTTATTATGCTCCTGCACCCAAAATGATTAGTCTTAACATAATATGAAATAAAGCCATAAATCGTATATATTAGATATCCCATCAACCTACTCATTAAATATCCCATCTAAAAGCAATTTATTAGATTTTCCAACTAAAATCAATTTATTAAAGTTCCCCTCTAAAACCTTTAGAAATGACCATCCATCAAAAATTTAATAGGACTATCCGTCCCAAATTCATCCAAAATAAATGCAGATTATCCACCCTACATTGTTTTATAAAAGTAGGTGTGGGCTATCCACTGCACACCCCATAGTTTTCCTAGGATGGCTATAAACCCTTATGTGCCAAATTCGAAGGCTAACCACCTTTGTCAAAACATTCTTTACTTTGAAATTTCAGATCGGCTATCCACCGCACATTCCATGGTTTTTATAGGTTAACCAAGAACCCATCACTTGGCCAATTAAAATATCATGATCCCCGTGATTATTTATAGAAATTCATGATCCTCATGATTACTTATTTTCCCCAGGTACCCATCTGTTTAACCTATTCCCATAGGTAGCCCCAATTAGGTTAAATTAAATAAAAACATATTGTAGCCCCAATGTATATTTTCAAAAGCATATTTATGTTTATAACCCCAAACTATGTATAGAAAACATTAAACCCACCCCGGTGTCCCCAAGGTTTTATAGCATTCATTTTATATAAGGATCCCCCATACATATTCATACAAAGATAAGTATTTTATGCTATAACCCTTTGAAGTAACCCCTTTGACTTAGCAAAGTTTTACTGAAGAAAAATGGCTAAAAACAGCCCTTTAAAACACTTCAAATGAAATCCAATTTAAAAGCAAATAAACATCCAAAGTTAGCCCCTTCGGAAACCTTTCTTTTGAAAGCATCACAAAATCATATCTTTTGCCCTTGTCGAAAGGTCCTACCTTTCGACCTTGTTAGAAGGTTTCTTTTCGACCTAGTCGAAAGCCTGGAGTATCCCCTTAAAAAACCATTTATAAACCTTTCGAAAGAAATGAAACTCAAAAACTTTCGTAATCATTGAAGGTAACCCCTTCAAAACCTTTCGAAATCAAACCTTTTGAAATCAAAACCTTTCGAAATCAAACCTTTCGAAATCAAAACCTTTCGAAGTCATTCAAAAAAATGAAGTGTTGGTGTTGGAACCAACCCTTTGAAAGTATACTTCTGACCTTGTCGGAAGGTTTATCCTTCAACTTTGTCGAAAGGTATTCAAAACTTTATGGAAAGCAGTTAAAAAATTAACTCTTGAAGGTTTTGACTTTTGATGGTCCACTTCGTGGCCCTTATTGAGTATATAAAACTTAGTCTTTTTACAAAAATTCATATAATCGAGGGATCCCCCTTCGTCTCAGTTGAAAGCAAGTTTTATTTCCATTTGAAAGCAAAGGAAGCAGCACCCCGACGCTTCAACCCTCTTTCCTTTATCACCATGTCTACCTTTCGACTTAGACGAAGGGATAAAAGCAATTTATGTAGTCGGAGGGAACATCTGGGCCTACTGAAGTGATGTTTTATCTTGCTTGTCTAATTGTGATTGTTCAAGGGGCTTCCACCTATGCTTTCAAATAATAAAAAATATACCAAAGTCAACTTTTTTCTTAAAATGCTATACTTCTTCCCTAAATCAATTTTTGAAAGCAATTTTCTTACGGCCTTCGCCAAGGCGGAAGCAATATTGTAGTTTAGCCCTTAGGATTAATTAATTTAATTACCTTAGTTAACCACTAAGGAAAAATCTTCAAAAATCACCAAAAATCTTATAAATCATATACTTCAACATATTAAAATTTCAAAGCATATGAAGATCAAAACAACTCGAAATTTAACCAAAACCGAATAAAACGTGTTAATTAGCCCATTAACATTTTAAAACACCTAAGTGTTATCCAAACAAAGGTTCAAATGGTTATATCCTAACCAAAATCATAAACAAGAATTTGGTATAACCCGTAAACGATCCAAATACGAAAAATGATGTGATAAACATTATTATTCACCTTGATTAGTTAATTGGAGAATGAGATAATTTCCTAGGTTTAATTCCTTAGATTTTTCTTCAATTTATTGCTCTTCCTCAAGCTTTTAATGACCGGCCGAAAGTTGGTGAGGAGTTATGAATGAGAGAGTGAAAACTTATTAAGGTGGAAGAAGAAATTTATGCGAAGAAATATAGCCTCATTTTCAAGTTTACCCCTAAGGAAATTCCTCCTTCTTAATTTAGTTAAGTCTTATTTTAGTTCATACATTAAGACATGGCCATTGGATCTATTAATCTCATCTCCCTAATTATTTACATTATTCTATTTAATTTATCCAATTAAATATCCCCTACAATGTTAATTAAAATTCAGGGGCATTACACTACCCCTAGCAGACACACCTCTTTGTATTACTATATTGATGTTGGCTCGATCGGTGCACCTTAATTTGATTTGATTTTGGGGTGTTAGACGCGGTGGGCAGTCGTGGCTACAACGCGTTACCACCCGCACTGAGGATAAAGAAACCTACCCGGTGGACTAGCGAACTACAAGTCCTACGACATAGGAGCGAGATTCTCTAAAAAGCCAAGGTCGTGGGTGGCCAAGAGGGCCCACTTGGAGACTTAGGATCTCAACAGGCGAGCGAAGTGAGCGGGGACAACCGGGAGACCCAAAATGGTAGTATCCTACCTAGGCCATTGCCTCATGTGCCTTTTCATACTCTTTATTCATGGCCACTACGATTTTGTTTAAGTATGGTACCTATAGGGGACTCACTGGCTACCGAAGTTACTGGTTGTGTTACAGGACCTGCATAGACTACCTGCTTCAAAATATGTTAAGGGGGATCAACGTAAAGCCTTAACGCTAAGAAAAATATTGACTTTACTGATTAAACATTACATATATATTATGTATCTTACTACATAGAGATAGTTTAACGGATCCTTAGGGGATGGAAAATTCTGTAACATCTCTTAAGTTACTGCACGCACGTATACACTGGATAAGAGATGTAAAATCATGTAAACATCTCTGAAGCCGTCACACTCATATTTATTTTCTATTGATTTAACTTACATAAGAACTTTTAATTCTAACTCGATTGTTTTGTCTTTTCATTATGCTTGGGTCAGCCTGATTTTTTCTATGTTTAAAGACATTATTTCTGAAGGATGAAGATGGAGTTTGGTATATTATATTATTAGCATTATTCTGCTGCATCATTTTGTATGTTATTGATTGTACTTTGATTGTGTTGTAAATTTATGTAATCAAATGTTTGTTGTAGAACAGCTTCACGAAAAATTTATTTGATTATTATATTTTGTCGTTCTGCTGCAAGATTATGTGTTTTGTTTCCTTTCTTTCCTCTCGTTTTTTTATTAAACCTCATTGGAAATCCTCTGTTTTGAATGGTTTGAGTTAGATATGTGTGGTTTATTGTCGATTTAGACCATCTAAAAAGGTGGGTTGTCATAGTTGGTATCAAAACTTTAGTTTAGAGATACATTAGCCTATTTGGGGTAAACTCATTAGAGATAGGATAACTAAAACCCTAGAATGAGTTTGAGAGTATATATACGAGAGAGTGTATTGATTAGTATTATAGAAATGTTTTGTATTGTGTTAAGTTGTTCTGTTGAGTATTTATAAATTCTGGTCGGTACATGAGACGCTATGGCATCGATAGGGATTTCTAAACACTTAATAGGGCGAACTGACACAATATTATTTTAAAAATAGTGTAATGCCCCACCTCGAGACCCACATTAATAAAGAGAATTACATAGTAATTCTGTCTGCTAATGCGGAGAGTGTGGCTGGTTCAGGGCGACCATCATACTCTTGTATTAGATAAGAGCTAAGTATGTCGGATTTTGCACTTATTTTTTTCATTTTATTACGAGTATTCGACATACTTAATTCCTTTCTAAAACACTGCTGTGGTGGCTACAAGATCGATTCAGAAACAAAATTATGATAACGATACAATCTCAAGTCATAGAACAGCAACACAAATACACAGGTCCAAAAGCTAACCTGCAACTCGCTCTGACCCGAGTAATAAATACACGTGTTAGGCTAACTAGAACTTGATATTAGTAAAAGATAAAGGAATAAAAGTGCATAAGGGAAACATCCCTTTAAAGATAAAGGAATGATATAAGAAAGTCTATTTATACAACTAAGAATAGGTATTCCACAGAGGCTCAAAGTTAATCACTTGATAAGGTTTAACATAGCATAAAGGTTTCACATTCAAGGGTTATACAATGTAAATGAACATAAGCAACATATAAGCCATCTGTGAAATCATCAAAATATCTAAATCAAAACTCATGAAACTCGATAAGAGTTTATAATCCCAATATCGAAATCACCATAAAACACATATATACATATAAGCCTTTCTCTAACTCAAGGCTATAAGTAAATTCACCTTCTCAAAATGTTGAATCGAAATCAAAAACTCATAAAATTCCCTGGATTGGCCAAATCCCATTTGCATGCCGAAGCGAAGCCGCATGTGCCATCCCCCCGGTACTATATATATATTAGGTACCCCTCCCAGAAGACTAAAGTCGTAAATCTCAGACGCCGAATTTGTAATCCCAGATGGCCTAAAGGTTTATAGTAGTGGAAATCCCAGAATGTGTCACAACTCACAGATAGGAACTCGAAAAGTGTTAACGTGCGTCCCATACCACACGTTCGCACTTAACGGTTTACTAGTCATTGCCAGATCAGAAAACAGAAATCATCATAAAATCTCAAAACTCAGAAACTCAAATTCGCCTCATCTCATCGGCAAGTAAAACATTACAACATGTTCTCATAGATCATACTCCTAGAATAATAGATCTCAAACCACAACCTGCCAAATATGGGCCTTCCTAGATAATTCCTAAAGATATGAATTATAATCTCAAAAACTCACCATAAATTGGCTAAATAACTCAGAAATCAATTACCTACATAGTTTCGATCGTATAAGTCTGGAGTTAACCAATAAAGTAAACTCACGTGTCCCATACCATGGGTTTTACTACGTTTAATTATCTTTCTCATACGTCCGAATAGTGTAAAAATAATGTATATTATTTATAAAATAATTTACTTGAGAAAACGGGATCTTAAAAATAATTTTATGAAATCATTTTGAAGACATTTTATTGAAAATTTGCTTGAATATATCTAAATACCTTGAAATAATTTAATAATAATATAAAAATGTTTAATAAAGATTTCAAAAACCCAACTATTTAAGAAATTTTCTTAAAATTTATTTGGAAGAAATAGTGCTTGAGAATCAAGAAAACGTTGGAAATACACCCAATCGATATTCAAATATAAATCAAATTTAAATTCAACATTTTAAATTCCAAATTCCTCCAAATCTTGGCTAACCCATTGATGGATATCATAGCCCATAACCATCATCAAAAACATCTCAAAATTGCAAAGGAATTAGGACCAAAATCATAGCAAAAACGACAAAGTGCTGCGAAAAGTGTAAAAACAATGGCCACAACTTCTCGTACCTAGGCCAACAGGAGCCAACCCAGGCTAATGGCCAGGTCGACCTGGAGACTACTGGGTCGCCTACCTGTCGACCCAGGTTATGGAGTTTATTTCCCTGGGTGATTCCTGCTTCTTATTGAACTACGAAATAATATTTCACATAGTAAACAAATGAACTAAGGACTAAAATTTGACATGAAACAAGTTTAAAAACAAAACAACACTTCGCAAAAGATCCAGCAGCAGTTCAAGCGAAAATCAAAGAGTTACGGATGCTCAAAGTAGCAACCAGAAACTAGAAAGCAGGGAAACAAGAAACAGAGAATAAAATGTAGACAGTAACTATTTCTGAGCAATTTTCTTTACAGGCAAAGCTTGATTTATAGCAATTGTGAGTTTTGAACTCACCTCAATGATTTAACAAGTGTTTGGGTGATTTCAAAATGAAGTTGGAAGCTTTTGGTGGAGAAACGACAGAACAAATAGAATTTGTTACAGAAAATTCATATCTAATTCAAGATTTTTGACGAGATAGATTTAGTATTGGTGGAGATCACCTTTTATAATCTTGGTTTGGTGATATTTCTCTTTGAATTTGTAGCAAATTTTGAGTGGAAATTGAATTTAACATGTAGTAGCCAAGGATTTCTATTTTCTTTTACTATGAATGTTTTTTGGAGAAGATGGTGGAATGAAAGTTACGTACCTGCTATTTCCTTCTCATCAAAGTCTCCAGATTAGTCAAATGGGTGCAAATATTAACCCAATAAGCCCAAACCAAATTTTTACTTAGTGAAATTACAAAGAGATATATATTTATAACCTATATTATCAATATATATACCGGTTTTCTCATTTTAAGCCAAGTAAAATATATACAACCCATTTGCATGAAAATAAAATTGTTATTCTAACTAAATAAAATTAATTTCAATAATAAAATGTTATTTTTTATAAATAAAACCTTATATTTATCTATATTTCATAATTTACACAATTTTATTATAAAACACTATTTTCACTCCAACAATTGTACAAAAATTGTTTTCTTATCAATTAAATTACTATAATTCATTTTAACACTTCTAATCATCAAAATATTATTTTCAAATAGTATTTCATCTTTTATTTTAGTAAAAACCATAATATCTTCATATTTCTCATTTTAAATTCAATAAAGGATTAATATTAATAATGCTTTCCAACATTGTTGCATTTACCCAAATAATATTGCAATTTGATTATTTTCTACTCAAATTTTCAAAATAAAGTTTTTAGAACTTTATTTCCATTACATTAGATTTATTTCAACAATTTAACGTTGAAATACATCACCTAATTAAATTATTAGCTCGAACTAATAAAAACCAAATATTTCAATTTATTTAAACCAAATACTTGTCTAATCCATATTTTATTCCCAATTAAACAAAATAAACTTCCAAACTTTATTTTTTCCCATTTTAATTACAAAATTTATTGTTTATTCCAAATAAAAATTTTAAAATCTCCAATTAAATTTTAATTTACAATATTAAATTATAACCTCCGTTATAATTTAAATATGTATATATATATGTAATCTCCAAACCAGGTTTGTTATAAATAGGTAAACGAAATAATTTGACTAGTATTATATTTTGTGTATATATATATGTATGTATGTATATATAATTTTCATAAATTGATTTTGTTATTTTGTTGTGTTGATTATTAGGAAATTATAATGTTTAATTATTGTCATTTATTATTTGGTTAGTCATGTTTTTTCAGAACTATTAACTAATGTATGTTATAAGAAAATGTAATTTTATAAATATGGTTGGTGATTTACCAATAAAATGAATTTAATTGGAAATTTGAGAACTTAAGTTTCAGAATTTTGAAATTGGTTTTCAATGATATTGGAATATAATATTAGTATTATTTGGAAGCATTTGCAAATAGAAATGTCTTCAAAATGTTTTCAAAAAGGCACTTGAAAGAAATGTTTTCAAAGAATTTTTGAAAGGAAACAAATTCTGTACTCCCTTCTTTTGTCGTTGAAAAATAATTTCGTTGATGACCGTGACATCATCGACTTTCATTTTCGAGTTTCAAAGTGGGAAGACCAATATAGTAGCTTTGCTAGATAGTTGTTTGGTGAAACAAATTTTAATTTTTTAATGTTTAAAGATTTGATATATATATATATATATATATATATATATATATATATAAGTATATATTATTTCTAAGTGATTAGAAATGAACCCGGTATTTGAATTCTTAAGTTTCTGTTAATTAATGATTTTCAGTTATAGAAATAAAGTGAAATTTTAAATAGTTGAAAACTTTCAAAATGAGAAAAAAGAAAATAAGAGATGAGTATTTAATAACCATAAAGAAATTGGAGATTTATCACTTGTAAACTAAAGGATAATGAAAATTAAGAAGATGTAAATTGTTGAACATTTTTCTTAACTAAAATGAATAAGATAAATTTGTATAACATTCAATTACATTTTAAAACTTATATAAAACTTAACAATAATGTATAAAAAGTTGAAATATTAGAAAAAATGAATATGTAATAGAATATTATACAAGTAAACTCTTAAGTAACAAAAATGATTCAAAATGAATATATGTTTATAAATGAAAAAAAATAAGATGTTACAAGAAATGTTATAGACTTAAGTGAATGTTTTGAAATTCTTAATAATTAAATTGAATAGTAAAAAGTGAATACTATTTAAGTAAATGATTATAAACTTAAAGAAACTGTTGAAATGATTCATAACTAGTTTTAATATTAAGTGATACTATATATGAAGAAGTAAATGAGAATAAAATAAAGTTAAGAAACTTAATATGAAATGATTCATGAACGAATATGAATATTAAATGGAAATCGAGTATATAAGTAAATAATAAATGTGAATTAAACTACAAAGAAACAAATGTAATACTTTAAGAATGGATTTATTGATGATTTCAAATATTGAACGGAAATTTTTTATGTAAATAAATGAATGAAAAATATTGACATTGTATAAATGAATGAAAATAAATGAAAGTAAATGATAGAAAAATTTAAACCAATAGAATGAACTTAAAAAATATTTAAAATTCATTGTTGTTTGGCTTATGGGATGTTTGAGAAATGATACTTCAATTTGTTTAAGGTTGTATGAATGGTCTATCAAGTAATTATCGAAGACGGTTGAGCGCAAGTTATACTTGGTTGTTTATTTGCCATCCTTGTACGATGAAAAGTGTCTAAACCTGGACAAAACATTTGTCTTGATTGCGATGGATGTATGATGAATTCTTTTGTTGTATATGATGGTTGTACTATTTTGTTTGCATAAGACTATTGTTATGTTGTGTTGTTTGTATTATTAATTGAAACATCTGATATATTTCTCATTTTACATATTCTAACTCTTTTGCATTATGTGAGTCAAATACAGGTTTATGGAAGCAATAGCTACTACTTTTGGTTTTCATAAATAAAGTTTGTTTACCCGACAAATAGGTACGTTTTTGGATTATGGTTTTTGGAACGGTATTTTATTGTTTTTCCCATGATTTGGGATATTTTATTATTGAGATATTGTTTATATAAATATTGTGATTGTTGATATTATTATTTTCCGGACCTAACCGTGCAAAAGAGACTCTGTCAAAATTTTCCGTAAATTTAGGACATAGATTTTTTTTGTAGAAGTCGAGTCATTTTCAAAATTTTGTTAAACCTAAATACGTAAGTTTAATTGTTTGTAAATTGAATATTTTGAATAACACATACCAAACCTCTTGATTTTTTGTTGTTTCTTTTCGAGGACAAAAAGTCTTGAGACAGGGATATTATAACGACCCGTATTTTTGATAATTAAAAATATAAAGTTAAATAAGATATTTGAAATTTAAATTATAACGACTGGTTTTATTTTAGTTGTAATATAACGCTGAAGCTAATTTATAATTTAAATCCTAGATTTAGCATGGAATATTTAATATTAAAAGATTACTAATTTCTGTGTAATCAGAAATGATAAGAATTATTAAATTTTAATTTAGGATTTAAAAGTGATTAAATCAATTTAATAATAATTTATTTAATTAACGTGTAAAATTAGCCTTTTGGGCACTGTCTCGGATTTTGATGAATCTAGTCTCATCGGATCCGTAATTGTGAATTATTATAGAATTTCAAGTTTCGTAGCGATCGGACTTATCATTTGATCATGCGAGCTCAAAACACGTAAAAATCAGTTAACAAAATTTAAATGAATATAATCTGATTTTAAAATCTAAATTCTATATATAATGGAATTAGGGTTTGAAATTTGTTCCATTGAGTTTATAAATACCGAAAACATATATTTTGATATATTGGATGACATAATTTCGTTTCGGGAATGAAACGGGCTTTTTGGGTCATTGTTATTATTTCGACCCAATATGATCTGTTATAAACCCTTGCAGCTTCTTATTTTCATTGCCTGTGCTTACAATATCTATTTATATGTTCCATTACCTGTTTCCTTCTCTATAGCAGACACTCAAACCCTAATTGCAAATTCAAAATCAAATTGAAAATTCAAACTCTTCAAACAACGTCAAATTATATATCGTTGGAAAGCTCTCGACGAACGCAATCTCTCTCTCTCTCTCTCTCTCTCTCTCTCTGCAATTCCTTTTTCGATTAGAGGCTCTGTTTGTCCAGAAATCGACAATCATTCTTAGCCGTCTGTTGCTATGATTTTGGATTTAACGACGGATCGTCAACCAATGGACGATCGAGAGGTATAGGCTTGTAGAGGACGATCAATAGAGTAGATCTATGGTATTAGTTTGCATGGCAAGTTACCAAAATCGCTAGAAATAACACTAAAAGGCGGTGGTGGACTGATGATGGTGGTGTTTGGAGTTGGACGCGTGGCCATGTGGGATTGCGGCGCGGGCCAAGAGGAGTGGCGTGACGTGGTCAAATCACGGTGGTGGCACTTGTAGGTGGCACGACAGGAGGTTTGTTAGTGGTGGTCGTGGGTTCTTGATTGAGGCTGAAGTGGGTTAGGGCACGAGCTTGGGTTGAGGAGGGTAGATTTTGCCCTTTGTTTTAATTTAAATTTAATTTTAATATCTTCTAACATTAATAACTTTTGCATACGAGCTCGGATTCACGTGCAGTTTTCTCCATTGCAATCGTATCGAAATTTCGGACAATATGGAGCTTGTTTGCTTTGATTTTGAGATTGTTCAAATTTTGGGATTTATTTGGATTTTAAATCGACTAGAAATCAAAGGTGAGTGATTTAACCCACTCACGCAATGCTGAATTTTTTTATTAGTTAAATTATATTTATGAAGTGATAAGAAATTTATTGGCTACTGTTTTGTAGTTTAAATTGACAACTGAATTTTATATTGAGTTAAATTTCAATTTGATTGCTTGTTAAACACCGACAATCAATGATTTGAAACTGTTGTGATATGTTGATTGAATTCGATGTTGATTGTTATTATATGCCTATTAATTAAAGTTGGATGCATGGTTGTTTATTTATTTTTGAATAAATCTCCGTTATTATCCTATTATTTATTTGACATCCTATAAATTGTCAGTTGAAATATTTCGAATAAACTAAAAAATAGGTTGAAATGATATATACCTATGTCAAATAATTTTGGGTTGAGATGATATATATCCAACCCATGTAATTAGAATTGAATTAACTGATCACTTGGCCATAGGGTAAAAAATTATATACGGACAACGGATTTGTTAAATTAATGGTTTTAAAAATCATGAATTTGGATTTTGATTAAATGACATTATTTTAAAGTAAATAAATTGTGGATTTATATTAATTGAATTATTTCTATTTTGAGCTTTGAACTATGAAATTGAAATGGATTAAAAGAAATTGCTTTAATGAATCGAATTGGAAATGTGAAGTTATAATCGATATATGACTTTAATTTCGAAATTTTAATTATTTTAGGGATTTGTATCTTAAAAATTGAACAATGAGGTTAATTTGATTTAAGCGATTTAAATCAGTAAATTAAAATTAGAATCAAATTTGACGATAAAAATATATTCGAAAATTGAAGTTATTTCGAATTGAAGTTATTTCGAATTGAAATTGAATCAAGTGGATTTGAAACTAAATTGAAATTGAGTCAATTAAATTGAAAGATTGAAAATTGAGTTTGTTGATTCATAATTTGAACATGGGTTCCAGAATGGTGGAAATGGAAAGAAACTATTTGATTTGGTATTATTTTCGAAAATAAATTATTTTAAAACAAACTGTTTAAAATCTATTTTTTTAATATTCAAATTATTTTGATTTTCCAAACTATTTTACTATATAAACTATTTTCAATACTCAAACCCTTTTTATATCAAACTATTTAAACTATTAAAACTATTCAAACTATTTTCTAAATTTTCAAACTATGCAAGATTAAGATGTTTGTGTTTAAATCGTTGATTTAAATGTGAATGTGGTTAAATGAGGTTATAACCTAAATTGTAACTTGAAATGGTATTTTCAAGTGAAAATGACATATTTTGGGTAAATATGATGATTTTGAAATGAAGGATATTTTGAATTGAATATGATTTTTGATATCAAATATAAACCGATTCTGAAACGTAAAAGAACCAACCAGTGTGAAAAATGACGGTTGGTTGTTAAAGAGACTGGGTCCTCTCATTGGCATGCTCATTGTTAATATTGGAACCACTTTAACAACTATGTACATGGTGGATGATCCAGAATGAAGTCATTGAATTAGGTGAACGATTGCTGGATTTGCAGAAAGTGAACGATGATGGATAACCCCGGCTCTTGTGCCAATTTGAAATGACTAAAATATGATGGCATATTAGGGCCAAGTGGCCTAACTACCCCTAGCGGACACACCTCTTCGTATTACTATATTGATGTTGGCTCAATCGATGCACCTTGATTTGATTTGATTTTGGGGGTGTTGGACTCGGTGTGCGGTCATAGCTACGATGCGTTACCACCAGCCCTGTGACCCGAACAGGTAGTATCCTACCTTGGCATTGCCTTACGTGCCTTGTCATACTCTTTATCCTTATTCGCAGCCACTACGATTTTGTTTTAGTATGGTACCTATCGGGGACTCACTAGCTACCGACGTTACTGGTTGTGTTACAGGACCTGCATAGACTACCTGCTTCAAAATATGTTAGGGGGATCAATGTAAACCCTTAATGCTAAAAAATATATTTACTTTATTGATTAGACATTACATATATAGTGTATCTTACTACATAGAGATAGTTTAATGGATCCTAAGAGGATGGAAAATCCCGTAACATCTCTTAAGTTATTGCACGCACGTATACACTAGATAGGAGATGTAAAATTCTGTAAACATCTCTGAAGCTATCACACTCATATTTATTTGCTGTTGATTTAACATACATAAGAACTTTTATTTCTGATTCGATTGTTTTGTCTTTCTACGCTAGGGTCAGCTTGAGTTTTCCTAGTGTTTGGAGACATTATTTCTAAAGGACGAAGACAGGGTTTGGTATACTATATTAAAAGTATTATTCCACGGTATCATTTTGGTATGTTTTTTATCGTACTCCGATTATGTTGTAAATTTAATAATCAAATATTATAAAGCAGCTTAATGAACTGTTTATTTGATTATTATATTTTGTCATTCCTCTACAAGCTTCTTTTTTTTGTTTCCTTTCTTTCTTCTTACTTTCTTATTATACCCCATTGACAATCCTCCCTTTTGAATGGTTTGAGTTAGACACGTGTGGTTTATTGCCGATTTAAACCGTCCAAAAAGGTGGATCGTCACAGTTGTCTACCATCCCTTTTGAATAAACTCTAACAGTGATAGTCTAAAATAAGGGAATTTCTTACACTATTCCTACGAAAAATGTTGGGCGTAAGAAATACGTAAAAATCTCCGACGCATTCTCTACGCCCTTTATATTTTTCAAGACGTAGAAAAGGCATAGGACATTTCCTACATTCCCTAAGTTATTTGAAGGGCATGGGTAGGGCTGTCAAAGATACCCAAAAATTATGAAATCCATCCGTATCCATATCCGAAATATGAAAAATTGTCCAATATTCGAAAAAGGGTATGGATACGTATATTGCCGTATATGATAATTATCCGTCCAGTTTTTATCAAGATTATTGTAATTTTTCATGTATTTTAGTACATAAAATGATTGTCGTTTACTATTTTATCCAGGTATAAAAAATATTTTATATATAAAAATCAAATTTTACCAATTAAAATTATTTTTTCTTAGTGTATTTACTACTTTTTTATATATTTAGTACATAAATAGATTTATAATAAATCAAAATTTATATTTATTGGTTGTGAACTGATCGAGGAATATCCGACATTCGTCTGCATCCGCTGATACAAATATCTGATATTCGAAAATGATTTCGGATATGGATACAGATATGACACTATCCATATTCGAAAGTACATACCAAGCCGTGAATACGCCTGAAAAGGCATGGGAAAGACGAAAAAAATTTCTGCACTCTTTCTACATCCTTGTGACCATTTAGATCCCTCTCTACTTTTCATTTTCTATTAAATTCAATTGAAATAACGCGGTCCAGTCTCAACATTGCGGCTCACCGTGGTAGCTCCACTATTACCGCTACTAGTATATTTGATATTAACATTCTAACAGTTGGTAATTTTTTATGTTACAAGCTTAGAGGCATATAAAGTCAAAATTAAAATCCAAAACAATCCTCACTCCATAGATCACCCAAAATCAAAATCAAAATCCAGGACAAATCCACCGTAGAACTACTTCTCCTCCATCGTGGAAACTATCCTCCCCCCACCTCAACTCCACCATCTCTCTCGCTCGAGCCCACCGCATCCTGTCATCTTCACCGGCCACCACCGCTTTACCCTTCATTCACCCATACCACAACATCGCAACATACTCGTGAAGTATGGTCTGACCACGGCACCTTCAGATCTAAATTTCTCCCAACCCTTTATCGAGATCTAGACGATTCTGTGGTGGAGAAGAAGATGAACATGGCTTTTTTGTTGAGGATTTTGCGGTTCGAGATGAATTTGATGGCGATGGCGATGAAGACAATGTTGTACTTCCGACTTCAAGGATCTATGGAATAGATTCTTTCAGACAATAGTTCAACCCACCATGTACAAACGGGTTACCGAACTATCGACTTTTAGGATTCAATGAAGCCCTAAAACAGTGAAATCGGATTCAAAGTTTGTACGACTTTGATCTGACCAAGAACACTTTAGCAACGATTTCTGATGATGCAATTTATATAGAATAGAATGAAGAGAAAGAAGAAACAAATCTGCAACGATTCAGCGTTTGCAGCACTTTCAGATGTTACAAAATATAGAATAACTGGAAGTGCAGCGATTAGCAACACTTCCCTGGCGTCGCAGATTTGTGCAAGAGGAAGAAGAAGAAGAGCGTTGGAAAAAACTGTTTTTTAAGACATGTTCTGGGCGTTGCTATTTATAGTGGTGGAGAGGTGTTCATTCGCCATGTGTCACAACCGTTTGCAACGGTCGCGTCTATTCATTTTGTAATGGTTCACAACTGTTACAAACGGTTGCGTCCATTCATTTTGTAACGTTTCAGAAAACGATACAAATTTTCCGCCATCAGTTCAATTTAGAATTTTCGGTTCTGGGTTCTTAACGGGCTGAAATCTGGCCAGTTACTGTTCATATATTATCCAAACCATACTCAAACCCGACCCGGCCCGGCCTTCCTCGGTTCGATCGGACGGACGGCGGCGGCGCGCATGTGGTATTGCATGACTTCTCTCCTCACAACAAAGCAAACATCTGAGAGCCCCAAGGCCCCAACATCCACATGAGAAAACTATATTTATACAAATATAGTCTTCATTCTTCTAGCATGTGGGTCTTTCTTCTTTTCTTCTTTCTCTTCCAAACAAAAAACCCAAAGCCCCCAAAGCAAGTTTGAAAATTTTACAACAATCTTCCCTAATTTTCAAAATAAATAAATAGAACGGCTGCATCAATAGAGTGACTTCCTACATACCCAAGTGGGATCAAGCCTATGTAGTTCTATGATCAAGTTTTGCATCATCGTGAAAACTGACACATAAATAAAAAGTATCTTTTGGATTTGAACCTTTACTTAGTGTAAACCATTCAAAGCCTTATCGAGATTCTATGGTGAATGAATCTTGAACCAAGTATCCCTAATGATAAAACCAGACCAATCACACATATTGATTTCCTTAGGTAAAGTGTTCTGTATTGCTCAGCATGTTAATGGCCATGTGCTTAAATCCTGGTTCATGAGTCAACTTAGAAAGCAGTCTTACTTTCCTATGAAACGGTCTGATTTCCATACTCATATAGGTAAGTCTCTTAAGGTGTTTCTGCGATACACCTTTTAAGGTTTCTAGACTTATTAAGGATATATATTCATCCTTTGTTCTTGCAGAATCCAACACTAAATATTAAGTGATTATCAATTTAGTGTTCCATAATCATTCTCTTAACTTTATGGTACCCATTGAACTTTGTCTATCCATTTTAAGACATAAGTTGGGTTTCTATTAAGGATGAGCAACCTTCATTCACAGACCATAGTCCCATTTCTTGTGACTTTATTGAAACCATTGCCTTTGGAAGACTCTTTGTAAGTGGGTCGGCCAAGTTTTTCTTCGTTTCCATGTAGTCAACAGTTATAACTCCTCTTTTGAGTAACTGTCTCACCATTTGATGTCTTAGACTCACATGTCTAGACTTTCCATTATATGTCTTTTAGACATATTGTATATCGTTGCTTGATTGTCACAGTTAATCAAGACTGCTGGAGATGGCTTCTTCCATAAAGGGATTTCCATTAATAAACTCCTAAGCCATTCCGCTTCTTTACAAGCATCTGCTAATACAATCAATTCTGACAACATTGTTGAGTCAGAAATACAGGTCTGCTTCTTGCAAGCCCAAGACACAGCAGCGCCTCCTAATGTAAAGACCCATTCCAGTCGTAGACTTAGATTTGGATTCTGCATTGTTTCAGGTTGCATCACTATATCCTTCTATTATAGCATGATATTCTTTATAAGATAAACCATATTCAATAGTTCTTTTCAAATAAGCTAAAACTGAAATAGCTTTCCAATGTTCGAAACCTGGATTACTTGTAAATCGACACAATATGCTTATAGCATGTGCGATGTCTGGTCTAGTGCAATGCATAGCATACATAAGACTCCCAATAAAACTGGAATACTCTAATTGAGAGATAGTATGTCCAGTGTTCTTTTCTAATTAAATACTAGGATCTAAAGGAGTTGGTGCTGGTTTTTCATTGTAATGACCATACTTTTGTAGGAATTTCTTTATGTAATGAGATTGAGTTAGTAATAACTCCCCCTCTTTCCTAATAATTTTAATTCCCAAAATTACATCAGCCACTCCTAGATCTTTCATATCGAATTTAGAAGACAGAAACTTTTTTAGTTTCATTCACACAGGATATATATGGAACCAAATATTAGCATGTCATCAACGTATAAGCATATTATAACAATACCGTTGTTATCCATTTGCTATAAATACATTTATCAGCATCATTAACAATGAATCCATATGACATTGCAACTTTATCAAACTTCTCATGCCATTGCATGTGAGCTTGCTTCAGGCCATAAAGAGATTTCACTAATTTGCAAAGTTTCTTTTCTTGTCCTGGGGTTTTGAAACCTTCAGGTTGTTCCATATATATCTCTTCTTCTAAATCTCCATTTAGAAAAGCAGTCTTTACATCCATTTGATGTATATCTAATTTATGAATTGATGCAAGTGCAATTAAATAGCGTATAGAAGATATGCGAGCAACTGGAGCATATGTATCAAAGTAATCTACTCCATGTCTTTGCTTATATCCCTTAGAAACTAGCTTTAAACTTATCAATGGATCCATTTGTATTCAACTTTTTCATGAATATCCGTTTACATCCTATAGGTTTAGCACCAGGAGGTAAATCAGTTAAAACCCATGTTTGGTTTGTCATTATGGAATTCATTTCATCATTGATAGCTTCTTTCCAGAAATTAGAATCTCTGGAACTCATAGCCTCAGAATAAGTTTTGGGATCGTCACCGATGTTCATTACATATTTAGTCTCATTAAGGACTTCGTCCTTACTGCCTTCTACAAGATATGTAATGAAGTCGGAACCATAGTCCTTCTCTATTCTCGCTGTTTTACTTCTCCGTTGTTCAGTACTATTATCTAGTACTGACACTTCCTTGTTGTTTTGAGCAGGAGCATGATCATCGTCATTGATATCATTAGTCATACTAGGTTCTGGACTAGATGATCTCAATGGGATCTCAACAGTTTGATTTTCAAAAAATTCTACATCTACAGATTCTATAACTTCTAGGGTGTCAAGAATAAGAAATTTATAAGTTATACTATTAAGTGAATATCCTATGAAAACGCATTTAAATGCTCTATTTCCTAACTTTGGTTGTTTAGGGTCTGGTTTTCTAACATATGCTAAGCAACCCCAAATTTTAAGTCTAGTTAGGTTAGATTTCCTATTAAACCATAATTCATAAGGGGAAATATTATTCTTTTTAAGTGGTACTCCATTTAAAATATAACATGCAGATAACATAGCATCACCCCATAGGTTATAAGGTAAATTAGAACTTATGAGCATGACATTAACCATTTCTACTAAAGTTCTATTCTTCCTTTCAGCAAATCCATTTTTTTGTGGTGTACATGGGGCAGTACATTGGTGAACTATACCTTGTTGTTTACAAAACAAGGTGAATTCATTTGAAAAATATTCACCACCACGATCCGAATGTAATATTTTAATTTTAACTCCTAATTGTGTTTCGACCTCTGCTTTGTAAATTTTGAATTTGTCAAAATCCTCATCTTTAGTTCTCATTAGATATACATATGCATATCTAGTATAATCATCAATGAATGTTATATAGTATTGGTTACCACCATAGGTGATATGACTTTTTAAGTCACCCGCATCACTATATACCAAATCAAGCAAATCAGTTTTCCTTTCTACGGATTTAAAGGATTTCCGGTGTATTTTTGCTTGAACACATATTTCACATTTAGAGATGGTATCGAAATTACAATCAGAAATTAATCCTAATTTATTCATATTTCTAATGGATTTATAATTAACATGTCCTAATCTACCATGCCATAAATTAATAGAATCAACAATATAAACATAAGATTTCTTTATTAGATTCAACTTAATCATGCAGTTACAAGAGTATCCCTGTCCAATGAATTTACCATTCTTAGACAACACTAGCTTATCAGACTCATACACCATCTTGAATCCTTCTTTGTTAAGAAGGTATCCATAAACCAAATTCTTACACATATCAGGTACATAAAATACATTGACTGATGTAAGAACTTTTCCAGAGGTGAGAGGAAGTTCTATAGTGCCTTTTCCTAGAACTTTTCTTGGAACCTTATTTGCTCCATTAACTTCGTCGGCTTCTCCTTTATTTTCTTCGTAACTCTTGAAAAGATTATGGTCTTTGCAAATGTGAATGGTTGCTCCAGTATCGAATCACCAATCATTATCATTGCCACTAACGGAGTTCACCTCTTGCACTACAGCCACAAGCAAGTCTTCGACCACATTCAATTTTTGTTGTTTCTTCCGCAGACGGCAGTCTCGGGCATAGTGGTCGGGCTTGTTACAAAAATAACAAGCACGTTTCTTTTTGTTGTTGGTTTTGGAATGATTTTTCCTCTTAAACTGTGTCTCATTCTTTGACTTTAATTTATCAGTAATTTCAACATTATTTGCCGTAGAATGGGACTCAGTTTACGGATTATCATCTAGATCACGTTTACGAGAGTCTTCTTCAATACGAAGACGACGCTGCAAACCGTCTAATTATAATCCATTTCCGTATGTTTCATTTTTTCTTATAATCATTCCAACTATGAGGAAGTCTAGAAATTATAACTCCAACAACAAAAGATTCAGGGAGATCAATTCCAGTATCTTTAAGTTGATTCACCAACAGTAAGATTTCGCTTACTTGTCCAATTATGGACTTATTGGTAACCATTTTGAAATTCATAAAATTAGAAATAAGAAACTTTTTATTACTTGCCTCGGATATGCAGTACTTATTCTCCAGGGCAGTCCATAGTGCCTTCGCTGTTTCCAGGGTCCTATGACCATTGTAGACCGGGGTAGATAGAGCATTCAGAATATGGCCTCTGCATAGGAAATCGTCATCTTTGTGCTTTGCACGTTTAGCCTTTAGAGCATCATCATCTTTATCAGTTTCCTCTGGGATTTCTTCCAAGTTATCTTCCAAAATGTAGAACAACTTGATGGTGATCAGGAAAAATTTCATCGTCTCTTGTCAACGAGTGAAATTGTCGCCATCAAAACGCTCCAATCGAGTTAGATGCTGATTCATAACTTGTAAAGCGCTCGAACCTTCCACGGTTGAAAATTATTGTTTAAAATTTGTTGGAGATTTGCGGTTTGAGACGAATTTGATGGCGATGGCGATGGCGATGGCGATGAAGACAATGTTGTACTTCCGACTTCAAGGATCTATGGAATAGATTCTTTCAGGCAATAGTTCAACAAACCAGGCACAAACGGGTTATCGAACTATCGACTTTCAGGATTCAATGAAGCCCTAAAATAGTGAAATTGGATTCAAAGTTTGTACGACTTTGATCTGACCAAGTATGTAACGTCCCGCCTTTTTGCACGATTTAAACAGACACACGTGCAAATTCAAACCATATGTAAGGGCGGATTGTTATGGGATAAATAAGAAAACAGAGAAAGAAACAGAATCTCACAGCGGAAGGATAAAATATAATAATCAAACATACAGTTCATAAATCTGTTTACAAAAACCTTTGATTTATTTATACAATACATATCAGAGTACACATACCATATAACAATGCAGCGGAACAATATGAGTGTAGTGAAACCATATTATCTATAGTAATAATAATAAAATCTTCGTCTTCTTCCTCCGGAAATAAAATCTTCAATCCTGAAACGCTCGGACTGACCCGAGCGAATTTGGAAAGACAAAAACACTCGAGTCAGAACTAAAAGATCTTATGTGAGTTACATTAACAGAAATAAATATGAGTGCAGCAACTCAAGAGATGCTCGGGATTTACATCTCCTAAGGATCCGTTAAACTATTTACTATGTAGTATATTGCGCTATTATAATAGTGTCTAATTGTAAAATAAACTTACTTTTAAATAGCGTTAAGGCTTTACATTTTCCACCTTAACACATTTATATATTCCCATAGTCTATACAGTACCGTAATCTCCCACGTACTGGGCGTCGTCAGAGGGCACTCCATAGGTATGGTACAAAACAAAATCGTATAAGGCGCGCTAGGGTAGGTGACACGGCACAACTAGGCAATGCCAGGGTAGATATACCAATTACGCTTCCGGGCCGATGGAAACGCGCAGTGCGCAGCTGCCGCCCACCTCGAACAAACTCCCCACATCAAAGAAATCAAAAGTGAAGGTGGCCACCGAAAATCCAAAGTCAGAGTATAGTATCGAAGGGAAGTGTCCGATCAGAGGTGCTACCTCATTAACCCGTCAATCGCTCCTGTTTTAGCCACCTTATGTCAACTCACGGGAGTTGGGTCCACGTATTTACCTTACAGGAAACGCCGCCACCAACCTACTTCATTCTGGAATCTCCACCGCGTACACGGTTAGTCAAAGTGGTTTTCGGTATCGACAGAGAGTATGTCCATATCCGATCCCAGTCTCTTTGCCAACCAATCGTTATTATAACACCGCGGTCATTTAAAAAAATAATTATTCTTTTAAAACCAAAATAAAATATCCATTTAAAACCCATCTTAAAACCCCAAATCGATACGATATCATTTTATTTTCCAATATATAATCTTTCCAAAACCATAGGGTTTTCCAAAATAAAATATTTAGAAATCAAAACTCTCGAATATAATATTTCCAAATCATACTACCTTGATAATCATAACTTTGAAACAAGTTTCCATCTCTTAAGTGGTTAAATATCAAACTACTTTTATAAAACAAAATAGCTTCTTTAGATTTCACAAATCAAATTCAAATATCGATTTAAACTTCCAAATACCATTTCAATTCTTATGTTCCAAAGCTTTAATTATTTCACCATTTCAAAAAAACGAACTCATTTAAAAATCCCATATATATTAAATTCAATTACTTATTATTTAGACTTGAAATCTTTACTTAATGAATTCAATATAATTTAAGAAAACCTTTAACTTCACATAACTGGAAAAAATCTTTCAATTTATTTTATATTCATTTAAATAAACCTGATATTCATTCATTTAAATCATTCTACACAAAAATCAAGTTATAAAATCATATCCTTTAAAAATTCTAACTTTTTATTAAATTTCCAATTTAACTTAATATTCATCTTCAAATCTTATTCTCTTTTAAGTCATTTAAAACTCCAGAAATTTAATTTTAAATAAATTCTTAATCGTATTGATCTCGAAAATCAACTAAATTTTATACTTCAAATCAAATTCATACAAAGCTTAAAAAAACTGAAAATTACTATATATATATATAAATAACCAAATCAAAATCCCATAAACCATATATATAGCTTTACAACACCATGAAAATCATTTCAAAAATAATTATATATATACCGCGGTGCCTGTATAAAATTTTCTACCCTATGGTCAAGTGATACGGATGTTTATCATTTCAATCCGCAATTTAAAAATAAAAACGCGGTTGTATATCATTTCAAACCGCAATCCCAAATGAAATGAAAATGCATGATGACTTGCAGTTTATACATTATAAATATAGCATCCATTCATCCAAATATCAATCATCAACCGTCATTTGCAATCATATCCAATTTCAAACAATCATCGATATAGAGCATATAAATTATACAGGTAATAAATAACAGGTATTAACTAACAGTTTATATTCAATAATAAATTTTATAACTGTTAATCTAGCGGTTTATATGCAAATAAAATTTTAATAACTGTTGAACTATATGCAATAAATAAAATAAATTAACAGTTAAATAAAATAAATGCGACTTAACAGAGATGATGAATAAAGCATGCCAACAGTCATAAATAAATTTCTACTCATATCAAAAATCAATTTAACAAACATAAGAAATTTTAGAAGTTGTGAGTGGGTTAAAACACTCACCTTTTGAATTTAAATCGAATTTAAATTCAATTTAAACTCAAAAATTCGATGGTCTCCTAATTGGTCCAAACCAGCGTCAACAGATCTGGAATTTAATTACGATCCTAACAAAAAAAATCTCGCGTGAATCGGACTATGTATGAGAAAGTTATTCGAAAATTTCGATTGAAACAAAAATTAAATAAAACAAAATTAACAAATATGCCCCATCACCATGCCACGTCACAGGCCACGTCCTTCTTCTCGAATTCGAGCATGCTACAGGACCAATAAAAAAAACGGACAGTACCAGCAGATTACGCTCTTCGAGAATTATGACATATAATTTTTCTGGAATTTTTAGAGGAGTTTGAAATATTTTTTTATTTTTTTATTTTTATTTTGGACTGTAATTGGATCTAGAAATTTTGCATCCATTGGAAGAGAAGAAGTTGAAGAAAAGAACACACAGAGAGAAATGAAGATAGATGGAGGCTAGGGTTCACACAGCCTATAAATAGACAAAGTGAAATAGGATTGGTGGGCACGAATCATAAACGCGCAAAACGGTTGTTGGCCCACCAGAATATTTTATATTAATAATTACGTTACGGATTAGTAAATAAATTAATTTCTTCCTCAGACATTTACATTGAATTTTAAACGTATTTACAAATGTAAATTTAGATGCTTCATTTATAAGTTTCAATATAAATTCACAATTTCATTAAATTCCAAATTCATAGATAAGTTTCCATTTTCAACTAGATTTCTAAATTACCGTAATAATTATCTTAGATTTTTATTCATTCTCAATAGATTTAACTATTGTAAATTGACTAAGTTTTCATACTATAAAAAATCCACATTTCTATGTATATATATAGATTTGAATTCCCTACTAAAATATTTTATTTATATTTCGTAATTACTTCCAATCCATTTTTTTTGGCATCGCACTGTTACTTAAATAAATAGCCTATGCCAACACTAATTATCATTAATTTGAAAACGGTTTACCAAATTTTGAATTTTATTAATAATTATTATTTATTACTTCATTGTTTATTCAAATTTAGACAATTTAAGATGTTTCTTAAATGCTGAGTACATTATTAACTTCAGCGTAAAACTTCAATTTTATTTTATCTACAAATTATAAATTAACTTTGCAGAAATCCTTTAGTTGACCTTTCATTTAATTATCCTATCTATTGGTATCCCATAGATGGGAATTCCTAAAACATCTCCGAATTCCAACTTTAATTTCAATCACATAAAATGTTCTATTCAGTTTCCAATAAATTCAATAAATTCAAATTACCATGTTCTAAATCCAAAAGAATCCATATATCCTTCCTTCCATTCTTTTAATCTAACTAATTATCATATTCTGAATAAAGTTTACGTTATTTCCACCTATAAGCTACAAATAACAACGAATGTTGCATTTGATTTAGATTCTAAATAAATTGATGGGTAATAATTAATAATTCTCACTATTGCCCGATTTATTCCCATTCATGCTTAAATTACCACCAAACAATCATTAAATTTACCTATCTTTTATTGATTGCATAAAATCTATTTGCCCTGAGTTAGTTACTGCATTTATCAAATTCCAATTTCGCAATCACCTTAAATACATAAATTGGTATTGCATTAACATTTAAATTTATTAGCTTATGTCAACACTATTAACATTAATTGCAATGTATTACCAATTTTAGTCACTACCCTAACTACTAACTCATATTAACCTACATTATTCCCAAGAATTTCATTGGTTTTTCTTATATTAAATTTATCAACCATATTAATTAAGGTTTTTTAAAAACAATTATTAAAATTCCCTTTAATATATACAACTTAGCAACCTATTAAGCATGGTATTATATTTCACGTAAATGTACATTTAATTACATTTATTACAATGTTATCCAAATAAATTGAATGATCTAAGTATATAACTCCTAATATCCACCCATCTTGCCTTAATCCAAAATAACATACAAATTAAACTACCCTTAATTTCAATTAACCCTATCATTACTTTTTATATTTCAAACAAATAAATTAATAATAGGTTAATTGAATCAGATTTACAATCCAACTTTAATTATTTGCAAATTTTGTCAGTTTGGACCACTTGGTAAATTCAGAATCCTTTAACAACTTCCTACATTAATTTATTTTTGAATAATTCCAAAATTTTCAATATTAATGTACAAATCCAATTTATCAAAAATTAAAACTTAAATTTCAAGGAATTTATTTATTTAGGTTTAGATCCCGTTATTCACTAAAATTGGTTGGTATTTATTTCATTCGCCTCTTTAATTGTACGTAAATTTCTCATAAATACACCTAAAATTTCATTTAATTCCAACTGCTTCCTAATTTCCATTTCTACGTCTTAACACACTCTATATTAAACTTCTAGACATTGTATTACTTATCATATTAATGTAACATTTATTTAGTGTATTAACATTTATTTCAATTCAAATTCTATCAACCAATTAAACATGTAACCTATTACTATTGCTTACAAATCAAAATATTGCACCCATTGTCATCTTCTGGATGGAATTGGTCTTTATTTCAAAATTTATCTAAATTTACATTGAGACCATATTTAATCCTCTTCGATAATATTAATCCTCAATTTATTAAATGGAATCAATATATCTTACATAACATGTTTTACGCATAAATTTTTAATTAATATTATTTCAACTTATTCCCCATATTCTCAATAATTACCTAACATAAATCTACGCTTATTTTATTCTACGTTCACACTTCCGTTACTCTCAAATCAATAAGTAACGTTCATATAAATAAATGTTATGTCAGTTTCCTATTTATTGTGATATTTTTATTTATTTATTACTGCATAACTTTACTTATTTTCTTCCCATCACTTTAAAATTAATCGTTAAAGTAACGCTTATCAATACGCATCAAATTATTTACCAAATTAAAAGGTTTTGATTTTTTTTAACAAATTAATTGACAGATTAATTAGGTAATGTATACGAATTGTTATTATACCCATAAATTTACACTTAACTAATTAAATGCCTTACCTATATTCTCTATCTTCCCATTATATTCAGGTACAATACTTACGCCAATTTTTATTGAAAAATTTATTCATATTACAAACAAAGGCTTAAATTACCATTGTTAAATTAGTGTTCAATATATATTTATCACCTTTTATTATTTCTACTAAATTTTTATTACAAAATTCTATTAAATAAATTAAATCGTCGAAATTTGCAGGTCGTTACACTCTCCTCCACTCAAAACTTTTCGTCCCCGAAAAGGAAAAAGAAGGGAAAAGAAGGATTTAGAATCTACATATCTTATTCAAAAGATTACCTTATAAACAATTAAATTTACAATATCTGTTACTTTTCTTAAAATATACAAATTTACAACATTATCTTTTTATACTTAAATTTATTAGAGTTTGGAGAACATTTCAAAATATTTCTAAGTCCAAAATTTAAATATCTAAGTAGTTCCAATCACTAATCATCCAAATTAATACAACAACCATCAATTTCCTCGAACAGCATACATACAATTACAAACAACCATACAATCACACAATCAAATAGTTGTTTGGGTTCAAACTTGAAATTGTACGGAATGAAAAATAACTATCAAGTGCATCATTTACTCAACAGTCTTAGATGGGACAAAATAGATTATTTATTCATCCAACAACTTCAAATTTCCTTACCCAACCAACCATAAATCAAACAATAGCAATTTAAACCAGCAACCAAACTAACTTATTATAAATTTCATGCTTTAGTTGTTTGATTTCCCTTTTTGTTTATATAGTGATTTTTTTCTCATTCACATTTACTTATCAAAGGTTTGCTCATTCATTTTTACTTATTACTTACAATTATTCAATTCCATTAACTCGGGTCATGCTGGTTCCTTATATTTTGTTATAATTATTCATTCATTTATAATAGCATGTCCTTATTTATTTACTTTAATTCCTTAAGTTTTACAATCATCTATCTATCATGCTTACCTTTATTTATATTTACTTGGTAAAATTTCAATTATATCTTAAGTTATTGAATACAGCAAATTTATTGAATGCTTCATTACCTACTATTACTTGTACAAATTTCTACTACATTTGTTATTAAACATTTCAACTTTTTAAATTTGGTAAGTTATATATGTTAAAGAAAATGCAAATGAACTTATACAAGTTTTATCTCATCTTTTAATTAAATTTAATGTTCAACAATATTACTCTTTATCTCATATGTTACAAATTTCAAATTTCCCTTTATAACTTTGCATTAAATCTCTTGCCTAAATTAGAGGTTTCAATTTATTAATCACTTACCTTTTATTTCACTACAATAATTTAAACAATTAATTAATGGAAATTTAAGAATTAAATACCGGGTTAAATTTCAAATTATTTTGAAATATTAGATAAATATATTCTTCTAACTTATATACCTCTAATTTTATTTAAAACAATTAAAAATTTATATCTTTTTCGAAAATGAATCTGCAGTAGAACTACTACAGTGGCCTTTCCCCTTCGAAACTCGAAAATGAAAGTCGATGATGCGGCCGCCATCACCGAAATTATTTTCCAGCGACAGAGAGGAAAGTACAAAACTTATTTTCTCAAAAATCTTCTTTAAAACGATTCTTCCGAATTATGTTAAATATTTATATCAGAAAATACTTATAAACAAAATTATTAATATATTTCAAAATCATTCAAAAGAAAAACCCCAGACTTAAGTTCTAAATTTCCAAATTTCATTTATCTTATTTTTCAATCTTATTTCTATTATTATTTACACTTTATTGCCTAACAATCAATCTATTGCAGCCAAATATAAACATCAATTGAAATTTTTTATTTTATATATAAAAATATAATAGGCAAAAAAAATTCATTCACCTATATTAAAAACAAATATTATGTCGGTCTGTCCTATTAAGTGTTTAGAAATCCCTATTGATGTCATAGCGTCCCATGCACCAACCAGAATTTATAAATACGAAACGGAACAAATTAACACAATATTAAAACCTTTTTATAACACTAACAAATACGCTCTCTCATATATACACTCAGTGACACCCATAGGTTATTACTACCCTATTAATAAAGAGTCAAACCCCACAAAGCCAAGATTTATCGCTAAACCAAAGCTCTGATACCAATTGTAACGTCCCGCCTTTTTGCACGATTTAAACAGACACACGTGCCAATTCAAACCATACGTAAGGGCGGATTGTTATGGGATAAATAAGAAAACAGAGAAAGAAACAGAATCTCACAGCGGAAGGATAAAATATAATAATCAAATATACAGTTCATAAATCTGTTTACAAAAACCTTTGATTTATTTATACAATACATATCAGAGTACACATACCATATAACATTGCAGCGGAACAATATGAGTGTAGTGAAATGATATTATCTATAGTAATAATAATAAAATCTTCGTCTTCTTCCTCCGGAAATAAAATCTTCAATCTTGAAACGCTCGGACTGACCCGAGCAAATTTGGAAAGACAAAAACACTCGAGTCAGAACTAAAAGATCTTATGTGAGTTACATTAACAGAAATAAATATGAGTGCAGCAACTCAAGAGATGCTCGGGATTTACATCTCCTAAGGATCCGTTAAACTATTTACTATGTAGTATATTGCGCTATTATAATAGTGTCTAATTGTAAAATAAACTTACTTTTAAATAGCGTTAAGGCTTTACATTTTCCACCTTAACACATTTATATATTCCCATAGTCTATACAGTACCGTAATCTCCCCCGTATTGGGCGTCGTCAGAGGGCACTCCATAGGTGTGGTACAAAACAAAATCGTATAAGGCGCGCTAGGGTAGGTGACACGGCACAACTAGGCAATGCCAGGGTAGATATACCAATTACGCTTCCGGGCCGATGGAAACGCGCAGCGTGCAGCTGCCGCCCACCTCGAACAAACTCCCCACATCAAAGAAATCAAAAGTGAAGGTGGCCACCGAAAAATCCAAAGTCAGAGTATAGTATCGAAGGGAAGTGGCCGATCAGAGGTGCTACCTCATTAACCCGTCAATCGGTCCTGTTTTAGCCACCTTATGCCAACTCACGGAAGTTGGGTCCACGTATTTACCTTACAGGAAACGCCGCCACCAACCTACTTCATTCTGGAATCTCCACCGCGTACACAGTTAGTCAAAGTGGTTTTCGGTATCGACAGAGAGTATGTCCATATCCAATCCCGGTCTCTTTTCCAACCAATCGTTATTATAACACCGCGGTCATTTAAAAAAATAATTATTCTTTTAAAACCAAAATAAAATATCCATTTAAAACCCATCTTAAAACCCCAAATCAATACGATATCATTTTATTTTTCCAATATATATTCTTTTCAAAACCATAGGGTTTTCCAAAAGAAAATATTTAGAAATCAAAACTCTTGAATATAATATTTCCAAATTATACTACCTTGACAATCATAACTTTGAAACAAGTTTCCATCACTTAAGTGGTTAAATATCAAACTACTTTTATAAAACAAAATAGCTTCTTTAGATTTCACAAATCAAATTCAAATATCGATTTAAACTTCCAAATACCATTTCAATTCTTATGTTCCAAAGCTTTAATTATTTCACCATTTCAAAAAAACAAACTCATTTAAAAATCCCATATATATTAAATCAATTACTTATTATTTAGACTTGAAATCTTTACTTAATGAATTCAATATAATTTAAGAAAACCTTTAACTTCACATAACTGGAAAAAATCTTTCAATTTATTTTATATTCATTTAAATAAACCTGATATTCATTCATTTAAATCATTCTACACAAAAATCAAGTTATAAAATCATATCCTTTAAAAATTCTAACTTTTTATTAAATTTCCAATTTAACTTAATATTCATCTTCAAATCTTATTCTCTTTTAAGTCATTTAAAACTCCAAAAATTTAATTTTAAATAAATTCTTAGTCATATTGATCTCGAAAATCAACTAAATTTTATACTTCAAATCAAATTCATACAAAGCTTAAAAAAACCGAAAATTACTCTATATATATATAAATAACCAAATCAAAATCCCATAAACCATATATATAGCTTTACAACACCATGAAAATCATTTCAAAAATAATTATATATATATATATATATATATATATATATATATACCGCGGTGCCTGTATAAAATTTTCTACCCTATGGTCAAGTGATACGGATGTTTATCATTTCAATCCTCAATTTAAAAATAAAAATGCGGTTGTATATCATTTCAAACCGCAATCCCGAATGAAATGAAAATGCATGATGACTTGCAGTTTATACATAATAAATATAGCATCCATTCATCCAAATATTAACCATCAACCATCATTTGCAATCATCATCCAATTTTAAACAATCATCGATATAGAGCATATAAATTATACAGGTAATAAATAACAGGTATTAACTAACAGTTTATATTCAATAATAAATTTTATAACTGTTAATCTAGCAGTTTATATGCAAATAAAATTTTAATTACTGTTGAACTATATGTGTAACGACCCGGAATTTTGGGCAATAAGAATTTAATAATCTGTGTAAATAATTTAATTGGTTTGATAATTTTTCTCTATAATTTTAATTTAAATTGGTAACTTTAATCTTTTAAAGGTTAATGAATTTTTAATCTAGAAATATTGATAAGATTTTTGTCAAAGCAAATGAAATTTTATTCTATTTATAATATATACATTTGATATATATTGTGAATAGGAGATCTTGTGTTTTAAATTAAAGATGAATTTTCAAATTATAATATATATGTATGTATATGTTATAGTTTGAGTTGTTTTGAAATTTAATTAAATCTATTAATAATTGATATATGAATGAATATTATAATTTAAAGCTTTGTTTTTAAAACTTAATAGTTTTCAAAGGTTAAATTTAAAGATTAACTCTATTGTTTGTAAAAATATAAAATAACTGCTTATTTTAAGTGTGATAGTATATAAAAGACTTAATCAAAGCTTTCTTTTTGTTTCTTTAAAATGGTTATAAATGCATATGCATAATTGTTTTAGATTTAAAAATATATATATATATATAAATGTTTTAGATTTTAAATACATATATAAGAATTATTTGCATTTTTATTAGTGTTAGAATATTTCTTTTAAAAGTAAACTTATATTTATTCATAAAGTAAATTTGATAAATAAGTTTATATTACATTTTAAACTAAGTAAAATTTATTAAAAAGACTTAAGGTACAAATGTAAACATATTATCACCTTTAAATAACACATGTAAGTAAATTAAGCAAGCAAATGACAAATGTAAATCTTTGAAACAAGTGGCCTCTATTTCTTTTTATTTACAAGTTTAAACATATAAAAGAAAATTGTTTCTCCTTTTTCATATTTTTTTCAAAACTTTCTTTCCTCTTCTCAAACTTTAATGGCAAAACAGAAATTATTTCCAAAACCTGAAATTGAATCAAAAGCAAAATTTAAATTCTTCAAAGCAAAACTAAATCAGCTACTTCAAACCTGAAAGTTAAATCTGCAAATTGCAACCTGAGATATTGAGAGTTAAAGGAGAGTTCAACTTCAATTTAAAACCTGCATTTCAAATGTAAAGGACCGTAAATCCGTACTCCTTGAATAGACACTAATCTCCATTGATTAACTCAAGGTGAATGAAAATACGAAACCTTATGGGTTTTTTTTTTAAGAAAGAAGAAAGAAGGAAAGAAAAAGAAAGTGGTAGAAGAAAAAAGATAGAGAGAAAAGAAAACATAAAATAGAAAATAGAACGGAACAGAAAACAACTGAACAACATCGGAATCTCACAATTCGCAGCGGAACAACATATAATAGATAAATGAATAATCTTTAAACAAAGAATTATATCAGTTATTACATTACATTTCATTACATCATATCATCAGAGTGTACAACAACAAACAAACAGCGGAAAAGAAAGTACTATATACTAGTAATACACCATGTCATCCAGCTTGCCTCCAGCAACTCCAGAATATCCAGAATATCCTGACAAACCTAACTCTTGACTGCCCGTGTGGAAATTAGTGGGCACCCAGAGTTTAGGAAGGAAAACAATAAACTCCGAGTCAGTTATGTGACTGGTGTGGGAACTTAAACAGTTTATTTATCTTTGAAATAAAAATAGAGGAATATTTTTAAAGTCAATTCGCAATGCTTTTAAGAATGAGACTACCATAAGGCCTCCCGCACACACACACATGCAAACGCAGAATCGGAGGAGATTTCTCCTTATGATAGTCAAAGATGCTTGATACGCATTTAAAAAGAACATTTGATATTATTATTAGTGCATAGTGTAGAGAAAATTCATTTCGAAAATAAAGATATAAATCTTAGCCGACATAGACATTTCGAACTATGCCTACTATAGCTACCATCCAAACAGTGGGTTACCACCATAAGTAGATGGCAGGTAATACAACTAATACCGTACAAGTCTCGTATTTGAAGAATGGATTTTCCAACAAATGGTCAGGCCAAGGAACTTCCCATTGCCACATGGAAACGCCTCTGGAAGGACGCCCCGAGAACCACCGTTCTCCGCTAAACAAAGCCGGGAATCCCTTTTCCCAAGGAATATTACAAACCCTCAGATATGCCACCCCCGGTCCTTTGGAACCTTTCACCGAGCGTTCGTCACCATCATCACACAATCATAAAGTGTTTTCAACATGAGTAAGTATCTGGGCTCCATACCATGATACTACCCTTTTCCAGAAGGAATGGCTATACCCTAGGGAAGCGATCCCTGGAAACCTTGCCGCACAATTCCTGTTTCGACCATTACCGGTTTGTGAGGCTCGACGAAGTCACGTCCACAAAAACATACTTTATACAAAAGCCATGCTTTGGGTCAACAAATGATCATAGAAATGATCACCAAGATAGACGATCAAATAAATGATCCTATCACAAATAATCAACACAATGATCATTTACAGCTACACTCAGCATGTCACATTACCAAATTGGGAATATATCGCTGATAACTTCAATTATATAACCTCTGAGCTCGTACGTCTCAGAGAAGGGTGTTAAGCTAAGAGAATAAATTCTCCGCCACCAACAGAAATATATTTGAAAGAAATCGGCTTTATATCTCAATTTGTAATGTCAGACACACAATCCATACAAGTCTGTTCCGGGCTCGAACAGAACCGAAGGCACTTACAAAGAAGTCCTTGCAATCCGAATAATCTCTAATCACGTTCGGATTTCCCATCACATATGGAGATCTCAATACCGGGGATCAGCCAGTGCAGAGACAATCAACAAGAAACCCTTTCATTTTCGAAAATATCCGGTCTTCAACACCGGTCTTCGAATGCAATTCATAACGACGTATCACATATTCGGAATGGGTTATACGACCCCAAGGTCCTTTCCCGGTTAACCCGAATAGTGAGCGCTTATTTTAAAAAAAATACGTGTGGCATTCAATTTCAAACAAATCACAACAAATACCTATTTAAAGGAAAATATTGATAGTCGGTTATTGAACTATCAATAGATATGCCAACATCACCAGATTCCAAATAATTTTCCAAATTATTTATTTTTCAAAAATATCTTTACAAGATATATATATTTTTTTCATTCTTCAAAAATAAATCAATATTTATTTTTAAACTCATTTTCCAAATTCCATTTATAAATTCCATATTGAATTTATATTCCAAAATATTTATGAATATACGATTTCCATTCAATTTCTAATATTCATTTTCAATTTATCTTCAAAAAGATAAATTCCAAATATTCACTCAATATTGGAAAAGCATTTCTATACTTATTAAAAATAAGTAATTCACAGATCTTTTTATTTTCTATACTTAGAAAATATTTAATATACCCTAATCGAAATTAAGTATATATTTCATTCTTTAAGGAAATCATTCACTTAAACATATTTATTTAGGCCAAAACGAATGTTGCGTTAAACATCGTTACGACAACCCAAAATCACTAGTATAGGGATTCGAAATTAAAATAGATATATAAATCCCAATACTATACAAAAACATTTCCTTTCGAAATCATTTACTATAACAACAGTGTTATAGTCCACCATTTCCTTTTATTTCTCGAAAACATCTATTTCAACAATAAATGTTGAAATCTATGGTTTCGAATCTCAACACCTTTTAAAACATCTTTAGATCGTTTTAATCCTATGTCAAACATCACATCCAAAAATAATTTCTTTAACATAATATTCACTATTCAAAAACGTGAATATAACTCCATAAGTAAATTATAACAATTTACTTATTAAAAATAAGTAGTTCGCGGATTTACAAAACAATGTTTATAAATTCTATTTCTATTTATTTTATAACAACTTCCTTTTATAAATTTCCTTTATAAATCTATTCAATTTCATATCTCAATGATATACTAAAATTTCATATTATAAGTTAAATACTTATAATTTATTTGTTTATAAAATCGTTCCTTTAAACTTCATAAATTTTCATAAATCTTATAACTTATAAGATTCATTTATTTATCCAAATTCCATTCTTTTAAATGGCTTTACAAATTTTATAAACCTACTGTTTATAAAATTCCATTTATAACTTCACCGTTATAATTCTATAATTCCAATTTATGAAATTCATTTACAATTCATTCTAATACTTGTAAAAGCTCGTTTTATAATTCCAATATTTTTAATTTATAAATATCAATTTATAAATCTTTTAATATAAAACAATTTATATTACTATTTTTAAAACGTCTTTAAACTCTTTTATAATTTCATCATTCTGATTTATAAAATAATCAAATTTCATAAATTCTATAGATTTCATTCCTTTATGAAATCCATTTACAAATCATTCTATCACTTATAAAAGCTCGTTTTATAATTCAAAATATTCTAAATTTATAAATATCAATTTATAAATCTTTTAATATAAATTATATTATTACTTTAAACATCTTTAAACTCTTTTATAATTTCATCATTCTGATTTATAAAATAAAAATTTTATAAATCCTATTTTTAAACTTCTTATAATAAATTCAGAAATCCCAGTTCAAACTATTTTATAAAATCATTAATCTCATATCTTCAAAATCAACTTTTAACTGTATTTCTCAAAAATCAAAATTTTTATAATATTAAAATTATAACGTTTATTTATTTAAGATGAATCAATTCCAAAAATATTTTATAAACGTATACTTTCAAAAATCACTTTAGAAATTAAAATCGTTGTTTTAACTTCAAAAATTGGATTCGATGATGCAACACATCAATAGTCAATCACGACTTTTAAATATCATATATCATCCATGATAAACAATCAAATATCACAATATATGAATCAAATAAATATTTGTGAGGAATCCAGTTGGATCCCTCCAACCTGTTTCCCTGCATCCACAGACATTAGCACAATACCATTCCACTTCGAGGTGGAATATCGCGGTATATGGGATTTTATAAAATATATCCGCTTACTAACGGCGCAATAGGGTCTCATCCGCTATACAAGGCGGGAAATCAATCAACTGCAATATATACATATGCCAATATATATATATATATATATATATATTGCTATATATATAATATAATACCAATTCCACTTCGAGGTGGAATATCGCGGTATATGTGTGTAATAAATAACCTCCGCTTACTAACGGCGTATAGGGTCTATTCACATCCAATATATATATATATATAACAATCATTATTCAAGCATTCAATCATTCAATCAACAAATTTTAAATCTAACTATTTAAAATTTAAATAAATAACAAAATTCCTTTTGAGTGAGAAGTTCTCACCTTTGCTTTTATTAGCAATCCATTATCCATCTTGACTTGATTTTCTTGATTTATACCTTGTATAAATATTATACACAATTTATTAATATTCGAATCAATCGAATAAATTAAATTTTCATTAGATAATTTCGATTCATCGGCGATTTCATTTTTTTTTAATAGTTAAATTAACTAATGGTTTTATTTAAATCAGTTTCTCGTTTAATAATTTATTTTAACTAATTATTTTCTTTTTTTTTAGTAACTATAATAGATAAAAACAAATTAACTATCGTAAACTATTGTTTATAACGACTTAACTAATACTTTTTAAATTATATTCCCTTTTTAAATAATCTTTGGTAACGAAGGTAATTAAATAAATAAATTAATTAAACTAACTATTTACTTTTAAATTAATATCTTTAAATCAATTTCTTTTAATAAATTTGTTTATCCAAAAATCAAATTCCTAACAAATCTGTCTAGCTCAATTTAAACTTCAACTAAATTTTCTTTAAACAAATTTATTTAACTACAATTTAATTTTAAAACTAAATTTTCTTCTTTAATAAAATTTTAACGTTTAACTAAAAATTTAAATTTTAAACTAATCTCCCTTTTAAAAGATTATATTTTATTTTCCTTCATTCCAAACTGCATATAGTATATTTTTACTAATTCTCCTTTTATATAAACTTTTCACATTCTAAAACAAATAATATTCATGTCTTTAAAATTTTAACTTCAACAATTATCAAATCGATTTGCATGAATATTTATTTTCATTTAACAAATTTTGTTTTATCTAAAATTTTATCCTAAATATAATAATCTGAACTACTATTTATTTATTTATTTATTTATTTTAAATCTTTTAACAACTAATTCTCCTTTTATACCATTGTTTATATAACCTGATTTTCAAGTTTTCTTAGAATAAAATATTAACTAAAAATTAACTTTCAAACTTCTCTGTTTGTACTGTATAATTTTAAATACTTATTTCTGAAAATATCAAAACAAAATTTTACTTTACTGTATAAGTATACAAGCATTCAATCCCATTGTTTTTTTTTTATTCAAACTGTACAAAACAAATTAAAAAAAATCTTACAGTAAATCACGACCCTCGACCCTTGCTCGACACTCCTCTGCTCCTTGCCCTTGCGTGCTGCCACCCTGATGTACTCGAAAACCCATGCTATGCCTTGAATCGATCGAACGTGCGACCCCTCACTTGCTCGCGAAACCCATCGCCGTTGCCCCTCGACTTCGACAACCCACTGCAGCCCCACACGCGAGACGCCCTCGATTGCGTCGCCATGCCTTGAATCGCGACAACCAAATCGCGATGCCACCTATTGCCGAGCGCCGCCGTGTTGAAGCCCTAGCTCGCGACTTCTAGAAATCGCGCGCGGCCATTGATGATTTTTTTTTTTTTAACTGAGTTCGATTTATAATTGAAGAAGGAAAGGGGAAGAAGGGATACGGCTTCGGCCTTTGAAATTGAAGAGGAAGATAAAGACGCGAATTGAAAATGGGGCTTCGGCCATTAATTTTTTTTCGTTCGAGATTTGAACGAGAGTGAAGGGCGAGAGGAGTATTTGAAATTGAATGCAGTATGTTCTGCACGATCTTCATCGTGATATTAGGCACGATTTTAGGAATGAAAACGTGCGTATGTTGACCCATTTAAATTTAAAATTTAAATTGAATCTCGATAAAAATTCAATGCGTTTACTCACCGTGCGCTCACATATCAACTCATAAAAATACGAAATTTGAAATCCGACAATAATTAAATATTACGGACCCAATGGAACTGGTTTCATCGAATTCCGAGACTGTGCCTCGGACGGTTATTTTAAACATCGATTCAAACGATTAAATTTCAAAACTGAACAATTCACTTTCAATTTCAATTCTGAAGCTTCTATTATCTTCAATATTATCAATATGAATTTTACAAGCCTTTGAAATATTTTTAATTGGCTTAAATTTGAAGATTCAAATTTTTATTCAACTTTCAATAGATTAAATTCTATAATTTAATCACCAAATTCAAAGTTATATTGAAAATTCAATCCAAACCATCATTCAAATATTTAAAATTAATTAAATATTTTCAAATTAAATTGTTAAAAATTCTGGGTCGTTACAATCTTCCCCCCTTAAAAGAATTTCGTCCCGAAATTACAAGTTAAGAAGAATGCCCTTATCTCGTCTATTTTTCACAATCCAAATAGTTTTATCAACTTTCTAACCTAAATCTTTTTACTAGAGATTCACTATCATTTCAACTAGCTTTCCAACTTCAATTTATAGGTTCCAAACAACATTGTTTCCATAACAATTCAAATTTAAATTCAAATTCAAATTTCAAACTTTCAAAATTTCTCAAAAATTTTCTAACACCCTAAATTTTCGAAAAATTTCGCCAGCGTCTCCTTTGCGCGGCTAGCTCGGTACGACTACAAAATGGCACCACGGCCCCTCAGAATCAAAAAGAAAAGAGAAAGCCAAGTGGCTGGAGAAGAAAATCATCAAATTTCATACTGAAATTGAAATACGTACCTTTTTGTCGAGCAATTCAATTTTATCTTTGAAATCAAAATCCCAATTCCTTTATACACCTATATAACCTGCTAGTAGTAGCATCGAAATCCAACATTCAAACCATTTTGCAAATTCTATTACAAAATTTCCAATATACGCTTCTTATACATTTTTACTTCACTATTGAAGTTACATATCCATTTTCATTCACTTTAACATTTCAATTCAATTTGAATTCAATTCTCAATTCTAAATATCGAATTCTAACGATTAACTTTCATTTGCTAATTCACATGATTACTTTAAATTAGTTTCATTCACTAATTCATTTCATTTTTCAATTTCCATATTCAATTCATCTCGAATTTACTTAATTACTAACAAAGGGAATTTCAATTTATTTCTTTTACTTACTTGAATTTATATACAAATTCAAATTTATCTTCAAATTTAGCTTACAACTAAACTTTAATTTAACTAACTCAAATTCCAATTCGTTAGTCCATGAATTAATAATTTATCAAGTTAGTTTACTTGAATTCAATCCATTTTATTTTATTTAATTCCATATACTAATGATAATAATAACCATGCAACTAGGGCTGTCAATGGGTCGGGTCGGGTCGGATTTGGGTCGGGTCAAGTCGGGTTCGGGTTGATTTTAAATGGGTCGGGTCAACCCGTTTATTAAACGGGTCGAAAAAGCTCAACCCGAACCCGACCCGTTTATAAACGGGTTGACCCGACCCAACCCGTGTAACCCGATTATAAACGGGTCGGGTCGGGTCGGGTCGGGTCGGGTCGTAAATGGGTCAGGTCGACCCGTATAAGGTGTAAACGGGTCGTTAACGGGCCGGGTCAACCCGTATAAGGTATAATTGGGTCGTAAATGGGTCGGAACGGGTCGTAAACGGGTCGGGTAAACCCGTATAAGGTACAAACGAGTCATAAACGGGTCGGAGCGGGTCGTAAACGGGTCAGCTCAACCTATATACTGTATAAATGGGTTGTTAATGGGTCAGTTTTGGGTTAGCGGGTCAACCCGAAACCCACCCGTTTATAAACGGGTCAAATTCGGGTTGACCCGAAAATGACCCGCCAATTAAATGGGTCGGGTTAATCTGCTAATTTCCGTGCGGGTTTCGGGTCGTGTTTCGGGTCGTGTAGAAAATTGACAGCCCTACATGCAACCATATATTATAAAAATCCATAGAAAATCATTTCTTTTCTATACAAAAATAATTTTGGGCAAAATTATCTTGTTTACCCGATTCAAAAACAATTTTATATTCACTAACAAATACGCGCTCATATCTATTATTACACTCAAACTCATTCTAGAGTACTGCTGACTCTATCTCTAACGAGTAATACCCAACAGAACCATGGTTGTCGCTTAACCATATGCTCTGATACCAAATGTAAAGGACCGTAAATTCGTACTCCTTGAATAGACACTAATCTCCATTGATTAACTCAAGGTGAATGAAAATACGAAACCTTATGGTTTTTTTTTAAGAAAGAAGAAAGAAGGAAAGAAAAAGAAAGTGGTAGAAGAGAAAAGATAGAGAGAAAAGAAAACATAAAATAGAAAATAGAACGGAACAGAAAACAACTGAACAACATCAGAATCTCACAATTCGCAGCGGAACAACATATAATAGATAAATGAATAATCTTTAAACAAAGAATTATATCAGTTATTACATTACATTTCATTACATCATATCATCAGAGTGTACAACAACAAACAAACAGCGGAAAAGAAAGTACTATATACTAGTAATACGCCATGTCATCCAGCTTGCCTCCAGCAACTCCAGAATATCCAGAATATCCTGACAAACCTAACTCTTGACTGCCCGTGTGGAAATTGGTGGGCACCCAGAGTTTAGGAAGGAAAACAATATACTCCGAGTCAGTCATGTGACTGGTGTGGGAACTTAAACAGTTTATTTATCTTTGAAATAAAAATAGAGGAATATTTTTAAAGTCAATTCGCAATGCTTTTAAGAATGAGACTACCATAAGGCCTCCCGCACACACACACATGCAAACGCAGAATCGGAGGAGATTTCTCCTTATGATAGTCAAAGATGCTTGATACGCATTTAAAAAGAACATTTGATATTATTATTAGTGCATAGTGTAGAGAAAATTCATTTCGAAAATAAAGATATAAATCTTAGCCGACATAGACATTTCGAACTATGCCTACTATAGCTACCATCCAAACAGTGGGTTACCACCATAAGTAGATGGCAGGTAATACAACTAATACCGTACAAGTCTCGTATTTGAAGAATGGATTTTCCAACAAATGGTCAGGCCAAGGAACTTCCCATTGCCACATGAAAACGCCTCTGGAAGGACGCCCCGAGAACCACCGTTCTCCGCTAAACAAAGCCGGGAATCCCTTTTCCCAAGGAATATTACAAACCCTCAGATATGCCACCCCTGGTCCTTTGGAACCTTTCACCGAGCGCTCGTCACCATCATCACACAATCATAAAGTGTTTTCAACATGAGTAAGTATCTGGGCTCCATACCATGATACTACCCTTTTTCAGAAGGAATGGCTATACCCTAGGGAAATGATCCCTGGAAACCTTGCCGCACAATTCCTGTTTCGACCATTACCGGTTTGTGAGGCTCGACGAAGTCACGTCCACAAAAACATACTTTATACAAAAGCCATGCTTTGGGTCAACAAATGATCGTAGAAATGATCACCAAGATAGACGATCAAATAAATGATCCTATCACAAATAATCAACACAATGATCATTTACAGCTACACTCAGCATGTCACATTACCAAATTGGGAATATATCGCTGATAACTTCAATTATATAACCTCTGAGCTCGTACGTCTCAGAGAAGGGTGTTAAGCTAAGAGAATAAATTCTCCGCCACCAACAGAAATATATTTGAAAGAAATCGGCTTTATATCTCAATTTGTAATGTCAGACACACAATCCATACAAGTCTGTTCCGGGCTCGAACAGAACCGAAGGCACTTACAAAGAAGTCCTTGCAATCCGAATAATCTCTAATCACGTTCGGATTTCCCATCACATATGGAGATCTCAATACCGGGGATCAGCCAGTGCAGAGACAATCAACAAGAAACCCTTTCGTTTTCGAAAATATCCGGTCTTCAACACCGGTCTTCGAATGCAATTCATAACGACGTATCACATATTCGGAATGGGTTATACGACCCCAAGGTCCTTTCCCGGTTAACCCGAATAGTGAGCGCTTATTTTAAAAAAAAATACGTGTGGCATTCAATTTCAAACAAATCACAACAAATACCTATTTAAAGGTAAATATTGATAGTCGGTTATTGAACTATCAATAGATATGCCAACATCACCAGATTCCAAATAATTTTCCAAATTATTTATTTTCCAAAAATATCTTTACAAGATATATATATATATTTTTCATTCTTCAAAAATAAATCAATATTTATTTTTAAACTCATTTTCCAAATTCCATTTATAAATTCCATATTGAATTTATATTCCAAAATATTTATGAATATACGATTTCCATTCAATTTCTAATATTCATTTTCAATTTATCTTCAAAAAGATAAATTCCAAATATTCACTTAATATTGGAAAAGCATTTCTATACTTATTAAAAATAAGTAATTCACAGATCTTTTTATTTTCTATACTTAGAAAATATTTAATATACCCTAATCGAAATTAAGTATATATTTCATTCTTTGAGGAAATCATTCACTTAAACATATTTATTTGGGCCAAAACGAATGTTGCGTAAAACATCGTTACGACAACCCAAAATCACTAGTATAGCGATTCGAAATTAAAATAGATATATAAATCCCAATACTATACAAAAACATTTCCTTTCGAAATCATTTACTATAACAACAGTGTTATAGTCCACCATTTCCTTTTATTTCTCGAAAACATCTATTTCAACAATAAATGTTGAAATCTATGGTTTCGAATCTCAACACCTTTTAAAACATCTTTAGATCGTTTTAATCCTATTTCAAACATCACATCCAAAAATAATTTCTTTAACATAATATTCACTATTCAAAAACGCGAATATAACTCCATAAGTAAATTATAACAATTTACTTATTAATAATAAGTAGTTTGCGGATTTACAAAACAATGTTTATAAATTCTATTTCTATTTATTTTATAACAACTTCCTTTTATAAATTTCCTTTATAAATCTATTCAATTTCATATGTCAATGATATACTAAAATTTCATATTATAAGTTAAATACTTATAATTTATTTGTTTATAAAATCGTTCCTTTAAACTTCATAAATTTTCATAAATCTTATAACTTATAAGATTCATTTATTTATCCAAATTCCATTCTTTTAAATGGCTTTACAAATTTTATAAACCTACTGTTTATAAAATTCCATTTATAACTTCACCGTTATAATTCTATAATTCCAATTTATGAAATTCATTTACAATTCATTCTAATACTTGTAAAAGCTCGTTTTATAATTCCAATATTTTTAATTTATAAATATCAATTTATAAATCTTTTAATATAAAACAATTTATATTACTATTTTTAAAACGTCTTTAAACTCTTTTATAATTTCATCATTCTGATTTATAAAATAATCAAATTTCATAAATTCTATAGATTTCATTCCTTTATGAAATCCATTTACAAATCATTCTATCACTTATAAAAGCTCGTTTTATAATTCAAAATATTCTAAATTTATAAATATCAATTTATAAATCTTTTAATATAATCAATTTATATTATTACTTTAAACATCTTTAAACTCTTTTATAATTTCATCATTCTGATTTATAAAATAAAAATTTTATAAATCCTATTTTTAACTTCTTATAATAAATTCAGAAATCCCAGTTCAAACTATTTTATAAAATCATTAATCTCATATCTTCAAAATCAACTTTTAACTGTATTTCTCAAAAATCAAAATTTTTATAATATTAAAATTATAACGTTTATTTATTTAAGATGAATCAATTCCAAAAATATTTTATAAACGTATACTTTCAAAAATCACTTTAGAAATTAAAATCGTTGTTTTAACTTCAAAAATTGGATACGATGATGCAACACATCAATAGTCAATCACGACTTTCAAATATCATATATCATCCATGATAAACAATCAAATATCACAATATATGAATCAAATAAATATTTGTGAGGAATCCAGTTGGATCCCTCCAACCTGTTTCCCTGCATCCACAGACATTAGCACAATACCATTCCACTTCGAGGTGGAATATCGCGGTATATGGGATTTTATAAAATATATCCGCTTACTAACGGCGCAATAGGGTCTCATCCGCTATACAAGGCGGGAAATCAATCAACTGCAATATATACATATGCCAATATATATATATATATTGCTATATATATAATATAATACCAATTCCACTTCGAGGTGGAATATCGCGGTATATGTGTGTAATAAATAACTTCCGCTTACTAACGGCGTATAGGGTCTATTCACATCCAATATATATATATATATATATATATATATATATATATATATATATATAACAATCATTATTCAAGCATTCAATCATTCAATCAACAAATTTTAAATCTAACTATTTAAAATTTAAATAAATAACAAAATTCCTTTTGAGTGAGAAGTTCTCACCTTTGCTTTTATTAGCAATCCATTATCCATCTTGACTTGATTTTCTTGATTTATACCTTGTATAAATATTATACACAATTTATTAATATTCGAATCAATCGAATAAATTAAATTTTCATTAGATAATTTCGATTCATCGGCGATTTCATTTTTTTTTAATAGTTAAATTAACTAATGGTTTTATTTAAATCAGTTTCTCGTTTAATAATTTATTTTAACTAATTATTTTCTTTTTTTTTAGTAACTATAATAGATAAAACAAATTAATTATCGTAAACTATTGTTTATAACGACTTAACTAATACTTTTTAAATTATATTCCCTTTTTAAATAATCTTTGGTAACGAAGGTAATTAAATAAATTAATTAATTAAACTAATTATTTACTTTTAAATTAATATCTTTAAATCAATTTCTTTTAATAAATTTGTTTATCCAAAAATCAAATTCCTAACAAATCTGTCTAGCTCAATTTAAACTTCAACTAAATTTTCTTTAAACAAATTTATTTAACTACAATTTAATTTTAAAACTAAATTTTCTTCTTTAATAAAATTTTAACGTTTAACTAAAAATTTAAATTTTAAACTAATCTTCCTTTTAAAAGATTATATTTTATTTTCCTTCATTCCAAACTGCATATAGTATATTTTTACTAATTCTCCTTTTATATAAACTTTTCACATTCTAAAACAAATAATATTCATGTCTTTAAAATTTTAACTTCAACAATTATCAAATCGATTTGCATGAATATTTATTTTCATTTAACAAATTTTGTTTTATCTAAAATTTTATCCTAAATATAATAATCTGAACTACTATTTATTTATTTATTTATTTATTTTTTTAAATCTTTTAACAACTAATTCTCCTTTTATACCATTGTTTATATAACCTGATTTTCAAATTTTCTTAGAATAAAATATTAACTAAAAATTAACTTTCAAACTTCTCTGTTTGTACTGTATAATTTTAAATACTTATTTCTCAAAATATCAAAACAAAATTTTACTTTACTGTATAAGTATACAAGCATTCAATCCCATTGTTTTTTTGTTTTTTTTATTCAAACTGTACAAAAAAAATTAAAAAAAAATATCTTACAGTAAATCGCGACCTTCGACCCTTGCTTGACACTCCTCTGCTCCTTGCCCTTGCGTGCTGCCACCCTGATGTACTCGAAAACCCACGCTATGCCTTGAATCGATCGAACGCGCGACCCCTCACTTGCTCGCGAAACCCATCGCCGTTGCCCCTCGACTTCGACAACCCACTGCAGCCCCACACGCGAGACGCCCTCGATTGCGTCGCCATGCCTTGAATCGCGACAACCAAATCGCGATGCCACCTATTGCCGAGCGTCGCCGTGTTGAAGCCTTAGCTCGCGACTTCCAGAAATCGCGCGCGGCCATTGATGATTTTTCTTTCTTTTTTTTTTTAACTGAGTTCGATTTATAATTGAAGAAGGAAAGGGGAAGAAGGGATACGGGTTCGGCCTTTGAAATTGAAGAGGAAGATAAAGACGCGAATTGAAAATGGGGCTTCGGCCATTAATTTTTTTTCGTTCGAGATTTGAACGAGAGTGAAGGGCGAGAGGAGTATTTGAAATTGAATGCAGTATGATCTGCACGATCTTCATCGTGATATTAGGCACGATTTTAGGAATGAAAACGTGCGTATGTTGACCCATTTAAATTTAAAATTTAAATTGAATCTCGATAAAAATTCAATGCGTTTACTCACCGTGCGCTCACATATCAACTCCGAAAAATACGAAATTTGAAATCCGACAATAATTAAATATTACGGACTCAATGGAACTGGTTTCGTCGAATTCCGAGACTGTGCCTCGGACGGCTATTTTAAACATCGATTCAAACGATTAAATTTCAAAACTGAACAATTCACTTTCAATTTCAATTCTGAAGCTTCTATTATCTTCAATATTATCAATATGAATTTTACAAGCCTTTGAAATATTTTTAATTGGCTTAAATTTGAAGATTCAAATTTTTATTCAACTCTCAATAGATTAAATTCTATAATTTAATCACCAAATTCAAAGTTATATTGAAAATTCAATCCAAACCATCATTCAAATATTTAAAATTAATTAAATATTTTCAAATTAAATTGTTAAAAATTCTGGGTCGTTACATCAAAGTTCTAAAATCTGCATTTCAAAGTAAAGCTTCAAATCTGCAAATACAAATGGAGTTCAAACAATAAATCTTTTTCAAAACCTGGAACTGCAAATCCAATCTAAAATTCAAATGGATGTACAACCTGCATTTCAAATGAAAGGGCAGCAGCAAGTTTAAATATTCTAAATCAAAAGATTTTAAGCATGCAAGGCATTTTCAACAACATGCATATCAAAGCTTTTCAGATTAATGTTCAAAGGCCTGGAAGTAAAAATAAACATGCTCTGCTTTGTTCTCTGGGAAAATATCAGGTGAGTAAACTCTATTTTAAAAACAGATTTGAACCCAGTATTTAACCAAGCTATGTGTGATGATTTATACAATAGTTTAGTTACAAATGTGTTGTGAAGTTGATTGGATGTTTGAATACATAAAAGATATATGGTGACAGTATCTATATGCTCTGTTATTTTCAGTTTGATCATTCAAATTTAATTCGAATCTCCTACTATCATCAATATTTGGCCTTGATGTTTGAATAAAAGTTGTTTGTTATTGTTTGTTGGTAATATTAAAAATAGGTTCTGTAAATTTAAATTTACAAATAAATTTAAAATAAAAATTACAGTGAAATCTTGATGCATGTCAAAAAAATCAACTATCTTGTTTCTGATTTGGATTTCATGAATATGTTAAGGACTAAAAATAATGATTTTTAAGGTATATATCATAATTTTTAGTTGTATAATTAATGTGAATTTTGGGTTTGAAGGATTTAGGGATTTTTATGAACTGTGGATGTTTTACTTGATGATTTGATTTGATTTTTGAATCGTAGCTAGCATGTATGTTGTTGATTATGGGAAAAATACGATTGGAATTTTTAAAGGGACGAATTGTTTGAAATTGATCAAACTAGGGTTTAAGGTTGTTTCGGCTGGGCATAACTGCAGTGATTTTTCGCGACTTAGTCACTTGATCGGAGGTGATTGCGTGGCTTGCAAGAGAAGCGTGAGGTTGTAGCGAGTTGATGAGGGTGACGGCGAGGTTCAACGGTGATGAGGTGATTGGCCGTGGGAGGTTTTGGGTTTCGAGCAGTTACAGTAGTTCGAGTTTGAAGTTCAAAATTTGGTTTAATGGCGTATGCTCGAATCTGGGTTTGGATTTAGGATCGCGCGTGTTCCAGTGGTTGTAGGGGATGGTCGCGGTGACCGTCGTTGGCCGGAGGTGGTGTGCTAGGTGCACGAGCACAGTTGTGTGCACTGGGGAGTTCGTGATTGAGGAAGACAATGGGAACTTGAAGAAAACTCGAGGGGGTGCTCGTGATTTCCATGGAGACGACTCGAAGCAGTAGGATAGTGCCTGTTTTGCTTCGGGGTAGGCTCGTTTGGTTGGGTGTTGGTCGCGAGCAAACAGATTGTTACCCTGTAGCTTAACTCTGAATAAGGATATGTTTTTACAAAGTAAACTCGAGTAATTTGGTTGTTAAGTACTGTGTAATAATATGGTTTTCTGATTTAAAACTTATTGAATTAATATAGATCATGTATTAAGTTAAAAAAGTTTTATAAAGCAAACTTTCAAAGTTAAAACTCGTAGTTTTAAAATAAATGTAAATCAAGTTTTTAATTTAAATTTGTTTGAAATGATTTCTTTTGGAAATAATTAACTTCATTCAATTTTGAATGTTAATAAAAAAATGGGTAATGTTTGAATTCAAATATTAAATCAAAGTTTTAGGACAAGTTTTAAAGTAATGTTTAAAACTTAAGTTTGAAAATTTTATTCAAAGCGAAGGAGTTTGAATTAGAAGGTATAAGTGTTTTAGATTTTAAATTGATTTCTAAACGCTTTGTTTTAAATAAGGATATTATTATGATTTTGGAAAATCAAATTGAATAATTTGTTTAAGTCATTAAAATTTGATTAATTTCAAATAATTTATTTATGGAAATAAATAAGGTTAAATATTTGAATAATTAACTTAAGAATGCTTATTTGTTAATAAGTTAAGATTGATTAAGATTTATGCTTTTCTTAATTTATTAAAGATTTTCTTTAATATAAGTTATTAATTAATTAATTGTTTAATTAATTTTAAATAATTAGTTAATTATTTATTTAATTTTTAATAATCACTTAATTATGGATTAATTAAGTGTAATTATTTAATGAAGTAATTAGAGATAATTACTTATGTAAGATTAAGAGTTAATTATTTAATTATTTTAGTTAATTAATTAATGTAATTAATTAATGAATGTGATTAAGTTAAGATTAATTACTAAGGGTAATTAATTAAAATGTAATTAATGAATTAAGTAATTAATTAAGGATTAATTGTTAATTAGATTGAATAGCAATTACTTAATGAAGTAATTAAAGATTAAATAAATGGATTAATTAATCAAGGATTAATATAATTAAATTAGAAATTAATTAAGAAGTTAATTAATTTAGTTAAGTAATTATAAATTGTTAATTTCTGTTTAAGATTAATGAGATGATTAATTATAAGTTAATTAATTTAAGTAATTATAAATTAATAAGGATCATTAATTAATGTAATTAATGAATTAATCAAGGTTGATTAATAAAAGTGATTAATTTAAATGTGATTAATTAATTGTAATTAATTAAGAATTAATGTAATTAATTATAGTTAATTAATTAATGAATGATCATTAATTATTGTAATTAATGATAGTAATTAAAGGTTAATTACTGAATATGGTTAAGGATAATTACTTGAATGTAATTAAAGATGATTAATCAGGGAAGATTAATTAAAGAAGATCATTAAGAGATGATTAATGAATTTGATTTGAAATAAATCAATGAAGTAGGATTAAGATAATCCAAATGATTAAAGGATAATAATTTAATTAGAGGTTGATTAAATTGATTAAGAGTTAATCAATTCTGCTATGGGTAATTGATTAATATCGAATGATTGATATTGGATGATTGGTATTGGGTGTTGAATGATATTGGATGATGATATTGGGTGTTTGGTTGATACTGGATGATTTGGATATCTCTGATATATGTTATGCTGCTTTGTGAGATGAATGTTGATATAAATTATCTGTGATGATAATGTGATTCATCTATTGTTTATATATCATCCTGAGTATAAGTTAAACTGTTTAAATCCCTTAAGTACAACTTGGACTTTAAAATGGCGTTTGTTTCGGTGAGACCGGGATCGGGTTTCCATATTTGGATATCCGAAAACCACATCGATTCCAATTAAACGTTAAGTCGTTAATCCAAGTGGAGCGAGTGAAGACTCGAGGTGTAAGGGCTATACGTTAATATAACTCTGCGGGTGATTCCGTAATGAGTTTGACGACATAGTGCTTATAGATTCGAGATGGTGATTTAGAGTGCAAGGGCTATGGTCGTTGACTCTGAGGGTGATTCCAATAATGAGTGCAACGAGATAGTGCCTTCGGTTTCGTTCAATCCCGGAACGAACTTGTATGGATTGAATGCTTTCAGCACATCGTCAGGTGGACGATGAGCATTCTAAGATAAATGTGTTCTATAAAGGTAATCGTAGCCTCAAGCCTCATCAACCGGCAATGGCTAAAACAGGGGAGGTACAGCAAGGTTTCGTGGGTAGCTCCCACTGGAGAGCAAGATACATCCCTGTCTAGAGGTCTCTTTCTATTTCGGCTTAGTGTGTGGTTGGTCACGCCAACTACGGGGTGGTCTTTTTCGGGACTGTCCAGTAAGGGATGGTTCCGGCCTTGTGTTGCAGGGGATGAAGGGAGTAATCCTCAGTACGGTGATCTAGGCCACGTACTATGACGGGCGGTACCCCAGTAGCCCTTCCATTGATGGAAACCCATTTTCCCTACGAGACCCTACGGTTTTGATTGTATTACCCACTTTTGTGGCTAGTAGCTGGAATTTAATCATGTAACAATTTCGGCTATTTCTTATTTACTTGAAAACCCTAGACACTATTATAATATCACTGGATTTCCTATCAAATGTTTTGGTTAGCGTAAGGTAAAAACTTTTCCATGTTTATGTGTGGGAAGTCTTACGTGATACCTTTTCTTTTCAAAGGTTTTCTAAAGTTAAGCAATTTTAACTCGTTTACTCACACCAGACCCCTGTCTGACCCAAGTGTTTATTTTCTGTTTTATTAAACTCTTGGGTACTCATATTATGTATGAGTAGTCAAGTGGATCAGGTTAGCTAGACGAATTCTGAAGGAGTAATGGAGCAAGAGGCTTCGACGTGTAGTTATATATTGGTTCCGCTGTGTTTGTTTGGTATCTGTTTCTTCTGTTGTACTTGAGTTGTATGAATTAGGCAGATGTTATAACTGTCTAATATGTGTTGTATAGTTGTGTACTCTGATGTAATGAGGTACTATGTAATATTTTATGTTAATTATTATATTTTATTCATTCCGCTGTGAGTTCTCTGATGTTGTTTATATTCTTCTTTCTCTTTCTTTCTTCTTCTATCCCTTTCTTTCTTCAAGATGACGCAATTTTCTGGGGGTAGAAAGTCGGGTCGTCTCAATATGCAATAAATAAAATAAATTAACAGTTAAATAAAATAAATGCGACTTAACAGAGATGATGAAAAAAGCATGCCAACAGTCATAAATGAATTTCTACTCATATCAAAAATCAATTTAACAAACATAAGAAATTTTAGAAGTTGTGAGTGGGTTAAAACACTCACCTTTTGAATTTAAATCGAATTTAAATTCAATTTAAACTCAAAAATTCGACTGTCTCCGAATTGGTCCAAACCAGCGTCAACAGATCTGGAATTTAATTACGATCCTAACAAAAAAAATCTCGCATGAATCGGACTATGAATGAGAAAGTTATTCGAAAATTTCGATTGAAACAAAAATTAAATAAAACAAAATTAACAAATATGCCCCATCACCATGCCACGTCACAGGCCACGTCCTTCTTCTCAAATTCGAGCACGCTACAGGACCAATCAAAAAAAACGGACAGTACCAGCAGATTACGCTCTTCGAGAATTATGACATATAATTTTTCTGGAATTTTTAGAGGAGTTTGAAATATTTTTTTATTTTTATTTTGGACTGTAATTGGATCTAGAAATTTTGCAGCCAATGGAAGAGAAGAAGTTGAAGAAAAGAACACACAGAGAGAAATGAAGATAGATGGAGGCTAGGGTTTACACAGCCTATAAATAGACAAAGTGAAATCGGATAGGTGGGCACAAATCATAAACGCGCAAAACGGTTGTTGGCCCACCAGAATATTTTATATTAATTGGATACGTTACGGATTAGTAAATAAATTAATTTCTTCCTCAGACATTTACATTGAATTTTAAACGTATTTACAAATGTAAATTTAGATGCTTCATTTATAAGTTTCAATATAAATTCACAATTTCATTAAATTCCAAATTCATAGATAAGTTTCCATTTTCAACTAGATTTCTAAATTACCGTAATAATTATCTTAGATTTTTATTCATTCTCAATAGATTTAACTATTGTAAATTGACTAAGTTTTCATACTATAAAAATCCACATTTCTATGTATATATACAGTTGAATTCCCTACTAAAATATTTTATTTATATTTCGCAATTACTTCCAATCCATTTTTTTTGGCATCGCACTGTTACTTAAATAAATAGCCTATACCAACACTAATTATCATTAATTTGAAAACGGGTTACCAAATTTTGGTTTTTAATAATAATTATTATTTATTACTTCATTGTTTATTCAAATTTAGACAATTTAAGATGTTTCTTAAATGCTGAGTACATTATTAACTTCAGCGTAAAACTTCAATTTTATTTTATCTACAAATTATAAATTAACTTTGCAGAAATCCTTTAGTTGACCTTTCATTTAATTATCCTATCTATTGGTATCCCATAGATGGGAATTCCTAAAACATCTCCGAATTCCAACTTTAATTTCAATCACATAAAATGTTCTATTCAGTTTCCAATAAATTCAATAAATTCAAATTATCATGTTTTAAATCCAAATGAATCCATATATCATTCCTTTCATTCTTTTAATCTAACTAATTATCATATTCTGAATAAAGTTTACGTTATTTCCACCTATAAGCTACAAATAACAACGAATGTTGCATTTGATTTAGATTCTAAATAAATTGATGGGTAATAATTAATAATTCTCACTATTGCCCGATTTATTCCCATTCATGCTTAAATTACCACCAAACAATCATTAAATTTACCTATCTTTTATTGATTCCATAAAATCTATTTGCCCTGAGTTAGTTACTGCATTTATCAAATTCTAATTTCGCAATCACCTTAAATACATAAATTGGTATTGCATTAACATTTAAATTTATTAGCTTATGTCAACACTATTAACATTAATTGCAATGTATTACCAATTTTAGTCACTACCCTAACTACTAACTCATATTAACCTACATTATTCCCAAGAATTTCATTGGTTTTTCTTATATTAAATTTATCAACCATATTAATTAAGGTTTTTTAAAAACAATTAATAAAATTCCCTTTAATATATACAACTTAGCAACCTATTAAGCATGGTATTATATTTCACGTAAATGTACATTTAATTACATTTATTACAATGTTATCCAAATAAATTGAATGATCTAAGTATATAACTCCTAATATCCACCCATCTTGCATTAATCCCAAATAACATACAAATTAAACTACCCTTAATTTCAATTAACCCTATCATTACTTTTTATATTCCAAACAAATAAATTAATAATAGGTTAATTGAATCAGATTTACAATCCAACTTTAATTATTTGCAAATTTTGTCAGTTTGGACCACTTGGTAAATTCAGAATACTTTAACAACTTCCTACATTAATTTATTTTTGAATAATCCCAAAATTTTCAATATAAAAGAACAAATCCAACTTATCAAAAATTAAAACTTAAATTTCAAGGAATTTATTTATTTAGGTTTAGATCCCGTTATTCACTAAAATTGGTTGGTATTTATTTCATTCGCCTCTTTAATTGTACGTAAATTTCTCATAAATACACCTAAAATTTCATTTAATTCCAACTACTTCCTAATTTCCATTTCTACGTCTTAACACACTCTATATTAAACTTCTAGACATTGTATTACTTATCTTATTAATGTAACATTTATTTAGTGTATTAACATTTATTTCAATTCAAATTCTATCAACCAATTAAACATGTAACCTATTACTATTGCTTACAAATCAAAATATGGCACCCATTGTCAACTTCTGAATGGAATTAGTCTTTATTTCAAAACTTACCTAAATTTACATTGAGTCCATATTTAATCCTCTTCGATAGTATTAATCCTCAATTTATTAAATGGAATCAATATATCTTACATAACATGTTTTACGCATAAATTTTTAATTAATATTATTTCAACTTATTCCCCATATTCTCAATAATTACCTAACATAAATCTACCCTTATTTTATTCTACGTTCACACTTCCGTTACTCTCAAATCAATAAGTAACGTTCATATAAATAAATGTTATGTCAGTTTCCTATTTATTGCGATATTTTTATTTATTTATTACTGCATAACTTTACTTATTTTCTTTCCATCACTTTAAAACTAATCGTTAAAGTAACGCTTATCAATACGCATCAAATTATTTACCAAATTAAAAGGTTTTGATTTTTTTAACAAATTAATTGACAGATTAATTAGGTAATGTATACGAATTGTTATTATACCCATAAATTTACACTTAACTAATTAAATGCCTTACCTATATTCTCTATCTTCCCATTATATTCAGGTACAATACTTACGCCAATTTTTATTGAAAAATTTATTCATATTACAAACAAAGGCTTAAATTACCATTGTTAAATTAGTGTTCAATATATATTTATCACCTTTTATTATTTCTACTAAATTTTTATTACAAAATTCTGTTAAATAAATTAAATCGTCGAAATTTACGGGTCGTTACAAAGTACACTTTAGAAACGATTTCTGATGATGCAATTTATATAGAATAGTATGAAGAGAAAGAAGATAAAATCTACAACGATTCAGCGTTTGCAACACTTTCAGGTGTTACAAAATATAGAATAATTGGAAGTGCAGCGATTAGCAAAACTTCCCTGGCATCGTAGATTTGTGCAAGAGGAAGAAGAAGAAGAAGAGCGCTGGAAAAAACTATTTTTTTGCAACATGTTATGGGCGTTGCTATTTATAGTGGTGGAGAGGTGTCTATTCGCCAAGCGTCACAACCGTTTGCAACGGCGTCTATTCATTTTGTAACGGTTCACAATTATTACAAGCAGTCGCGTCCATTCATTTTGTAATGTTTCAGAAAACGTTACAAATTTCCCGCTATCGGTTCAAATTATCCAAAAATATTTTCGGATCCGAACCCAAAACCCGTACCCGTAGCCGACCGGGCCCGGTCCGAATCGGTCGGACAGACGGCGGCGACGCGACTATGGTATTGCATGACTTCTCTCCTCATAACAAAGCAAATATGTGGGAGCTCCAGGGCCCCAACATCCACATGAGAAAACTATATTTATACAAATGTAGTCTTCATTCTTCTAGCATGTGGGACTTTCTTCTTTTATCCTTTCTCTTTCAAACAAAAAACCCAAAGCCCCCAAAGTAAGTTTGAAAATTTTACAACATTTTTGAGGGATGGGGCTGGATGAGTGGTCCATTGAATGTTTATGAAGTTTGTTTTTGGCGGAATTGATGATGTGTTCAAGAGGAAACTAAATAAGTTTGTCCTTGTGTTTTTCTATGATATCTCAGTTAATTCAAGAATTAAGGATGAACACACATACTCATTTAAAGTGTTGCTATAGTGCTTGAGGAAACACCGATTGAATATGATGTTTTTGGTGGTTTGAAGTTTGATTTCTTTGATGCATTGGTTTCAAGTTGGCATCTTAGTTGGTCATACATTGAGGAAACACCGGTTGAGCTCACTAGCCTTTTGGGTCGAGTATGTCATTATCAGAAATTTACAGCCACAACTGTACAAACATACAGACATACACGCGCGCGCGCGCATGCACACGCACGCACGCATAGGTAAAGTGTATCAACCATATTGAACTACGCATAACCCTATACACTTTGGCCATAGCCTCGAGAGTTATTACATAAGATAACAACGCCTACATACCGATTTGGGGACCAATGCATCATTACAACCAATGCAAGAAGGAAACACTATTCATACAAAGTCATAACCATCAGTCATAATAAATATAGGATAACAACAGTAATAACACACTCATCCATTAAACATCACATATGTTTGACAAAACCCAAAGTCAACCCCAAACGTCATTTAAACTAACAACAACGAATATACTCACATATGTATTAATCATCGACTATTCGTAGTACATCATCTGAAGAAGTATAAATTAAACAAACATGTACTAACCCACTATATTAGTAACATAAACACTAAATCACCAAATGTGTATTGACCTAACATATTATTAACACAACACTAAATTATCAAATGTGTACTAACCTAATATATTAGTAACACAATGCCAAACCGTTGTAATGTGCATTGACCCACTATGTTAATAACACAAACATCAAATCACCATATAATATAAAAACCAACACAATAAAATCATAATTAACACACACAAAGTAGTCATAATAGCGAAATATTGTGCATACGGCCCAATGCGAATTCATCGCCATATAACAACATATGCGATAATCCAAATAAATAATTAATTAATGTTACATCCATCCAAAACATCATATTTACGACCATTGTTTTCTCTTAAGTATAAAATTACTTTATTATTATTTATTATAAAATCAACTTTATTTATCTTAAAAGGACAGTAATTCTTCTAAAGTGGTAATATACTTCAAAATCCTTTATTATACTTCTATTACTTCAAATCCTTAAACATTATATTTTCTATCAAAAATAGCAATTTACATCAAATTATTTTTCAAAAAAATATTATTTTACATCAAGATAATAATATATATCGAAACCTCTTTAATATTTTCTAAAACTAATTTATTACTTTTACTTCAAAAATAATAATATTCCATATTAAACTTCAAAACTCCTTTAATTGTTAGTTGCATCGAAATAATAATAATTTAACCTAAAACTTTGAAAACATGTCTTATGAATTTTAGTTTAAAATAGGTTTTCCTTTATTACTTATGAATTTCCGTAGAAATTCATAAACAATAACATTGTTACATTTCTTACCTTAATTCCAGTTTAATTTGTTAAATCACTATTTTTTACAAATTTCACTCAAAATTTGTAAATAATCTCATTTTTCATTCATCTATCTAATTTTATAATTATTGCACAATTTCATCCATTTTATTTTAATTAATTACATTCAAAATTCAAATCCACAATTAATTATAATTAAACATAAAATAATACAACAGTAAACAGTTAAACCAAGACATAACATATCTAAAATATTTCAATATCCAAACTAATTTATGTAACACAACATATATCAATAACTATAAATTTTCATCAATGACTATGAATTTAAAAAATTTAAACCATAATTAATTAAATAAATAAACCATACCGACATGGTTTTGCAAACCGCCTCAAAACTCAGCAGTCCAATTAAATCAAATCAAATCAACACCATTAATTATGAAGTTTCATCATGGTAAACTTTTTAAAATATTATCATCGAAAAGTGACTAATATATTATTACTTGATCGTGTGAAAAATGATCAAATCTTGTTTTAATTGTTCTTGAATTAAAAATTATATAACTTTTCATTGTATTTTCTTAATTCATTATAAGATTGTAAACATACAACAAAAACTTTCCTAGTTTCTTATCTCAATACAAGATTGTGCTATGCTTTAGAAGGACTTCTAATACAACAATTAATATTCTAGTTATGATACTGATATTTTTCAGTATTGATACACATATAGATACACACACGTGTATGTGTGTACGTATATATGTATATGTGTATAGAGAGAGATAAATACACACACACATACACACACACATACAAATACAAACACACATAGATATATATTGCACCTCAATTTGGCTACTCCTCTAATCCCTTGATTTCGACCTCAAGTTCTGGTTTAAATTATAATATTTTCTTTCTCTTTACACTACAATAAGGAAAGTATTATTATTTAAATAGAAAACACTATAAGAAAATTTTGACAGCAAAGTCCATCAAAAATTTGTCACTAATCATAAATCTGTGACGGATTTATAATGGATAGCCCCCTTACTAAAAAACATGTGGAAGATCAGTCATAAATAAAATAACAATGGAAAATCAACATAATTTGTGAGGACCTGCCATACTGCGTAACAAATATAATTCTTTATAACTCCGAGGTAAAATAATTGTAATAAAAATTTATTGCTCATCTGTCACTAACTAATGATAAAACTTTGATTTTTTTAATACTTAATTAATTATAATTTGTTCTGTCATAAATCCGCTACAATTTACTATACGAAAATCATAAAGTAACTACGGATTTGTCACGTGAAATTTTCTGAAAATAAAAATACTTGCATAGTACATTGTATACTCCGTCACAAACCCATGACAAATAACGGTTATAGATCGTTTTATTTATTCTCTTGTTTTGTCCTAACAATCAAATAATATATTTATTACTTTAGAATATTACATGAACAATTTCATCGAAAACTATACCAAAAGAGCATATTAATAAATACATGGATAAAAGATTAACATAAAGTAAAAGGAAATCATACAAATAGTAACCGACAAATACAAGTCACGGTATATAAATTTCAATGTGCATGCCAAAATATATGCCAATACATTAAATTTCAACATGCATACCAAAAATTTATCAATCATAGCAAGCCCATAATAATAAGATGATTCCATGAATCAATTAGGACCGAATGTTACAATCTTTGTTCGACAACTTACACAATCTAAGTTCAAACTCTTTATGCTTTTCGGTATCATGTCCATCCTCAATACACTACAAATGAACCTCATGCTCTTCTGTAATCTGTCGACGATGTGTCTCACGCTCCTCCTCAATCCTTCGATGCTATGTCCCAGATTGTTGACTTAATTTCATTGTTCGAGCCTCGACATGTTACATTTCCTCCGTTAAGGCATAGCCTAGATTTTAACTCCTATGTTGTTGTACTTTCACTCATTAGCATCCTTCATCACTGGGCAGCATGTGATCCAATCAATAATTAACAATACATGTTTTTCTTTAAAAATTACACTTCAAGAGCATTAAATTTTGCATATATATTGATATGCAACATTATCAGTTATGCACTAAGTAACAAATCAATTATTCATAAAATTACTTACATCATCAGGTAGGTTACCACCAAGATATGCACATCCCTTTCAATTTAATGGGCTCAAAGCATGAAAAATCAATGTTTGTTGCTCTCGTTGAAGCTCCATCGCATCCTCATCATTGTCTTCTCTAATAGCGATCAATCGCTCGTTACATGTAATATGATACCTAGCCTGTAAATATACAATATCATCAAATTTTAAATTCAATCAACCCATAAATTTAATCGAGTTGCAATTCACAACTCAGTTTCAAAACTGAGGTGCACAACTAAGTTTTGTGCATCTGACTTCAACTGAGTTGCCCAACTCAGCTTAAAACTGAGTCGCCAACTCAGTTCTTAAACTGAGCTGCACACAACTCAGTTGAAAACTAAGCTGCCAACTCAGTTATAAAACTGAACTGCTGGCGGAGTTGTGCAACTTGATATGTGTTTCTTCATAAAGGTTCCAATTCACTTGAGACTACCCTCTTCTTGTGTAGAAATGTTAAATCCACACTTGAGACGACCCTCTTCCTATGTAGAAATGTTAAATCCACACTTGAGACATGTTAATGTTATGCAACTTGTAAAGGCATATAGCAGGGAGGATGAAGGCAATGTTAAAAAAATCAGTGCTCGTTGCTACCTAAAGTCATGTTGAAACCTGAAGGCCCAGTTGCAATCTAAAGGCTTAGGACAAACTTGTAAAGGCATGTAGCAGGTAGGATGAAGGCATATGTTGCATGCATGGCCTGAGTTTTCAAAAAAACATGTTGCTACTCAGTTTTCAAACAAGTTTCACACTTGAGACATGTTCTGCAACCCAGTTTTCAGTAAATCAATGTTTTTCAAAATCAATGCATGGCCTGCTACATGCTCCTACTCTCTTCAAAATCAATATTTTTCAAAATCACTCAATTTTCAAAAAATCAGTGTTATTCAAAATTCATGTCACTCTGTATACTGCTTTTTAATATGAGTCTATATCTACTTTTCTGCCTAGCGCTACTTTTTTCAAAATCAACTTGATCGATACGTATTTCAAAAAATCAATGTTTTTCAAAATTCATGTCCTAAAACTGGTTTTCTTCCTACACTTCGCATTGCCTATTATTCCTTGATATCTCAAATCTAGAGGGAGATGTCTTCAAATGATAGATATACCGTAAAATTTGTTTGAAATTGTTGCATTTCATAACGATTAGTATTTATTACTGTAAATGAAGCAGAAACATGTTAAGGATTAACAAAGGAGGCATATGCCTGCTAATTCAAAAAATTCGAGTATCATCCTGATACCAGATCTCTATCAGCTATCACATTGAATTAAATTATTACTAAATGTTTCACCGATATTTTGAAATGGCCAAACATCATTTACTGTAAATTTATCTCAAAATCTTCGGCGGTTGAGTTGACCCACTTCAAAATAATGGTAGTTGGATCATCCGCCGTTGTTATCTCATTACTGATGCAGCGGATTAATCAAGCAAAACTTCAATCGATGGAATGTAGCAATCGGTGAGTTGAAGATACCAAAATGCCCAAATTCGTTGATCCAAAGATACCGAACTCTAGCTATCTCAAACACGTTGATAGCGCACTATACCGTGTTCAAAGATCTACGATTCTTCGCACGTTGATCTAGCGCACTAGATTCCGTGAATCGGCTTCTACGATCGTTGAATCGAGCGCGCTCGATTAACTGAAAGAGGAGATAGGAGGTTACACTCAACTACCAATTGGTATGAAAGCACAAAGCTAACAAAAGAGAATTTTATTCAAAAATCAACTACCCACAAATGACTCACATACGGCTATTTATAGCATTTACAACTCACGCCACTCTTAAGTCGTATGCGACTCATGAAACCCCCCCCCCCCCCCCCCCGACTCATCATAAGTCGTTGCCGACTTATACACAACAATACGACTCAACTTATTTACATACAGCCCAATGTAACGACTCAAACCCTGACCGACTTAACAAGTACGACCTACATACAACAACTCATCCGACTCAATGCGACCGACTTATGTATATTACCGACTCACATATTACATACATGACCGATTCAAACTGTTACCGACCCAACATCATGCCGACCTACGACTCAAAGAAACACGACTTAACTCCTTGCCGACTCAACATCCACGCGGCTTACCCTTCTTCATTAACTCGCACCCTTTCTACACATGATTCCTTAGGTCGGAAACGACTTATAAGTGAATCGTTGAGTCGTGTACGACTCATCAAGCTCGAATGATTCAGTCGTAACTTCTTCCCCTGTGGTTTGTTAGGTCGGGCCCGATCCAAGCGCCTAACCCGTAGCCGACTTAAAGCTTCCCTAACTCGTAACTCGGCTTCACTGGCTCGTAGCTCTTTCTCCTTAGGTCGGAACTGACCTAGCTTAACCTGTGCTCGACCTAAGCCTTCCATAGGTCGTGCTGCATCATCCTCCCCTGGTTGAGAAAAATTCGACCTCGAATTTGTAAATCCTTCCTCAACAATCTCACCCCCATGATATGGAATTAAATGTTTGACGTTAAAAACATCAGAAGTATAAACATCATCTGGTAACTTTAATCGATAAGCATTCTCATTGATTTTCTTCAAAACTTCAACTGGACCAATTTTCCGTGCTTTCAATTTATTGTATGTTCCCACTGGAAAACGGTCTTTTGTCAACACTGCATAAACCAAATCGCCTTCGTTAAATTCAACATTTCGTCGCTTCAAATCTGCAGACTTCTTATACTTCTCATTCGATTTCTCCAATCGTTCCTGAACGATTTTATGACATTCAGTCAGCTCATCAACAAAATCAACAGCTCGTTTAACTGTCCCCTTCGACTGTGGTACTACTGCCAAATCCAACGGTCCCCTGGGTAAATTTGAATAAACAATCTGAAACGGACTGAATCCCGTGCTACGATTCACTGCATGATTATGTGCAAATTCAGCTTGGCATAACTTCATGTCCCAACTTTTCAAATTATCCTGTACAAGGCATCGCAACAAATTTCCCAATGACCTGTTAACAACTTCCGTCTGTCCGTCTGTTTGTGGATGATAAGCGCTGCTAAATTTCAGTTTCGTTCCCACCACCTTCCACAAACTCAACCAAAAGTGACTCAGAAAACGAGTATCTCTATCCGACACAATAGACTCTGGCAAACCATGAAGTCGATAAATCTCTTTGAAAAATAACTGTGCTACTCGAACTGCATCCGCTGTCTTCTTGCAAGCAACAAAATGTGCCATCTTCGAAAACCTGTCCACCACAACAAATATCGAATCATTTCCCCTTTGAGTTCTAGGCAAACCCAAAACGAAATCCATACTAATATCAGTCCATGGCTTAGATGGTACTGGTAATGGCATATACAACCCTGCCTTCGTTGCTGTTCCCTTTGACACCTGACAAATATGGCATCTCTCCACGAATCTTTCAACCTCTCTTCTCATCGACGGCCAAAAGTAAGACTGTGAAATCAATTGCAAAGTACGATCGCGGCCCACATGTCCTTCCTCGTGTAACTCTTTGACAATTTTCAACCTCAAGCTACAGTCTGGAATACACAAACGATTTCCCTTAAACAGAAAACCCTCAACCAACATAAATTCATCGGTACTCCCATCCTTCACTTTTTCAACATATTTCATAAAGTAAGGGTCTTCTTCAATCATTCCTGGCAACATTTCAAACCCCGTCACTTCAACCTTCATTGTCGTTAATAAATGACTCCTCCTACTCAAAGCATCAGCTACTCGATTTGTCACCCCTGATTTGTGCTTAACGACAAAAGTAAACTGCTGTAAATATGCAATCCAAGATGCATGTCTCGCTGAAATCTTATCCTGCCCCTGTAAATGCTTCAATGCTTCATGATCTGTATAAAGGACAAATTCTTTCTGAAATAGATAATGTCTCCAATGTTTAATCGTTTGCACAACAGCATAAAACTCAACGTCATATGTACTGTATCTCATCTTTGCCCCTGACAACTTTTCGCTGAAATAAGCAACTGGCTTTCCATTCTGACTCAGAACTCCTCCAATACCAACCTTCGAAGCATCAGTATGCAATTCAAACAATAACTGAAAATTAGGTAGAACAAGAATTGGTGCAGACGTCAACAATTCCTTGATCTTTTCAAAAGCAACCCCCGCTTCCTCTGACCATACAAACTGTTTTCCTTTCATGCAATCGGTAACTGGTGCCATCACACTACTGAAGTGTGGAATGAACCTTCGGTAGAATGATGCCAATCCATGAAAACTTCTAACTTCAGTGATAGTTCTTGGCTGTGGCCAATTTCTAATAGCTTCAACTTTACTCTGGTCAACTTGAATACCTTCTCTTGAAACAACATAACCCAGAAATAAAACACTGTGCGTCATAAACACACATTTCTTCGTAGCAGCATAAAATTGTTCCTCACGAAGGATAATCAACACTTCCCTCAAATGTAGAACATGCTCCTCCATACTCCTGCTATATATCAAAATATCATCGAAATAAACCACGACGAACTTCCCAATGAATGGCCTAAAGATTTGATTCATCACCCGCATGAATGTACTAGGTGCATTTGACAAACCAAATGGCATAACCAACCATTTGTACAACCCCTCTCTCGTCTTGAAAGCTGTCTTCCATTCGTCTCCAGGTCTGATTCGAATTTGATGATAACCACTCTTCAAATCAATCTTCGAAAATATAGTTGCCCCACTCAATTGATCTAACAAATCATCCAACCTTGGCATAGGAAATCTATATCGGACAGTGATCTTATTCAAAGCTCTACTATCTGTGCACATCCTCCATGTTCCGTCCTTCTTTGGTACTAATAATGCTGGCACGGCACAAGGACTCAAGCTTTCCTGAACACGTCCCTGTTCCAACAACTCTTCCACTTGCCTTCGTAACTCTTCATGTTCCTTCGGACTCATTCGGTAATGTGGTCGATGTGGTAACACTGCTCCCGGAACAAGATCAATTTGATGTTGAATGTCTCTAAGTGGCGGTAACTTCTTAGGCAACTCCTCTGGAAAAACATCTTCAAATTCTTTCAAAATTGGCTTTGCTTCTTCTGGAATTTCAACTTCTTCACTACTCTCTCTCCCAATCAACAAAAACACTTCTGGTTCTTCTTCGACTTCCTTGACAAACTCCTTCAAAGTCAACAGAGTTTTCAATTCCTCAATCTCTTCTAGCTTGCTCTCCTTCTGTTGCTGTCTCTTGGGAACCAAAGTGATTTTAGTACCCTCGAACATGAAACTGTAACTATTGGCACGACCGTCATGTTGAACTGCTCTATCAAATTGCCACGGTCTGCCCAACAACAGATGACAAACATCCATATCCACAACATCACACCAAATTTCATCTTTGTATTTATTCCCAATAGAAAAATTAACACAAGCCCTTCGACACACCTTCACTTCACCACCCTTCCTTAACCATGCTAGCTTGTACGGTTTAGGATGCTTCTCAGTTTTCAAGTTCAATTTTCTTACTGCTTCTGTAGAAATAATATTATCACAACTTCCCGCATCAATAACGAACTTGCAAACTTTTCCCAGAATAGTGCATGTCGACTGAAAAATATTGCTTCTCAACCAACTACAATCCTCCTCTTGCTTTGGTGTAAGACATGACCTCCTCATCATAAGATTACAACCTTCATCTCCAAACAATTCTTCCTCCTCCTCAACATAAGGTGAATTTGAACATTCTGCCTCCTCACCATCATCCTCCTCAACTTCTGCAACCATGGTTCTCTTCTTCGGCTTCGGACATTCATTACTTTTGTGACCCAACTCCTGACAATTATAACACTTGAACCCACTGCTGACCTTCGCCTTCTCAGCCTCCTTAACCACTGGTTTTGAAACAGGTTTAGGAACATTAGAACTTCCACCAACACCCCTTGCTTGATTATTGGAATTAGTAAACACACCACCTCCACGCCTTCCTTGTTTCTCCCAAGCCAACGCTTTCTGATGTGCCTCTGCAACTGATCTAGGATCAAATATATTAACCATATCCTGGATCTGCATTCTCAATCCCCCAATGAATCTAGCAGTTAGCTGTTCTTCTGTCTCCATAATATCATTCCTGGCAATGAGTTGGTAAAATTCATCAGCATACTCACTAACAGACTTCGTCCCTTGCCTCAGATTCTGCAACCTTTGGTACATAAGTGATTGATAGTTGTAAGGTAAGAAAGCAGATCTCATCAACTTTTTCATCTTATCCCATGATTCTATCTTTGACTTCCCCATTCTCTCCCTGGTAAGTTTAGTTTGCTGCCACCACGCCAAAGCTCTCCCCCTCAACCTAGTAGCTACCAACTTCACCCTTCTATGCTCAGGAACCTCCTTGAAATCAAAGATCTCTTCAACATTTGAAACCCAATCTAAGAACTCTTCAGCAACCATCCCGCCTTTAAACTCCGAAATTTCCATCTTCATACCTGATTCCCATCGACGATCATCTTCAACATCCCGATAAGAATTTCGAACTTGGTCTCGATCTCGATAATGAATACTAGCTCTATCACCCTCTTCAACAAAATCAAAAGTTCGTCTACATCGATCTCGACCATTATCATCCCTTCGTTCATGCATACTTCTTTGACTATGTCTCTCTTCATCTCTATATGCTTCATTGTCAAATTCACGTTGACTTCGTCTCTCTTCATGTGCATAGTCATGATGATTTCTTCGTGATGAAATTGACGTTTCTCTTCTATCTCTACAAGAATGTGGTGATACCCTCCTCGCTTCCGTAACCGATGGCGAAACTCGGTTTCCTCCATGGTTCGAGTTTGGTGATCTCCTCCTTTGATTCAAATCATTCATCAATTTCTCCAATTTACCAATGCCTTCATCAAACTTCTCATTAATACGTTGTTCCATAAGCTCGGCTTCTTCTCTACGATACAAAGCTTCAACGTTTTGATGACGATTAGCTCTCCTTGGTGGCATAATTGAAAAACTTCTCAAACTTCAACAATTCAAACACAAAACTCCAAAGCTTTCACAAACAACACTTTCACAAGGCTCGGCCTTGAACTTAACTCGGCAACACTTAGATCGGCTCAACAATTCACGGCCCGACCTTACTACAACCCTTCAAGGCTTTAGCTCGGCAATGGTTTTACACGGCTCCACACTTCAAATCTTGGCGCGCAAATCTCCAAGACAAAACCCAAATAATATCCAACTCCTCGATCCAAAATGAAATGAATCAAACACTCTAATGTTGTTACAAATTCAACAAGAACACAATGAACTCCTTCAAACTTCAAAAACTTCAAAAACTTCAAAAACTTGGTTCCAAGAATCAACTTAGCTATGATTGGCTAAGTATGGCTCTGATACCAATAAATGATGCAGCGGATTAATCAAGCAAAACTTCAATCGATGGAATGTAGCAATCGGTGAGTTGAAGATACCAAAATGCCCGAATTCGTTGATCCAAAGATACCGAACTCTAGCTATCTCAAACATGTTGATAGCGCACTATACCGTGTTCAAAGATCTACGATTCTTCGCACGTTGATCTAGCGCACTAGATTCCGTGAATCGGCTTCTACGATCGTTGAATCGAGCGCGCTCGATTAACCGAAAGAGGAGATAGGAGGTTACACTCAACTACCAATTGGTATGAAAGCACAAAGCTAACAAAAGAGAATTTTATTCAAAAATCAACTACCCACAAATGACTCACATACGGCTATTTATAGCATTTACAACTCACGCCACTCTTAAGTCGTATGCGACTCATGAAAACCCCCCCCCCCCGACTCATCATAAGTCGTTGCCGACTTATACACAACAATACGACTCAACTTATTTACATACAGCCCAATGTAACGACTCAAACCCTGACCGACTTAACAAGTACGACCTACATACAACAACTCATCCGACTCAATGCGACCGACTTATGTATATTACCGACTCACATATTACATACATGACCGATTCAAACTGTTACCGACCCAACATCATGCCGACCTACGACTCAAAGAAACACGACTTAACTCCTTGCCGACTCAACATCCACGCGGCTTACCCTTCTTCATTAACTCGCACCCTTTCTACACATGATTCCTTAGGTCGGAAACGACTTATAAGTGAATCGTTGAGTCGTGTACGACTCATCAAGCTCGAATGATTCAGTCGTAACTTCTTCCCCTGTGGTTTGTTAGGTCGGGCCCGATCCAAGCGCCTAACCCGTAGCCGACTTAAAGCTTCCCTAACTCGTAACTCGGCTTCACTGGCTCGTAGCTCTTTCTCCTTAGGTCGGAACTGACCTAGCTTAACCTGTGCTCGACCTAAGCCTTCCATAGGTCGTGCTGCATCAATTACTATTTTTGATATGAGTCTGCCTAAATATCTTGAATGGTGTCACCGCTTTATTTTTGTCATTAGCCATTAATATAATATAATTATGTTATTCACTATTTGCTATAAAATATATTTAAATATTTTCTAAATTACCATCTTCTCCCCAGTCTCCTCCATAGAAATTGAACCACATTATGCAAACGTGGATTGTTCTTATGACTAAATGATGTCTTCCGAGACTTTATTGTTATGTTAGGATGATTCCAATGCTCCAACCAACCTTTCCATTGATGCTCTAATACAAATGGTGGTATTTCCTTCTTATTAATTTCCAATTCCTTCATCTTATGAATAATACATGAACAACATCCTGTAGCTTTTCGGCACCAAGCCTCCCTCATCATAGAAAAGGTGACATCCTTCGGATCTAAGCAATAAATCTTTTCCTAAATGGTAGAAATGGTTTGCAATCATAATGAAGCAAATAGTGTATAGTGCATAATGATTATAAAATACTAATCATCAAATTCTACTTTGTAGATCAATAATAGTTGTATAATTCATTACTCAATATAAAAATACAAAATAATTGCCACAAAATCAGCAAATAAGGCTTTTTGCACATCAGCAACCACATTCTTCCATGAAGCCATCCAAAAATCACCGATACATTGCTCTATTAAATTTGATATTTTTTGGCATGCATAGAAGATGGATGAAGTACAAAATTATTGTAAAATGTGTTTTAAAAATCATGAACATATTATCGATTTCAAAATATCAAAGGGGGTGTAAATATTTTAGCAAAAGCTTTCATAAAATAAAATATTTTATATCTTGTGTCATTACAAAATAAGCACACTTAAGCATTGATCATTAAAGTCGCATGAAGAGAGGACGAAACCTACTTGTTTCATGTGATATTTTATCATTTTTCTTTAAACTTTCACTAAAATTTTGATGATTTATATTGTCTTCTTATTTTTAGTTCATAAAGAAAAATATTTTATATATTGCATCACTATAAAATACTTGTTAATACCTTATGAACCTAAAATGTGCATAACTTAACTTTCCTATAACATTGTACTCAACCATCCAACAACAATTAACAAAAAAATATAGGAAATGAATTTTAGGTGATACACATCGATTTTTGTGCCAAACTCTTCATACACTCATTTCAAAAATTGAAGTACGTCTATTTTGATATGAAGTTTATACAAACATTAATATTATAAATTCTGAGTTTTGTACATTGAATATTAAGGAAAATCCCTTTTAACATTATATGATAAAGTATTATACATATATAATTCTTTGGACTTTTATAACTCGTTTATAAACTTTTGCAATGAAATAATCTTTTTAGAAACATGCTATTTGTCCTAGTATGGTTATAATTGAGTTAAAGTTGGTTATACAAAGTTACAAACCCAGTCAAAAACTGCTGAGCATATCTATATAAATGGAGGATCGTCTATGGTTCATGGGATGACAAAAAACAGATTCAAATCGTAAATATATCTTGATTAGCAACGTAAAAAATGTTGTAAATATCTGTACTAATCTAGGATGACGAAACATGAACTTTTACATTGCTAGTCATTCAAAAACATGATTAAACATGCGTTGCTAATAGTCTACAGAACATGCATAAAAATAAACACAAATAAATATGGGATAACAAAATAAAGATTAAATGTGCGTTGCTAATCATCAAACACAAATTTTTAAGTTGCTAATCGGACAAAAAAAGTTGAGCATAGCTATTCTATTATATAAGAAATTCAATATTTGACCATTAGTATTATGCTCTCTCATTCATTCTCAATCAACATACTCAGTTATCCTTAGCTCCATGATTAAATTTTCATTTTAACCCTCTATATGTTATCAATTTTTCTTCAAACCATAAAAATATTAATTCCTACCTCTTAAAATTCCTATAATACATCTCAAGATGTTATAATTTGTGTAAACGTTTTGCAACTAGAATAATTATTATATAAACACATTAACAAAGAAATAAACATCTCAGTTATATTAACTAAGATTTAATTAAGCTAAATATTTAATTAATTTAGGAACAGATACTTAAGAAGATATTTTCACAAAAGTCAAATCAAACCACATCAAAATCTAACTAAACTTTCATTTTACATTTCTTAAGCATTAAATGATTATGACATAAAAGAATGATGTAATAAGGTGATGGTAAGGTTTGAAAAATATGGCTTACTTTGTGGGAAAGTAAGGGCATTTTTGTCCATTCAAGTTATGACATTTATTCCTAAACTTTTCCTATAAATACCCACCTCCATCTCCACTTTCATTCACACATTTCTACATCTTTCTCTCTTTACTTAAGCTTCTTTAATGGCTTCCATACCTTCTAGAAAATAAAATATTATAGTAGCGAAGCTATACGAAAATTATGAGAAATACCACTTCAATGTAAAGATACTAGCTCGTATCATCACCAAACACCTCCTCCACCTCTCCATTGCTCACAACCACATCTCCTCACCCTCAAAGCCAAGAGAATCACCCAACCAAAAGCATGCCTATGCCTACCCTAGCCTAGACCGAGCCCTATAGAAAGAAAGGAGCAAGATCATGGAGCTCCGGAGTGAAAACATTGGAGAGAAGTGCCGCCGGTTTAATTCCAAGAAGATAAGAGGAAGTTTGAAGTACTACGGAAGCTTTGCCAGATTTTTTGGAGCTTAGGAAGGAAGAATGGAGTAGATGATGAGTAGTTGAAGTTGACAAAAGTTTAGTGTTGTTGGATAAGAATATTGGTAGGATGAATTAATTAGAGACAATGGTGAGTACTCGCATTTAAATTTACTAATTAATCTCTAAATAATTCCAAGTTTAATGATATGAAAATATATATATATATATATATATATATATATATATATATATATATCAGTGTGTGTATCGGATGATTATATATGTGATTACTTAGTTGATTACTTGTTTGAATATATGGATGTAAATATGGATGATTACTTAGTTTGATAAATTATAAGAGAAATGGTTAGTAATTAACCACAGCTAATTTAATAAGAATTAAATCCACATAAATATGTATATGAAATTGTTTAGCCTCTTAACGATTTTAAAATATCTAAAATGTTGAAAATGATACTATAATAATATAATATTATAATATGGAATGAAATGAAATATGAGTTTGAAATATAAAAATATTGTTTAAAATGAGTTCAAAATGGTTTAGAAATGTTTTAGGAACATGTAAAAGTGTTTTTATGAAGTTTCAAAAGAAATTGAAAAACAAGTCAGAACTAGGCGCGCAACGGTAGTTCGCTATTTCATGCCGAAGGTTTCAAATGAGCATATGAAATGGGATATAGCTCGAATTATTCAAGATAAGAATTTTCTAGACTATGATATCCATAGTTTTTAAATGAAGAAATAAAATCAAGATTTCATCCTGTAAATTTTAAAATAAGTCGAAAACAAGTTTTAAGAAAAATTGTGGTTTTGCAGTTTAAAACCAGAATTAGAAATTGATTTAAAATGAATATTTTTAAAGGTTTAAAATTTATTTCGTATTTTATAAAAAAATTAAATTTTTTTAAAGGAAATTGAGTTATATAAATCAATTTTCAAAAGATAGAAAATTCGTTTTGATCAATGTAGCTTTTAAAACACTTTTCACAGCACTTTTCACAAGAGTTTTAAATAACTTATGAAATATGATTTTAAACTTAATCATTCTTTTTCATATCTTTTATAAAAGGTTTTTAAAAGAAAAATTAAATATTTTAATAATGATTTGGAAGTTTTATAAATCATTTCTAAATATGAATGGAGTACGCGGAAACGACTAACACATTTGTCCTGCTTGTGAGATCTAAATGGTAAAACAAGGTGCGTAACTAAGATTAGGAATGGAGCAACCAATACTCTAAAATAACATGGCCTCTATTTTCTCTTTTAGACGAGGGATGGAATAGATCGAAGGGGAAGCCTAGATACTCTAAAAAAATCTCATTTAAGTTTTTCCAAAAGCAATGAATTTTCAAAATAGTTAATTAAACTGGATTTTAGTGGTATAAAAGATATTCTGATCAAACTTTGTATTAATATCTAAGAAGGAAACTTGTACTATCCATGTGATTTTGAAAGGTGATTCCAGCGTTATTCCATGAATTGTACGAGTTGAATACGAAAGTTAATCTGAGTATAATTAGTCTAATCTTTTACTCAATACAGATTAGTTTGGGGTTTATAGTGAACTATGTCTTAAATAATATTGTTTTTGACCCACTAAAATTTTATAATTTGAATATGAGAAATATTTGATTTAAATTTAAATAAATGATTTGGAAAAGTTTTTCCTAAGTAAAAAGTGAAACGATTTAGAACTATTCCAATTTAAAGTAAGTTTTAATTAACAAGAGGATTTGATAAGTGAGGCTTAATGATTCCATATACTCTGAAAAAGATAATGAAATGATTTAATGAATATATTTTTAAGAGAAATTTGATCAAGTAATTGAATGTTGCATGAGAATCACCTATATACCTAAATGCATTTTTATCGATGGTTAGTTCGGAGGAACCGGGGTCGGATTTAGGTAATTCCTATCCGAAAACCACTTTGAACCAATGTATATGTTCGGAAGTGAAGACATGTTGAAGATGATGACTATTGAAGACCGAAGATCTTTAGAATGTATGGATTGTTTTCACGAGTCCCAACGGTTTTACCCCATATTATATTTATACGGCAGTGGTGTTCGCATTTTAAATCTTTGTTATATTGAAGACCGAAGATCTTTAAGGCTGAAGGATTGATTGTTGTCATTCTCTGGGGTAGCTCCCAATATAGAGACAATTATTATAGCAGTGTTTCTGTCATGTTTTGAAATCTTCAGATTATAAGGACTACTCGCTACCGATCCTTGGGGTGATTCCCAAAAAAAGGATGTGGTAGATGGCGTGCCTTCGATTTCATTGTCACAGAGTGGACTTGTATGGATGAGTGTATAACAGTGAATTTCTGATCATATTATTTGATCTCTATCAACGTATTATTTACTTGGTAGCGAAGTAGGCAACTTCTCTTAGGTTAACACCTTTTCCTGAGACGTATAAGCTTAGGAGCTATACATTTATAGAAATCAGTTGTATGATTAAGGAATGACAATGTTGCATTCTAAGAGGAATGTGCTTTATGGAAAAATAAAGTGTGGCTCTGTTTAAAGAAAAGCGTGGCTTTGAAGAAATTGAGCATAGCCTCACGAGCTTCACATCTCGGAGATGATATGGCTAATTATGTGGTTTGTAGGACATATATTTCAGGGTATCCGTTGTATGGGTATGGATGAGTTTAGTGGAATCTGGATCCTCAAGGCATCTATGCCCTATTTATTTTAATATATTAGCTAGCTTGTGAAAAGTGATGAGGCATCGGAAATTGGTAGTGTAGCAAGTACAGTTCCAAGTAACTAGCTTAAAAAAACGATATGGCTTTCGAGGACTATAGTTGTTATGCTTGGATCGAAGGAAATGATCATTAGTTCCCTATCATGTTGGAAATCCAATTCCAAATACGAGCTTTATGGTTTTGATTGTAGTCCCAAAATAGTTGTAATGCTTTGCAAACATTTCAGCTACCCTAGTAGGTATCATATATTTCGTTTGGTATATTCCATTGATCTAGCCCGGATATATTACCATATGTCCTTTATTGATACTTTCTTTTATATATATTTATTTGAAAGTGTTTTCAAACCGATGTCAATAACAATAATATCAAAGTGATTTTTAGTATAAAGTATTTCGGTCACATTATGGTAAAAAATCATCCATTTTTATGTATGGGCATGGTCTTATGAAATACCCTTCCTTTCGAAGGTTTTGATTGACATCAACATGTTCTATACATTAAAAAATTCTAGTATCTCATGCTGGTTTATCAAGCATGATCCTGATATTTTTAATACTCAAGTCAGATACGGGCAGTTTAAGGTTTAGTTGAAGACCCTTGGAGTTTCCAGAGGACAGTTGGAGATCTTCATCTATGTATAGATGTATTCTATTATCTGCTGCTTCTACTGCATTTATTTTTGATTTTCAACATTTGTAAGGACCGAGGCTTTATAAATGTCCAAGCTAAATCTAGGTTAGACTCGGTTTTTTATTCATTTTTTTCCGTTCTGAAGATTATTGTTGAAATAATATATGTTATTCCATTCATGTCAGATTATGTTCTACTTTATTTTCTTTTTCCCCAATAATCGGGCTTTCTGGCACTTGGATTTGTGGCATGAGGATGTATTGGTGTTGATTTTCAGGGTCGAAAATTTCGGTTGTTACAAACTATCTCGATCAACAGTTCTAACGAGAGAAAGTACTCTCGACTGAATGTACCTAAGAGATATATAGATATGCAAAACATCACTAGATTTCTTAGCAAAAGGCTATAGGAGAGAATGAAAAACGAGCACACAGTTAGTCCCTTATTTCATATAGAAAGGCAGAAAGCACTTGTACTGTTATGCTATCTCAAATGACCGACAAGCACATAGCCAGTCTCTAACGTCAACTAGTCATCGTCTCTACAGAGGTGATAACATCCAATGTCTCATAAATAATAGACCTACATTTAGAAGGAAGACTGAAATCACAGATCCGCGGCGCGACCTCGTAATCAAACTGCTAGGATGGACACTAGCCTATCTGGCGGGTCCTAGTCATGCACTCTCCATAGTGGCATGAACCTTATGACCTAGATTCCCAACGAATACATGAGAGCAATAATAAATACTCTCGACTCCATGCGTCCAAATGAGTATATCTCAACATAATAAATTCTCAACTACCTACCCTAAGATTAAATAATAATAATCGACCAGTTAGTGCTAGGAGGATAAATTTGTAAATCCCAGCATACTCCAACTTTATCCATTGGAGAGAGGAAGAGACTCTCGACTACTAACCTCTATAAAAGTGTAACGACCGAGAATTTTAGTTATTTGAAATTGGAATATTTAGCTTATTTTAAATATGTAAAAGTTAATTTTTAGCTTAAATTTCAAAAATAACTATTTATCAGATAATTTAATAATTGAAATTTGGTTAAATAATTGAATCTTGAGTTCTAAGCTTGATAAAAATAATTTAAAGGTTTATAAAATTTATATTAATAATAATTAAGATAATAAAAAAATTTAAATTGAATTTAAAAGTGATTTGTTCATTTTTAAAAATATATCGTTTAAATTGACATTTAAAAATAGCCTTCCGGGACACAATCTCATAATTGACGAAACCAGTTCCATTGGATCTGCAATAGTGTATTATTATCGGATTTCAAATTTTCTAACCTTTGGAGTTATTGTTTGGTGGTATGGGATTGAAACGCTTTGAAATTTATATCATAAATTCAGTATAATAATTGGGTCCAAAAACTATCTTCTCCATACGATCGAATTAAGATTTGAAACCATTTCCATTGCATTCGAAATAGGGATATAACATTATGAAAGCCTAGCGGCATGCTTCGATAGGAGTTTGAGATTTTGAGCTGCATAAGATGATTTGAATTTAAGTAATATATATTTATATCGACCTTACTTTCTATTTACATCAGCTTGTTTTTTTATCACCTCAAATCACTGTACCATTCCAACACGCTTCCCTCTTCTAATATGTTTCCCTCCTCCTATTTTTTTTAATAACCAGCCGAACGTTTGAAAAGAAAAAGTAAAAAATGTTTACATTTAAAAATTCATATCGAATGGAATGCACGACGAAAAATTCCTAATCGATTTTTAAAAATCATGTTTTGACAAGAGCTAGGTGATGGTCTATTTTTGTTGGCATTCGAATATGTTTTAGATGGGTTTGCTATTGCTCGACAGTGAGTTCTCACGGCAGTTTCGAAAACTAAGGTTTGGAAAATTAGAGTATGCCATGCTCGATTCGATTTTTTGAGTTCATATTTGAATCCTTGGTGGAGGTTCGCATCTAGGCGCAAGATTTGATGTCGACCAGTCATGTTTGGAGATTGCAACATTCTCGTGATCGTGCACGAGATCGAGCGGATCATGATTTCATCTGAGGCGTTGGAGTTGGAGTGAAGATGCTAGGCAAGTGGAGATTGATGCTTGGAGGCCGTAGGAGAAATCGAAACTCGATTTCGAGAAGGAATTGCACGAATCACTAGAGGACATAGGAGAAATCGAAACTCGATTTTGTATTAATCAATGACTAGTCTGTAGGTCTAGGGACTAATTCCAAACATTGTTTCTTCTAAATTAGTTAATTTCTTCTCGCATTGCTGAATCAAGCAATCATCCTTTGAAGATACTTTATAATTTTCAAATTCTATATAGATATAAAAGCATTTGATTCCTAATTGATTTAACTGATTTCTAGTTTCTAATTTATTGTTTACATCACCTAAAACATTGTCTAATGGACGATCTCTTAAAATTTAGGGTGGTTATTTAAAAATATTATACTAGGCTCGTTCTTGATTACTATTTTATTTTAGCAGTATTATTTACTTGTGAAGCATTTTTCTCCAAGACTATTAGTTGATTTATTCTAGGATTCTCAATATCATCATCATTGAATTTTAGATTTTCATCAAAAGATACATGGGAAGCTTCACTGGTATTATAGTTCGTTTGTTGAAAATTTGATCGGATTTCCATTTTTCAGTAGCCAACAAAGATACTTTCACCGGCTTTTGTATCGAATTTTCTTATTTGATCTTTAGTGTTTGAAAAAAAATATCCAAATACTCGAAAATATGATGCTTTTGGTTTCTTTCCAACGAATAATTTATGGGGTATTTATAGTTAAATGTCTTATAAAATCACAACTAAGAACATAACATGACATACAGAAATATTTAGTCAAAAAATTATTTGGTATTGCAATACTACTTAATAATATTTTGGTGCATTCCTTTGGGGTTCCATTACAAAATTTGTCAAAAAGTTCATTTTCGAATTTGGATCCATGATCAATTTGAATATTCTTTGTTTTAATTTTTTTTGAGATTTGAATTCATTTTGCAAAAAATATAAACATTTCAAAATTATCACTTTCATGTTTTAAGAACAAAGTCCAGGTAAATAATAAAAAATCATCACTCCATATGCCTCTCTAAGTCATATGTCATAAGGGAGCTAGTAGAGATGAAATTAATGGATTATTGAACATTCATGCATAATTCTATAGCTCAACACATAATGCCACTCAAAAAATATACGACATCATAGTAGCACATTCCGCACAACACTCCCTTTTTCCATAACTATAACACGTTCCATACTTTGCAGTGATGTTTGAATTCTATCACTATATTACATTCCATTCTATGTGGTGGCAGTCAAATTGTTTTAAATTATGAACTTTTGGGTCATATACTTGGTTGCAAATCTAGTGGAATTGACTTCTCCTCTTTTCAAATTGATGAACAAAATCGTAAAGATTTTACGACATTTTAAAAAGTGATTATATTTTCTTTTAAACACAAGAATCTTTGACCAAAATTGAGACCATGGCATTTTACAACAAAGTATCACTTTGAGGATAGATAATTACAATAACCCTACTCAGAATGTTTTTGAACCTCTTTTTTCCATTTATGGAAACTATTGCATCAATTGGGCACAAGTCATCTTAGATGACTTTATTCAAAAGAACATTTCTAGACATAAGCAAACATTCTACTATAGTGTATATCTTATTAGAATTTTCATATATTTTAATGTTGATATAAAAGAAGAGAAAACTCTACCTTGAAAAGTTTTCGATAAGGCAAACTTTCTCTCATGCACATTCCATATTATTTTAAACCATATGAGACTCTTGCCGAAAAAGAAGAAAGATTAGCATATGAAGAAGAGCATGAAATTCAATGTGAAGAAGAGGAAGATGGTGATAAAGTGGATGTAGAAGAGGAGAAGGAACAAGTGGATGCTTCTTTAGAAAGTTTCGATAAGCCATCTCATCCCTCCAACAAAGAGATTCTAACAAACCAAGAGAAGCTTTTTAAAAACCAAGAGAAGCTTAAATGTTTCGTTAGTAAAAAGTTCACTTCCCTTTTTAACAAAGTAGACAAATACTTTAGGAAGATCATTCGCAAGCTTGAAAGAAATTCATCGTCGTCATCTACATCTTTCTAAGCCTATCAAATTATTTTCTTATGATATCTAGCTTTGTATTTCTTAGTAATGTGTGCTTTTAGTTTAAATTCATGTTATTTTTATGTATTTCATTTAAATCTATGTACTTTTCTATTATTAGTAATGAAATTTTTTTCTTGTTGTTATATATAATTCTAATAGTCTTTCGAAGTTAAAAATATATAATGGTATAAGATAAAAACAAAACAAAATATAATAAAACTAATAGCTTTGCAATTTTAAGTATATATATATATCGACATACGTACAATAGATATGTTGCCATATATGAGCCGTTGGGCAAAAATTTAATTTTTTTTTTAAAAATTACTACCACATATTCAAATCTTTCCAATTTCACTCCTATATAAGTCTATTTCTTCTAGAAAAATCCATTTATCATTTTACTCTCTATTCTCTTTTCATTCTCAAACATTTTTCCAACAAAATGTCTTCTACACACATAAAATTGTGTAAAAACCTTGAACAAACACTTCAATCTTTCAAGGATATTCTTACTTTTACTTAAGAAGTCAAAAGAATTTAGTGTCAAGTCAAATGTCGATGATCAAACAGCAAGAAAAGCTTTTCGATGACCTTCGATGGATGATTTCTTCCTTAATCCAAGACGATCAAACCAATACCCCAAATTGCTCTATCAACACGGATAATGAAGATTAGGGTGCTATCAAAGTGGATCCAATCTTTAGATCCGGCGATTGGGTTGAAGTACCTAAAATGTCTAGTTTTCTACATATTTTTCATAAGTGTGTATATTTATTAGATTTGAATTTATTTGGTTGGATTTGTGTGATATAGTTTAGATCAATACTCTTAGAATTGGACTTGATTGTATTGGTTTTTGGATTTGTTTGATTCTATTTAATTGGATGCTTAGATTGATAATATGAAACGAGTAGATTAAATTTAAATTAATAAAAATAGTTTACATTATCTTATTATATCATCATATAATTATCATGCTTAAATATCATATTACATCATGTTTAGTATGCTTCAATTATTTTTGTACTTAGTTATTGATTTCAACTCTATAGTTTCTGTATTTGATTTTGGGGGAGTTTTATCTTTCTCCCATTTTTATTGATGACAACAAGGATAAAAATATAAAATATACATATCTATGTATTCAAGGCTAGTTATCTAACTCAAAGGGAATTATATCATATTTTATATACAAGAATTTTAATCCTTGTCATCATCAAAACGAGGGAGATTGTTAATACCTCAGTTTTTTATTTTGATGATAACAACCTTGATAACAACGATATGCATTCTTGTAAAAGACTGTACAGTACAAAATACGGATACTAATATTTTGCCAAGTTATATAGTATATAGTGCAAGATAATACACAAGTTTTGAATCGAAGACTGTACAATAGAAAAGACTCAAAAGATGGGAATGAAGACTCATGAGTATAAAGACCAAGATATGAAGATCTCAAGACTATAATATAATGTATAAAGTCATAGAATATTATTAAAGTCCCTAGTAGCAGTCTTTGATCTCTATCAATTATTTTTATATCTTTTATATTTTTAAAGCAAAATAAATTTCAAAATAAATTTCAAAATATTTTATAAAAGTTTTTCAAAGTTTGAAATGTTTATAAACTATATTCAAATCATTTTACAAATTATGGAATTTTCAAAATATTTTAAAAAAGAAACAAGTTTTCAAATTCAACATGCATATGTTGACATATGCCCAAATGATACGTCGACATACATGCCACCAAATTGTTTTCCAAATTTTGAAATGAAGTGTCTGTCCATCGCAACTCTTTATGAATGGACATGTCTGTTTATTCACTATATAAAAGGGAGTTCAGACAAATTTTTTGACAGTTATTAACTTATTTTCTTCCCTCCTCTTACTTTATTGAAAACTACATTAAAAAAATACTTTATTCTCTATCGTATAGAATCAATTCAAAATTTATTGTATTTATTCACTGCTACTTTCTTGCTGTTTTGGAATCATCTCCCTCTTAAATCAAAGATCAAAATGTTGTCCAAGAGGCTACAGGATCCATTATATCCAAAGTTCAAGAAATTGTCTTTGGAAAAACCATCAAACTTTATTTGTATTTTCTTAGGGTGTGCTTGTAGCTCATTAAATCAAGTAGGCTTGCCTGATTGCCCAAAAATCTAAGTGCATGTGCTAGTAGCCTATCCAAATCAAGTCAGTGTACCCTAAGTCCAAAAATTCAAAAAGGCTTATCTCGCAGCCTAGGAATCGAAGTTGTAATTGGGTTTTCCTTCTGCCCATTTAAAGATCGGCATTTGAAAAGAAATATGTACAAGTAATTGTATGGGTGGATTTTGGAGAAATCCAAACAAGTATAAAATCGCTGGTATAATCTCTCTAACTCTTTACTTTGCTTTACTATTTTTATTTTTATCTACGATTTCATCTGTGACTATTTAATAGTATAATTCTGCATTGTTAATTTGAGATTTAATATCAAACTTGAAAGAAATTTAAAAAGATTTACAAAACTTAAAAACACTATTCATCCTATCTAGCATTTAATTAGCTTAAGATCCATAATACCATTATCCATAGTTGGGTTACGTTACACATTAATCGAAGGGATCTTTGAAGACTCGATGATGAAATACTCAAACAACTTCCTTCGTTACAATTATGTTTTGTACTATGCAATGGCATTTTTTATAATACCAACTAAGATAGAATTACTAGGCTTTGATTGGAGAGCTCAAAACCATTGCAGGCATATGGCATACCTGTTAACGATTTGTTTCATTGGTATAAAAAAAGTTAGGGAAATATTATACCAATTTAGCGCTATAAAGATAGAGTAACTACATAAATGTCAAAGATGAAATACTCTTGAAAGTATGTTCGAAACAACACTCAGAAATGACAAAGGAATTGGTTAGAAATTAACACTTAACATTACCCAAATTGGCTCTTGAAAACTTGGATCTCAACGTGGGGAACTTATTGCTCGGGTCTAAGGAAGCCTTAAAGAAATCAAGAGCTTAATCCAAGTGCACTTAGCATCTTAATTTGGAGAACATGGTGCGTGTGTTTAACCTAAAGTTTACTCCTTAGATTTATGTGCTCGACATGAAATTATAGAACTTAATCAAGTAATCTGATCGAACCCAATTCCTATTCAACCATAGCACTCAAGCTATAGTATTAAGTGGCTTGACCTAGAGCGGGACATGCTCAAACTCATGGCTAATACCGTGTCACTCAGGTTCAACCCCTCGATTGAGCAATAACTAGCGAAAGGAATCTATTATCACTCTAGATATTTCAAAAGGCTCATTCAACCTATATGTCCAAGTTATTTGGGGATGTTACCAAATATTGAAGGCTATAAATAGCATATACATGATTCAAAGAAGGGGACTTCAAGAAAGAACCTACACACTCTACCACTTAACATTTACGGTAAATTTTTGGACATCAACTCTACTATTGTAGTCCAAATCGTTTTCTTAAGTAAAAAGTATTGTAAACTCTCTGTAGTCATCTATAAATGAATATAAAGTGAACTAAATCAATTAGGAAGTTGATATAGGAACTAAAATAGGGCTAAACAACCATAAATACTCTATATGTGTTTAATTTCTTCTTTTATTTTATTGTTATTATTGCTTGTGATTTGAATATGTTATCTATCATTATTATTGCACCTAATTTTTTTAAATAGATTTAACAAATTCCTCACGAAATAATTGCTTTGGTTATCACTTTGAGGCCAAATAACCATGTGATCCACTCATGTTTTCTTCCCCAAATATGTTAAAATAGTTATACTCAAATAAGATCACTAATTTTTATGCTATACTATTAACATAAGTGATAAACATATGGGATGATAATGATGTAGGTTTCCCTTTCTTAGGCTAATTACAACTCTCGCATATGTTTATTAAAGTTATAAAGAATATGAAAATTGGTTTCCACTACATATATTGGTTTATTAAAGTTATAAAAATCGCAACAATTGGTTTCTTAAGCCAATCACAACTCTCCCATGAGTGATGAACATATGATACGATAATGATGCAGGTTTCCCTTTCTTCAGCCAATCACAACTTTTGTGTAGATTTCTTAATCCAATCACGAATTTCTTTATCTAAAGTGAAAATTGGACCCAACGTGAATCCACAAGAAATTTATTAAATAGTATTGAATTACCAAATAACGTTTTGGTTGGAGATGTCTATACTGCTTGTTATTTTCTTAGTCATGTTTCTATAAGACCTTCAACTAAAAATACCCTCCATAAATTATTTATTGGAAAGGAACCATAGTATCATATATTTGAGTATTGGAGAAAAATACTTCATATTAACTGCTACAAATCAGTTGGGTAAATTCGATTAAAAGGATGATGAAGAAATCTTTCTTAGCTTCTCAGAGGAAAGCAAACCCTATCAAATTTTCAGCAAACTACTAATACTATTGAACAAACTCTCCACATATCATTTGATGAAAATTTTAAATTCAATGACGATGATATTGAGAATCCTAGAACTAATCAACTAACAGTTCTGGAGAAAATTGCTTTACAAGAAAATAATATTACTGAAATAATAATAATCAAGAACGAGTTGTGGATGATATTTTGAAATCACAACTTTGAAATTTTAGAGATCATCCATTAGAAAATGTTCTAGGTGATGTAAACATAAAGTAAAAATAAGAAGTTAATTAAATCAATCGGGATGCATTGCTTTTATAACTAATGTAGAACCTATAATTACAAAGAAGCTTGAGAAGATGATTACTAAATTTCAACAATGCAAGAAGAAAATTTAAAGAAACAATATTTGGTAATAGTCCCTAAACGTACAAACCGGTCAGTTATTGGTATAAAATGGGTCTTTAAAACAAAGAAAATGAAAATGACAACATTATATGATAAAGCTAGGTTAGTAGCTTGGAACTAAAATTAAGACGGATTAGATTACGACAAGATGTTTTCCCTATAGCGCGACTTGAGGCAATAGGAATATTATTGGCTTTGCATGCCATCATAATTTAAGCTTTATCAAATGGGCATCAAAAGTGTTCTTCTAATGGTTTTATAAAACAAAATGAATATGTTGAACAACTACTTTTATTTAAGCATGAAAAATTCCTGTACAATGATTATATATTTAAAATATGCTTTATGGCCTTAAAAAAGCACCTTGTGCTTAGTATGATAGGCTAAAAAGTTACCTTTTTAGTTTTGGTTTCGAAGTTGGTAAAGCCAAACTACACTGTTCATTAAAAAGGGCAAACATGAATTACTAATGTTACGAATTTATATGGACGATATTATCTTTAGATCAACTAGTGAAAAATTATGTCACGATTTTCAAATATAGTGAAGAATGAATATGAAACGTTACATATGGATGAATTAATTTTTTCTCGAGATTACAAAAAAACCCAATAATGGTATTTTCATAAATCAAGTAAAATATTGAAAAGATTCATTTTAGAGGTTTGGCATGGAAAATATAACTAATAAGCCTACATTAATGAGTACAAGTCTATGTTTAGAAAAGGACAAAAACAGTAAAGAAGTAGCTATATATTTCTATTGATGTATCATTAGTCTCTTCTTTACTTAATAGCAAATGATCCCAATATTATGATGCGTGTGTGTTTGTGCTCTCATTTCTAGAGAGTCACACATATGATTTATTATTATTTTTTTGCAAAACTTAACTGGAACTAAAGATTACGTCGTTTCTTTCTAAAAGGTCATTCGATGCAAAATGTAAGGGAAAAGTACAAGTGATACTTTTCGCTTTGTAGGTCAATCTTTTGTTTATGATTTAGTGAAACACAATATATATGTCGTTATTGACTTGTGAAGCAAAATACATTTTGTACCGCATTAGCTTATGCATGGGACATTTATATGCAATAAACCTTACGAGATATTAAAGTTAATATTATTAAATCATTGTATATATTATGATAATAAAAATTGCAAATAAACAGTATCTCAAGTTAAAAGATAGATAAATTCATTGGCTAATTTATGGACCGGTCAAATATTTGAATTACATTCTAGAAAACATCATTAACTAAAGGATGATGATATATTATTATACAAAAAAACAATGTTGGGTCCCTAATACTAATGAGGATGAAGTGAAAGACCCTTTATAATTTAATAATTCAACCGAAGGACCTCTTTTCCTAATAATGTAGTCAACAAACTCTAAACTTAACCAATAAAGATTTAAACACTAAAATCATCAAAAATCGATGTTTCTAAATTTAGGGCTTTACAAATTTGGGGATATCGTTGAGTTTTATGCATTTTTACAAATCGAAAAATGGACGAATCCAATTTTTTTTTCAAATAAGGACGAGTCCAACTTTTTCCTTCTTAAATTTTATTTTCGTGTATTTTGTGCGAAATTTTTTATTTATGCAACCGAATATATTCTACACTTTGATTTTATTCTTTTTGACGGACTTTTTCATTCCTTGGATTTTCTATGCATTTTTTAGTAAATTGCATAATACCTGCATTTAAAAAATATGTTTTTTTCGTATTTATATTTCTATAGGTATAAGTTTTAAATTTATTGTTGTAGTTTTGCTTACTATAATAATTAGCTTCTTTGCATGTTTTTTTATTTTTGAAAATCTATAAAGGCTGTATTTCTAACAAAAAAATGTTTAACGGGTTTATGTTTTGTAAAGATGCAAAATAGTGTGTTGTAGTGAGCTTCTTAACCACATTTAGTATGTGCTAATTTTTATGCTTTACATATATGATCTTTAAGAAGTACACATGTTTTGATATGTTTTCATTTATCTTTCATTTAACTAAAATAAACTAAAGCAATAAACTCTAATCTACTTCTGTTGCTGATTATGCATTACCTTGGTAATGCCATCCACTTTCATAGTATATACTATTTATTGTAGATTTCTAATTTTTTAACATAAATAAGATATTTCCTTTATTTACTCCAAGTTTTGCATTTTTTGAATGTTTTTTTAATATTTATTTGAAAATATTCCCCTTTTTTAATAACGTAGGTGTTTACACTTTTAATTTTCCAAAACAACACAAAATCTTTAAAAACTTTCCATAATTTTGGTGATTTTGATTTTATTCTATTTTGTACATTTTTAATTTATAACATGGATTTTTCGAAGATATGAAAAGCTAGAGTTTCGTGGTCCTGTTATATTAAGACTTTGATAAATAGGCCTTTCAATCTATTAAAGTCAAGTTAATTATGGAGACCAAATGCTAAACTCCAATGTTATAGCCATTTTCCTATTTGATAGGAAAATAACTGTAAATAGTATTACATACACTAAAGTTAATGCTGTAGAAAACCTGGAAAAAAAACATATAATGAAAGAGGGACACAGCACAAAAAATAAAGGGTATAATTACTGACACTCCACTAAAATTAAAATTTTTGTGAGGGATACGCATGTTGTACAAATAATATATATCATTCCTATTTTTCCCCTCATTTATTTTTAACCAATCTTCTTCTTCTTCACTTGCATTTTTCACCAAGTTCAATTTAGCTTTCAGTAATGGTAGAACCAATGTTTTGCTTCCAAACAAAAAACACCTACCTATTTTAACCATCATTTAACTCAATTTAGAATTTTCAACTTAATGTGTAAAACAGTAGAATTTTAAATAAAATTATCGGTTTGTTTTGTTGAACAAAGTCTGTATTACAGATACTTTCTCGGATAACAATTAATCTTATTTCTTTCCCTTTTGGAATTTCATATATAGATAGGTTTAATTTTTCCATTGATTATTGATTTGGCTTATAGACTAAAGAAGAAGAATAGTGAAGATTACAAAAAATTAGGATAAAAAATAAAGGGATAAATTTTTCAATTTATAATATAATTATATGAGGGGGCTACTTTTGTCGGTACCCCTCATAATAAAAATATATATTAAAAAATGGCCTTCTCTTAACCAAAAGCGGAGTATCATCAATAATACCCCAAATATAACGAACTTATTCGTGTGATAAAGAAAAAAAATTGGAGACAAGCATGCGCTGAACAGTATTATGATGGTAATATGCCAATGAAGCATTTGTGTATTAAGTAATCATAGCAGTAGCCATGTTATAGACAATTAGAAGCGAATTGATAGTGGATTCAAATGTTATGTTCCTCTTAATTAGTAATTAAAAAAAATGAATTCATATAAACCCTAGTTCATTTAATCATAAGTTTTCTTTTACCTCAAATTAGTGAATCTAAATAATATTTTGAACAACTATAGTTGAACACTTATTGGATGTGTAAAAAATGGGAAAATGGATTTTTATATGTGAACTTTACCAATATTACCATTTCCAAATTCTAAACTATGTATCTAAATCAACCATAGCCTATTGCTTTAAAGCCCTAAAAAAGGATTTCAATAGTGTTAATTCCTCTATAATTTAGAGAAAAACTAATGTCATATGAACCCTAATTTATTTAATTTCGATGTTCTCTTATCTTCATTCGGATAAACTTAATTACTATTTTGAACCGTTATACTTAACACTTATTGGCTGAGTTAGAAAAAAAGGAATGTTAGGGTTTTCATAAATTATCTTTATTGATATTATATTCTCAAAATTTTAAACTATGCATATGAATCTAAATCTTTAACTGCTGATTTGGAGCTTAGGATCGAGATATTTATTGCGCTACATAATAATTCTTCATAGAAAATGTAAAGGAGTTAGAGATCTGCCCAAGACCATCAATGAGTGAAAATAAGGAAAAATGAGATATGTTGATAGTAGTAATAAAGTGGTCTGCATTTGTGGAGGACAAAAGACTATAATGCGGGGAAAGAAAACTGAAAAATTGTACTCATATAATTTATGTTAATTGGAATAGAAGGATTGACATTTTAGTCATTTTCAAAGCTTTCCTTTCTAATACGTTTATTATAAATCATAAATGTGATATTTATCTTAGTAAAAATAATATTTTTGGATCTATAAATTGATTAAATCAATGTAAATAACTAAGATTCCCTTATTTATATAACATTAATTTTAATATATACTTCATTGATGAAAACACCACCATTTGATTTTATATCAAATTCAAAAAATATAAACCACATTCAAACATGAAACTGTAAATTAGAAGATACTAAAAAGGTCTTATCAAGATTAGAAATCAAGTTACTATATTCAGAGTCCAGTGTCCTAACCACTAGACTATGGGACTACATGTTTAGAGAATGTACATTGCAAGAGTATCAAAAATTGCATGAAGAAGTGTGATGTTTGAAAGTGTGCGTGCTTAGTAAACATATATTGGAAGACCAAAAATGAGCATCAAATGTTCAATGATTATGTGGGGAATGTATATAAATATATATCATATTAAATTCTAACATAAGGGATGTTTGCTTACATGGATGAAATTATGTAAATATATAAGTGTTTTTATGTATTTAAATTTTAGTAAATAATACTTATGTATTTATTCATATGTACATACAAATAATAATAACATATATAATTTGGCTATAATGTGTATGTGCCTTTATATATATATATTTTTATTTAAAAACAAGAATTTGAACCTAAATAAAAAGTTACTTTAAATCTAGGATCTAATAGAAAATTTAAACTTAACTTTGCATTAGGATCTAGTATTTAAAATTTAAGATAATTAGAACTTTATCTATTATAAAAAAATTGGTCAAGTCAAAAATAATTCTTTTTTTTGAAAATACTATAATATTTAACTTTATTTATTATTTATTTAAAATCAGTCTAATAGATTAATTATATGTATATTAATAAATAATTATTGCCAAAAATAATTGTACATATATTATTTTAGATCTAAGTACGATAAATTGTTATGAGAAATTTTTTAATATCAAATTAATATTTAATATGTATAAGCCGAATATATAAATAGATACTTAAATTATATAATAAAGGAAGCATAAACACTTATTTGCATTTATCTTCGATCTAACTAAATTAAACTAAAGCAATAAACTCTTGTCTACTTTTGTTGTTGATTATGCATTATCTTGGTAATATTATCTACTTTCATACTATACGTTATTTATTGTGAATTTATAATTTTATAACATAAATAGTATGATTTCTTCTTAACTCCAAGTTTTGCATTTTTTGAATTTTTTCTTACTTATTTATTTGGACATATTTCCATTTTTTCTTTAATGTAGGTGTTTACACTTTCAATTTGCTAAAACAATATAAAATCTTTGAAACTAAAATAATAGTGATGATTTTGACAGTTTTCTATTTTGTACATTTTTAATTTAAAACATGGACTTTTTAAAGATATCGGGAGCTAGAGTTTCATGGTCCTATTGTATAAGGATTTTGAAAAATAAGCCCTTCTGGCTTTTTCTCTGCTAAAGTCATATTAATAATTGAGACCAAATCCTAAACCCCTATGTTATAATCATTTTCCTATTTGAGAAGAAAATAACAATGCATACACTAGAATTGATAAAGCAAAAAACTTGAAAAAAACATATAGCAAAAGAGGGATAGAACAAAAAATAAAAAGGACTTGTTTGTATGATAAGAAGATGAAAAGAAAAAAACTTTGGAGACAAGCATGAATCGAAACAATATTATGATGGTAACATGTCAATTGAAGCACTTGTATCAAGTAATTATGTCGGCAGTCACAATCTAGGCAATATGAAGCGAATCGATAATGGATTCAAATGTTATGTTCCTCTTCATTGGTTATTATAAAACGAAATCATATAAAACCCGGTTCAGTTAATCATAAGTTTTCTTTAATCTCCAATTAAAGAAATCTAAATAATATTTTGAACAACGTTACTTGAACACTTATTGGATGTGTGGAAAAAGTCAAAAAATGGAAATATGAGCTTTATTGATATTACCTTTTCCAAATTCTAAACTGTCTATCTAAATCAAACCCTAACCTTCTATTTTAAAGCACTAAACAAAGATTTGAATTGTGTTGCTTCCTCAATAATTTAGAGAAAACCTAATTTCATATGAACTCTAATTTATTTAAATTTGATTTTTCTCTAATCTTCAATCGGATAAAGTAAAATACTATTTTGAACCATATACGTGAACACTTAGCGATTGAGTAAAAAAATATAAAAAAGAATGTTAGGATATTCATAGATAACCATTAGTGATCTTGCATTCTCCAGATTTTAATCTATGTATCTAAATCTAAAACTTCGGTTGATAATTTGGAGCTTAGGATTGATATACTGATCATGCTACTTAAAGTTTTTCATAAAAAATGTAAAGGAGCTAAAGATCTACCTGAGACCATTAATGAGTGAAATAAGGAGAAAATGAAATCTATTGATAGTGGTAATAAAGCGGTTTGCCTTTGTGGAGGACAAAAGACTAACGTGGAGAGAGAAAACTAAAACTCATATACTTATGTTACTTGGAATCTTAGGATGGGTACCTTGGTAATTTTCGATGCTTTACATTTTATATTACTGTTACATTTATTATAAATCATAAATGTGATATTTATCTTAGCAAAAATAATATATTTCGATAAGTAAATTGAATAAATAAATGTAACCAACTAAGATTCACTTATTTATATAACATCAAATTTAACGTTACTTTGTTGATGAAAATAACACCATTTGATTTTACATCAAAATCAAAAGATATAAGCCACATACAAACATGAAAACGTAAATTAAAAATATTGGAAAGGTCCCACCGAGATTTGAACTCGGGTTACTGGATTCAGAGTCCAGTGTCCTAACCACTAGACCATAGGACCACATTTTCAAAAAACTTATATTGCAGGTGTACTGAAAATTTGCATGAAGAAGTGTGATGTTTGAAAATGTGCATGTTCAATAAACATATGTTGGAAGACCATAGAAATGAGCATTAAAATTGTAACAACCCGCATATTTGTCGAGTTTGTATTTAAATATTTTATTTAAATATTAACTCGTTAATCGGATTTTGGTCCGAAAAGCTACTTTTTGCAAACGGTCAAATTAGGACTCGAGACCACTTCCATTGAGTTCGAAATGTCGTTTATAATTTTTTTAAGTATAAACATCGATAGGTTTGGAGTTAGTGAAATTTCACTAACTTTTCCCGCTTTGGACTTTGGGTTAGTTTAGCCTATTAAGCCCAAGTTCCAACCCTCTTCTCCTCACTCTTCATAAATTTCCTAACTAATCAAGCTTTGGCATTAATGGTGGAGGGAATGGGAAATTAAAATTCCAAAACTCAAATTCAATTGCAATCCATCTTTCTACTCCAAATTCAAGAAGAAGACATTGGATTCAAGCTTCTTGTGCTTAGATAGAAGAAGGATTGATCCTTGCTTGCTTAAAACTTCATTTTCATTGATATTTCGTGCAAAGGTGAGATTTTTACCTCACAATTCTAGCCTATAACTATATTAGACTGTTGGGAATGATTCCCTATCATTTTTGCATGCATGTTAGCATTTGGTTTGGATTGGATTGGCGAAAAACTCCAATTTTTAGCGTTTTGGTGAATTTTCTGCACTTAGGTCGTTCTGGCCGTTTTTAGGTCGTTCGGAGTTAAGTCGTTCGTCCATAAGTCGTGAGTCGTTCACGAGTTAACCCTAGGTCGTTCTGGCCATTTTTAGGTCGTATGACCCTTGAGTCGTTAGGTCGTATGACCCTTGAGTCGTTAGGTCGTATGACCCTTGAGTCGTTAGGTCGTTAGACCCTTGAGTCGTTAGGTCGTAAGACCCTTGAGTCGTTAGGTCGTATGACCCTTGAGTCGTTAGGTCGTTAGACCTCATTTTGTCTTCACTAGGTCGTACCGTTTTGGTCGGGGCGCTGCCCCGCACCCAGCCGGGGGCGCTGCCCCCTGGACCCCCGCGACCTGACCGGGCAGGTCGAACCCCGTAAGCGGTGGCGTTGCCCCCGCACCCCCACCTTGGGGGGTTGCCACCCCCCCTGGACCCCCCCTCCGTAGGGGATCTTATCTGAAGAAAAAAAAACATTGAGCTGATTTCCTTGAATTTTATTCACATCTCCGTATGCGATTTTTGTGACTGATTGTTTCTACAATTGCTTCTGTGTTTTGTCACTTTATAATATAAAGGTTTCAATACTAGTAGTAAATATCAAAACTCTTTTAACAAACAATTTCAACTCTATTTTTAATAACAAAGCTCTTTTCTTAAACCGTTTTCCAATCTATTAGTATATACAAACCTTTACCTCACTCGGATGAGAAATCTAATTAAACGACTTAGTAAAACAAGTGGTATGAAACGCTTGCGTTCACTTCGTCGGTTAATTCTTGGACTTGTTCGATTGAACCTCTTGTGACAATTTTATTAGTGAAGATTTACAGTTTGTTCGTAAATATTTAAGTTAAGCAAGTGGTTATGGGACATGAAGCTAAACTTCTATATTTACTAGCTTAGTGTAATTGAAACTTCTCGTTGATCATGATGATCATTCTGATGATTTAGACTAGCAACTGTGCGATGTCTCTTGTTACGAGGTTAGACTAGACACCACTTGTGTGATTCCACTCACACTTACCTTTTTGCTTTTTGGTTAGTCTGGACCTTAATCTGTGTGATTCCATTCACACATGTGGGGTAGCTCCCCTTGGTCTTCGGACCGTCATGTGATAGGCCTCTTTCTCTTTTCTATGATTTCTGGACTTCTTGCATTGATTTCTAGAATTTATGTCATTGACTTGTTATGAGTACAAGTTTGGGGTATGATGCCCTTTCCGAATCTTTGAGAAGATTCTTGTGATATTGATTATCTCTTATTGATTGATCTTCTGTTGATCATTATTTACATACTTATAGTGGTATGTCATTATGGATGTTTATGTTTATGCCATATCTTTTATGTTATATCATGTCATCTGATATTTATAGCTAGACTGACCCGTTTATTATTTTCTTAAATAATACTCGGGTTAGACCGAGATGTTACAGGTGCTTCTGCTTGACTTCTTCCCAGGGATCCATCACTCTGACTTTTGGCTAACTGTTTAGATTAGCAGTTTTTGTTGTATACACTTGAGATATAGACTCATAGTTGTATTCTTTTGTATAGCACGTGTTGCTATTCTTTTGTATTATCGTGGATCTTACTGAGCACTACTCTGATGTACACTTTCATGTGTTAGTTATATATTCATATCTTCTTCCGCCTTTGTAATATGGATATCTGTGACTGATTTGTGATATGATTATTTCTATGTTTGTTTCCGAAGATTATTTATAGCCACCGTGTGATAAGCAATTACATGGATGGTCGCTCCTCAACAGCCTTATTCTCCGTGCTAGTTGACAGCACTACTCCGGAGTGTTCTTGGCTAGCGTGGGTATAGAGGTGGGGCGTCACAAAAATGTTCCATGATTATATAGGGAATGTGTATATAAATGGATATTATATTAGATTCTAACATAGGGAATTGTTTGCTTGAATAGATGAAATTATGTAAATATATAAGTGTTTATATGTATATATAATTTTAGCAAATAATATTTATGTATTTATTCATATTAATATACATATAATATTAACATAGATAATTCAACTATAATGTGTGTGCGTATGTGTGGATACATGTTTATAATTATTATTTAAAACCTATAATTAATATTTAAGTCTAAAGTTACCTTAAATTTAGGATCTAACAGAAATTTTAAAGCTAATTTTGCATTAGGATATAGTATTTAAAATTTAAGATAAGTTGAACATTATCTATTATAATATTGTTTTTGTTCAGGTCAGAAATAACTCTTTTCCAAAAATAGTATACTATTTAATTTTATTGGTTATTAATTTAAAATGATCTCATAAATTAATTATATGTATAGTAATAAATAACTATTGCCAAAAATAATTTTACATATATTATTTTAGATCTAAGTATAAAACTTGTTATGACAATTTTTTTATATCAAATTGGTGTTTAATATGTATTAGGCGAATATATAAATAAATATTTAAATAATATTAATAATAAAAAAGTTGTTTAAATTTAGAATTTTTAATTTTTTGAAAAGATTTTATACATCTGCCTATGTTATATAGTTTATAAAACTAAATTTATTACATTATACATAACTATTTATACCATAATTGTAAATGTACACTGTTTGAATTAATTATATTAAATATATAAAAAATATTATTTTATAATTGAAAGGAGAATACGTATAACATAAAACATATGGTAGTAAACGATTCATAAAATATGCCTTCCAAGGTGACCATGTTAATAGTGGTCAACTCGAAGTGCTAGCGTCTCCTCTTCTTTAAACTTTCTTGATCTCTATGACAGTTGCAAAAAGTCTTCCATTGAGGTATAATTGAGAATGCAGATTAGGTACAAAATATATAAGCGAAAACGGAGCTGTTAGGTTTCAGTTTACAATGGAGTTTCAATTTGTAGTGGTACTTAATGGAAAATATCCTTCAAAAAGCTCAACGACATACATATGTTTTAGTTGATAATTCAACATTTGAATTAACTAATTTTTCATCTATCTATAGATCCTATAGGCCATCCTTCATGTACATGAATATATACACGTAATTTTTAAATATATTTAAATTGATAAAATATTCATTTGGTCCTTTTATTAAAAATAAACACATATATAATTATTATGTACTTATTAATAATTACATATCTAGAATAAATTTATCAGTGTAATTGTTATATTAATATCAATATCACTATAATAATTCATAACTTTTTATAAATTTTTATTTGATTAGAATATTCTAAATGTTTGGTTTAGCCAAATATTCTACACTTTGGTGTATAGATCAGACTTAAAGAGTGGATTCAAAATGTTGTTTCGAAATGTTTGGAAATATGATATGATAGAATTAGAGCATGATGCATTCTGATTCTAAGTAAAGCTAGGATGAGTTACATAGATAGAATTGTAGGTGGCTAGTTTTTAACTTCAGTAAAAACATTCATCTATAATGTATTGAATACGGACAATAATCAACAATGTTGTGAGAATCTAACACTTCTAGAACATATTTGTTGATCGGAGACACGAGTGTTATTAAATTTCTTTAACATCACATATAATTTCATTTTAGGGGTTATATTATGAACTGGACATTGAAGCTAAATGATATGAAGTAGCTATTGAAGAACTAGATATTCACATTCCAAGTATTTGAAGTCAAGGGAGTTACGAGTTCGAAGAGGAAGAAACTTCAATTGCCTTCCAACATCTTTAATTTCTGCCCAACCACTTTCTAGCTGGATTAATGTAATGACCCGGGTTTTTCGACGCTTGATTTGGAACAGATAAATGGTTTCAGATATTTAAATTTAATTATAAATTGATTTTTGAATATGAGAAGTTTGATTGTTATTCAATAAAATAAGTTCAGGATTGAAATATGGCGATTTACTAGATAATTTAATTTTTGAATTTTTAATTCGTTAAAATATATGAATCTAGAGTTTTAAGCTCAATAAAAATACTTTAAAGGCTTGTAAAATTTATATTAATAGTACTGAAGACAATGCAACTTTTAAAATTGAATTTGGAAGTGATTTGTTCAATTTTAAAAATATATCGTTTAAATTGACATTTAAAAATAGCCTTTTGAGACACAGTCTCGGAATTCGATGAAACTAGTTTCATTGGATCCGTAATATTGTCTATTATCGGATTTCAAATTTTGTAACTTTTCGAGTTATCTTTTTGCCGTACAAGATATAAACGCGTTGAAATTTATATCGAAAATTTAATATAATAGTTGGGTCCAAAAAGCTATCTTCTCCATACGATGGAATTAGGACTCGAAACCTTCTCCATTGCGTTCGAAATAGGGGTATAACGTTATAAACGCCTAGCGGCATGCCTCGATAGAGGTTCGAAATTTTATGTTGTGTAAATCAAGACAATTTGAATTTAATTAAATATACATATTTATATATATACTAGTCCACCTTTGGCTGTAATTCCTTCACATTAGCACTTTTTCAAAACATTATTCACCTATTCAAACATGCAAGAAATCACATCCATTTCCTTTCAATTTAATCACAATCCCCCCCTCTCCCTTCTAAAATCCCAAGCCCTTATCTTTCCATTCAAAACTTTCAACGAAGACAGCTTCGTTCTCAAATTCAAAATTATGTCTTCCCTTCCATTTTCATTTTCATTTCATTTAAAAAAAATCGCAAGCCTATTTCTTCTCCTCCCTTTCGATTCAAGTCGAACAAGAATCTCTACAGTTCGAAGCCAATAATCCGATTTCCCCTTTTTTCCTCTGTAATGTATTGAAATCGAATTCATTCGATTATAAATAAATAAAAAAGAGAGAGAACGAAATCGTGTAGCCGAAGGGAAGGAGCAAGGCTGGGGGAAGCTTGAGTGGCGAGTACGTGGGGAGCGACACGGCAGTAGTTAGAGCCGATATGTTAGTCGACGTCGTGCGCGCTCGTGAGGTCAGGGCACTGGAAGGTGGTGGTGGTAGCTTAGGGCTTCGGGTGTTGCTGGGGGGCGAGTTTTGGAGGCTCTTGATGGTTGGAAGGAGGCATGGTCGCGATGTGGTGTGGCGGATTCAAGCAGTTGTAGTGAGGTATGGTATACTTTTTTAGTAATATATATATATATATATATATATATATATATATATATAATTTTACAATAAAGATATAAGCCAACTATTTTTCAATTTAAAGATTATATGTATATTTGTATATATATACAGTAAAGAAAAAGTATAGTATAAGTATAAATCTATATATATACACAAATATGTATATATATATATATGTACATGTATATGTATATGTATAGGCACACACACGCCAGTTTTAATTTAAAAGTATATAGATAAATAGAAATATATATATATATATAAGGTTTTGAAAAGAAAAAAAATTGGAATTTTAAAATGTTGAAAGTTTATTAGATTTTTTGAAATATATAATTTATGTTTATAAGTATATATGTAGTTTCAAAAGAAAATAAATATACATATGCACTTTTAAATTTACTAGTTTATTTTAAAAATATGTATTTAGGGTGATTAATTTGTTTAATTAACTTATTTAATTATTTTAATTACTAAAAAATTATTTATTGAAGGAAAATAAGTTTAAAATTAAATTACTATTTAATTAATTATTAAATGATAATTGATTGTTCGATTATTTCAAATGTTAATAAACCGTATAATGTTTATACAAGGTCAAAAACCGTAAAACCAAGTCAAGATTGAAGTGGATTGCAAAACAAAAATATCACTCATTTAGATAACGCTATTTAAATTTAAATGTTAAATTTAAATTATTGGATGTCTAACTTGATTGATAAATTTATAATTTATTTGTTGGACGTTATATATATAGTAGTATATATATTAGTATTGGAGTGACATTCCCGCATATTATAGCGAATGAGACCCTATATGCCTGCATAATAGCGGATGACCCTATATAACGCGATATCCCTCTTGAAGTGTGATTGGTATTTTATTTGTTGACTAACATCTATGGATGCAGGGAAAAACAAGTTGAAGGGAACCAACTGGATTCCTCAAAAATATTTAATGTTTTCATATATATATATATTTCGATATATGATATGATGGATAGATTGATATGGATTGTGTGTGAATTGGATTATTAATAGAATGGAAGTTAAAATGGGTATTTTTTTAAATACCATAAACAAATAAAATTGAAGTAATTTAAAAGGAAATTTGAAAAGAAATTATTAATACTGAAAATTGGATTTATTTCTAAAAGGAATTAAGTAGAATAAAAATATATTAACTAACTTGGGTTATACTTAATTATTTGTAAATTGTTTTAAGTGGAGATTTGAAATTAAATTATATATTAAGTGCATGAAGAGATATTGGAATCGATAAATAGATTTGAAATAAAATGGAATTTTATTAAGGGATAAAATTATAAAATGGAATTATAAATAGAATTTGTTTTTGTAAATAGATGGGAAACTCAAGGGAGTTTATAAATTTATAAACGGGGTTTATAAATGAGATAAAAGGATATCAGTGGATATATGGAAAATATAAGTTAATGGTGTGAACTTATATCGAGCAATGGGAATCGTTCTGAAAGAAATAGTGGAATATATTTCAAATGTGAGAAATGGTGATATGGTCGATGTGATACGAATCAAGAGGGATCTATGAATTGAATTGGTGAATATTAGACTTTCTAGAAATAGACTTTTGTTGAGTAAATTGGATTTGTTTTAAATGGGATTTTAAATTACTATACTAAATAATTTAAAACTACCACTTGGATTTAGAATATTTCCAAAGTTAGTTATTTTAATACTTAATATTTATTGAAATAAATTTTAATTTTATACACCTTTGTAAAGTAATTAGTAGCTGGATATGAATTTTTAATTCTTTTAAGTTGTTTAAATTTAATTTTGCCTAAAACCATATTTGAAACAAACCATTTTTCTTATTTCATATAATTTTTTTAAATGTTTTAAATTTCATTATGAGTCCTCTCCAGATGGGAAGCTAAGTTTATTTAATTGAACAAGATTTTAGAAGAAAGATCTTATAGTGGTATTATGGGAACTTAAATAAATTCTAAAGTATATGATAAGTGAACTTCGAAAGGTGAAATAATATTCAAATGGAAAGTAGTAGTGAAACTGGAATTTTAAATGAGCATAAACAGCTTTAGAAATCTTATAGGAAATCGACTAAGAAATTCTGGGATTTATAGAATTCATGTGAAACAAGTTGGAAATTTACAAATAAAATTGTAAATGAATTTTGAGAAAATAAATAGGAGATAAATGAATATTTTCCAAGTGTTTAATATCAAATGAAGTGGGAAAAATATTCTAAGGATCGAGCAATGGTAGAAATTTGTTCCGTGAGAATAAAAAGGGATTTGAAAATTATTTTCAAAGGGTTGAACTACGGAAATAATATCTTGCGTAGATATTTTGAAATAAATAATTTGGAAAATTATTTAAAGCCTGATGTTTGCTTGTGGATGTTATATGATAGTTAAATAACTGACTATTAACATTGGCCAATGCGCTGATCGTTTCGAAGAGACCGAGATAGGATTTAATTATCCGAAAACCACTTCGATCTGGTTTGAACTTAACGAATGAATACCATGAAGATGATGAAGATGGTGATTCCGTTTGTCCAGTTCCAGGACAACTTGTATGGATGAATGCTATCAGAACATCGTTATTGGAGGACGATGAGCATTTTAAGTGAATGTGTCTAAAACGGTAATCGTAGCCTCAAGCCTCATCAACCGGGAATGGCTAAAACAAGGGATGTGTAGCAAGGCTAAGTGGGTAGCTTCCAAGTAGGGTAAGGTCATCCCTGTCTAGAGTCCTTTTATTTCGGCTGTGTGGCGGTTGCTGATCCCAACCGTGGGGTGATTTTATTAGATCTATCCACGTGAGGGGTAGGCCTGTCTTGTGTTGTAGGGGATCGGGAATGGTCCTCTATATGCTGATCTAGACCGGGTACTATGGCGGGCGATACTCAGTAGCCATGCCATTATATGGAACCCAATCTCCAATAAGCGCCGGTACGGTTTTGATTGTACCCAACTATGCTGAAACATGAGATGCAAGCATTTCAGTTATATTCTATTTACTTTCTATAGACACTATTATAATATCAAACGGATATGATAAAAATGTTTTGGTTATCATAAGGTAAAAAATGGCATGTTTATTTCTGGTGTGGTCTTATGAGTTACCTTTGTTTTCAAAGGATTTTCAAAATATAATAATCCAATTGAGTGTGATTTTCTCACGCTAGTTTTCCAGACTGACTTGGGTGTTGTTTACTATGATGCTCGGGTCAGACTGAGTTGAACAGATCCAGGATAATATGCTTTAGAGCTCAAGAGGCGAGCTGGATGACAAAGTCATATCTCCAAACTTGGTTATTATTTCCACTGGGTAAGGACAAGTATTAAGCTATCCAAATAAATGGATGATTGTTGTACTCTGATAATGGCATGCATATAAACAGTACAAGTTTCTCTGTATTTAAAAGCTGTTATTTTATATTATACTTTATTCTACTGCGATTGCGAGACTATGATGTTATTTTTATCTTCTTCTTCTACCTCTTTCTTTTTTAACCCTAATGACCTGGTATTTTCGGCATTCGATCGCTCGGCATTTTATATACTGGACGTATTGATGTCGATTTTCGAGAGTCGAAAATCCCCGACCGTTACATTTGGTATCAGAGCCAGGTTAAGCGAGAACCTTGGCTTTAGTGGTGATTAATCATTAGAGATAGAGTTAGTAGTACTCTAGAATGAGTTTCAGCATGTTAATAGATATTAGCGCATATTTGTTAGTGAGTATAAAATGGTTTTATATTGTGTCGGTTGATTTATTAAGTGGCTTGTGAACCTTAGTCGGAACAGTCCATACAACTGTATCAAGAGGATTTCTAAACATTTGAATAAAACAATTCGACACAGTATTGTTTTCGAAAGGGGTAAATGAAATAATTTTACCCAAAGTATATTTTGATATAAGAGAAAATAATTTTTTGAAAATTATTATATATAGTATAAATGTTGGATTATGTTATAACCAAAACGAGATTATAAAATTTGAAATAGTTTACACAACTAATATGAGAATTTTTATAAATATAAAGTTTACAAATGGATTATAATTAAAATTGGACTTAAACCGAAAGCTGGAAGTTTAAATTTCGAGGTGCTTAAAAAATATTCTGGAATCCTTATTTAAATAATTTGAAAATCATCAGGGAATACGCTATAAATTTATAAATTGAAATGATTTTTAATAAGAGAGGAAAGTATGAGATTTGAATTTTGAAATTAAAGTTAAAAATGAGGAGGTTAAAATAAAATTTAACTTAGATTAAGTTGGAGAAATTTAATTGTTAAAATTTAACTGATTATGATCAGAATAAAATAAATCAGTGAGGTAGGCTAGTTTAATGAATAAAATATGCTTGGGCTATAAATGAGTGTAAATCTTGAGTTAATAAAATGTGAATATATTCGAGAATAGGATTGATGGAAAAGTTAAAAACTGAAATAAGAAACCCAAAATAAAATAGTTTGATATTTTGGAAAATGAAAGAAAATCCAAACTTGAAATATAAAAGTGAGTTTGAGGTCAAGAAAATTGAATGAATGGATTTTGAGAAAAAAATCAGATACTGGGTTATAAAATTGAAATAAACTAATTAGATAATAAATTATTTAATGGAATATGGAAATGGAACCTAATTTGTTAAAATAGAAGTGAATCGTAAGTTAATAATGGATTTGGAAATGAATTCGAGTCATAAATAAAATTCAACTTGGATTGTTAGTGAATTAAATATAATTGGAAATGTTGTCAAGTGAAATGAAATTGGATTAAAATAGTGATGGTTTGAATTGAAAATGAAATCCAAGTAAGTATGAATGAATAATGGCCTTGGATATTATTTAATGAATTGAATACGAAATTTGGAGTCAAAATGGATTAAGTGAATCAATTGATGTAATTAATGTAAACGAAATGGATTTGATTAAATAAAACTCAAATCAAGGATTTAAATTGGAATTTGGTTAGAAATAAAATAAACTAAAGTTATAAGCTTTAAATAACTTGAAGAAAATAAATAACTTAAGTAAATATTTGAATGGAAGCTCAGCTTACGTAAGTATGTTAAATGGCCATAGCATGGAATGTTTTTGAGCTGGATAAAATGGTCTTGAATAAAAAAAATGCGAATATGGAATAAAAAAGAATGAATGGATTGTGAATAAAATTTAAATGGAATGGAATTAAATATAAAATGAGTTGGAATTAATTTGAAATAGTTACAAACTAAAATGGATATTCTATTAAGTGGATATCGTCGAATTCGCATAGAAAGAGTTGTCATTTGACGTGAACGAAAGAAAATAAAATCCTATGAATTGATAGAAGCGAATGAAATTTATTTTGGAAGCAATTAGAATGATTATAGTTCTTTTGGTTTAAAAATGAATTGAATATAAGAAATTGAGTTATGAATAATTCTATTGAATGAAATAGTATGGATTAATTGAAAGCAATTTAATTAGTATTCGAAACCCTATAAATTGCTAATGGAAATTGTTTAGTATGTATTTCTTGTGAAATCCATGTGTTTACCTATTTAAAGTAAGTGAAATGTTTGTGAATTTCACATATTTTGTACTTATGTGTTTAAATTGAGTAAGTACAGGTACTTGGAGGCCGTTTGGCTGGATTTTGGTAGCGCTTATTACTAAATAAATAAGCCGCTTGCTTAAAAATCCTAAATAGGGGTACACCTATGCAATAAAAGAAAGAAAATATAAATATTATTGTTTATTTTTATATTCCAACGTGGGTCGATGCATACATATTTATCTCTCTTGTCATATTGTAAATGCCCCTCCGTACAATGGAGATTCTGCCAAAAAAAATTGGAAATTTGGGAGTTAGAAAATTTTTAGTAAATGACGAAGAGATTTAAAGATGGAATTGAAATAAAGGATCTTTGGATTAAAATTGAAAGCTAATTTTTTGGGAGAAACAAAAGAATTGGAATGTGAAATGTGAGTTGACTAAGTGACTTTTAGTAAGATAATGGTTTTGGGGAATTTTTTTTGCCTTAGCAATTTCGGGGACGAAATTCTTTTAAGGAGGGAGGAATGTAACGACTCGGATTTTTCGACGTTTGATTTGGAATATATAAATGGTATCAAATAGGAATTATGAATTGATTTCTGAATATGAAAAGTTTGATTTTTATTTAATAAAATAAGTTCAGGATTAAATATAGCGATTTACTGGATAATTTAATTTTTGAATTTTTAATTAGCTAAAATATTTGAATTTGGAGTTTTAAGTTCAAAAAAATAATGTAAAGGCTCGTAAAATTTATATTAATAGTACTGAAGACAATGCAACTTTTAAAATTGAATTTGGAAGTGATCTGTTCAATTTTAAAAATATATCGTTTAAATTGACATTTAAAAATAGCATTCCGAGACACACTTTCGGAATTCGGCGAAACTAGTTTCACTGGATCCGTAATATTATATTATTATCGAATTTCAAATTTCGTAGCTTTTGGAGTTATCGTTTAGCCGTACGAGATATAAATGCGATGAAATTTATATCGAAAATTTAATATAATATCTGAGTCTAAAAAGCTATCTTCTCCATACGATCGAATTAGGACTCGAAACCTTTTCCACTACGTTCGAAATAGGGGTATGACATTATAAATGCCAAGCAGTATGCCTCGATAGGGGTTCGAAATTTTATGTTGTGTAAACCAATACAATTTGAATTTAATTATATATATATACACACTAGTCAACCTTCAACTGTAATTCCTTCGCATCAGCACTTTTTCAAAACATTTCTCACCTGTTCATACACACAAGAAATCACATCCATTTCCTTTCAATTTAATCACGGTCTCCCCCTCTTCCTTTTAAAAATCCCAAGCCTTATCCTTCTATTCAATACATTCAACGAAGACAGCTTCATTCCCAAATTCATAATCATGCCTTCCCTTCCATTTTCATTTCTATAAAAAAATCGCAAGCCTACTTCTTCTCCTCCATTTCGATGCAAATCGAACGAGAATCTCTACAGTTCGAAGCCAATAATCCTATTTCCCCTTTTTTCCTCTGTAATGTATTGAAATCGAATTCGTTCGATTGTAAAAAAAATAGAACGAAATCGCATGGCCGAGGGAAGGAGCAAGACTGGGGGAAGCTCAAGTGGTGAGAACGTGGAGGGGCGACAAGGCAGTAGTTGGAGCCGTGATGTTGGCCGATGTCGCGTGCGCGCTCGTGAGGTCAGGGTGCAGGAAGGTGGAGGTGGTAGCTTGGGCTTCAGGGGTTGCTGGAGAGCGAATTTTGGAGGCTCTTGAAGGTTGGAAGGAGGTACAGTCATGATGGGGGAAGTGGTGTGGCAGCCTCGTGCAGTTGCAGTGAGGTATGGTATACTTTTTTAGTAATGTATGTATGTATATAAATTTACAGTAAGGTGTATATGCCAATTATTTTTCAATTTAAAGATTTATATGTATATTTTTATATATATACAGTAAAGAAAAAGTAAAATACAAGTATAAATATATATATATATATGTGTGTGTGTATGCATATACAAACATACCTATTTTAGTTTAAAAGTATATAGATAAACAGAAATATATATAAGGTTTTGAAAAGAAAAAAAGAGGAATTTTAAAATGTTGAAAGTTTATTAGGTTTTTTGAAATCTATAATTTATTTTTGTAAGTATATATGTAGTTTCAAAAGAAAATAAATATACATATACACATTTTAAATTTACTAGTTTATTTAAAAAGTATGTATTTACGGTGATTAATTTGTTTAATTAAATTATTTAATTATTTTAGTTACTAAAAAATTATTTATTGCAGGAAAATTATTTCAAAATTAAATTATTAGTCAATTAAAATTTTAAAATGGTAATTATTAGTTATTTTAATACTTAATATTTATTGAATTATATTCTAATTTTATAATCAACTTTGTAAAGTAATTAGTAATTAAATTTTAATGCGTTTATGATGTTGATATTTTAGTTTTACCTAAAATCATATTTGAAACAAACCATTTTTCTTATTTCATATAAAATTTTTAAATGTTTTAAATTTCATTGTAAATCCTCTCGAGATAGAAAGCTAAGTTTTTTTAATTAAACTAGATTTTAGAAGAAAGATCTTATAGTGGTATTATGGGAACTTAAATAAATTCTAAAGTATAGGATAAGTGAACTTCAGAAGGTGAAATAAAATTTACAAGGGAAGTAGTGGTGAAACTGGAATTTTAAATAAACATAAACGGCTTTGGAAATATTATAGGAAAGCGACTAAGAAATTCTGGGATTTATACAATTCATGTGAAACGAGTTGGAAATTTACAAATAAAATTATGAATGATTTTTGAGAAAATAAACAGGCGATAAATGAATATTTTCCAAGTGTTGAATATCAAATGAAGTGGGAAAAATATTCAAGGACCGGTAAAGGGTAAAAATTTGCTCCGTGAGAATAAAAAGGGATGTGAAAACTATTTTCAAAGTGTTGAAGTATGGAAATAATATCTTGTGTAGATATTTTGAAATAAATAATTTGAAAAATTATTTAAATCCTGATGTTTGTTTGTGGATGTTATGTGATAGTTAAATAACCAACTATCAATATTGGCCAATGCGCTAATCATTTCGAAGAGACCGGGATCGGATTTAATTATTTGAAAATGACTTCGATCAGGTTTGAACGTAACGAATGAATGTCACGAAGATGATGAAGACGATGATTCGATTTGTCCAGTCCCAGGATAACTTGTATGGACGAATGCTATCATAACATCGTCATTGGGGGACTATGAGCATTCTAGGTGAATGTGTCTAAAAAGGTAATCGTAGCCTCATTCCTCATCAACCGGGAATGGCTAAAACAGGGGAGGTGCAGCAAAACTAAGTGGGTAGCTTCCAAGTAGGGTAAGGTTAACCCTGTCTAGAGTCCTTTTATTTCAGCTGCGTGGCGGTTGTTGATCCCAACCACGGGGTGATCTTGTCCGGTCTATCCAGGTTAGGGGCAGGTCGGTCTTGTGTTGCAGGGCACCAGGAGTGGTCCTCGGTATGCTGATCTAGACTAGGTAAAGTGACGACGGTACCCCAGGAGCCGTGCCATTGTATGAAATCCAATTTTCAATAAGCCCCCGTACGGTTTTGATTGTGCCCAACTATGTTGGAACATGAGATGCAAGCATTTCAGCTATATTCTATTTACTCTCTATATACATTATTATAATATCAGATGGATTTGATAAAACAAATTTGGTTATCGTAAGGTAAAAACCCGGCATGTTTATTTGTGGCATGGTCTTACGAGATACCTCTATTTTCAAAGGATTTTCAAAATATAATAAACAAATTGAGTGTGATTTTCTCACGCTGGTTTTCCAGACTGACTTGGGTGTTGTTTTATTATGATCTGGGGTCAGACCGAGTTGAACAGATCTTGGGTAATATGCTATGGAGCTTAAGAGGCGATGTAACGATCCTGATTTTTAGTTAAATTTAAGTTGGTAATTAATGTTAAATTGTGAATTTAATTGTGAATTAAACCAATTTTTTTTTAAATTTATAAAGATATGTTTTGTTATTTATTTATATTTATAAGTTTATTTTAAATTTAAATTCAAAATTAAATATCTTATAAATATATTGGATTTGAAAACATTATATTTTCAATTAATAAAGATCTGTTTCCCAAATTACATTAAATAGACATTTTGATTTGGAAGTTATATTTTGAAATTAATACAATAATTTTTGAATTGCTATTTGAAAGTTATAAAAGTATAAAATATAAATAATAGAAAATGCATAAATATAAAACATATGTCAATATAAAAAAGGAATGTTTTGTAAATGCATAAAAGTATAAATGAGAAAAACATAAAACATAATTTATAAATAAATCTAAGTTAAGGGTTTAAAACAAATTCTATAAACTAATTAAAAATAAAGGATATAAACATAAAATTTTTATATTTTAACATTTGTAAAATGATAATACAAGTAACTAACAAGTGTTAGCTTAACAAAGACAAGTTTTGGTTCAATTTTGTTCTATAATTAAAAATTCAATTGTTTTTATTTTCAAATTAATCAATAAAAATGTGAAACAAGGCTATGTATATATCATATCTAATTCTTCCTCACTTTTTCTTTGTTAATATTCAAAACAAAAGAAAGTTGTAAACCATAAAAAAACAAAACCTGGAAATTAAAATGAAGAACAAAACAAAATTCAATTCAGGTTTCAACCTGGAAATAAAAGCAAAGTTCAATATTCAATTCAAACAACTTCAACCTAGAAGTTCAAATCCAGAAATCAACTCAAACACAAAGCTTCAGAAAAAATACTTCCAGATCATGCAAATCAAACTCAAATTCTGGGATCTGATTCAAGAGTGAATCAACCCAACAATGATTCAACCTAAAGCAATTGAAACAAAAATCAAATCAAGCAAATTAAAGTTTTTAACCAAACAAACCAGTAAAGCAACTCAGACCTGAAACCAATCAAGCAAGATCTGAAGCAATCAAGTGCAACTTGACTTGATCTAGGGCAAAGCAGATCAAATAATCAAGTAAAGTTTTCAAGGAAAACCTGGATACAGAGATAAAGTAATCAAATAATCAATTCCAGATCATTTCATAAGACATGGTCTCTGTTTTCATTTCTCAGGTGAGCAAACTCACTTATCTCTACTTTTATGTTTTGATGTTTGTGATTGATGTTTGAATATGTTATGAAATGTTGCCTAGCTGTTGAATATGCTTGCATGTTGTATATATATGTATTAAATTATGTGTATAAAGGCATATGTTCCTGTTCTTATTTTTACAGGCTTGAAATTTTATTTTAAAAATTCACATCTTACAATCTATACAAATTCGAGTTATGGTTACTAAAGAAAAGATGATTTAAACAGGATAATATCAATGTTAAAATAAATCCAAGCTTTTATATTGTGAATTTATTTCAAAATGGTAAAAACGGCAGAAAATCAAAATAGATTCAAAACCAAATGTCTGGATTTCGATTTCAAATCATAGGAATGAATTCGTGTTCCAAAACCACGAATTTTAAAAATAAAATGATGATTTTTCATTTGGTATCGGTTGTGAATTTACGAGATGAACGGAATTGGAAAAAATGTCAATTCTCGATGATCAATGACCGACTGGACCTCGGGCTTGATGTCAGATGAGGATGACATGATGCAGATCGAAGGAAAAATGATGGGAGATTTTTTAGATCATCGTCGTGGTGATGCGGCGTGAGTTTAGGGTTTAACAAACTGTTTTCGTGAACGATGAAGAAGTAGCATTCTTGTCTGCGATAGTTGATTATAGGCGATTGCACCCAGGGGAAAACAAACATAGGTCTCTGGCGAACGTCTAGACCCGAATGCACGGTTTCAACTGATCGGTGGTGATCAGGCGAGGTGTTTTTCGATGAGGGAGTTGGTTCCAGGTTTGCTCGATTTTTCTCGATTTGGAATCCTGTAATGATTTCAAGGTGCTGGGTGGTCTGGTGGATAGAGGTGGTCGTTGTTGACTTGTCGACGGTCGTAGCAGTGATAGGAGGTGATCGATGTATTCGTGCACGTGCACGCGATCATATATATGCCTGTTGTGATTACAATTGGGGAAGACGAGGAGCAACTGGGGGAAAGTCGGGGAATTCATGAAAATACTCGAAGCAAAATGGATGTGGGCTAACTCGGGGGTCAGGCTCGGGTAAAATAAGAATTGGCTCGGGTCTGTAGATTTTTATATAATAACAATTTTTAAAACTTTAAAACAAATCAAGTATAAATAAATTTCTTAATTAGCTCTTGTGTATAATAATTATTTTATCTAAAGTTTGGAATTAGATAAAGGTTTTTAAATAAAACTTAAAATTGATTAAGTTTAAAATGTTTAAATATATGTATGACCTTTATTTCAAAAGTTATTTTAAATAAACTTAATAACATTATGAAGTTAATTAAGAAAAGATGTTTTAATTATTAATTAACTTTAAAGTCTAAGTTAAATTATTATAAGATTTATTTAATAAGTTTAAAGGATAATTAAAGTGATAAATAAAGATAAATGGTTTATCTTTTAATTTAATTAAGTAATTAATGATTTGTTAATATAAGCAATTAAGGGATAATTAATTAAGAATAATTACTTAATGATTAAAGATTAATTAATTGATGATTAAAGGTGAATTAATTGATGATTAAAAGTTAATTAATTAGGGATTAAAAGATAATTACTTAATTAAGGGACAATTAATTATGTAATTAACTTAAGGTTAATTAATTAATGAAGGTAATTAAGGAATGCTAATTAACTAAGAGATAATTAATTAATGTAATTAATTAAGGATAATTGATTAAAGGATAATAAATTAATTAAAGGGTAATCATTTAATGATTAAAGATTGATTAATTAATAATTAAAGGTTAATTAATTTATTATTTATGGTTAATTAATAAATGACTAAAGAACAAGTAATCAAAATGGTTTTTAATTAATTAATATTAATTAACCAGGATTAGTAATTTATTCATAAGTAATTAATCTGGTTTAAATTAATCAGATGATTAATTAATCTTACTTATGGATGTTTGGATTCTATTCAATGTTGAATTGTTTGATATCCCTGATTTGTGATGCTCTGTTTTGATTTGAGTTGTGATGAATGTAATTTATTTATTTGTGATAAATGTGATTTATTTTATCAGTGATGGATTAATATTATTTATCTGTGAATCTGTGAATGAAAATAAGCATTGTAGATTATACCGCTTATCGATATTGTTGTGCTTGAATCTGTGATGATTGATGATGCGGCACTATTGTGTAAAACCCCTGGGCTACACTATACACACACAAACATGGATTGCACGAGGAAATTGGTTAAGTCATAGATATTTGAATCTAATATTATGAAATGGTTTTAAAGATTGAATTTTGAATCCAAAATAGTTTTGGAAATGGAATTGGGTTAAATATGAAAATCTTTTGAAAAGGAGTTTTGAAGATAAAAGTTATTTTGAATAACTTGATAAAGTTTTAAAATTTAAATAATTTGATTTGAATTTGAATTCAAGATTTGGAATGAATTCTATGTTTGGAAATTATGGTTTAAAAAGGTTATAAAAGTTATAAATGTGTCTATATGGGTTTTAAACCATTTTAAAAGTATTGTTTTAGGAATTTGAATTTAACCCAATTTTTATACTTGAAGGGCTTTAAGTTGTGCAAATTATAATCGGATTTTTTCGAAATAAAAACTATTTGTTTTCAAATAATAATAGCTTTCGTATAAAGAAAGAATTTCCAATTTATGTTGAAAAGATTTCAAGTTCGAAATGAAAATTGTTTTGAAAGCTATGAAAGAAAGTTTGCTAAAGATTGGTGAACTTTGTGAAGTGAATCTTTTTGTTTAAAGATTTGAAAATGGTAATTTGTTTAAACCATTTGAAAGAAAGGTTTTAGGTAATAAGTTGTGACTTAACTAAGATCCCAATATCTGTATGCTTTTTAAATTAAGCGCTCATTATTCGGTTTAGCCGAGAGAGGACTTTGTGCCATATAACCCATTTCGAATAGTGATACGACGATTTGGATAGCATTTGAAGACCGGCGGTGAAGATCAGATATTTTCGAAAGCGAAAGGATAACCCATTGAACATCTCTACACCTACTGGTCCCTGATATAGAGATTTGATCACCCTTTGTGATAGAGAGTCTGGACGTGATTAGGGATTATCCGGATTGCAAGGGATTCTTTCGAAGTGCCTTCGGTTCTATTCGAACCCGGAACAGACTTGTATGGATGTATGTCTGACGTTACACTTTGAGATGTAAAGCTGGTTTCTATCAAATACATTTTTGTTTGGTGGCGGAGAATTTATTCTCTTAGCTTAACACCCTTCTCTGAGACGTATGAGCTCAAAGGTTATGTAGTTGATGGTTACTAGTGATACATTCCCAATTTGGTAATGTGGCATACGAAGTGCTGTTGATTATGTGTTGATCGAAGCATGGCTTTTGTGAAAAGCGTATCTTTGTGGACATGACCTCGTCGGACCTCACAACCCGAAAATGGTCGAAACAGCAAAGATGCGGCAAGGTTATTAGGGGTCGACCCCTCGGGTATGTCCATTCTTCTGGAAAAAGGTGGTATCGTGGTATGGAGTCCAGATATTTAACCTATGTGGTTGCTGCAAATTTATTACTTTATGGTTGTTGCTTTGTGGTTGAGGATCCTCGGATAAAGGTCAGCAACGACCGAGGATGGCATACTTGTAGGTGTTACTTCCGGACAGGGGTAACCCGGCCTTGTGTTGGCAGAAAGCTGGTTAAGTTCTTGGGGCGTCCCTTCAGAGGTGTACCCATGTGGCAATAGGAAGTTCTTTTGCTTGACCATTTGTTAGAAATTCAATCACCAATACGCGCCTTGTACGGTTTTAGTTGTAGAACCTACCATCTAACATGGTAGCTATTGTAGGCATACTATAATGGTATGTATGCTGGCTAAGATTAAAATTATATTTTCAAATGTTTTCCACTATGCACTAATAATAATATCAAAAGATTTTCGTGTATCAAGCATGTTTGACTATCATAAGGAGAAATCTCCTCCAATTGTGCTTTTGCATTGTGTGTGCGGGGAGGCCTTATGGTGGTTTCATTTTCCAAAAAGCATTGTGAATTTCTTTTAAATTCTTTTGTTTTGCTTTTAATAAAGATAAATTGTTTTCGTTTGCTCATACCAGTCCCATGACTGACCTGGAGTTTATTGTTCCCTTCCTAAACTCTAGGTACCCACAATTTTTCCACACGGGCAGCCTAGAGTCAGGTTTTAATAGAATCGGAAGCTAGTCAAGTATTGATGTGGATCAAATGTTTTGGAGTCTTTGGATGGTTGACCTTGCTTATTACAACATGGTGATGGTGGTTCAAGCTTTTGGTTTTGGAGATGAAAGTCTTTAGAGCTTCGGAGCAATGGTGTCGCAGTGTTGGATTCTCTCTTTCCTTCTCTCTTGAAGATTAGCATTGAAGATGTTATCTCTTTTCTGATGTTATTTTATTTCCGCTATTGTGTATCTCTGATGTATGTTGATATCATTTGTATCAATGTGTTGAAGCAGATGTTGTATATCAATGATGTTATTCATTTTCTTTCGCTTTGTTGTTGTACTTAATGTGTTATAAGCTCCGACGAATCGGATTTGAACGTTTGAATCCGCGGCATTCGAATACAAATGAAGTACGGATGTCGATTTTCGAGCGCTGAAATTTGGGCCATCACAATTTGGTATCAGAGCGGAAGGTTGAACTTTAGCTCAGGAGTATAATACATTAGGTAATTTATTAGAGATAGGGTTACGAATACCGTAGAATGAGTATATCCCTAAGATATCTGTCCGAATGCCTCAGTAAATTCTCTTACTATCCCCTGATGAGTGCAAGAAGAGGACGAGATACGGGACAGGAGAGCACCACTACAAATGGTCAATACCCTGCAACAACAGGAACAACTTTTCTATCAATCTCTTTGATCATCATTCGACTTCAATTCTTTTGGATAGCTTCATGGCTTCTTGAGGGAGAAGCTTCGGTGTGATGGTGGCCCTGCGAATCGTATAGAAAACTCATATTTCGTATTCTCTTCGTTAGTTTTTTTTATCAACTTCTCATTTTAACTTTAATCAATTTGAAATTTCAATTGAAATAATTTGGTTAACAAAATATGAAGTTAAAATTTAGTTGTATCGATAGAACGATTTCGGTTAAAACCAAAATTTGGAAAAAAAATTTACTTGTGTGGATCCAAGTCCGAAGATGGACAAGCTAGTATATATTTCGGGATATTTTGACCTGAGTTAAGTATCCATTTATCTTTTTTTTTTGGGTCTAGATACATTCTACGAACGGTTAGTTATCCTTTCAAACTAACCAATGCCCATGTATATTTCATAGATCAGATGACCCAAATATATCGTAAAATGTTAAATAAGTTTATTCTCATATTTATTGATATTCTGATTTGGTAAGCCAAATGCAGAATAGATATTCAGTTTGATCTGGTAAATCAATTCTCTATCTCAGATGTGTTCATATGTTCTTTGTTGTCTCCCTGTCTAGCAAATTTCGAGGACGAAATTTTCTTAAGTGGGGAATTTGTAAAAATCCCAATTTTTAGTTAAATTTAATTTGGTAATTAATGTTAAATTGTGAATTTAATGGTGAATTAGTTCAAATTTTTTCAAATTATAAAGATATGTTTGTTATTTATTTATATTTATAAATTTATTTTAAATTGAATCTTGGAATTGAAATTCAAAATTAAAATCTTATAAATAAATTGGATTTGAAAACATTATATTTTCCATTAATAAAGATTTGTTTTACCAAATTACATTAAATATATTTGATTTGGAAGTTATATTTTGAAATTAATACAATAATTTTTGAATTACTATTTGAAAGTGATAAAAGTATAAAATATAAATAATAGAAAATGCATAAATATAATACATATGTTAATATAAAAAAGGAATGTTCTGTAAATTCATAAAAGTATAAATGAGAAAAACATAATTTATAAATATATCTAAGTTAGGGGTTTAAAACGAATTCTATAAACTAATTAAAGGTAAAGGATATAAATATAAAATGTTTACATTTTAACATTTGTAAAATGAAAATACAAGTAACAACAAGCGTTAGCTTAACAAAGACAAATGTTGGTTCAATTTTGTTATATAATTACAAAAGTTAATTGTCTTTTATTTTCAAATTAATCAATAAAAATGTGAAACAAGGCTATGTATTTATCATATCTTCTTCTTCCTAGTTTTTTCTTTGTTAATATTCAAAACAAAAGAAAGTTGTAAACCAGAAAAAAAACAAAACCTGGAAATTAAAATGAAGAATAAAGCAAAATTCAATTCAGGTTTCAACCTGGATATAAAAGCAAAGTTCAATATTCAACTCAAACAACTTCAACCTGGAAGTTCAAATCCAGAAATCAACTCAAACACAAAGCTTCAAAAAAAATACTTCCAGATCATGCAAATCAAACTCAAGTTCTGGAATCTGATTCAAGAGTGAATCAACTCAATAATGATTCAACCCGAAGCAATTGAAACAAAAATCAAATCAAGCAAAGTAAAGTTTTTAACCAAATAAACCAGTAAAGAAACTCGGACCTGAAACCAATCTAACAAGATCTGAAGCAATCAAGTGCAACCTGACTTGATACAGGGCAAAGCAGATCAAATAATCAAGTAAAGTTTTCAAAGCAAACCTGGATACAAAGATTAAGTAATCAAACAATCAATTCCAGATCATTTCATAAGACCAGGTCTCTGTTTTGATTTCTCAGGTGAACAAACTCACTTATCTCAGCTTTTATGTTTTGATGTTTGTGATTGGTGTTTGAATATGTTACGAAATGTTTCCTAGCTATTGAATATGCTTTCATGTTGTATACATACATACATACATTCATACATACATACATACATACATACATACATACATACATATACATATATATATATATATATATTAAATTATGTGTATATAGGCATATATGCCTGTTCTTATATTTAGATGCTTGAAATTTTATTTTAAACATTCACATCTTACAATCTATACAAATTCGAATTATGGTTACTAAAGAAAAGATAATTTAAACAGGTTAATAAAAATAGATCCAAGCTTTTATGTTGTGAATTTATTTCACGAATGGGAAAAAAAGTAAAAAATCAAAATAGATTCAAAACCAAATGTCTGGATTTCGATTTCAAGTCATAGGAATGAATTTGTGTTCCAAAACCATGAATTTTAAAAATAAAATGATGATTTTTAGTTCGGTATCGGTTGTGAATTTATGAGATGAACGAAATTGGAAAAAATGTCAATTTTCGATGGTCAACGAACGATTGGACCTCAGGCTTGATGTCAGAGGAGGATGACGTGATGTAGATCGAAGGAAAAATGATGGAAGATTTTTTAGATGATCGTCGTGGTGATGCGGCGTGAGTTTAGGGTTTAACAAACTGTTTTGGTAAATGATAAAGAAGTAGCATTCTTGTCGGGGGTAGTCGATTATAGGCTTTCGCACCCAGGGGAAAACAAATATAGGTCTCTGGCGAACGTCTAGACGCGGCGGCACAGTTTCAGGTGATCGGTGGTGATCAGGTGAGGTGTTTTTCGATGAGGGAGTTGGTTCCAGGTTTGCTCGATTTTTCTCAATTTCGAATCCTATAATGATTTTCTGGTGCTGAGAGGTATGATTGATAGAGGTGGTCGTTGTTGACTTGTCGACGGTCGTAGCAGTGACAGGAGGTGATCGATGCGTTCGTGCACGTGCACGTGATCATATATCTGCCTGTTGTAATTAAAATTGGGGAAGACGAGGAGTAACTCGGGGGCAACTCGGGGAATTCGTGAAAATACTCGAAGTAAAATGGATGTGGGTTAACTCGGGGTCAGGCTTGGGTAAAATAAGAATTGGCTCGGGCCTGTAGATTTTTATATAAAAACGGTTTTTAAAACTTTAAAACAAATCAAGTTTAAATAAATTTCTTAATTAGCTCTTATGTATAATAATCATTTTATCTAAAGTTTGGAATTAGATAAAGGTTTTAAAATAAAACTTAAAATTAATTAAGTTTAAAATGTTTAAATATATATATATGACCCTTATTTCAAAAGTTATTTTAAATAAACTTAATAATATTATGAAGTTAATTTAGAAAAGATGTTTTAACTGTTAACTAACTTTAAAGTCTAAGTTAAACTATTACAAGATTTATTTAATAAGTTTAAAGGATAATTAAAGTGATTAACAAAGATAAAATGGGTTATCTTTTAATTTACTTAAGTAATTAATGATTTGTTAGTATAAGTAACTAAGGGATAATTAATTAAGAATAATTACTTAATGATTAAAGATTAATTAATTTATGATTAAAGGTGAATTAATTGATGATTAAAAGTTAATTAATTAGGGATTAAAAGATAATTACTTAATTAAGGGACAATTAATTATGTAATTAACTTAAGGTTAATTAATTAATGAAGGTAATTAAGGAATGATAATTAATTAAGGGCTAATTAATTAATGTAATTAATTAAGGATAATAAATTAATTAAAGGATAATCATTTAATGATTACAGGTTGATTAATTGATATTAAAGGTTAATTAATTTATAATTAATGGTTTATTAACAAATGATTAAAGAATAATTAATCAAAATAGTTTTTAATTAATTATTATTAATTAACCGGGATTAGTGATTTATCCATAAGTAATTTATCTAGTTTAAATTAATCACATGATTAATTAATCTTACTTATGGATGTTTGGATTCTGTTGAATGTTGAATTGTTTGATATCCCTGATGCTCTGTTTTGGTTTGAGCTTTGATGAATGTAATTTATTTATCTATGATGAATGTAATTTATTTTATCTGTGATGAATTAATATTATTTATCTGCGAATCTGTGAATGAAGATAGACGTTATAGATTATACCGCTTATCAATATTGCTATACTTGAATCTGTGATGATTGATGATGTGGCACTATTATGCAAACCCGTGGGCTACAATATACACACATAAATATCGATTGCACGAGGAAATTGGTTAAGTCATAGATATTTGAATCTAATATTATGAAATGGTTTTAAAGATTGAATTTTGAATCCAAAATAGTTTTGAAAATGGAATTGGGTTAAATATGAAAAGCTTTTGAAAAGGAGTTTTGAAGATAAAAGTTATTTTGAATAACTTGATAAAGTTTTGAAATTAAAATAATTTGATTTGAATTTGAATTCAAGACTTGAAATTGAATTATATGTTTGGAAATTATGGTTTAAAAAGGTTATACAAGTTATAAATGTGTTTATATGGGTTTTAAACCATTTAAAAAGTATTGTTTTGGGAATTTGAATTTAACCCAAGTTTTATACTTGAAGGGCTTTAACTTGCACAAATTGTAATCTGATTTTTCCGAAACGAGAACTATTTGTTTTCAAATAATAATAGCTTTCATATAAAGAAAGGATTTCCAATTTGTGTTGAAAAGATTTCAAGTTTGAATTGAAAATGGTTTTGAAAGCTATGAATGAATCTTTGTTAAAGATTGGTGAACTTTGTGAAGTGAATCTTTTTGTTTAAAGATTTGAAAATGGTAATTTGTTTAAACCAATTGAAAGAAAGGTTTTGGGTAATAAGTTATGACTTAACTAAGGTCCCAATATCCATATGCTTTTTAAATTAAGCGCTCATTATTCGGTTTAGCCGAGAGAGGACTTTGTGTCATATAACCCATTCGAATAGTGATACGACGATATAGATAGCATTTGAAGACCGATGGTGAAGACAGGATATTTTCTAAAGCGAAAGGATAATCCGTCGAATGTCCCTGCACCGACTGGTCCCCGGTATAGAGATTTGATCACCCTTTGTGATGGAAAGTCTGGACGTGATTAGGGATTATCCGGATTGCAAGGGCTTCTTTCGAAGTGCCTTCTGTTCTTTTCGAACCCGGAACATGTTTGGATGTATGTCTGACGTTACACTTTGAGATGTAAAGCTGGTTTCTACCAAATACATTTCTGTTTGGTAGCAGAGAATTTATTCTCTTAGCTTAACACCCTTCTCTGAGATGTATGAGCTCAGAGGTTACGTAGTTGATGGTTACGAGTGATACATTCCCAATTTGGTAATGTGGCATACGAAGTGCTTCTGATCATGTGTTGATCGAAGCATGGCTTTTGTGAAAAACGTAGCTTTGTGGACGTGACTGCATCGGACCTCACTACCCGGAAAAGGTCGAAACAGGAAATATGCGGCAAGGTTATTAGGGGTCGCGCCCTAGGGTACGTCCATTTCTTCTGGAAAAAGGTAGTATCATGATATGGAGCCTAGATATTTAACCTATGTAGTTGCTGAAAATTTATTACTTTGTGGTTATTTCTTTGTGGTTGAGGATCCTCGGATAAAGGTCGGTAACGACAGGGGATGGCATACTTGCAAATGTTACTTCCGGGCAGGGGTAACCCTGCCTTGTGTTGGCAGAGAGCTGGTTAAGTTCTCGGGGCGTCCCTCCAGAGGCATACCCATATGGCAATAGGAAGTTCCTTTGCCTAACTATTTGTTGGTAATCCAATCACTAATACGCGATTTGTACGGTTTTAGTTATAGAACCTGCCATCTAACATGGTAGCTATAGTAGGCATACTATAATGGTACGTATGCTGCCTAAGATTAATATTATATTTGCAAAAAATTTCCACTATGAACTAATAATAATATCAAAAGATTTTTTGCATATCAAGCATGTTTGACTATCATAAGAGGAAATCTCCTCTAATTATGCGCTTGCATTGTGTGTGCGCGGGGAGGCCTTATAGTAGTTTCATTTTCCAAAAAGCATTGCGAATTTCTTTGAAATTCTTTTATTTCGCTTTTAATACAGACAAAATGTTTTCGTTTGCTCACACCAGTCCCATGACTGACCTAGAGTTTATTGTTCCCTTCCTAAACTCTGGGCGCCAACAATTTTTCCACACGGGCGGCCTAGAGTCAGGTTTTAGTAGAATCAGAAGCTAGTCAAGTATTGATGTGGATCAAAAGTTTTGGAGTCTTTAGATGGTTGAACTTGCTTAATACAACATGATGATGGTGGTTGGAGCTTTTGGTTTTGGAGATGAAAGTCTTTAGAGCTTTGGAGCAATGGTGTGACGACCGCCCATGACTCCCGCACGGAAACAAGGAAATGGTGCGCTGAAAGTGTGCCAGGCAGCCATGAGTGACCGTCAAGGGTAAAATAAACAACGCAGAATCTATCGTATAACTCACAGCGCATGGACAAAATACAATAGAGAAATATAATATAGTGAAGCTCCCATAGAACAGAATATCATCATCTAGTCATAATAGCTTTATACATGGTCTGAATCATGAATACAAGAAGCCTCACTACATAGCACTCAGAGTAATCAACAATCAGCGGAATATCCAGTACATAGAATATGAAAATAATATGTAAAGCCTCCTGCTCGTCTTCATCATCATCAGCGTGAGCCACTAAGATCAGCACCTGCCACCTGTCACCTAGTCTGCCCATCCCAAACAAGGATGAACAGCCCAAGGTAATAAGAGGAGACATAAAACCTTGAGTCAGACAACAGTCTTAGTGAGCAGTAAATCAACTATCAAACATACCAAAGAAACATAAAGGATAAAAGGAATAGGAACCCAAATCATCCCACTCCACCTCTTTCTACAGTGATAGCCCCCAGACTCACACCAAGGAGAGGCAAGCATAGCAAAACAGATAATTAAAGTAAAGCAATAATCACTCGAGTCAAGGTCGATGTTTTCCAAATACAAACCCCCAGGGCCTAAACCAAGATCAGATAAGCACCCAGAAAACACCGCTCTTGAGACCGAATGATGGTACAACCAAACATCCATGACTCTGGCTATCACTATTATCATTGCCTTGATTTTATCGTTAATTGAATGACCAACTCATCTTTCAACCATCCGTCAAGGGCTAATGGCAACCCCGGTTCTAGACATAACTCCGCACATCCTCGTGACCCGTGCCTAGGTATAACGAATCTACCCAGAGTACTAGCACGTCATCATGACCCGCGCCTGGGTATAACGGATCTACCCAACGTACTCTTGCTTTGAGCTTGCTAGAACCTTCAATAACGATAAGATCTCAGCCTTCTAGTCATCCTCCTCGACGACTATTCCCATTATAGCTCAAGAACCTCTCGAGCCCACCATTATCCACCAACTCAAACCGCATCATCGAGTAATCAACATGCTTGGGATGATCCCGTCTGGATTAAACCAAGGCTTCCACATCATGCTTTGCTCCAACGCATCTTAGCAAAGTCCATCTCATCATCATACTTCGCCTCAACATATCATGGCAAAGTCCATTTCGTCATCATACTTCGCTTCCTCTAACTATAGCAAAGTCCTCGAACCCATCCATATGAGCTTCATCATCCGCTTCATATGCCACAACAGCTTTCACCATTCAAGAGCCTTTCCACTTAGCTTTTGAATCATCTTCAACCATCTTGTCCCAAATCAACTACAAGCTAACTCGAGACAATCAAATCAATCATACATCCAAACAATCAAGCATTCAAACAAGATCTAATCAAGCAATATCAACTATAATGGCAATTTCGTAAATAAATGAGCATAAGTCTAACATATATGAAATCATGGATTTTAGCATAGATCTATCAAATATAAAACATGGGTTTTGTCTCTATAACTTGTTAATTGAACTTGCATAGGTAAACATCTTCAAAAGTAATGAATCTAGTCTTGGAACTAAGAAAAAAATGCATGAAATCTCTAACTTTAACACTCAAACAAGCCACCAATCCAATATACTCCTTTGGGTCCGCGTGAGAGATAACTACCACTCACCGAATCACCCAAACACTTCAAAAACTATCAACTCCAGATCTGGACAGCGAAGATTCAAGCTTGATTCGTCGAAATCCCGCTTGAAACGATGAAATCTAGCTTCGTTGGATGAAGATCTTCAACTTTGGCTCTTAAATCTTCAATCTTGATCTTCAATCTTGAATGGATGTTAGCACTCGATTGAAGTAGAGAAAGAAGTGAAGAAAATGTTGTAGTCGAGTTTCCAAAATGGCAGCACTTCGTCGCTTCAAAGACCGGTGCCAAAAAGTGAGCCAAACCCCTCTATTTATAGGCTGAAATCACCCTTAGGTCGTCGCCCAGTTTTAGGTCGTTGCCGACCTAAAGATCCCCGACCTAACTTAGGTCATTTATGACCTAAATCTCAATAGTACATGCGACCTAAAATACAGCCGCCTTCCTTAACTCGAACCAACGACCTACAACTTACCCAAACACACAAGATCTCACGACCTAACTCCTATGCGACCTAACAAACAAGGCCGACTTAGCACACACACATGCACTTACACGACCTACCTAGCTGCCGACTTAAAAGCTTACGACCTAACACATAAGCCTCTATACGACCTAACCTAGTCACGACCTATCAAGCAACACGAGTTACAACCTAACAACTCATAGCGGCCTTCCCTAGGTCGTCTAACGACCTAACTAACCTAGCGACCTAACTATGCTACGACCTAAAACATGACGACTTAACCACCAAGCCTTAACTCGTCTACGACCTAGCTTCCTTAGGTCGGTCCAACTTAGGTCGGTCAGAAATCATAACTCGTAACTGTTAGGTCGTTAACCCTATGTCGCTAACTATCTTAGGTCGCTCTACCGACCTATCTACCTTAGGTCGTAAAACACTAAACTCGGTCAAACGACTCATTCTCCTTAACTCGCTCACACACTAACTCGTTAGCCCATAGCCTTCTTAGGTCGGTCACATCTACATCCTATAGGTCGTTTACGATTTATAAGCCCAGCAACTTACCAACCCGTTCCAGTCCCTAAGTCGTAACTCGTAGTCAACCTAAGCTAACTTCCACACGAGTTAAGCTATCACACGACCTAAGCACTAAGTCGGTCACGACTCAATTCCGAACGACTTAGGCCACTCACGAGCTAGCTATTGCACGGCCTAACCCCCCTTAAGCCGTAAACCCTACCACCTTGGTTCAACACGACTCAAGCAATACAAACGAGTTAATGCAACTATTTTACGACTTATTGACACGTAAAATACGGGTCGTTACATTCTCTCCCCCTTAGGAATTTCGCCCCTGAAATTCCAAACAAACAAGAGCAATCAAAATTATTCCGCATGCCTACCATCCATAGCAATCTACAAACCATGCATCCAATTACTAATCTAGCATGCAGAATTCTAAGACTAGAACAAGCTACAAATTCATGAGATGTCACGACACCTTAGGGCCATACCTCGAAGAGTTCAGGATGAGCTGCCTTCATCCTCTCTTCCTCCTCCCACGTACAGTCGTTAACATCATCACTCCATTGTATCTTGAGCAACGTAATCGTCTTCCTCCTAAGCTGTTTCGTATCGGTTTCAACAATACGAAGCGGCTTACGAGGTCTTCTAACAACTGGATCAACCTCCAAATCTTCACAGCTATCAGCAGAAACCACTGTGCTCGAGTCGTGCACATACTTCCGTAGAAACGATACATGAAAAACATTGTGCACACCCGCCATCTTATCCGGTAACTCCAATCTATAAGCGAGCTTTCCAATTCGCTCGATGATCGGGAATGGCCCAACAAACCTCGGAGTCAATTTTCCTTTCTTCCCGAATCGAATAACATTCTTCAGAGGAGAAATCTTCACAAAAATCATATCACCTACGTCGAATTCCAAATCCTTTCGACGTTTATCGGCGTAACTTTTCTGGCGGTCTTGGGCTGCCTTCATTCGTTGTCGAATGATCTCTATACAGTCCGAAGTCTGACGAATCATCTCTGGCCCAAGTATCATCTTTTCTCCAGTTTCCAACCAACATGTCGGAGAGTTACACGGTCTTCCATACAGTGCTTCATATGGTGCCATACCAATGCTTGACTGGTAACTGTTATTATACGCAAACTCCACCAAATGAAGATGATCTTCCCACGATCCTCCGAAATCCAAAACACATGCTCTTAAGAGATCTTCCAAAACTCTGTTGACTCTCTCGGTCTGACCATCTGTTTGGGGATGATATGCTGTACTCAAACACAACTCGGTTCCCAAAACTTCCTGGAAGCTCTTCCAAAATCCACTAGTGAACAATGGGTCTCGATCGCACACTATACTCTTCGGAATACCATGGAATCGAACTATCCACTTAACATACAACTCCGCCAACTTCGATGCAGTCCTAGTTGATCGAACAGGAATGAATCTTGCACTCTTAGTCAAACGATCTACTATGACCCAAATCCCCTCATTCCCTGCTCTGGTTCTAGGTAGACCATCGATAAATTCCATCGATATTTGCTCCCACTTCCATGTAGGAACTTCTAACGGCTGAAGCAATCCACTGGGCTTCTTCTGCTCTGCTTTAACCAACTGGCAATTCATGCACTTAGAAATAAAATTTCCAACATCCTTCTTCATACCTTCCCAGTAATAGGTTCTCTTCATGTCCCGATACATCTTATTTCCACCTGGATGAATCGTCAATTTCGAGTGATGACTTTCCCCCAGAACTTCATCTCTCAATCCATCTATCTCGGGAACAACTAATCGTCCTTGTTTCCGAAGCCAACCATCTCGATCGACTTCAAATTCTTTAACCTTTTCTGGATTCAATCCAGATTCCAAATCACGGATCTTGACAAGCTTATCGTCTCGCTTTTGGCCCTCGCCAATTCTTTCCACAAGAGTAGGTCTTATCGATAAGTTTGCCAACATCTCAGGTTCCAATCCGCATTTAGGCCTGAAGTCAAACTCAGCCAAATACTCAAGACTCTTCCATTCCGAAAACATGGCTCCCAATCCTGCATGTCTTCGACTTAACGCATCTGCCACTGCGTTACCTTTCCCCGGAGTATAGGCTATACCAAAATCATATGATGCTAAAAACTCTAGCCAACGTTGCTGTCGAAGATTCAAATCCTTTTGGGAGAAAAGATACTTCAACGACTTATGATCCGTAAACAACTCGAATCGAACTCCCAATAGATAATGTCTCCACATCTTCAAAGCAAACACAATCGCCGCTAACTCCAAATCATGAGTCGGGTAATTCCTTTCATGCAGCTTCAGTTGTCGACTAGCATATGCAACAACTTTATCCTTCTGCATTAGCACTGCTCCAAGTCCAGTACCACATGCATCGGTGTAAACCACCATCTCATCATTCCCGCTTGGAATAGTCAAAACAGGAGCACTCGTCAATCGCTCTTTCAGGATTCTAAAAGCTTGCTCACACTTTGCATCCCAACTGAACACTTGGTTCTTCTTCGTCGATCCTGTTAACGGTGCAGCTATCTTGGAAAAGTCTTTGATAAACCGACGATAATATCCTGCTAATCCAAGAAAACTTCTCACATCAGATGCATTCTTAGGTCTAATCCAATCCTGGATCGCTGCCACCTTAGCGGGATCAACCGCTATCCCATTTCCAGAAATGACATGGCCTAAGAATCTCACTTCACTCTTCCAGAAGTGACACTTCGAAAACTTAGCCTTCAGCTGATGTTTCCGCAAGATTTCCAAAACAATACGCAAGTGCGTCTTGTGCTCTTCTTCAGTTCTGGAGTAAATCAGAATATCATCCATGAACACAAGTACGAACTTGTTCAACTGATCTCTGAACACTCTATTCATAAGATCCACAAAATACGCTGGTGCATTCGTCAATCCAAACGGCATTACCAGCCACTCATAAAAACCGGATGGTGTCCTGAAAGCAGTCTTCGGCACACTATCCTTCGCCACTCTTAACTGGTGAAATCCCGTTGCCAAATCCATCTGAGAAAACACCTTCGCCTCGAGAAGCTGATCAAACAAGTCATCTATTCTCGGCAATGGATACTTGTTCTTCTTAGTCACCTTATTCAGCTCACGATAATCAACACACAAACTCAACGATCCATCCGCTTTGGTTGCGAACACAACTGGTGCACCTCATTCGGACACACTACGCCGAATGAATCCTTTCCATAAAAGGTCATCAACCTGCACCCTCAACTCTTGCTGTTCTCTAGGCGCCATCCGCCTAAGAGGCATCACAACAGGTCTGGCTCCCTCAACTAGATCGATACGAAACTCGATCTCCCTATGCGGCGGTAACCCTTTGACCTCGTCAAAGACATCCTCGAATCCATTCACGATTGGCATCGATGACAGTCCATCCCGTGGAACAACCAGCGAATACATGAAGCTCATGAAGATGCCTTCTTCATGCTTACATCGTATCACAACCTTTCGCCCCTCCACATTCTCGACTGTCACCTCCAATCTCTCACAATCAACCTTTGCCGCATACTTCCTAAGCCAGTCCATACCCAAAATAATTCCGAACCCCGCAAAGTTCAGAACAAAACAATCACAAACAAAAGAGCAATCATGACTCGATACAACCAGACCACGGCATAGCATACACAAACAAGATGAACCGCCAACTGGATTAGTCACTACCAATGGTCTATCAACAATATCCGGTTCCAAACCCAACCGGTCTACCAACTCATTACAAACAAAAGAATGAGACGCTCCAGTATCAAATAACACTCTAACTGGAACACCACAAATGGAAAGATTACCTTGAACCACCACGCTCTTCCCCTTCTCTTCAGCAGTAGGAGCTTTCGAAGATGACGGGACAACCCCCAAAGCATAAGCTTGCACAACCTGCCTGTCCTTTATCGGTTCCGGACAGTTCTTCTTAATGTGCCCCCAGCTTTTCACAGTTGTAGCACTTCAACAACACCTTCGGATTCTTGCAATCCTTGGAGAGATGGCCCTTCTGTCGACAATTATAGCAGGTCTTTTCCCCCTTCAGCTTCTTCTGACCATCCTTACCCTTCTGCTGTTGCTGCATCCTCTTCTTGTTTCCACCCTGCTGTGGTTTAGATTCCTCCTTGGTCACAGCAACAACAGATACTTCCTTAGGAAACAAACTCTCGTGCCTGAGAGCTTTCTCCACCAGCTTCTCAAATGGATCGTCCAGATGATCCACCAACTGTCTTCCAAGATAACTGTCCAACCCTGTCACAAACTTCTCGTTCTTCTGATATGAAGATTCAATATACGACCGGGCATACTTGGACAAAGCCTCAAATTCAGAAACATACTCAAGAACTGATCTTCCACCTTGCTTGAGCTCCACAAACTTCTTAAACAAGACAGACTTCTGAGCCGTAGAAATGAACTTAGCTTCAAATCTAGCTTGGAATTGCACCCAAGTAATTTCTTCCTCTGGAGTATCAATGGTGATAGAGTTCCACCAATCAGAAGCCCTTCCTTGAAGCTGCCTTGATGCTGCTTCCTTTTAGTTGCATCATCAATTCCCAAGTCACCAAAGATCCTTCGACAAGCATCTATCCATCTCTGGACTTCAATAGTAGATTCTGTCCCCAAGAAAACCTTTCCTCCAAGAGCAGTATAATCCTTGCACAACTTAGCAAAATCCACTGATCTTGGAGCTTGAACTTGAACTCCAACATCCACTGATGGCCCTGGAGCTGGTATCCTTCTCATGATAGAAGTCATCATAGCTTCAAACATAGCTCCATAATTAGCAACTCCTTCAGCGGCACGGCCTTCCCTTGCAGCTGGTCTCCCTCTTCGACTCATCCTTAGTATCTACAAAAAGGACTGATTAGAACACCTTGAGGAACAACTACATAAGGAGTTCAAATCCATCTAAACTACTATATATTATATATAGTAATCATCCATCAAAATACAATTACGTCTCTCTTACGTAGTTACGTTAACGAGCGTTGGCTAAAATCGATTAACCTCGCTCTGATACCAAAATGTGACGACCGCCCATGACTCCCGCACGGAAACAACGAAATGGTGCGCTGAAAGTGTGTCAGGCAGCCATGAGTGACCGTCAAGGGTAAAATAAACAACGCAGAATCTATCGTATAACTCACAGCGCATGGACAAAATACAATAGAGAAATATAATATAGTGAAGCTCCCATAGAACAGAATATCATCATCTAATCATAATAGCTTTATACATGGTCTGAATCATGAATACAAGAAGCCTCACTACATAGCACTCAGAGTAATCAATAATCAGCGGAATATCCAGTACATAGAATATGAAAATAATATGTAAAGCCTCCTGCTCGTCTTCGTCATCATCAGCGTGAACCACTAAGATCAGCACCTGCCACCTGTCACCCAGTCTGCCCATCCCAAACATGGATGAACAGCCCAAGGTAATAAGAGGAGACATAAAACTTGAGTCAGACAACAGTCTTAGTGAGCAGTAAATCAACTATCAAACATACCAAAGGAACATAAAGGATAAAAGGAATAGGAACCCAAATCATCCTACTCCACCTCTTTCTACAGTGATAGCCCCCAGACTCACACTAAGGAGAGGCAAGCATAGCAAAGCAGATAATTAAAGTAAAGCAATAATCAATCGAGTCAAAGTCGATGTTTTCCAAATACAAACCCCCAGGGCCTAAACCAAGATCAGATAAGCACCCAGAAAACACCGCTCTTGAGACTGAATGATGGTACAACCAAACATCCATGACTCTGGCTATCACTGTTATCATTGTCTTGATTTTATCGTTAATTGAATGACCAACTCATCTTTCAACCATCCGTCAAGGGCTAATGGCAACCCCGGTTCTAGACATAACTCCGCACGTCCTCGTGACCCGTGCCTAGGTATAACGAATCTATCCAGAGTACTAGCACGTCATCATTACCCGCGCCTGGGTATAACGGATCTACCCAACGTACTCTTGCTTTGAGCTTGCTAGAACCTTCAATAACGATAAGATCTCAGCCTTCTAGTCAACCTCCTCGACGACTATTCCCATTATAGCTCAAGCACCTCTCGAGCCCACCATTATCCACCAACTCGAACCGCATCATCGAGTAATCAACATGCTTGGGATGATCCCGTCTGGATTAAACCAAGGCTTCCACATCATGCTTTGCTCCAACGCATCTTAGCAATGTCCATCTCATCATCATACTTCGCCTCAACATATCATGGCAAAGTCCATTTCGTCATCATACTTCGCTTCCTCTAACTATAGCAAAGTCCTCGAACCCATCCATATGAGCTTCATTATCCGCTTCATATGCCACAACAGCTTTCACCATTCAAGAGCCTTTCCACTTAGCTTTTGAATCATCTTCAACCATCTTGTCCCAAATCAACTACAAGCTAACTCGAGACAATCAAATCAATCATACATCCAAACAATCAAGCATTCAAACAAGATCTAATCAAGCAATATCAACTATAATGGCAATTTCGTAAATAAATGAGCATAAGTCTAACATATATGAAATCATGGATTTTAGCATAGATCTATCAAATATAAATCATGGGTTTTGTCTCTATAACTTGTTAATTGAACTTGCATAGGTAAACATCTTCAAAAGTAATGAATCTAGTCTTGGAACTAAGAAAAAAATGCATGAAATCTCTAACTTTAACACTCAAACAAGCCACCAATCCAATATACTCCTTTGGGTCCGCGTAAGAGATAACTACCACTCACCGAATCACCCAAACACTTCAAAAACTATCAACTCCAGATCTGGACAGCGAAGATTCAAGCTTGATTCGTCGAAATCCCGCTTGAAACGATGAAATCTAGCTTCGTTGGATGAAGATCTTCAACTTTGGCTCTTAAATCTTCAATCTTGATCTTCAATCTTGAATGGATGTTAGCACTCGATTGAAGTAGAGAAAGAAGTGAAGAAAATGTTGTAGTCGAGTTTCCAAAATGGCAGCACTTCGTCGCTTCAAGGACCGGTGCCAAAAAGTGAGCCAAACCCCTCTATTTATAGGCTGAAATCACCCTTAGGTCGTCGCCCAGTTTTAGGTCGTTGCCGACCTAAAGATCCCCGACCTAACTTAGGTCGTTTACGACCTAAATCTCAATAGTACATGCGACCTAAAATACAGCCGCCTTCCTTAACTCGAACCAACGACCTACAACTTACCCAAACACACAAGATCTCACAACCTAACTCCTATGCGACCTAACAAACAAGGCCGACTTAGCACACACACATGCACTTACACGACCTACCTAGCTGCCGACTTAAAAGCTTACGACCTAACACATAAGCCTCTATACGACCTAACCTAGTCACGACCTATCAAGCAACACGAGTTACAACCTAACAACTCATAGCGGCCTTCCCTAGGTCGTCTAACGACCTAACTAACCTAGCGACCTAACTATGCTACGACCTAAAACATGACGACTTAACCACCAAGCCTTAACTCATCTACGACCTAGCTTCCTTAGGTCGGTCCAACTTAGGTCGGTCCGAAATCATAACTCGTAACTGTTAGGTCGTTAACCCTATGTCGCTAACTATCTTAGGTCGCTCTACCAACCTATCTACCTTAGGTCGTAAAACACTAAACTCGGTCAAACGACTCATCCTCCTTAACTCGCTCACACACTAACTCGTTAGCCCATAGCCTTCTTAGGTCGGTCACATCTACATCCTATAGGTCATTTACGATTTATAAGCCCAGCAACTTACCAACCCGTTCCAGTCCCTAAGTCGTAACTCGTAGTCAACCTAAGCTAACTTCCACACGAGTTAAGCTATCACACGACCTAAGCACTAAGTCGGTCACGACTCAATTCCGAACGACTTAGGCCACTCACAAGCTAGCTATTGCACGGCCTAACCCCCCTTAAGCCGTAAACCCTACCACCTAGGTTCAACACGACTCAAGCAATACAAACGACTTAATGCAACTATTTTACGACTTATTGACACGTAAAATACGGGTCGTTACAAATGGTGTCGCAGTGTTGGATTCTTTCTTTCCTTCTCTCTTGAAGATTAGCATTGAAGATGCTATCTCTCCTTCTGGTGCTATTTTATTTCCGCTATTGTGTATCTCTGATGTATATTGATATCATTTGTATCAATGTGTTGTATCAGATGTTGTATGTCAATGATCTTATTCATTTTCTTCCGCTGTGTTTGTTGTACTTAATGTGTTATAAGCTTCAACGAATCAGATTTTAACGTTTGAATCTGCGGTATTCGAGTACAAGTGATGTATGGATGTCGATTTTCGAGCGTTGAAATCTGGGCCGTCATGGACGAGCTGGATGATAGAGTCGTATCTCCATAAATGGTTATTATTTCCACTTGGTAAGGACAAGTATTAAACTGTCCAAATAAATGGATGATTGTTGTACTCCGATAATGGTATGTATACATAACAGTACATGTTTCTTTGTATTTAAAAGTTGTTATTATCTATTATACTTTTTTCTGCTGCGATTGCGAGACTCTGATGTTGTTTTTATCTTCTACTTCTTCTCTTTTACCAAATAACCTGGAATTTTCGGCATTCGATCGCTCAGCATTTTTTATAGTGGACGTATTGATGTCGATTTTCGAGAGTCAAAAATCCCCGGATGTTACATTTAATGTTGATTATGGACCTAAGATTTTATTAGTGATACCAAATTTCTATTTTCTTGTAGCAAAGTTCGTGTAGCCGAACAATACAGATGTGGCAATGATGGAACAATATACGATGCAAAAGAGTTATAATCATATTTATTGTAATATTGCGTATAAACCAATAATTGATAGTGATCAAAGATTTGAATATATCCTCTGTACCGCGCACAAGTGAAATAGTTTTACTTTTACTCAAGTCTTACGTATTGAACGTGTAGCATCGCATTTATCATCGTGGATTATCGCTGTAAATAGAATGTATGTTCATTTTAATCTTCTCATAAACACACACATACATGTGTGCGTATGTTTATATATACATATAGATACATACATACATACATACATACATACATACATATATCTGTATGCGTACGAACGGGCGCGTGTATGCATACACACACACACATACATACATACGTACATATATGTATGTATGTATATGAGCGTTCAACTGCAAGTCAAACGCCATAGCACCCCTACAGCTCCTGATATCCACGACGTGTTTCCGTTTCTTTCTCTTTCCACTAACTCTCTCTCCACTCACTCAATTATTTAAATAAAAACTTGTGATTGAAATTAGGACGCTTTCAAACAGAGGTGCCATGGAGCGCTCCTCGTATACATACATATATCAACATGGCAGTTTCTAAGCAAAGAGCAAATATTTGGCAGCTTTTAGGAATGTGTTTTCTATTTAGTCAGTCTTTATTATTCAAGATTAAAACCAAATATTCCAAAATTAAACCGCGTGGATGTTATATGAAGGCAGTCCACCTTCTTTTCCAGTACAAACAGAAATTCAACTCATTAGTTATGTAATGAGCTAGTTTGGGAACATTTTTTTTAAAAGTAATAAAGCTGGTTTGGATTGCTTATAAGTAGTAAATTTGACAAAATTTAGTTGCAAAATTTGGTAAGATTTTTGTATTTACGTCAATAGTTTAGTGATTGGACCGTGAGTCGAACAGTAATAACTCAGGCTTTAAGGTTTTGATTGCCCAATCAGTCTAATCGTTGGATCCGTGAACCATTTTTCAAAAATCTACACAATCAAATACAAGGTATGCGCAAAATTTTTGATATTGAAATACTAGGTATGCAAGTAGAAAATAGTTTTAAGGTCAGCAATCGAAGTTGTGTGCCACTGCAGTGCATAACTACACAAACACAACTGTAGTTGCGTATATAGTTGTAATGCACAATGATAGAAGTTTAACGACAATACAAGCGTGCAGTAATATTGAAGGATCTTGCAGTTGTAAAGAACAAAGTGTAAAGCTTGCTGTTTAAATGTTTATGCAATAATAATTTTTGCAATGTAGATTTTTTTTTCCAAAACAAAACAGAAAAGGAGAATGGACGAAAATGACATGATGAGAATTTAAGCAAAAAAAAATAAAAGAATCAGAGTTCAATCAAGTGAAATGGAGCGTTTGGACCACTGATTCTAGAGTCTAACCTACGACTGTTTGAATTACGGATCAAAGTGGTCCATGAGCTCGGAACATCATCAAAACACGGCTGCCATCAACACTTATATAACAAAAATAAAAATATGTGATTTTTTCCTACATGCTGACAAACACCACGTCTCTATCAATCAGCACAACTGAGCACTTGTCAGCAAAAGCAGCAGCTTATAAGTTGACAACGACTACAAATTTGTCTGGATAACTACGAGGAACAGGCACGCCAGTCTTCTTTGCAGTCATCCTTCAAAAAATACACGTTTCTGCACTAGTTTGGGTCAATCAAATTCACCACTCTTGATCCCCTCATGAATACGATCAACTCCTTCAAATACCAATCTATTACTCATCGACATCAATCATTATATGATCTTAAAGACCCAACCAGGTACTATCTTCCTGCAAAAAGCAACTCTTCACGTTGCAGAACAAAACCAGCATTAGTTTTTGCTTCAAATTCATCATCTTCTTCTTTTAATGGCTATGATGCCAACAATGGAAGAACTGAACGATATATGATTATCATATTACAGGAGATAGTTTGTATATACTATGTAATAGCGGGCTGTTCTTTATATTGGGCCAACCCGCAGCCCATTGCTTTATTTTTCTTTTATAAATGCAAAGCTACAGAGATGTATTTTGAAACACTCATATCTTTCAATTCATCATATTTTACATCTTCTTCTATTTTCTTTAACTTGGTATCAGAGCCATTAAAACTGCTTAACAGCAGTTGCTCTCATCAGATATCATATCATCATTTGAGAAGCTTTCTTCATCATCTGAATCGTGTGCCGTGCCTGGAAGGAGTTCTCTCAGAGAGATCTCATCATCGATCACCCCTCCGGCTGCACACAATACATCTGAAGTCCAAAAAAGTTTCAGTTTCTTGTTTTCCTTACCAACAGTGCCTTACCGAAGGAGAGGCATCAGAGTATAATTCATCATTTGCCTGAATCTGGTTGCATTCTTGTTTCTTTACTCTTCTTGATTCACCAAAATGGGTGATGAGAATAGCAATACAGCAACACCATTCAGTTTTGTTTCAAGAACTGGTCAAGATCAGTCAAATGACACTCAAGATCTCATCAAAGCTATTATCAAGCCACAAAGTCAGATCATCACCATCCAACTGACTGAATCCAACTATCTGTTATGGAAATTTCAGATTGAGACAGCTATAAGAGGCTATGGTCTGCAAGAGTATGTCTATGGCACCATAATTATCCCACCAAGATTCACTGCAGATAATGAAGGGAAACTAGTTAACAATAGAGACTACACTACACATGAAAGACAAGATAGTCTAATTAGTTCTTGGCTATTATCTTCTGTTGATGCAAGTCTTATGCCACAGTTGGTTGGGTGCAAAACTGCACACGAAATCGGGCATACAATTGAGCAAGTATTCAGTTCACAATCTGTAGCAAGAATAATGCAATACAAAAGACAGTTGCAAAATCTAAGAAAGGACAGTACAAGCATGAGAGATTATCTATCAAAGGCAAAGATTTTGTGTGATCAATTAGCCTGTGCTGGCCACAAAGTAACAGACACTGAACAGATACTGTATATCCTAAGTGGTCTGGATGAGGAATATGAAGCAGTTGTGGCCATAATATCTTCTAACGAAAAATTGCCATCTCTTACCAGTGTTCAGTCAATGCTCCTTGCCCATGAAGGGAGACTAGAGCAAAAGAAATCAATAAACTTGGAATACAATATTAATCAAGTCTCAGTTAGCAAGAGCAGAAATCAAGAAAAAGGCCAAAACAACAAAAACCAATCACAGTCAAATAACTACAGAGGCAGTCAACCCAACAGAGGCAGAGGAAGGGGTGGCAGATGGAACAACAGTAATAACAAGCCTAGATGTCAAATATGTGAAAGATTTGGTCATATTGCAAGCAAGTGCTATTTTAGGTTTGATGCAAATTTCACACCAGCACAGCAGAATAACAACAATGCAAGATCACAAAATCCAAGTGCAAATATGGTGAACATGCATCAAGAATCAAAACCAGAAAGTACAGACACCAGCACTGCAAGAATAGAAGATATTCATGATGACAGTTGGTATCCTGACTCTGGTGCAACTAATCATGTGACTAACAACTTGAGTCAATTGAATCTTGGCAACAGAGAGTACAAAGGTAATCAATTACTGTATATGGGTAATGGTAAAACTATACACATATCTCACATTGGAAATGCAAGTCTTAATGGTACTAGACAACTATACCTCAGAAATTTACTGAGGGTACCATAAACTAAAAATTTTTAATGAGTGTGTCTCAATTTGCTAGAGACAATAATGTGTACTTTGAATTTCACTCAACACATTGTCTAGTAAAAGATAATCTGACTGATAAGGTTCTTTTGCAGGGTAAAGAACATAAGGGGTTATACAAATTTGAAGTTGCAAGCTCAAGAAAACCTAAGCATGAGAGTAAATGGTGTAATGCTACTGTAATAAGTGACACTGCAAAATTCAATATGTGGCACTGTAAACTAGGACACCCTAGTGTAGACATTGTAAAACATGTTTTGAATAAGTGTGATGATATTCTTGTTGATAAAATCCCTACTTCTCATATATGCACATACTGTCAGTCAGGCAAAAGTCACAAACTTGCATTTCCAAACTCTGAGACTGTGTACAATAATACTCTTGAATTAATTGCAGCTGACCTATGGGGACCTGCTCCAATTTGTACTGATTATGGATATAAGTACTACATTTCTTTTATTGATGCCTATTCTAGATTTGTATGGATTTACTTTCTGAAATCAAAATCAGAAACTAACAATGCAGTGATGCAATTTATTGCAAATGTTGAAAGACAGACAGGTAATCAGGTAAAAATATTTCAGACAGATGGAGGTAAGGAGTTTATGCCTCTAAAGAAATTCTTTGAAAGTAAGGGAATCACACATAGAGTCACATGTCCCTATACTTCAGAGCAAAATGGTCTTATAGAAAGAAAACATCGACATATTATTGAAACAGGTTTAACTTTACTAGCACAAGCATCTATGCCACTTAAGTTTTGGCCAGATGCTTTCTCTACAGCAGTCTACTTGATCAATAGACTGCCTACAAAGATTCTTAAATATAAGAGTCCTTTGGAGGTGCTAACTGAAGTTAAACCAGATTACAAAAACTTAAAAATGTTTGGATGTCAGTGTTTTCCCTATTTAAGACCATATAACTCTCATAAACTTGATTACAGATCAAAACCATGTACATTTATAGGTTATCCTATAAATCAAAAGGGTTACAAATGTCTTGACAACAATGGCAGAGTATACATATCCAGACATGTTATATTTAATGAGAATGAATTTCCTTTTAGCAATGCAGGCATTAAAACATCTCAGAAGATATATAATGCAAAGTATTCCATACCTTCTATACCACTTTCACCTGAGGTAGTCATACCAATCCAAAATGAAGATGATGATACTGAGAAGAACTCAGGCCCACAACACACTATGTCCATCAGTGAACCAGGTCATGAGCCAACAGGAGGATCATCAAGGGCTGATAATGCAAGCTCTGACCACAACTATTCAAATGACTCATGTCCAGTATTGACAAACCAACAGTCAATCAATACTCCACAAGAGATCACCAGTGAAGATAGAAATCAACCCACTGTTCCTACAAACACTGGTCATCATATGATAACTAGGGAAAAGAGTGGTATTTTTAAACCAAAAATATACAGCACTGCACTTGACTCAAGTGAGCCAACCACTTATCAACAAGCAATTACTGATGAAAATTGGAAGAGTGCTATGATAGAAGAATATAGTGCTCTTATCAAAAACAAAACTTGGGACCTTGTTCATTTACCAAAAAATAAAAACATCATAGGATGTAAATGGACATATAAATTGAAAAAGAATCCTGATGGCTCAGTTCTTAGGCATAAAGCAAGATTGGTGGCAAAGGGGTATTCACAACAAAATGGATTTGATTTCAATGAAACCTTCTCTCCAGTTGTGAAACCCACATCAATTAGGATAATACTAACAATTGCCTTGCATAAGAACTGGGTCATTCAACAATTGGATGTTAATAATGCTTTTCTCAATGGTGACTTGCAGGAAGAAGTATATATGGAACAACCAGTTGGCTTCATACAAAAAGGCAGTGAGAAACTGGTGTGCAAACTTAATAAAGCACTCTATGGGCTCAAGCAAGCACCAAGAGTTTGGTTTGACAAACTTAAAACCATTCTATCTAGTCATGGATACAGTCAAACAAAATCTGACAACTCTCTATTTACTAAATTCTCTAATCATGCTGCAACCTATGTGCTAATTTATGTCGATGATTTTATTATTACAGGTGACAGCAAGACAGAAATCAACTACATAACACAATGCCTAAAGAAGGAGTTCTCCATTAAAGATTTAGGAGAGCTAAATTATTTTCTTGGAATTGAAGTCAGAAAAACATCAAGCTCGGAAATTTTGCTAAGTCAGAAAAAATACATTAATGAAATTCTTGTGAGAGCCAAGATGGACAAAGCAAATCCACTTCCTACTCCAATGACTAGCAATTTACAGTTATCAAAGACCAAAGGAGAACCAATTTCAAATGACAAACAATATAGAAGTGTAGTGAGAGCCCTTCAGTACGTCACTATTACCAGGCCTGACATTTCTTACAGTGTCAATAAAGTGAGCCAGTTCATGCAAAAGCCACTAGACAATCACTGGAAGGCAGTGAAACGTATTCTAAGATATCTAAAAGGATCTATCAATCAAGGGCTTATACTACAGTCATGTTCAACCCTACATATTAATGGCTATGCTGATTCAGACTAGGCAACAGACATTGATGATAGAAGATCCACTACAGATTACTGCATATTCCTAGGCAATAATCCTATATCTTGGTGTGCCAAAAAACAAGCTACTGTGTCTCGATCCAGTACAGAAGTAGAGTATCGCAGTTTAGCTAGTACTACTGCAGAAATTATGTGGATAAAATCTCTTTTAAGTGAACTACGTGTCTCAAATAATGCCACAGCAACAATATGGTGTGATAACCAAAGTGCAATTGCACTTTCTGTCAATCCAGTTATGCACTCTCGAACGAAGCATATGGAGTTAGATTTATACTTCGTACGAGAGCAAGTGATTAAAGGCGAACTTAAAGTTGGATACATACCTTCTACTTACCAAAAAGCTGACATCTTTACCAAGCCCCTGTCGAGACCCAACTTTACTTATTTCAGGACCGAGATTAAAGTTGATGAAAATAACGTCAATCTGAGATCTAAGTCTCAGATTTACATACCCGAGGCACCTCAGTCAGAAATCAAAGCATCGGATAGTTCAGAAAAGATCAGAGCTCAATTGTTTCATACCCAAGGCACCTCGATCAGAAATCAAAGCAGTTGATGATTCTGGAAAGATTTGGCCCCAATCGCCTCTTATCTTAGCCAGAGCTTCCGTAATTTCGTGTTCAAGCTCGAAGTTCAAATCTCTCTCAGATCTGTATCTATCTGAGCATACTGTGCTGAAAATAGCCAAGCTTTCCTCTATTTTCTTTTTCATCTCATGGCTACCCAGTTTTGTTTTTAGCTGAAGACATGGATATCGTTTGCAAACCCTAACCCTAGTTTGGGTTTGAGGGAGGCAACTGAACGATATATGATTATCATATTACAGGAGATAGTTTGTATATACTATGTAATAGCGGGCTGTTCTTTATATTGGGCCAACCCGCAGCCCATTGCTTTATTTTTCTTTTATAAATGCAAAGCTACAGAGATGTATTTTGAAGGGGGAATTAATTTAAAGGACAAAAATTTCTATATTTTTTGCCTCAAGTACACGACCTTAATATTTTTGCCACAAGGACAAACATTCTTCTAAAATTTATTCATAAGGACAAACATTTTTCAAAATTATTCATAAGGACAACAAAACTGATACCGAGCTAAAAACTGATACCTAAAAACTGCTATCGATAACTACAAACTGATACCTAAAAACTGCTATCAATAACTAAAAACTGATACCTACAGAAAGTTGTCCTTTAGGATAAAATATTGAAGGTCTGTCCTTGAGGCTAAAAAACTGTGAAATTTTGTCCTTGACAATAATTTCCTGTATTTTGAAACACTCATATCTTTCAATTCATCATATTTTACATCTTCTTCTATTTTCTTTAACTGGAAGAAAGGCGTCTTTTGAAAGGTTCCGTAAGAATCTATCACTGGGATTTCCAATATTCGTGGTGTCTGCAGCTGTCACTGCATTGCTGAAACCATCCACTTTCCTCTGGGTCAGAACCGACTTTCAGATAATTGGTCTCTCGATCACAATGCTAGGTAAACCCTCATTTTCACTCTGAACATCATGTAAATTATGTATTGTTAGTAAATTGTTTGATAAAATGTGTTACAAAGCCCTTACATACTGGTCAAAGTTTTTTCTTGAATTGGTCATTTGAATGAATATGGAAACAGGAATGGGGATGACTCTTACACTGGATGATCTGAAGTCTGCGCTTATGATGCCAAAGGAGTTGGCTGCTGGTTTCGTTCTTCAGTACACAGTACAATACCAGCTCTCTGAATAAACCAATCAAATACTCAAAAATGTCATAATGTTATATAAATGCATATTACAAACTGCTTGCTTGCAGGTTATGCCTATGACAGGGTACATAGTAAGCAAAGTGTTAAAATTGCCTCCACATTACGCTGCTGGTTTGATACTGGTTGCTTGCTGCCCTGGTGGCTTATTTTTGAGTATATTGAGATAAACTGGGTAAACATGGATTAATTTGCAGGTAACGACAGCCTTCCTGACATCAAAACTTGCAGGGCAATTTGTGTCCGTAGATCCATCTGCACTATTCACATCAACAGTACAAGTTGTGCTAGCACCTGTACTGATAGGTGCCGCGACGAACCAGTATTGCAACTTCATAGTCAAAATCGTATCGCCAATAATGCCATTAATAGCCACCACTAGCGTCTCAATATGGAAACAGGAATGGGGATGACTCTTACACTGGATGATCTGAAGTCTGCACTTATGATGCCAAAGGAGTTGGCTGCTGGTTTTGTTCTTCAGTACACAGTACAATACCGGCTCTCTGAATAAACCAATCAAATACTCAAAATGTCATAATGTTATATAAATGCATATTACAAACTGCTTGCTTGCAGGTTATGCCTATGACAGGGTACATAGTAAGCAAAGTGTTAAAATTGCCTCCACATTACACTGCTGGCTTGATACTGGTTGCTTGCTGCCCTGGTGGCACGACCAGTAATTTAGTGACTTATCTTGCAAGGTAATTTACTTTTTAACATGTTGAGTACAAGCTTCGCTTAAAAAACTGAATTCACATGTGTTATGTATTAATATCAGAGGTAATGTCGTGCTTTCTGTGCTTATGACAGCTACAAGCACCTTAACTGCTGCGGTAATTATCCAAAATGGCTTATTTTTGAGTATATTGAGATAAACTGGGTAACAATTGATTAATTTGCAGGTAATGACAGCCTTCCTGACATCAAAACTTGCAGGGCAATTTGTGTCCGTAGATCCATCTGCACTATTCACATCAACAGTACAAGTCGTGCTAGCACCTCTACTAATAGGTGCCGCCATGAACCAGTATTGCAACTCTATAGTCAAAATCGTATCGCCAATAATGCCATTAATAGCCATCACTAGCGTCTGAATATTAGGAGGCGGCGCCATTGCTCAGAACGCGACGACCATTCTAAGTTTCGGATTACGGATTGTTTTGCCTATACTGTTGTTGCATGGTTCTGGTTTCTGTTTGGGTTTTGGTTTTCGAGGATGATGGGTATTGATGTGGAAGCTTGTAGAACGATCTCGATTGAGGTGGAGATGCAGAACACGACTTTGGGGTTGGTGCTTGCGACTTGCGAGCAGGCATTTCGGGAGTCCTGAGAATGCGGTTCCATGTGTTGTTTCGGGCATTTGTCATTTGATTTATGAAAGTGGGCTTGCTGCCTTTTGGAGAAGCATGCCTGTAAAGAGTAAGAAATCTTGATTGTTTAATGTTTGTTTGATGTCATTAAGAACTTTAAGTGGAAATCAATGGAAAACGTGATTGAAAATAATAACTAGAAATACAAGGCGCGTTTTGCGTTTTCAATATATATAACAAAATATGAGTAGAGAGGACGCGAAGATCTTACAATCTTAGTCATTATGACGATTATTCTGCTTGTCCTTCAGTGCTATCACATATATCAATTGCATCTCCCAGAATCTGTTCTTCATTGCATACACTACTAATAGGACTAGCAGATCTTTCATTTCTATAAGTTGGTAGGATAGAGACTAAGCAAGGGAAAATTGGAACAAGCGTGAATAGTGAAAGATGATTAGGAAATAGGACAGCTAAAGTTTCTAGTACAGGACTTGGAGCGATACTTCAAAATCTTATTATTGCTATTTGGTAGATGCTAATGAAGCAATTGAATTGAGAGGACAAGGAGTTAGCTCAATCGACCATAGTTATGGTGGTGAGCGTTTCTCTCATGTTGAGTCCATTATGAATGTTCTATTATGGGTTAAAATCTGTGAAATGGTAGTCAATGGTATGAGAATAACAATGGAATGTTGCAGACGGTTAGCTTTTAAGAGTTTGAAGGAGCTACACTCGGTTGCTGGGAACATACTATACCGATTGTGCTTGAAGTAGATATTACTTGGTATGATTTCGAAGTGAAGTTTGAGAACCAGTTCATGCGTTAAACAGAGAAGTCTACAATGGTCTAGACATATTTCAAGCTAAAGCAGGGAAAAACGTAAGTATTAGACTATGCGAACAGATTTCATGCTTTGTTAGTTATGTTTTTGTAATAAACCGGTTTTCTGGGCATATGTAATTGAAAATAATTGGGTTAATTTACAGAATTTTGATTTAACAAATAATATGATGATAAATATTTATATTTGGATAAATATTTATTTGATATTCTTCTTGTATAATTATTTAAAATTTGCAAAATCATTAAATTAAATTTCCAAAACAATATCACATTATAACATGTAAATGTTAGATTTTAAATAACATGTGAGTAAATTATGCTATTTAGAAAATAAAGTGACAAATGTAAGTTTATGTAAACATTTATTCATTTTGTAACTTAAGAAAGTAAGTTATAACCCCTTTTATATATCTATTTAAAAGATTTAAAATATTATTTTCAAATGATTAATTTGTATATGATTTTTATAATACTTGGTTTATTCTTTAGAAATTTTTATATACATAACTAAGTGTAAGAAACTAATTAATTAAGTTTAAACATTCATTAGCTTTAATTTAAAAATAACAAATCATTTATAAAGACATGTGTAAGTAATTTAAGACATGAATTAACATGTGTTAAGTTATAAATCTCTTAAAACAACATGTGTTAACAAATTAAGTAAGGATAAAGACAAGTCACTTTTATTGTAATTTTCTTTTAAATTTGTAATAAAACCATAACATAATTCATTTTTCATCTCTTCTTCAAAAAAAAAAACTTTTTCAGCTGAAACAAAGAAAATCCTTCAAAACCAAAATCTTGTTCTCAAAACAGAAAACTATTTTTCAAATCTGAAGTTTAAAAGCAAAAGCAGGTCTACAACTTCAATAACCTGCATTTCAAGTTCAAGATCAACAACAACAAGTTATCTGCAGCTCAAATTCAATTTGAGTTCGACTTTAACAAGTGAAATCTCAAGGAGGCATCAGGTTCAAGCATTCTGTTCCAGGAACCCTGTACCTCTGCCTCTTCAGAAAATAAGTGAGTAAACTTCATCTCTAAATTTAACTGTACAATATATGGTTATAAAATATAAGTTAAGTTTTAATTTTATTTATTTAATATTAAAAAAAAACTGAAACAAGTTAATTCAGATCTGCAGCCTCTCAAACAAGATCAAGTTTCAAAAAAATCATTCAAATCAGAATGTGTGTTCATAATCTAACTGGAAGGCAAACAAAAGGAAAGAAGATTCAAAGCACAACATTTAGATCAGATTTAAACCTAACAATAACTATCAGTTTTCAAGAGTTATAGGCTCTCTGTTCTTGGTTTACTGGTGAGTAAACTGCTGCTATTTAATGTCATAACCTTTTGACAATGATGCTGTGATAAATTGTTGAAATATCTTGCATGCAATAATTAATCATATGATTAACTCAAAATATTTTGGTATGGTTGTACTAGGATGTTGCTTGATTTTAAAGTTTTGATTTGTTGAGTGCATGACTGTGTAAAGTACTCTTGGTCTCTTTTATTGAATTTCAAACCTTCAAATCTTTTCAAAAATTCTAAACTTTTCACTTAAATTCTTCCATGCATTGATGATTGAAGAAACTTTGATTATAATTATGATATCTTAAATCTAAAATTTGTTTTCCAGTAGATTTATGTGACAATTATTTCAAAAACATGGAATTACAGTGAAAACTAATTCAAGTCTGAAATTCGAATTGTTTAAATTTTGTGTTTTGGTCCTATAGGTTAATTTGATTTCGAAAATGAGGAATTTAGATAATAAACTCAGGATTTTAAAATCCATGATTAGTGGGAATTTTCGAGTTTAACAATATTTGGGAAAAACATCGATTTTTGTCGATTGGGGAAGTTTCGATAATCCCAATTTGGTCTGAAGCAAGCCTAGATGTTGAAGCTCATGGGAAAAATGGGATTGGGATATTCTAATCTCTGAGGAAGTCAAACTGCATTGATTTAGGGTTTTAGGCTGAAAGTGGGACGGGGTTGTTTGCTGATTTTTCGTGGCGTCGTGATAGCATCGGAAGGATCCAGAATTAGTGGAAAAGCATGACGAACGTCTGGTGAAGGTTCGAGCAGGGGATAGGCATCTCTGGTGGTCGGAGTTGACGGTGAGGGATGAACTTTGACGATGGATTCTGTTGCTTAGGGTGGTTCATTCGTTCAATTTTTTACTTTCGAGATGATACTTCGATCTGTGTTGCGAGGCGAATGGGAGGAGGGTAGTTGACGAGTTGATGATCGGCGCCATGCTTGATGTCGGCCGTCTAACTTGTGCAGGTGCACCGTGTCATGCATGCAAGTGATGGAAGCATCAGATAGCAGAAGTGATGTTTTCAGGAGGAAGGTTTTCTCGAGTTTTTGATCAGGGTTCGCTGTTGTTTTTCTCGAGTTTATGAATGGGGAGGGTAGTTGACGAGTTGATGATCGGCGCCAAGCTTGATGCCGGCCGTCCAACTTGTGCAGGTGCACTGTGTCATGCGTGCAAGTGATGGAAGCATCAGATAGTAGAAGTGATGTTTTCAGGAGGAAGGTTTTCTCGAGTTTTTGATCAGGGTTCGCTGTTGTTTTTCTCGAGTTTATGAATGTGGAGGGAATGGTTTTACTCGGGTTTAATGGGGATGCTTGCCTGGGTTTGTTGTATAACAGTAAAAAAAAATATACAAGGGAAAAGAGAAGAACTCGAAGTCGGTTTCGAGTTAAATCCGCGTCTTACCCGAAGTAGTTCTGATCTGGTTATAATCAAGGATTTAAATCATGTTTTGGGAAAAAAAAGGGTTTTATAGAAATCCATGTTTCGAGGAAAATGATGATGATTCTACTTGTTGTTAAGTTAAACTTTAAGACAAATTAAAACTTAATTTTTTGTAAATAAAATTAAGTATTAATTTAAGTAATAATGTTTTAATTCAGGTAATTAGAAAATTGATAATAGAATAATTACTTAGTAGAAGTAATTAAAGATTAAATACCTGGTGAAATTTATCAAAGATTTTTGGTAATTGATGATTACCTTATGAAATTGATAAGAGAAATTTCTTAGTGAAGTAATGGATGGATAAATTACAAGTTGAAATTAATATAAGGAAAATTAATTAATAGAAAGTAATTAAAGGTCAATTACTTAGGAGAAGTAATTCAGGATTAAATTACTTTGTGTAAAAAAAATTATTAAAAAAATTTAGTATGATTATTTAAGGAATTAATTAATCAGGGATTTGTGATTCAATAGGGTTAATTACTATTTTAAGATTGATTAAGGCTGATAATGAAAGTGATTAATTAAAATTGTAATTTAATGTAGGTAATTAATTAAAGATTAATTACTCTAAAAAAGTTAAGGATAATTACTTTGAGTAATCAATTGAAAATTAATTATGTAATTAAGGAGAATAATAAAAGGTGATTGATTAATTGGTTATAATCTATTGATATTAAGTAAATGATAATCTAAGTAATTAAAAATTGTAGTTAATTTAATTAGAGATAAAATAAATTAACTTTTGGAAGTGATAAAACTTGCTTATAAATAATTGAATTTTATTGCGTGACTTAGACTGATTGATATATAGAATATGTGATTTGGATGCTATGTGGTATGAGACGTTGAGATTTAACTGAAATGTTTTACATTTCTATTGATGATGAATTAATGTGGGTTACATTCTGTGTTTGGATTTTGAATTGTGTTTCACCTGGACATCTGAGTAAAATAGTATGGGATTCGAAGAGACCGGAGTCGGGTATTATTTAATACCCGAAACCACTTCGATTCTTTATAAATTGCTATGTGAAATCAATATGCTAAAATGAAATGATGTAAGAGAATTGAACCATTTAATCTAAGGTTTTGGTACTTAGAAATTGATCATAAAATGAGTAATGTCTTTATCGACTTGTGAACTTGTAAATTGATATAAGTTACCCGGGTTCATATCAGTTGTATGCTTTGGTATTCATGTTAGATGAGTTTACTCACGCTGGTTTCCAGCCTGACCCGGGTGTTACTTTGATGTAATGCTCGGGTCAGACCGAGTATTACAGATTTTCAGGTAAAGACGTTCTGGAGCTCAGGAGGCGAGTTGAAGAGCAGAATCGTATGGAGAGTCTCTGCTATGATATATATAGTGTCTGAAACAGATTGATTCATCTGACCTGTGATTGTAAATTTATTGTAACTCTGACATATATTAAAGTGTAATTTGACTAGTACAGTTTCTTTTGTATAACTATTGTTTATGTGATATTATATTTTATCCGCTGCGAATGTGAGATTGTGTGTTTCTTTTCTGTTCTTCTTCTATCTCTTTCTTCTTTCTTTTTCTTCTTTTCTTAACTATCTGGAAATTTCGGGATCGAAATTTCCGGGTCGTTACAGTTTTGAATTTGACTAATACTTCCATGAAGAAGGATGAGAAGTTTGTGTTTGGTCTTTGAAAGGAGTTGAGCATGATAATGTTGTCACACATTAACGACCATATTGATAAACTGCTTGTTCTTTTCCTTCATCGGGAAGGAAGTAGGGGTGAGCATTTATTGGTTTAAACCGAATAAATCAAACAAACCAATTATGTTTGGCTGGTTTGGTTCAGTTTTGTTAGTTAATTGGTTGGTTTCGGTTTGTATTTTTATATATTTTTGGTTTTTTTGTCGGGTTTAGTTTTCAATATTTGAAAACTAAACCAACTAATTAAACCAAATTTAAAAATTAAATTATTTTAAAATGACAAAATTACTACTGGCACCACTATTATTTATAACATTTCATAACAATATTTTTTGTTCCTTTCAATTCATATTAATATTTTTTGTAGAGTAGTATATTTTTCAAAATGTGCATCATATGAGCTTAATTAATTATTTTAATCTTATATTATACCAAAAACCGGAAGATCTAATTCATTTTAAGATAAACTAAATAGACCAACCAAACAAAATATAATCGGTTTGGTTGGTTTTGGTTTTAAAAAATATCGTTTTGGTTCGGTTTATGTTTCTTGAATGGTTATTTTGGTTTCAACATTTTTTATTGGTTTCAAGCCGAACCAACCATTTTCTCACTCCCATTAGGAAGAGCGTGCTAGAGATAAAGCTATTATGCACAACAATGGGAACATACCAAAGCCATATTGGAAGGGTTTCACTTCAAGCCTTAATGGAAGAAGGGTATGAATAGGTTTCTAAAGGGTGAGATGATGAAGGATCGTAAGCTAGAGCCGAGGAATAAATTGAATAAGACACATATAAAGTGCTTAAGGTCATTGAATATGCAATTGTGTACCTACTTGTATTTAGGTAGAGAAGGTTATGGTACATTTCTTTAGATGTGGGAATAAGCTTGTCCATATATACTTGAATAATCCAAAATTCATCCGTATTTGTATTTTAAAAACAGATAAATATCTGATATTCAGAATAATTAATACAGATGCAAATATGAAGACGTTTGCGCCCGTAAATTATATTATTCATTTTTTGTTAAGATTATTGTTTATATTACGTATATTTTAGTATAATGAATGATATGTATTTATTGTTTTATAAAGTAAATAATTTATATTTTATGCATTTAGAACATATTAACTGCTTAAAACTATCTATTATTATCATATTTGTTTATTTCATACACTTATAAATAAATGGGATTGGAAATAAAATTATGTTAAACTAAAATTTTATATTTATGTTTCATATTTTTAATCGGTGGATATGATAAATATCCAATATCATTCTATATCTATGGATGAAGATATTAGAGAATGGCTTAGGATACGGATGCAGATACATATATAGCGCTATCGACATTTATAATTAAATGTTGATCCACTATGGGAAGTAGGGAATATGTAGAAAAAATATCTAGTTCAAGGTAGTGTGAGCCAAGGTCAGTCGTTGTGGTCATCCCAGCAATCGAGAGTGATAGTTGGTGCGAGTGGATGTGATTATAGGTATTCTATTTTTGAAGGTGATATACTTATTTTCAATTAATAGTTAGGAATCTTTTCGATGTTGATGCATCTAGTTCATTTATATCTTGTGATATAGTAGCAAAGTTGGAACTAAAAACAATATCTTCTCTCTTAAAGCCACGAACTCGATTGGAGGTTCAAAAAATCTGAGTTGATGTGTTTGGATGTATGTTTGATTTCATGGTCATATATTTTTCGGTTATTTTGTGGTTGAGTTCATTAGTTTTGGAATTTTTTTGAGTATCGATAGGTTTTTACGTATAGGGTCGTACTTGATTATGTGAGTTTATTGGTTGTATTGAGAGATGAGGGCGAACAACTATTAGAGATGTTGTGTACGAGGACAAACTTGGACATTAGTAATTTTTATAATCATTCAAAGTTGCTTATGATGAGGTTTGAATGTTCTAATTACATGTGAGTACCCAAATATCTCCAAGGAGGTGTTCGATTAACGTCGAAAGGGGGAAGTCAAGTTTAGTATCGAATTGGTTCCAAAAACGATGTCGGCACTAAATCAATTTAGAATGATGTCTCTTAAGGAGCTATGTAGCTAAAGCCCTGATGAAGCATAGATAGATATAGCTAAGCTAAAGCGTTTAGTACCCTATGTAGGCTACTCTTTTACAATTTAACACTCCTAACTAATGAGCCCATTAAAGCACTGTTATTTACCGCTAAATAAGGTTACTATAGTATCACTTTAGAAATTTTAATATATATATAATTTACATTATTTTCTTGTAATCCCTAGTAAAAAAGCTTAAGCATGTCTACGTTCAATGCCTAGATGCTCACCGTAATTTGGAATACCATCTCTAGTACCAAAGTTTGAACTACTTGGATTAAGGCATTCTTGAATTTCATTATATATGAGTAAAAGTTGTTTCACTTTTCTACACCAATGATAGAAGACTGATAAAAAATTATTTATCCATTTGACTTTGCCTATGATATAGCCTTTTGCACATTTCTATTTTTTTACTACGTCCTTTGTATATCCCTTCCATGATATTTTATACCTCCACCGCTACGGAACCGTTGAGCATTTTAACTACATAGCTAGGAGAAGTCCAAAATTATAAACAAAACCGAAGAGCTTGAATGGAAGAGGTTAATAAAAACTTGAAGTTTTTATTATAGGTAATGCTTGTGAAGTTCACTTCTAAAGGGATGAGTCTCATTGGCTTTGTGTTAATTAGAGTGAATTAAACAAAGCAATAATAAAGAGAAAATATCTCTTGTAGTGCATTAATGAATTGCTTGACCAACTTAATGGATTAGATATTCTTATAGTTGAATTCAACTTCTAGGTTTCATTAATTGGGAGTGGCTGATGGAATATACTGTGACGACCCGGAATTTCTAACAACTTAAATTGAAATTGTTAATTGATTTTAAAATATTTAAAAGTTAATTTTAACTTGAATTCGAGATATCAATATTTACTTGATAATTAAATCATTGAATTGTATAGTTTAAATACTGAATTTAATAGTTGAAATTGGGTAAATTGTTGAATCTGGAATTTCTAAGCCTGTTTACAAATAATTTGAAGGCTTATAAGTTTATAACGATGATACTGAAGATAATAGAATGGTTGAAATTTGAATTAAAGGTGATTTGTTCAGTTTAAATAATATATTGTTTAAATCGAATTTAAAAAATAGCCTTCCGAGGCACAGTCTCGGAATTCTACGAAATCAGTTCCATTGGATCCGTAATAGTTAGTTATTATCGGATTTCAATTTTCTTAGCGTTTGGATTTACCGTTTGCTCGTACGGTGAGAAACGCGTTGAAATTAAAATCGATAATTTAATATTTTAAATCGATTTATAAAGCTAACTTCCACATACGATTAAATTAGCTTCCGAAACACGTTCCATCATGTTCGGAGTACGGGTAAAGCTTTATAAACGCCTAGCGGCACTCCTTAAGAGGAGTTCAAAATTTTAAATGGCAATTAGTGAGGCATTTTGAAAATTTTATAATTTAATAAAATTTAAAGTCAATAGGTCAGAGATATTTTAACAAAACAAGCGTACGCAGGAAGCTATCGCAATAGATATTTTATCTTCGTCCCCTTTCTTTTATTCTTAGGAGCCGAGATATTCAAATCAAAAAAAGAAATGAAATGGATGTTAAATAAAAATCGCGTCCCTCTTTCATTCGAATTTTAATTTATTCAACCTAAGTCAAAACGTAATCAAGGGGCCGAAGCTGCTCGAGCTCGCAAGCAAGGCCGCGGCCGATTTCCCATGGAGGAAGGGATATCGCATGGCGACCTAGCTTGTCGCGTTGTGCTCGGCTACGATTCTAGAGGATTCATGATTCGTGGGGATGGCGGTGGCATCCAGGAGATGAAGTGGTGGCTTGCAATAAGACTGGGTGTTCGAAGTTGAGGACGAATCTCAACTTCTATCGATGTCGTGTTCTCGAGGGAGGCGGCGACCGTGTGAGGTATTCGCGATGGCATGGCGAGCGCTTTCGCGTGAGCGCGTAGGTGATGGCGTCAGGGTCTGGTACGTGGAAGCCTATGGAGTCGAACATTGGGTTGTGGTATCTGTAGATGGCAGGTCATGTTTGAGCAGAAGGTATTTTCACGATCCATTTGTTTTTAATTTAAATTTAATAACCTATATAAATTATAGAAAAGGAAAATTATATGGATGTTGTGCAGTAAGTTTTATAAAACAATCCTGTTTTTTAAATTAAAATATAAATTTGAAAAGAGTTTTATTTAATTAAGATAGTGTATCGAGGCAATTAAGTAGTGTAATTAACTTATGTTAATTATTTTAGTTGCTAAAGGATTTTTAGGGAATATTGTTACTTAAATTAAACTTTGACAAACTGAAATGTAAATGGGAAATCATTAATTTATATAATCAATGACGAAATTAAAGATTGATTAGTTAAGATCAATTTATCAGTACTAATTGATTTATGAGAAATTCATTAATAATAATTAATGATTAATGATTAATGTAATTAATTATAGTTAATTACTTTGTGAAGTAATTAAAGATGACTTATTGATTTTGGGTTAAGAATAATTAATCTTGTGAAATTAATTAAAGACAATTACTTGAATGAACTTGAAAGATAATTAATCCAGGGTGATTAATTGAGATGAATAATGATGGGTTGACCAATTAATTGATTTGGAATTAATTAACGTTAATTGAAGGAGTCTAAGTGATTGAGGTTTGAAATTTAATTTGAATCAATTGAATTGATTTGTATGTGAGTAAGCTTTTCTTATGGATGATGGAATGGTATTGGATGTTTTGAATGAGTTGATATCTCTGATATGAAATGTTGTGTATTTCATTGGAATAACTTGGGTTATGATAACATGAGTTTCAAAGAGACCGGGGTCGGGTATTAGGAAATACCCGAAACCACTTCGGATTAAAAATAAATTGATGTGTGAAATCAATAGGCTGGAAGAAAACGAATTAAGTGAATTGGATTATTTTATCTAAGCTTGGTACTTAGAAATTGATATGTGAAATTAGTGTTGTCTATAGAAAATTGTGAATTGGATAAATTGATATATGTTACCCCGGGTTTATATAAGTTGATTGCTTGGTATTCCATGTTAGTTGGGTTTACTCACGCTGGTTTCTAGCCTGACCCGAGTGTTACTTTGGTGTAATGCTCGGGTCAGACCGAGTATTACAAGATTTCCAGGTAGGTGCGTTCTGGAGCTCAGGAGGAGAGCTGGATGGCAAGAGCGTATAGAGTATTTCCTCTATATTTATATTATTGTTAATCTGAGACATGATAATTGTATATATTCAGTGACTGTATATAATGTGTAACTCTGATGTATTAAAATGCAATCGACAGATATAATATTCTTTTGTAGACTGTTATTATTTATTATTATATTTTATCCGCTGCGAATGTGAGATGTTTGGTGTTTTTGTTCCTCTTCTTCCTCTGTCTCTTTCTTCTTTTTATAACTATTTGAAATTTTCGGCTTCAAAAATTTTGGGTCGTTACATATACCATTGACTACATATTAGACCCAACAAGATTCTTTGATTAGTTGGTAATATCATTTTGGCTGAATTGATGAAGTGTTCAAGGAGAAACTAAATAAGTTTGTACCTGTGTTTTCCTATGATATCTCAGTTTATTCAAGAATCAAGGATGAACATACATATTCATTTAGAGTATTGCTACAATGCTTGAGGAAACACTAGCTGAATATGATGTTTTTGGTGTGTCATTTTTGGTGGTTTGAAGTTGGGTTTCTTTGTTGCATTGGTTTCAAGTAGGCATCCCATACAAAATTAGAAAAACTTTAGGATTGGGAGAGGCTAGAGAGTGCGATGGAGTTCATAAGCCTTTTGGGCCAAGTATGTTATTATAAAAAGTTCAATACTTTTTTCCAAGATTGCATGCCATTGACAAAACTTAAAATGAAGGATGTAAATTTTGTATGGATAATAATACGCAAGAAGAATACTTTTAGTTAAATGGATTTTAATATGTTCTATTTGTTATACATAGGAACGTATGTTGGAAAGCAAATATGGATGTACATAGCAAAAGTTTTTGTGACGTCCTACTATTTTAAACATCTGGAATCAATTACAAACGCCACGAAATACACTTGCAACTAATTTTCGATATTAAAAATAGCGGATCGTTTATTTTATAATTTAAAATTTCAAAACTAAGAAAGGAAAAAGGGAAACCTCGTAGTGGAATAAAACATCAATATAAATATACATTAACTCAAAAATTCAACTATTTTACTTGATAATTACATCAATCCACATTTAAATACATTAATTATCACTAACTCATAAACAGTATAACAATGGTATAAAAGAAGATACCAAATCAGCTATATGTGGTAAAGCCTACATCCACATTTCTATTCCCACATTTGCTCCTACATGCAAATTCACAACTATACACCACCGTTTGAACGCGTTGTCACCACCTTCATCTTCACCAGCTGTCACTGCAAATCCCGATGGTCAAAACCTTATTCTGAAAACTAAAATCAACTCCAGCCATGCTATGAAGTGCCACCATTAGCGTTCAACTCCTCTCTTCGAGCTCTTTGACACCATGCTTCCAATTTCTCCAATCGTCGTCGAAATTGGAAATGCCCAATTCATCCCCTTAAGTTTCACCGCTAGCGACTTTGAATTTGATTTCTAGTTGATTCGAGCACTTTTATGACAAACGACCACCCGATGTATAATTAAATGGGTATTAGATAGTTTGAATTTTATTGTAAGTAACGAAATCATTTGCCATTAAAATGATATTAAGAGAAATTTTAGGATTACGGAAGGGAGACTGATCTAACAGCTGCACTCTAGGGGTTTTAAGCAGTATTTATATAGGCAACGAGATGAGTGTAGTTATATGTAACCATTTGGCCTAAAGTAGCCACGTACTCCATTTCAACACTGTGACGCCTTTATTTTGTAAAATTTAAATCCAAATCCTTTAAAATTATATACCAAGCTGATTATCTCGGAAATACTTTCACTACAATTATAAGCACGACACCAAATTCGTCTTTTAATTAAAAATTTATTTTTAATTAATTTATATTAATAGTGTAAAATTTGCAGGTCGTTACATACCCTTAAAAGAATTGTGCCCTTGCAATTTCCCAAATAAAACTCTAAACCAAATCAATAAAGCATTATCATGGGTTTAATCATAAAATAAGGGGAAGTATTTATACTAATCATAATTGACTATCTTTAATGTAGTACTTGACATCGCACAACATAATCAATTATACAAGTAAAAGCTTAAGTAACAAAAACGATTCAAAATGAACATATGTTACAAATGAAAAAATAAGATGTCATAAGAAATGTCACAGACTAAAGTTAATGTTTTGAAATGCTTAATAATAAAATTGAATAGTAAAACGTGAAGACTATTTAAGTAATTGACTATAAACTTAAAGAAAATGTTGAAATGACTCATAACTGGTTTTAATATTAAATGATACTACGTATGAAGAAGTAAATGAGAATAATAAAAGTTAAACTTAAGATGAATTGATTCAAATGAATGAATATGAATATTAAATGGAAATCGAGTATATAAGTAAATAATAAATGTGAATTAAACTGCAAAGAAAGAAATGTAATACTTTAAGAACGGATTTATTATTGATTTCAAATATTGAATGGAAAACTTTTATGTAAGTAAATGAATGAAAAATAACGACATTGTATGAATGAATGAAAATAAATGAAAGTAAATGATGGAAAAAAAGAGGAAAACCAATAGAATAAACTTAAATAATATTTAAAATTCATTGTTGTTTGGCTTATGGGATGTTTGGAAATTGATGCTTCAATTTGTTTAAGGTTGTATGAATAATCTATTAAGTAATTATTGAAGGCCGTTGAGCGTAAATTACACTTGGTAGTTTATTTATCATCCTTGTACGATGAAAAATGTCTAAACTTGGACAAAACATTTGTTTTGATTACGATGGATGTATGATGAATTCTTTTGTTGTGTATGATGGTTGTACTGTTTTGTTTGCACAGGACTATTGTTATGTTGTATTGTTTGTATTATTAATTGAAACAACTAATATATTTCTCTTGTTATATCATTCTAACTCTTTTGGATTATGTAAGTAAAACATAGGTCTATGGAAGCAATAACTGCTGCTTTTGGTTTCATAAATAAAATTTGTTTACCCGACAATTAAATACGTTTTTGGATTACGGTTATTGTTTTTCCCATGATATTTAATTATTAAAATATGGTATATATATTGTTATTATTGATATTATTATTTTTTGGACCTAACCATGCAGAGGAGACTTTATCGAAATTTTCGGTAAATTTAGGACTTAGAATTTCTTTGTAGAAGTTGAGTTATTTTTCAAATTTTATTAACCTAAATATGTAAGTTTAGTTGTTTGTAAATTGACTATTTTGAATAAAACATACCAAACCTCTTGATTCTTTCTTGTTTCTTTTGTTTGGACGAAATTTTTTGAGTAAGGAAGATTTGTAACGACCCATATTTTTGGTAACTAAAAATATTAAAGTAAATAAGATTTATGGAATTTAAATTATAATGAATGGTTTTATTCCTGTTGTAATTTAACGCTAAAGCTAATTTATAATTTAAATCTTAGATTTAGCATGGAATATTTAATATTAAAAGATTATTAATTTCTGTGTAATCAGAAATGATGAAAATTGTTAATTTTTAATTTAGAATTTAAAAGTGATTAAATTAATTTAATCATAATTTATTTAATTACCTTGTAAAATTTGCCTTTTGGCCACTGTCTCGTATTTCGACGAAACTAGTCTCATCGAATCCGTAATAGTAAATTATTATAGGATTTCAAGTTTCGTAGCGATTAGACTTATCATTTAATCATGCAAGCCCGAAACGCGTGGAAATCAATTAATAGAATTTAAATGTATATAATCTGATTTTAAAAGCTAACTTCTATATACAATGAAATTAGGGTTTGAAACTAATTCCATTGAGTTTAAAAATATCGAAAACATATATTTTGATATATTGGATGACCTAAATTCTTGTTAGGAACGAAACGTGCTTTTCGGGTCGTTGTTATCGTTTCAACCCAATTCGATCTGTTCCCTCCGTTTTTATCCATCTATGTCTATATATAGGCTGTTATAACCTAGCAACTTCTTATTTTCATTGTCTGTACATATAGTTTCTATCTATCTATATACCAAAAGGGTTATATCCATTGATAAGTTGTGAAGAGTTTAACCATAGATAATCTCTTAACCACCCCATCAAATAAGTGGAAGATTCATTAAATTGTGAAACGTTACCCTGCCATAATGTAATATGTTTCCAATGCCAATAAAAAGTGACCCACCCAATAGTATTTAACATCCAGAAAACTGCCAAATAAAACGCGTCCCAAGCAGAAATATCACAAGTACCCCCACGTCCCGGGCCGTCGCAAGGAAAACTATAACCGAAATCCTTTTTATCTGGCATTAATTTAGAACCACGTGCATCTAAAGCACCTTTTACTAAAATCAATGTAGTTGACATCTCATACCATAATTGCAGATTCAAAATTAAATTGAAAATTCAAATTCTTCAAACCATATCAAATTATATATCGTTGAAAAACTCTGGAAGAATGCAATCTATCTTTGCAATTCGTTTTTCAATTGGAGAACCCATTTGTCTAGAAATCGACGATCTTTCTCAGCCGTCTATTGCTAGTATTTTGGAATTAAAGGCGGATCGTCGACTAATCGACGATCGGGAGGTATAGGCTTGTAGAGCGCGATCAGTAGAGTAGATCTATGGTATTAGTTTGGGTCGTAGTTTGCCAGAATCGCCAGAAATAGCACTAAAAGGCGGCGGCGGACTGATGATGGTGGCGTTCGTAGTTGGCCGCATGGCCATTGGGGGCTGTGGCATGGGCCAAGGAGTGGCGTGACATAGTCGGATCGCGGTGGTGGCACTTGTAGGTGGCACTCCAGGAGGTTCGTTAGTGGCGGCCGTGGTTTCTTAATCGAGACTGAAGTGGGTTAGGGCATGGGCTAGGGTTGAGGAGGGTACGATTTTACAGATTTGCCCTTTGTTTTAATTTTGATCTAATTTTAATACTCAATTTTTCAAACATAAATAACTTTTGTATACGAGTTCGGATTCATGCATGGTTTTCTCCGCTGCGATCGTATCAAAATTTTGGACGACATGGAACTAGTTTGGTTGGATTCGAAGGCTGTTTAAATTTTGGGCTTAATTTGGATTTTAAATCGAGTAGAAATCGAAGGTGAATGATTTAACCCACTCATGCAATACTGAATTTTCTTATGTCAATTAAATTAAATTTATGAAGTGATAAGAAATTTATTGGTTGTTGTTTTGTAGTTTAAATTGACATTTGAATTGAAATTGAATTTTATATTGAGTTAAATTGACATTTAAGTTAATATTTCAATTTAATTGCTTGTTAAACACGGACAATCGATGATATGAAACTGTTGTGATATGTTCCTTGAATTCGATATTGATTGTTATTGTATGCCTATTAATTGATGTTGGATGCATGGTTGTTTATTTATTTTTGGATAAATCTTTATTATTATCCTATTATTTATTTGACATCCTATAAATTGACAGTTGAATTATTTAAAATAAATTAAGAAATTAGTTGAAATGATATATATCTATGTTATTTAATTTTGGATTGAAATGATTGATATCCATCCATGTAATTAGAATTGAGTTAACCGATTACTTGGCTATATGGTAGAAAATCATATACGAATATTCGGAATTGTTAAATTAAACGGTTTTAAAAATCTTAAATTTGGATTTTGATTAAATGACATTGTTCTAAAGTAAATGAATTGTGGATTTACATGAATTGAATCATTTCTAACTCAAGCTTTGAAAAGTAAAATTGAAACGGTTTAAAAGAAATTGTTTTAAAGAATCGAATTGGAAATGTGAAGTTATAATCGATATATGGCTTTAATTTTGAAAATTTAATTATTTTAAAGATTTGTATCTTAAAAATTGAACAATGAGGTTAATCTGATTTAAGTGATTTAAATCGGTAAATTAAATTGGAATTGAATTTGAAGTTAAAAATGAACGTTTTTGGAAATTGAAGTTATTTCGGATTGAAATTGAAATCAGGTGGATTTGAAACTAAATTGAAATTGATTCAATTAAATTGAAAGATTTAAAATTGAGTTTTGTTGATTCATAATTTGGACATGGGTTCCAAATTGGTGGAAATGAAAAGAAACAGTTTGATTTGATATTATTTTCGAAAACAAATTATTTTAGTATAAACTGTTTAAAATCTATTTTTTTTAATATTCAAATTATTTATATTTTTCAAACTATTTTACTACTTAAACTATTTTCAATACTCAAACCCTTTACATATCAAACTATTTAAACTATTCAAACTGTTTTCTAAATTTTCAAAATGTGCAAGGTTGAGATGTTTATATTTAAATTGTTGGTTTAAATGTGAATGTAGTTAAATGAGGTTATAACATTAATCGGAATTTGAAATGGTATTTTCAAGTGAAAATGTCACATTTTGGGTAAATATGATGATTTTGAAATGAAGGATATTTTGAATTGAATATGATATTTTGATGTCAAATATGAACCGGTTTTGAAACGTAAAAGAACCAACCCGTTGTGAAAAATGAAGTTTCGTTGTTAAAGAAACCAGGTCCTCTCGTTGGTATACTCTCTGTTAATATTGGAACCACTTTAGCAACTGTGTACGTAGTGGATGATCCAGAATGAAGTGGTTGGATTTGGTGGACGATTGCTGGATTTGAAGAAAGAGAACGATGATGGATGACCCCGACACTTGTACCAATTTGAAATGACTAAAACGGGATGACTTATCAGGGCCAAGTGGACTAGCTACCCCTAGCAGACACACCTCTTCATATTACTATATTTATGTTGGCTCGATCGGTGCACCTTGATTGTTTGATTTTGGACGTGTTTGACGCAGTGGGCGGTCGTAGCTACGATGTGTCACCGCCAGCCCTACGACCCGAACTAGTAGTATCCTACTTTGGGCATTAACTCACGTGCCTTGTCATACTCTTTATCCTTATTCATGGCCGCTACGATTTTGTTTTAGTATGGTACCTATAGGGGACTCACTGGCTATCGATGTTACTAGTTGTTTTACAGGACCTGCATAGACTACCTGCTTAAAAATGTGTTAAGAGGGATCAATGTAAAGCCTTAATGCTAAGAAAATATTTACTTTACTGATTAGACATTATATATAGCATATCTTACTACATATAAATAGTTTAACGAATCCTTAGGAGATGGAAAATCCCATAATATCTCTTTAGTTATTGCATGCACGTATACACTGGATAGGAGATGCAAGATCCCGTAAACATCTCTGAAGCTATCACACTCATATTTATTTGTTGTTGATTTAACTTACATAAGAACTTTTTAGTTCTGACTCAAGTGTTTTATTTTTTCATTATGCTCGGGTCAGCCTGAGTTTTTCAGTGTTTAAAGACATTATTTTTGAAGAACGAATACGGAATTTAGTATATTATATTATTAGTATTTATCTGTTGCATCATTTGGTATGTTATTGATTGTACTCTAATTGTGTTGTAAATTTGTGTAATCAAAGTATATTATAAAACAGCTTTATGAACTGTTCATTTGATTATTATATTTTGTCATTCCGCTGCGAGATACTATATTTTGTTTTCTTTCTTTCCTCTTATTTTCTTATTAAACTACAATAACAATCCTCCTTTTGAATGGTTTGAATTAGACATTTGTGGTTTATTGTCGATTTAAACCGTCCAAAAAAGTGGGTCGTCACAGTTGGTATCCGAGCTTTGGTTTAGAGATACCTTAGCTTATTTAGGGTAAACTCATTAGAGATAGGGTAACTAAAATCCTAGAATGAGTTTGAGTGTATATATACGAGAGAGCGTATTTGTTAGTGTTATAAAATGTTTTGTATTGTGTTAACTTGTTCTATTGAGTATTTATAAATTATGATCGGTGCATGTGACGCTATGGGCGAAACAATATTGTTTTAAAAATAGGTAAACAAAATAATTTTACATAGTATTGTATTTTTTGTGTGTGTATATATATATATATGTATATGTATATGTATGTATGTATGTATGTATGTATGTAATTTTTCATAATTGATTTTGTTATTTTGTTGTGTTGGTTGTTAGTAAATGGTAATATTTAATTATTGTCATTTATTGTTTGGTTAGTCATTTTTTTAGAACTATTAACTACTGCATGTTATAATAAAATGTAAGTTCATAAATATGTTTGGTAAAATATGATTTACCAATACAATAAATTTAATTGGAAATTTGGGAACTTATGTTCTGGAGTTTTGAAATGGGTTTTCAAAGATTTTGGAGTATAATATCAATATTATTTGGAAGCATTTGCAAATAGAAATGACTTCAAATTTTTTTAAAAAAGGAACTTGAAAGAAATGTTTTCAAAGTTTTTTGAAAGGAAACAAATTCTATACTCCCCTCTTCTATCGTTGGAAAATAATTTCGGTGATGATTGCGGCATTATCGACTTTCATTTTCGAGTTTTAAAGTGGAAAGACCACTATAGTAGCTTTGCTACATAGTTGTTTGGTGAAACAAATTTTAATTTTTAAATTTTTAAATATGATTGGATATATATAAAGGATAAAAGTGTATGTTATTTCTAAGTGATTAGAAATGAACCTGGTATTGAATTCTTAAGTTCCTATTAATTAATGATTTTGAGTTATAGAAATAAAGTGAAATTTTAAATAGTTGGAAACTTTCAAAATGACAAAAAGAAATTGAGAGCTGAGTATTTAATGAAACCATAAAGAAATTGGAGATTTGTCACTTGTAAATTAAAGGATAATGAAAATTAAGGCATAAACTGTTGAACATTTTTGTTAACTAAAATGAATAAGATAAATTTGTATGAGATTCAATTACATTCTAAAACTTATATAAAACATACCAATAAAGTTTAAAAAGTTTAAATATTAAAAAATTGAATATGTAATAGAATATTATACAAGTAAAAGCATAAGTAAAAAAATGATTCAAAATGAACATATGTTTATAAATGATAAAATAAGATGTTACAAGAAATGTTATAGACTTAAGTTAATGTTTTGAAATGCTTAATAATTAAATTGAATAGTAAATAGTGAGTACTATTTAAGTAAATGATTGTAAACTTAAAAAAAATGTTGAAATGATTCACGACTAGTTTTAATATTAAATGATACTATATATGAAGAAGTAAATGAGAACAAAAAAAAAGTTAAGAAATTTAAGATGAAATGATTCATGAATGAATATGAATATTAAATGGAAATCGAGTATGCAAGTAAATAGTAAATGTGAATTAAAATGCAAAGAAACAAATGTAATACTTTAAGAATGGATTTATTGATGATTTCAAATATTGAATGGAAAATCTTTATGTAGGTAAATGAATGAAAAATAATGAAATTGTATGAATGAATGAAAATAAATGAAAGTAAACGGTGAAAAAAAAGAGAAACCAATAGAATAAACTTAAGTAATAATTAAAATTCATTGTTATTTGGCTTATGGGATGTTTGGAAAATGATACTTCAATTTGTTTAAGGTTGTATGAATAATCTATTAAGTAATTATCGAAGGTTGTTGAGCGTAAGTTATACTTGGTAGTTTATTTATCATTCTTGTACGATGAAAAGTATCTAAACCTGCACAAAACATTTGTTTTGATAGCGATGGATGTATGATGAATTCTTTTGTTGTATATGATGGTTGTACTGTTTTGTTTGCATAGGACTATTGTTATGCCGTGTTGTTTGTATTATTAATCGAAACAAATAATATATTTCTCTTTTTACATAGTTCTAACTCTTTTGGATTATGTAAGTAAAATACGGGTTTATGAAAGCAATAACTACTGCTTTTGGTTTCATAAATAAAGTTTGTTTGCTCGATAAATAGCTACGTTTTCGGATTACGGTTTTTGAAACGGTATTTTATTGTTTTTCCCATATCTTGGGATATTTTATTATTAAAATATGGTATATATATTGTAATTATTGATATTATTATTTTCCGGACCTAACCGCGCAAAGGAGACTCTGCCGAAATTTTCCGTAAATTTAGTACTTAGAATTTTTTTGTAGAAGTTGAGTTATTTTCAAAATTTTATTAAACCTAGATATGCAAGTTTAATTGTTTGTAAATTGACTATTTTGAATAAAACTTACCAAACCTCTTGATTCTTTCTTGTTTCTTTCCGAGGACGAAAAGTTTTGAGTGCGGAAGATTGTAACGACCCATATTTTGGATAATTAAAAATATTAAATTAAATAAGATTTTTGGAATTTAAATTATAATGAATGGTTTTATTTCAGTTGTAATTTAACATTGAAGCTAATTTATAATTTCAATCTTTGATTTAGCATGGAATATTTACTATTAAAAGATTATTAATTTCTGCGTAATCAGAAATGATGAAAATTGTTAACTTTTACCCTATAATTTAATAGTGATAAAATCAATTTAAGCATAATTTATTAAATTGACGTGTAAAATTAGCCTATTGGTCACTTTCTCGGATTTCGACGAATCTAGTCTCACCGAATCCGTAATAGCGAATTATTATAGGATTTCAAGTTTCGTAGCGATCAGACTTATTATTTGATCGTGCGAGCTCGAAACGCGTGAAAATCAATTAATAGAATTTAAATGAATATAATATGATTTTAAAAGCTAACTTCTATATACAATGGAATTGGGGTTAGAAACTAGTTCTATTGAATTTAAAAATATCGAAAACATATATTTCGATGTATTTGATGACCTATTTTCGTTTTGGGAGCTAAATGGATTTTTCGGGTCATTGTTTTCATTTCAACCCAATTCAATATGTTCAATCCATTCTTATCCATCTATGCCTACATATAGGCTGTTATAAACCCTTGTAGCTTCTTTTTTTCGTTGTTTGTATATTCAGTTTCAATCTATATGTTCCATTACATGTTCCTTCTCAATGGTAGACATCTCAAAACCTAATTGCAAATTCAAAATAATACCGAAAATTCAAACTCTTCATACCATATATAATTGACATCTTGGAAAACTCTCGACGAACGCAATCTCTCCCTGCAATTTTTTTTTGTATTGGAGGCTCCATTTATCCAAAAATCGATGATCATTCTCGGTCATCCGTTGCTGGGGTTTTGGATTTAACGGCGGATCGTCGACCAGTCAATGATCGGGAGTAATAGGCTTGCAGAGGGTGATCAGCATGGTAGATCTATGGTATTAGTTTGGGTCGCAGGTTGCCCGAATGTATAGAAATAGCACTAAAAGGTAGCGGCGGCGGACTGATGATGGTGGCATTCGGACTTAGCCGTGTCTCCATGGGGGCTGCGGCGTAGGCCGAGGAGTGGCGTGACGTGGTCAGATCGTGGTGGCGGCACTTGTAGGCGGCATGGTAGGAGGTTTGTTAGTTGCAGCCATGGGTTCTTGGTCGAGGCTGAAGCGGGTTAGGGCATGAGCTAGGGTTGAGGAGGCTACGATTTTACAGATTGCCCCTTGTTTTAATTTTAATTTAATTTCAATATTCAAATCTTTAAACATTAATAACTTTTGCATACGAGCTCGGGTTTACGCGCGGTTTTCTCCATCGCGATCGTTTCAAAATTTCGAACGACATGTAACTAGTTTGGTTGGATTCTGAGGCTGTTCAAATTTTAAGCTTTATTTGGATTTTAAATCGACTAGAAATCGTAGGTGAGTCATTTAACCCACTCACGCAATACTGAATTTTATTATATTAGTTTAATTAAATTTATGAAGTTATAAAAAAAAATTATTGGTTGCTATTTTGTAGTTTAAATTGACATTTGAATTGAAATTGAGTTAAATTGACATTTAAGTTAATATTTAAACTTAATTGCATGTTAAACACCGGCAATCGATGATTTGAAAATGTTGGGATGTGTTGATTGAATTCGATGTTGATTGTTATTGTATGCCTATTAATTGATGTTGGATGCATGGTTGTTTATTTATTTTTGGATAAATCTCTGTTGTTATCCTATTATTTATTTAACATTCTATAAATTGTCAGCTGAATTATTTCGAATAAACTAAGAAATAGGTTGAATTGATATACATATCTATGTCATTTAATTTTGGGTTGAAATGATATATATCCATCCATGTGATTAGAATTGAATTAACTGATCATTTGGCCATAGGGTAGAAAATTATATACAAACACCAGATTTGTTAAATTAAATGGTTTTAAAAATCTTGAATTTGGATTTTGATTTAATGACATTGTTTTAAAATAAATAAATTATGGATTTATATGAATTGAATTATTTCGAATTGGAGCTTTGAAAAGTGAAATTGAAACGGGTTAAAAGAAATTGTTTTGAACAATCGAATTGGAAATGTGAAGTTATAATCGATATATGACTTTAATTTTGAAAATTTAATTATTTTAAAGATTTGTATTTTAGAAATTGAATAATGTGGTTAATATGATTTAAGTTATTTAAATCGGTAAATTAAAATTGGAATTGAATTTGAAGTGAAAAATGAATGTTTTCAGAAATTGAAGTTATTTCGAATTGAAACTGAAATCAAGTGGATTTAAAACTAAATTGAAATTGAGTCAATTGAATTGAAAGATTTGAAATTGAGTTTTGTTGATTCAAAATTTAGACATGGGTTCTAGATTGGTGGAAATGAAAAGAAACAGTTTGATTTGGTATTATTTTCAAATAAATTATTTTAAATAAACCGTTTAAAATCAATTTTTTTAATATTCAAATTATTTAGATTTTCCAAACTATTTTACTATGTAAACTATTTTCAATATTCAAACCCTTTTTATATCAAACTATTTAAACTATTTTCTAAATTTTCAACCTGTGCAAGGTTGAGATGTTTATATTTAAATCATTGATTTAAATGCAAATGTGGTTAAATGAGGTTATAACCTAAATTGGAATTTGAAATGGTATTTTCAAGTGAAAATGACATATTTGGGTAAATATGATGATTTTGAAATGAAGGATATTTTGAATTGAACATAATATTTTGATATCAAATATGACTTTGTTTTGAAACATAAAAGAACCAACCGATGTGAAAAATGATGTTTGGTTGTTGAAGAGACCGGGTCCTCTCATTGGCATACTCTCTGTCAATGTTGGATCCACTTTAAGAACTACATGGTAGATGATCCAGAATGAAGTGGTTGGATTTGGTGAACGATTGCTGGATTTGAAGAAAGAGAACGATGATGGTTGACCCTGGCACTTGTGCCAATTTGAAATGACTAAAATAGGACGACTTGTCAGGGCCAAGTGGGCTAACTACCTGTAATATCCCGTCTTTTGAGGCCCAAAACTAACCGCTACTGGAACTGCACCCATCTGTAGTTGTTATTTCTTAGCGACCGAATGCGGCATAGTTATTATTGATACATTGGAACACAAGAATATGAAAAAAAATTACGCTTCCAATAAACAAAAATTGTCATTTCAAGCAAATCACAATTTAAGATTTAATTACGTAATCCCATACGTTAACCATGTTCAGATCACATATACATGTACAAAATACGATAAGAGCGACATATGAAGATGTCCCCTTATGATGATCAGAGAACTAATAAATATGAATTTTACAGTTCTTAGTACATCACAACAGAATACACAAAATAGCTTCTATATGGCTACTGCTGCCTCCTGCATGTCTCTGGAAGCTTATTCCTCCAAAAACCTGAAAGTCTCCCACTCTCAGACTATTCAAATTAGTTTTTGAGTGCCCGAGAAATTGTGGAGAAACACGAACTTCGAATCAGACAATAAGTCTGGTATGAATAATCCCCTATCATCTCTTATCATAAATAGATAACTAGTGAGACCATACCGCTTAAAGGAAAGGGTTTTCCCCTCATTAGTATCCAAATAAAACATGCAAATTATTTACTATGCCCCTGCACCCAAAATGATTAGTCTTAACATAATATGAAATAAAGCCATAAATCATATGTATTAGATATCCCATCCACCCATTCATTAGACATCCCATCTAAAAGCAATTTATTAGATTTCCCATCTAAAATCAATTTATTAGATTTCCCCTCTTAAACCTTTAAAATGACTATCCGTCAAAACATTAATGGACTATCCGTCTCAAATTCATCAAAATAAATGTAGATTATCCATCGTACATTGTTTTATAAAAGTTGGTGTGAGCTATCCACTACACACCCATAGTTTTCCTAGGATGACTATGAACCCCTGGGTACTATATTTCGAGGCTAACCACCTCTGGCAAAACATTCCTTACTTTAGAAATTTGATGTGGGCTATCCACCGCACATTCCATGGTTTTCCTAGGTTAACCAAGAACCCATCACTTGGCCAATTAAAACATCATGACCCCTATGATTATTTATAAAAATTCATGATCCTCATGATTACTTATATTTTTCAGCTATACCACATGTTTAACCTATTCCCATTGGTAGCTCAATTAGGTTAAATTAAATAAAAACACATTGATAGCCCCCAATGTATATTTTCGAAATCATATTTCTATGTGTAACCCAAAACTATGTATCGAAAACATTAAACCCACCTTTGTGTCCCTAAGGTTTATTAACATTCATTTTATATAAGGATCCCCCTTACATATTCAATAATAATAAGTATTATATGCTATAACCCTTCGAAGTAACCCCTTCGACTTAGCAAAGTTTTACTTAAGAAAAATGACTGGATATAGCCCTTTAATACCGTTCGAACGAAGTCCCTTTTGAAAGCAAATAAACATCCAAAGTTATCCCCTCCGGAAACCTTTCTTTTGAATGCATCACAAAATCATACATTTTGACCTTGTTGAAAGGTTTCTTTTCAACCTAATCGAAAGCCTGGGGTATCCCCTCTTATAAAACAATTTATAAACCTTATGAAAGGAATGAAACTCAAAACCTTTCGCAATCATTGAAGGTATCCCCTTCAAAACCTTTGAAAAAACCTTTTGAAATCAAACCTTTCGAAATCATTCAAAAACAATGAAGTGTTTGTGTTGGAACCAATCCTTCGAAAGTATACTTCCGACCTTGTCGGAAGGTTTACCCTTCGACCTTGTTGAAAGATATTAAAACCTTTCTGGAAATCGTTTAAAACATTAACTCTCGGAGGTTTTGGCTTTTGAAGATCCTCTTCATGGCCCCTCCTTGAGCCTATAAAACTTAGTATTTTTATAAAATTTATAGAATTGAAGTACCCCCTTCGTCTCATTTGAAAGCAAGGGAAGCAACTCCCCGACCCTTCACCTCTCTTCCCTTTGTTACCATTCCTACCCTTCGATTTAGACGAAGGGATAAAAGCCGCTCTTAGAGTCGGAGGGAACATTTGGGCCTACTGAAGTGATGTTTTATCTTGCTTGTCTAATTTGATTGGTCAAGGGGCTTCCACCTATGCTTTCAAATAGTAAAAAATATACCAAAGTCAACCTTTTTTCTTAAAACACTATACCTCTTCCCCAAATCAATTTTTGAAAGCAATTTCCCTCCGGCTTTGACCAAGGTGGAAGCAATATTGCATTTTAGCCCTTAGGCTTAATTAATTTGATTACCTTAGTTAACCACTAAGGGAAAAATTCTCAAAAATCACCAAAATTCGTATAAATCATATACTTCAACATATTAAAATTTCAAAGCATATGAAGATAAAAAAATCTCTGAATTTAACTAAAACCGATAAAACGTGTAAATTAACCCATTTATGCTTTAAAACACCTAAGCCTTATCCAAACAAAGATTTAAGTTATATCCTAACCAAAATCACGAACCTGAATCGGGTATAACCTGTAACGCCCCACCTCTATACCCACATTAGCAAAGAGTATTATTAGATAATATCGTCTGCTAATGCGGAGAATAAGGCTGGATAGGAGTGACCATCTATAGCCTTGCTTTAACTATCTATTGAATACATCGACAATTGCCCTTACCTAGCAGATCGACATGTCCAATGAATACTTAAAACAAAACCATAGTTGGCTAAAGGATCTATCAGAACAGAATATAACAACTCAAATGTAATATACATCATAGAACAGTAAATCATCACATGCACATATACTGATACATAACAGAGTATACAAAACGATACATGACAAGTGGTATAGCAAACCACGATATACAGACGAGTCAATAATACATATCAGAGTTACAACAGATGACGACTACACAAAAGCTATGACAAACAAGAAACTAGTGGAATAGTCCATGCGGAAGCAAAAGAGGCCAAGTCCAAAAGCACCTAACCTGAAACATCTCGGTCTGACCCGAGTATAAAATACATGGGTCAGTCCAGCTAAAAAATCAGTTAGATAAACTGAACGATAATGAACCTGAAAGATCATATAGTATAACAAATATCTCTAAGGGAGAAAACACAATCATCTAACAAAAGATGAACATAATAAAACAAGCCACATATCATCGGCAACATAGATAATCAAAGGATATAAATATCCCAAAGCAAGCCCAAAAGGCAAATAATAAATACCCATAAGGTATTCAAGTTCCACAAGGTAACCGCTACACCTCATGCGGCTCAAAAATACCAACACCGATGGGCGATACCAAGGGAATATAATCATATCAGTGAAACAACAGAAAATTCCAATTGCAACAAACCTAAATATCTCATGAGCGGTGGTGAAGAAACCACTCCAATATCTCTCGAGCGGTGGTGAAGAAACCACTACGAAATCGCTAATAAAAGCAACAAGCCAGAAGGAGACAGTCCGAAGACACTATCCCAAAGGCAACAGATAATCCCAAATATCTCTCGAGCTGGGGCAAAGGACCAACTCCAAAAGCGATACTAAAGGCAACAAGCCAGAAGGAGACAGTCCGAAGACACTATCCCAAAGGCGGCATGTGTCACAAACTCCCAGAAAGGAACTCGAGAAGTGTTAAAGTGAGTCCCATAACCACCCGTTCGCACTAAACGGTTTACTATCCGTTAGTCAATTTCACACTCAAAGCAGTACAAAGTTTACCTCATCTCATCGGTAAACCAAACCCAAAGGTCAAAACATTCAAACGAATAGATTGGGAATTAACTGAAAGAATGAACGCACGTGTTCATTGCATGTGTTTTATCTAATCATTTAATTCTCCTCCCACTTCGCTCGGAGTGCGAAGTTGTGTGTATGTTTTAAATAGAATTTATAATTTGGAGAAGCGAGCTTTTAATACGATTTGAAGAGATCATTTATAAAACCCCGTGAGTGAAGTCAGAAAGAAGTCATCAAAGTCAAATATGCAATAACAACTAATTGGAATCAACACGAATCGATAAAAGTTGGAAATATACTAAAAACAGCCAAAATAGGCGAAACTGCACATTTCAGACGTCTGAAATTACCTTCCAGACGTCTGAACCACTAACCAGACGTCTGAATGGATTTCCAGAAGTCTGGATTTTGTCTCTGCCTTTTTGCGTCTTCCAGGGACTAATTCCAGACGTCTGGACTTCCAAACCAGACGTCTGAATTTGAAACCAAACGTCTGAAATTAGAGTTCAGACGTCTGAAATCCCCATGTTGGCAAAAATCAGCCAAGCCCATAAAGGCAAAAATCCAAATGAATTGCAAACGAACGAGCGATGGATGCTATGAGTTTATGCCATACGACAACCCAGCACTATTGGCTCTTTTATACACCTCCAAAAACATGATCAAATATCAAAGTTAGGATCTTTAAAGAATTGAACCCAAACACTAAAAATTTGGATATTCACCAATTCAATCCAAACCAAAAGCAAGTGCATATGAACAAGGTGTTAGGAATTCATACCCAACATCAATGAAATCAAGAGAGGTAGATGTGAGTTCGAAACTCACCTTTTTAACTCAAGAACATGAAGAAGAAGCTCAAATGCAAAGGAACAAGGCCAACCACTCTCTACTTCAACTCTACTAGCTTCAATCTAAGATCAAACAAATATTTCCTAAGTTTAAGTTTAGGAATTTATGAGATTGAAGAGAGAAGAGATAGAGAAGATGAAAAAGTGGCTTACCAATTGCTTCTCTTTGATTTTGGAGCAAGAATATGAGCTAGCAAGAGGAACTAGGGTTTGCAATTTCTATTTCCCTTTCCCTTCCACCATTTTCAGTTGGAGCATGAGTTTAGAAGAGTGGAATGAGAGAATGGAGAGGAGAAGGCAGAGTTAGGGTATTAGTTAAGCTAGTGGGCTCAACCCAAACCCAAAACCCAATAGAAAAAGTAGCGAAATTCAACTTACTCCAAACATATCAAAGATTATACTCAAAAAGATCGCAAACGACATTTTGAACTCAATGGAAGTGGCCTTGAGTCCCAATTCGACCGTTTGCAGAAAGTAACTTTTTGGATCATAATCCGACAAATGACGTCATATTTAAATAAAATATTTAAATATACAACCGATAAATATGCGGGTTGTTACAGACTCCCCTCCTTAAAGAAATTGCGTCCTCGCAATTCTTAAGAAGAAAATAAAGAGTAACAACCTAAAACATATCAACACATAAGAATAACAGAATAAGAAGTTCACCATAAAGTGCACGAAAAGATACGCCTGAACTTGCTTGCTCAGAGAATTCTATGGATTCCTAAGCTCAAAATAATTCAGAACACTGACGTGGTACAAACAATACGTCAAATGATCCAAAGCTCAACAAAAGAAGTACAACAAAACGTTCGATGAACTTGGTAAAAAGATCATTCCATTCGGACATCAACAAAGAAACAATCACTTGTTGCTTACAACTAAATGCATTGGCAACACGATCCCCTTTTTCGGGAATAAAAAGAATATCAAGATCATAAGATGCAAGGAACTCAAGCCAACACTAAGTTCCTTATGAGAAATTAAACATTCAAAAATTATGATTGGTGAGGAGAACAAAATTCCTTACCGAAAAATAATGATGCCAAATATAAAGAGCGAAAACAATAGCCGTGAGCACTAGATCATGAGTGGCATGCCTAGTCTCTATCGGCTTTAATGATTTAGAAGCACAAGTGATAGCACGTTTTTCTTTTGCAAGAGAACGGCATTCAAACCAACACGACTAGAATTGGTAAAAAGATAAAATCTTGGTTCCCTTCGGGAATCCCAAGATAAGAGTATCGGAAAAGAGTCCTTTCAAATAATCTACTTTCTTAAAAGCTAAAACTTTCAAATAAAATTCTTTACCAAAAATCTAAAGCTTCAAAATTTCAATTACCTTCATGAAATCATATTTCGAGAAAATTTTTCTTATTTCAAATCAATTTATTGTGTCATATTGTCTCATCAAAGCGTTTAGGAGATTCCTATCGATAACGTTGATCAAGTGCATCGACCCCAGAATTCTTAAAGCACTCAATGGGCAATACAATCACAAAACCATCTTTTATAAGATAAACATGTTTCTAAAAACTTTTAAAAATTCACTTTGTTCGTTTTAAGAACAAAAATCCCATTTATACTTATAAATAAATCTTATGAAAAAGATTTGCAAAAATTTTAAATTGCTAATTTCAATCCAAAACCAATAAAATACTAAAAATGGAATCATCGAGATATTCGCAGAATACTCGATTCATAAAATGGATGAAATGAGCTAGACAACTGAATGACACAACAAATCATTCATAAGAATCACAACGAGTGCGGAATGTGGTAAGTGGAATCCTAACTTCCGTAACTCGTAGCCAAATGAAAACCGGTGGTAAGGTCGAGCTAAAAAGACCTTAACACTACTCAAAAGATTGCTTAGGTAATAATCCTAAGACAAGACCAAAAATACCGAAAAATTCTCAAACTACAAGAATTAGAGAAACAACACTTTCCTCATTATGAGGGCTTAAAGAATAAAATGATGCCATCAAATTGGAAATCGAGATCACAAAGAAAAATAGAGACTTTCTAAAATAGATGGAGACATACCTTATCCCTGAGAAGAACCTCCAGAAGCATCTGTTACATTTAACTTGCCAGATGGAGAATTATTCGGAGCAATGGGACAAGTGGAACTACGATGACCTTCCTTCTTGCAATAACGGCAGAAGAGAGGCTTAGGACAAGCTCGAATCATATGATCAGGAGAACCGCAATTGAAACACTTCCGAATGGAAGGTGTTCCAGCAGACTGAGACTGAGAATCAGATTCATCGGGCTTTTTCTTCTTGGAAGGGAAAAATTCCGGCTCATCCAATGGAGACTGCTTTTTGTCGGGGTTCTTGCGAACCTCAACATCATCATCACTATCACACTCCCTCTCAATGGTTTCGAGATGCAGTGCAAAATCAACTTACTCCTCAAAAGAAAGCTTAAGCTCAAGCACCAAAGATTTCTTAAGATATTTCTTAAGACCAGAAACAAACTTCAAATTCTTCTTATAAGAAGTGCTAATGAATTCAAGACCATACTTAGATAAGGCCTCGAAAGATGCAACATATTCAGAAACGGAAGACTCCCCTTTCTTTAATTCAAGAAAGCGCCGGGACAACAAAGCTTTCTCAGCTTCAGGAACGAACTTGAGTTCGAATCGCTCCCGAAACTGAGTCCAAGAAAGAGCAGACTCATCAATTTCGGCTACAAGGAGCTCGTACCAATCAAGGGCACGCTCTTGCAATAAGCTAGAAGTTATAAGAACTCTACCATGATCAGAAATATCCATTCTAGAGAAGATACGTTCGCACGTGCGAATCCAAGCTTGGACTTCAAGAACAGACTCGAAGCCTTTAAACGGCTTTCCTCCAAGATGAGAAAAATCACTACGCAGGCGTGCAAAGGTAGACTTGCGAGGTGGAGACACATGAGTAGGAGCTGGAGGCTAAATGCTCCTAAACAACTCCATAAACTGATCGGCTGACATATAAACGCCATCCGGATGTGAGCCACTGGATTGCCCAGCATCCGAACGTCGTCCTCTGCCTCTTCCAGTCATAAGCTGAAAGTTAAAGAAGATAAGAATTAACCACAAGGTAGATATTTCAATATGAAATACTACGGAATAAAAATACATTCCTGGACGTATTCCCAAATTCTATCTACCCAAAAACACGGAAGGAATAGAGATGCAAAGATTCAAGGATTTGTAACACTTGTTACACTCTAAAGTATCGTAATATGTGCTTCTATTCTGTGTTTATCATATTTTGTTCTGAACGCAGCTCTGATACCAAGCTGTAACGCCCCACCTCTATACCCACATTAGAAAAGAGTATTATTAGATAATACCGTCTGCTAATGCGGAGAATAAGGTTGGATAGGAGCGACCATCTATAGCCTTGCTTTAACTATCTATTGAATACATCGACAATTGCCCTTACCTAGCAGATCGACATGTCCAATAAATACTTAAAACAAAACCATAGTTGGCTAGAGGATCTATCAGAACAGAATATAACAACTCAAATGTAATATACATCACAGAACAGTAAATCATCACATGCACATATACTGATACATAACAGAGTATACAATAGCAAACCACAATATACAGACGAGTGAATAATACATATCAGAGTTACAACAGATGAGGACTACACAAAAGCTATGACAAACAAGAAACTAGTGGAATATTCCATGCGGAAGCAAAAGAGGCTAAGTCCAAAAGCACCTAACCTGAAACATCTCGGTCTGACCCGAGTATAAAATACACGGGTCAGTCTAGCTAAACAAATCAGTTAGATAAACTGAACGATAATGAACCTGCAAGATCATATAGTATAACAAATATCTCTAAGGGAGATAACACAATCATCTAACAAAAGATGAACATAATAAAACAAGCCTCATATCATTGGCAACATAGATAATCAAAGGATATAAATATCCCAAATCAAGCCAAAAGGGCAAATAACAAATACCCATAAGGTATACAAGTTCCACAAGGTAACCGCTACACCTCATGCGGCTCAAAAAGACCAACACCGATGGGTGATACCAAGGGAATATAATCATATCAATGAAACAACAGAAAATTCCAATTGCAACAAACCTAAATATCTCATGAGCGGTGGTGAAGAAACCACTCCAATATCTCTCGAGCGGTGGTGAAGAAACCACTACGAAATCGCTACTAAAAGCAACAAGCCAGAAGGAGACAGTCCGAAGACACTATCCCAAAGGCAACAGACAATCCCAAATATCTCTCGAGCTGGGGCAAAGGACCAACTCCAAAAGCGATACTAAAGGCAACAAGCCAGAAGGAGACAGTCCGAAGACACTATCCCAAAGGCGGCATGTGTCACAAACTCCCCGAAAGGAACCCGAGAAGTGTTAACTTGAGTCCCATAACCACCCGTTCGCACTAAATGGTTTACTATCCGTTAGTCAATTTCACACTCAAAGCAGTACAAAGTTTACCTCATCTCATCGGTAAACCAAACCCAAAGGTCAAAACATTCAAACGAATAGATTAGGAATTAACTGAAAAGATGAACGCATGTGTTCATTGCACGTGTTTTATCTAATCATTTAATTCTCCTCCCACGTCGCTCGGAGTGCGAAGTTTGTGCGTGTATGTTTTAAATAGAATTTATAATTTGGAGCGAGCTTTTAATACGATTTGAAGAGATCATTTATATAAACCCGTGAGTGAAGTCAAAAAGAAGTCATCAAAGTCAAATATGTAATAACAACTAATTGGAATCAACACGAATCGATAAAAGTTGGAAATATACTAAAAATAGCCAAAATAGGCGAAACTGCACATTTCAGAAGTCTGAAATTACCTTCCAGACGTCTGAACCACTAACCAGACGTCTGAATGGATTTCCAGAAGTCTGGATTTTGTCTCTGCCTTTTTGCGTCTTCCAGGGACTAATTCCAGACGTCTGAATTTGAAACCAGACGTCTGAAATTAGAATTCAGACGTCTAAAATCCCCCTTTATGCAAAAATCATCTAAGCCCATAAAGGTAAAAATCCAAATGAATTGCAAACGAATGAGCGATGGATGCTATGGGTTTATGCCATGCGACAACCCAGCACTATTGGCTCTTTTATACACCTCCAAAAACATGATCAAATATCAAAGTTAGGATCTTTAAAGAATTGAACCCAAACACTAAAAATTTGGATATTCACCAATTCAATCCAAACCAAAAGCAAGTGCATATGAACAAGGTGTTAGGAATTCATACCCAACATCAATGAAATCAAGAGAAATAGATGTGAGTTCAAAACTCATCTTTTTAACTCAAGAACAAGAAGAAGAAGCTCAAATGCAAAGGAACAAGGCCAACCACTCTCTACTTCAACTCTACTAACTTCAATCTAAGATCAAACAAATATTTCCTAAGTTTAGGCTTAGGAATTTCTGAGATTAAAGAGAGAAAGAGATAGAGAAGATGAAGAAGAGGCTTACCAATTGCTTCTCTTTGATTTTGGAGCAAGAATATGAGCTAGCAAGAGGAACTAGGGTTTGCAATTTCTATTTCTCTTTCCCTTCCACCATTTTCAGTTGGAGCATGAGTTTAGAAGAGTGGAATGAGAGAATGGAGAGGAGAGGGCTAAGTTAGGGTATTAGTTAAGCTAGTGGGCTGAACCCAAACCCAAAACCCAATAGAAAAAATAGCGAAATTCAACTTACTCCAAACATATCAAAGATTATACTCAAAAAGATCGCAAACGACATTTTGAACTCAATGGAAGTGGTCTTGAGTCCCAATTCGACCGTTTGCAGAAAGTAACTTTTCGGACCATAATCCGACAAACGACGTCATATTTAAATAAAATATTTAAATATACAACCGATAAATATGCGGGTTGTTACATAACCCATAACCGATCCATATATAGAAAATGAAATGATAAACATGTTTATTCATCTTGATTAGTTAATTGGAGAATGAGATAATTTCCTATCTTTAATTTCTTAGCTTTTTCTTCAATTTATTACCCCTTAGGAAATTTCCCCTTCTTAATTTAGTTAAGTCTTATTTTAGTTCATTCATTAAGACACGGCCATTGGATCTATTAATCTCACCTTCCGAATTATTCACATTATTTTATTTAATTGATCTAATTAAATATCCCAATAATGTTAATTAAAATTCAGAGGCATTACAATCTCCCCGTTTAAAGAATTTCGTCCTCGAAATTTCAGTAAGGACAAAACAAAAAGCATATAGCCCATGTAAGCAAAGCTAGTATAACCTACCAGCCAAATTCTATATAAACCCTATGTAGAACATACCATCTAAAACATCCCAAAAGTAGCCCCAATCCTATCTTCTGTCTCCCATGTATAGTCCTTCATGTTATCATCCACTGAACTTTCACCAATTTGACTGTCTAGTTTCTTAACATCTTCTCATATTTTTCCACAACATGAACTGGTTGCCTCATAAAAATCATATCTGATTCCACCACTAAGTCCTCCAGTGCTGTCGGAGCGATGATAGTTTCTGGATCATGAACATACTTTCTAAGATGAGAAACATGAAACAAATTATGGACCCCGACCAAACTGCTCGGCAAATCTACTCGGTATACGAGTCTTCCAATCCACTCTGATATAGAAAATGGTCCAACATATCTCGGTGCTAGATTCCCGGTCTTCCTGAACCGAACTACACTTTCATCGGCGATACCTTTATGAAAACTCCATCTCCAACTGAGAACCCTAGGTACTTATGCATTTTGTCTGCGTAACTCTTCTAACTAAACTGAGCTTCCTTCATTCTTTCATGTATCAACTTGATCTTATCCATCGCCTCTCTCACCAAATCTGGACCAAGGACCAATCTGTCTCCGGTCTCTAACCAACATGCTTGTGATTTCATGGCTTTTCATACAGAGTTTCAAAAAGGCCAGTCTAATAATAGTCTGATAACTATTATTATAGGAAAACTCTACTAAGTGCAAGTGATCTTCCCAAGAATCACTAAAATCCATCACATAAGTTCTCAACAGATCTTCCAGTGCCTTGTTAGCTCACTCTGTCTGCCCATCTGTTTGAGTATGATAAACGATACTCATCTTAAGCTTAGTGCCTAACATACTCTACAGGCGCTTCCAGAACATGCTAGTAAACAAAGCATCTCTATCACTAACGATACCACTAGGAATTCCATGCAGTCTAATGATGTTCTTCATGAAAAACTTAGCTAAAACAGGTGTCGTCCTTGTTAACCTTATCGGAATGAAATATACACTTTTGGTCAATCTGTCCATACCCCGGTTTGACCTTGGCAACCCGTCAATAAAATCCATGGATATCGAGTCCCATTTCCAAACTAGAATATCCAAAGACTAAAGCAAACCACTTGGCTTCTGATGTTCGGCTTTTACTTGCTGACAGTCCAAACATTGTTTTACCCATAAGTCAACATCTCTCTTCATTCCTTCCTAAAAGAAACTTCTCTTCATATCCTGATACATCTTGGTTCCCCCAAGATGATCGTAAACTTCGATCGATGACATTCTCTAAGAATTTCCTTCCTTAGGTTTCCAACATCTGGAACACATAACCATTCCTTCTTTCTCAACCAACCCCTACGATGGAGAATAAAATCCCTTAAGTCATTAATCTCGACTTCAGTTTCTAACCTTCTAATCCTCTCGGCTAACACTGGAGCCCCTTTCTTCCTAAAAGCAATTCATTCAATCAACACTGGTCGAACTTCCAAACAAGACATCATGGTGATATTCCGCCTAGGTCCAGCATTCGACCTCAGCTGCACACTGCAAGCAGCCAATGCTTCCAAGTCTTTCCATTCAGCCAACATGGCTAACACCACATTCTGATGTTTCTTGCTAAGCGCATCCGCCAACTTATTTCCTTTTCCCGGTGTATACTCGATGCTAAAATCATAAGCTGCAACAAACTCCCGCCATCTCTACTGTCTCATGTTCAGCTCCTTCTAAGAGAATAAATACCATAGAGACTTATGACCATAAATAGCTCAAACCTTTCTCTCAAAAGATAATATATCCACACATTCAATGCGAAGATTACCGTTGCCAACTCCAAATCATGAGTAGGGTATCTCACTTCATGCGGTCTAAGCTATCTAGAAGCATAGGCAATAACATTTCCATTCTCCATTAGCACATCACCTAACTCAGTACCACATGCATCCGTGTAAACTACCAAACTCTGATTCCCATCTAGAACTACTAACACGGACACATTGGTTAACAAATGTTTTAACATAAGGAATGCATCCTCACATATGTCAGACCAAACAAACTTCACGTCCTTTCTGGTTAGCATAGTCAAGGATGCCGCTATCCATGAGCAATCCTTAACGAACCTTCGGTAGTAACCTGCAAGCCTAAGAAAACTTCTAATCTCACTTATCGTCTCTGTTCTTTTCCAATTCTTAATAGTCTCAGTCTCATCCGGATCAACTGCTATCCCTTCCTCGAAAACTACATAACCAAGGAACTTCACTTCCTTCTTCTAGAAATGACACTTGGAGAACTACGCCTTCAGTTGATGTTGCCTTAGCATCTCCAATACTATTCTAACATGATCTGCATGATCCTTCTCATTCTTAGAATATACCAAAATGTCATCAATAAAAACCAACAAGAACCTATCTAAATGCTCTTGGAAAACCCAGTTCATCAAATCCACGAAGAAATCTGGCGCATTAGTAAGCCCGAATGGCATAACCAACCACCAAGGTTTTAAATATCGGATTTCGGTCATGTTTCGTCTCGGAAATTTACATAAGTTATCTCGTATCGGGAGAGATCTCGGACGAGATGAGTATGTATCGGGTGTACATCTCGTATTGACATCTCGGGTCTTATAATGCATCTCGGGAATATCTCGGATGTACTTATGTATTTAAAATTGATATGTCAAAAAATTATTTAACGATTATAACTTTTTTAGTAAAAATATAAATGGTAACATACTTGATTTACATGGAAAAAGAAATATTTTTAGAAGAGTAGTAGCTTGATTAGCTTAATTGATTTGGTAATGATTGAATAATATCCTTTTATTTGAACGTAATAAAGAAGTTAAACCTTTCGCTATGACTCATTAAGATAAAAAGTAAAGAATATGTTCAAGAAGTTCGAAAATTATAATTGGATTGAGTAGTTTCTTTTGAATCAATATGAAAATAAAAATTATTATGGAAAATAGGAAAAATGTATAACTTCGGGTGAGATCTCGGATTGAGATTTTGATCCACATATCGGGTGAGATTTGAATATCTCGGACGAGATGAGTGTCGAGGGAGATATGGAGGAGATTTGATGTCTCGTCTCGTTTAAGTGTGAAAATGAGATCTCGAGCGAGATCTCGGGCGAGATATAGGAGATTTAAAACCATGCCAACCACTCGTAAAATCCATATCTGGTCCTAAACGTTGTCAAAGCAATACAGTCCTTTTCCACTCTTAGCTGATGAAAACCTGTCTCCAAATCCAGATGGAAAAACAGTCTGGCTCCACTCAACTGATCGAATTAGACATCGATCCTCAGCAAAGGATGCCTATTCTTGATCGTCCCCTCGTTCAACATACGATAGTCGATACACATCCTTAACGACCCATCTAGCTTCTTTACAAATACCATGGTCGTTCCCCAAGGATGACTACTTGGCCAGATGAAATTCTTTCCTTCCAATTCCACTAGTGCACCTTCAATTCCTCCATCTCGGTTGGTGACATCCTACTAGGTGGTCTACTTACGGGTTCAACTCCCAATACGAGATCTATTTGAAACTTGATTGCCCTTTTCGGTGGCAATCCCAAAACTGGTTCAAACACATCCGTAAACTCTCTTGCAACATAAACTTGCTTCAACTCTGCTTCCATTCTCATAGCACCTAATAAAGCATCAGCATTTCCGTTCAAACTCCTTACTGAGCTAATAACTCGGTTATGGCTATTGGGGTGCTTCAATGATATTTTCCCCTCTTGGAAAAATATCCTAGCATCATATCTATCTAACCAATCCATACCCAATATGATCCCGAAACCCACGAAATCAAAAATATATAAACTGCATGCAAACATATGACCTAACAAATCAAGTTCTAGCTGGTCATATCTCATTGCCATAGTTGCATACCCTCCTATAAAATTCAGAACCCTTAAAGGAGTAATAAGGTATAAAGGTTCCAGACATAAGCAATTAACCAAATGCTGAGATATACAAGAGTGTGATGCACCAGTATCAAATAGTATCCGAACCGGAGTACTATGAATCATAAGCATACCTTCCATCATAGCTTTTCCTTTCTTAGCAGCCACTGGTCTCAAGGATGATGGATCTAACGAAAAGACTTTTCCCTTTCCAGCCTTATCAGCCTCGGGACACTAGTCCTTCAAATGCCCCATCTGGCCACAGTTGTAGAACTTCACCTTCGGTCTCACTGCAACTATTCTTCCATCACCCAAGCGACACTCATTAGCATAGTGACACTTCTTGTCACACTTGCAACAAACAATTTCAGCCTTGCCCTTCTTAGCTGTTACCCCCGACTGGGAACCTCTCTTCTTGAAGAATTTCCTCTTCTTACCCTGAAAATTCTGAATCTCAACCGGTTTCCTTTTTCCAAAAGTAGAAAGCATCTCTTCTTTCCGAATAGCCATCTCAACAAAAATACGACATGATCCCAGAGGTTTAGCATGGTTGCTATGGAGATCTCAGGATACAACCCCCTGATAAACTTATCATTCCTCCGAATGACAGTATCCACAGTAGCATATCCGTAATGGGACAGCTTATCAAACTCTATAGCGTACACAATCACCGATCCATCCCCTAGACTAAATCTGCAAATTTCCTGAGTGTTGGACGAATTTTCACCACCGATCCAAATCCATGCCTAGCCGAACCAGGGCATCACCGGTCCAACTCCATCTCCCAACCGGACCATCAACCCACCGAACCAGCCACACCGGACCAAGCTCCCTACAGGCCAAACCAAGTGTTTCTCCTCTACTACCGAACCACCTCATGACCGAACCAATGCACCACCGAACCAACTAAATTCCCACCGGACCGGCTCTACTCCATGCTCACTGAACCAACCTCTCTTCCCGTGCCACCGAACCAAGGCCTCGCCGAGCCAACCCCTGCCGAACCAATGCCACTTCACTCACAACCAAATCAAACTCCATCCAACCTACCACCAGACCAAACCACGCCCTCACCTCCGAACCAAGCCTTGCCGAGCCAACACTGCCAGGCCACATTGTTTCAGCCCAGGCCCACCAGCAGCTATATACTTCCAGGACCTCTGCCCCCAGCCTCACTCTATAAATAGAGGGGCAGGGGTACAACAATGGCTGAAAAGTTTGAGAGCTCAAGCACGGAAGCAACTTTCAAACAACTTTCATATACTTGTAACCAAAACTTTGTACTTGTAATCTGAAGTAAAAGAGGAGAATAACATGTAAAGTGGACGTAGGCACGTTCTGGCCGAACCACTATAAATCTGTGTGTCTTTTACAGTTTAGTCCCTGCTTTTTACATATTTGCATAAATCATCCAAATCACTAAGAACAACATATAATCAACTAAATCGTACGACTTGGAGGTGTTTGCCCATTTTTTGCGCAAACATTTTTGGTGCTTTCACTGAGAACTTGGAACTCGAAGCTTTAGCTTCACTCATTCAACCTTCTTTCCCAATAGCACCCTTCATTGCCTAGGAAACATGACTTCCAGGCCGAGAAAAGACGCCAATAAGGGAAAGAACGTTGCAACCAGCAGCGCTCCAGATCCAGTGGATCCAGATCAAGAGAACCATCCCACTACGACAGCAGTGCCAAATGTAGATCAGGCAATTCCGACAGCCCCTGCCGTGGAACAACCGACAGCAATCACTAGGGCGGACCTAGACAGAGTTGTGGTTGAAGTGACTAACCGCTTCGCATCCCAACAAGAAGCTTTGGTGAACCAACTCATGTCATGCTTGAGGGATGCCGAAGAATCCGACCGCAACACTGAATCATGGGGCGAGTCTCAATCTGGAGGATCTCGGAGACAACAAAGGTCTTCCCTCTTCGAAGAAGCTATCAACAGGAACAACAATGATAGGGGCCGCGCCCGGACTCAGCCCGAACTCCGACTCGAGGAAGCGCTTGGAACCGAACCCAACGTGGGAGGCACCAGGCGAGGGTCGGATGTAGCTGAGCCAGTCATGCCGCGTAATCAAAGGAACCCCGCTGAACGGAGCCGAGCTAGAACCCAGCCCGAAGTTGACCCCATGGAAATGCTCGAAACAGAACCCCAAAGGGGAAGATCAAGGCAGGGGCCAACTGTAGCTGGTCCTAGCATGCATCCGAGCAGCCAAAGACAGCCACTGGATAACGTCAGAAGTGATAGACTATACCATCCCTACAGGTCTTCTGGACGAGATCGATCCCGCAGGGAAGAACCAAGCTCATTTTTGTCCGCTCCAAATTCTGATGAAAGGATGGCACGATTATTCAGGGAATGCGTCCGACGGGAGCAAAGGGATCGAGGGATAGGCGCTAGGGTAACCAGCCCTTTCACCCACGACATCGAAACCGCCATCACCCCTCGAGAATGGAAAATGCCAACGATGGAACCGTACAAGGGAACTTCCGACCCCGTTGTACACCTGTAAAGATACACACAGCATATGCTCATGAGCGGAGCAACGGAAGGAGTGTTGTGTAAATGCTTTCCGCTATTCCTAGCAGACCTAGCTACCTCCTGGTTCTGCCATCTACCCCAAGGATCTATCAGCTCATGGGAGATTTTGAAAGAAAAGTTCATTAGCCAGTTTCGCATTCATGTGGAACAACCCAAGGATGCTTATTCTCTATCTACTGTCAAACAGAAATCCGGAGAGACACTGCAACAATATCTGACCCGGTTCAACGCCGCAGCAGCCGCAGTCCAAGATGCCGATGAGAAACTCACCCTAGTGGCCCTCTGTAGTGGTGTGCACCCAGATACCAAGTTTGCTAGAAGACTAACTAAAGAAAAACCAGCTACCTTGCCCGATTTCTTCCATGAAGCTGGGAAGTACATGAGACTCGAAGAGGCTGCCACTGAAAGGCAGACAGGACCACAGGATAAGGTGGCTCATGGAAACGCCCCAGCCGCAGCGAAGGACATTTGAAGAAATGACTCCAGAGACAATGCAGCGGGCAAGAAGGGAGAAAAGCGTTTATACCGACCAGGACCGAGATTCGACGCTTACACTCCCTTGAATGAAACAGTTGAGAACATCTTACTGGCCACCCAGGACGAACTTACATACAAGCGCCCCCCGTACAAGAAGGAGTCAGATCACGCAATCCAGTCCGGAAAGTTCTGTCGTTTCCACGAATCTTATGGACATGATACCAATGAATGTCGCCACCTCCGCGACCTAATTGAAGAACACATCAGAAGGAAGAGATTAGAACGCTATGTAAGGGGACAGGACAGGACCCTAGCTCCTACCAAGGAAAACCCAGGGCAGCTCCACTCAGAGACAGGCGGAGGAAATCGCAACACCAGCGGTTCCAGCCAAGAGAAGATAGTGGTCCATACAATATCAGGAGGGCCACACATCGCCGACAAGAGCTAGGCAGAAATGGAAAGATATGGAAACTCACTCAGAAACGATGGAGACTGCATCAATTCTGTTATGGAAGAACGTCACCCGAAGCGAAAGGAAAATAATGACATCACATTCAGTGGGCGCGACCTAGAAGGAAGGCAATACCCTCACATGGATCCGATGGTCATCTCTGCCTGGTTCAGCCCAGCTGAAGTTTTTCGAATCCTAGTAGACACTGGAAGCTCAGTGAATATTCTGTTCAAGCATGCTTTCGACAAAATGAAGCTGTCAATGAAGGACGTGTCTCCCTGCAACAAACCACTACACGGTTTCACTGGAGAAGCAAAGATGCCCCTCGGACAATTGGATCTCTTTGTTGAATTGGAAAGTCATCCCCGCTCCGCCGTTCGAAAACAAACATTCGTGCTAATAGACAACCACTCGGCCTATAATGCCTTTTTAGGAAGACCAGCCTTGTCCGACTTCCAAATTGTCCTTGCCCCATGGTGCCTGAAGATGAAGTTCCCAACGAATAATGGAGTGGGAGAAGTAGAAGGGGATCAAGACGCCGCTCGGGACTGCTATGTAACCGAACTTCGCAATAATCGCAGGAGAGATAAAGGGAAAAATGCAGAGACTATTCTCTGCATGAAAAGCTTGGAAGCATAGCAACTAGAGAAAGCCCCTCCTCTTCGGTATACCAGTGATCCTTTCAATGAATTAGATCCCAGGGACAAAGAGGAGGAGGCCACCGCCAAGCCTGCAGAGGCTATGGAATTCGTATCTGTAGACAAATGCGACCCAAGTAAACTGCTGAGAGTCGGATCTCAGTTAAAAAGAGAATTAAAGAATCAACTCATTGATTTTCTTCGCCACAACATGGATGTATTTGCATGGATGCACGCTGATATGACTGGAATCTCCCCGGACATAGCATGCCACGCACTAAACATCGATCCTACCAAGGTACCGGTAAAGCAAAAGAAGAGAAGTATGGGGGCAGAACGATCAGCAGCCCTCGAGGAAGAAGTAAAGAACTTACTTGCCAATGACTTCATACGTGAAGCCATCTACCCGGAATGGATCGCCAACCCGGTACTGGTAAAGAAAGCTAATGGGAAGTGGCGAACATGCATCGATTTCTCCAACTTAAATGACGCTTGCCCGAAAGACTGCTTCCCACTCCCCCGAATCGACCAACTCGTGGACAGCACTGCTGGACACGAACTTTTATCCTTTATGGACGCATACTCAGGATATAACCAGATCCCTATGCACGCCCCCGATCAAGACCACACTAGCTTCATCACTGACCGAGGATTGTACTGCTACAAGGTAATGCCATTTGGACTTAAAAACGCCGGAGCTACTTATCAGCGCCTCGTCAACAAGATGTTTGCAGAACTGATAGGACGAACTATGGAAGTTTATGTGGATGACATGATGGTAAAATCGAGGAAAGCGAACGACCATATAAACCACCTGGATGAGATGTTTCAAGTACTTCGCCAATATGGAATGAAGCTAAACCCTCTAAAGTGCTCCTTCGGAGTATCATCGGGAAAATTCTTGGGATTCATCGTTCATGCCAGGGGGATCGAAGCAAACCCCGAACAAGTCCGAGCTTTACAAGATATCAAGACACCATCTACTCGAAGAGAGATGCAAAGCCTAAACGGGAAAGTGGCCGCCCTGAGTAGGTTCATCTCTAAAGCAACCGACAAATGCATCCCTTTCTTCAAAGCTCTAAAGAAAGACAAAGGAAAGTTCGAATGGACTGACGAATGCTCGACAGCCTTCCTTAACTTAATCGGACACCTCCAGAGACCACCGGTACTTTCAACTCCAAATGAAGGCGAGGAACTATACCTATACCTTGCTGTGTCACCACATGCCCTAAGTGCCGCGCTGGTGAGAGAAGACAACCGCACGCAACGGCCCGTATACTTCGTAAGTAAGAGGTTTACGGGGGCAGAAGTCAGATACCCTAAACTTGAAAAGCTAGCATATTGTCTGCTTATCATGTCGCGGAAACTGCGACACTATTTCCAGTCTCATTCCATTAGAGTTTTAACCGATCAACCGCTAAGGCAAGTGCTCCATCGCCCCGACACCTCTGGGCGATTACTTAAGTGGTGCATCGAACTAAGTCAATATGATATCACTTACCATCCTCGCACCGCTATCAAGGGGCAAGCCATAGCTGATTTCATTGCTGAATTCACTACTAGCGAAGGGAAGGACCAATCTGAAATAGCAGAAGTTATCAAGTGGAATCTCTTCATAGATGGAGCGTCGAACGAACAAGGCTCGGGGGCAGGTGTTGTGATAATCACCCCCAGGGGAAAGAAGCTGCACTACGCCCTAAGATTGGAATTCGCTGCCACCAACAATGACGCAGAATACGAAGCAGTGATAGCCAGATTAGAACTTGCACTGGAAATTGGAGTCAGTTCTTTATGTCTCCATAGTGATTCTCAACTTATTGTAAATCAAATACTGGGAGAATTCCAGACTCGAGGAGAACGACTCACAGCGTATCTAAAGAAGACCAGGCTACTGCTCAATTAATTAGATCACTATTTAATCAAACACATTCCCCGAGAAGAGAATCAAGAGGCCGACGAACTAGCAAAACAAGCTAGCATGAAGAACATCACTATTTTCGGAGCATTAACCATCTCAAAACAACTGGCACCAAGTTTCGAGCAAGTGAATCTGATAGCTGCAATCGACGAAGAAACCTGGATGACTCCTATCCGAAAATATTTACAAGATGGCACACTGCCCGACAGGCATAACGAAATCAAGAAAATCTTGAGGAAAGCTTCCCGCTATACATTACAAGGAGGCATCCACTATCGGCGCGGCTTCTCCAATCCCTTGTTAAGGTGTATCGCTGGAAGGGAAGCCGGGGAAGTCTTATCCAACATCCATCAAGGAAGCTGTGGAAATCACACTGGAGGGCAGACTCTGGCAAAGAAGATACTCCGATATGAATATTATTGGCCCACTTTAAACAAAGATGCCTTGGACTTCATCAAGAAATGCGACAGATGTCAGAAATTTGCCAAGATTCCTCGACTACCCACAAATGAGATTACCCAAATGACTAGCCCTTGGACCTTTGCAGTATGGGGAGTTGACTTGATTGGTGAACTGCCAATGGGCCGAGGTGGAGCTAAATATGCTATAGTAGCAGTTGACTATTTCACCAAATGGGTGGAAGCGGAGCCTCTGAGTAAAATATCTTCAACTAAAGTTATCAACTTCTTGATCAAAAACGTTCTGTGCAGGTACGGGGTTCCACTCAGAATCATATCAGACAACGGGCTTCAATTGGACAGCGAGGAATTCACCGACTGGTGCCAAGAGCACGGGATTCACAAAAGCTTCTTATCCGTAGCTTATCCCCAGGCAAATGGACAAATCGAAGCTGTCAACAAAATTCTCAAAACACTGATCAAGAAGAAGCTTGAAAAGTCAAAGGGCGCTTGGGTGGATCAACTTCCTACGGCACTTTGGGCCTACCGCACATCTTTCAGAACATCAACAGGGCATACTCCTTTATCTTTGGCATACGGATCAGAGGCAATGCTCCCAGTTGAGACTATTGTGCCTTCCCACCGTAGGATCCACTACAACCCAGAAGAAAACGAAGAACTCCTCCTCATGTCTTTGGATCTGATTGAGGAGAGAAGAAATGATGCAGCACTCAAAGCAGCAGCTCACAGACAAAAAGTGGCAGCACTATACAACTCCAAAGTCAAACATCGCAGCTTACAAGAAGGAGATCTTGTCCTCAAGCGAATCTTTCCGCGCCCAGGAGCGCTGGATCCAATCTGGGACGGACCATATGTAATTCATAAAGATCTCCACAACGGAGCTTATATTTTGTCAACAGTGGACGGAGAGGTGTTCCAGAGGGCATGGAACATCCGACACCTCCGTCGATACTTTTCTTAACTTGTACTGCCCATATGAAGTGAATTAACAAAGAGAATCAGTGGACGTAGGCATTTTCGTGCCGAACCACTTTAAAAAACTTGGCTCTTGTTAACTTGTTCCTTTATATCTTGGCTACTTGTTAAGCTTTATCCTTTGCTGTTGAACAAAATCCTTTGCAGATGACATTTCAATTCAGAGCTTCACAACACAACTCCACCTGGACAAAATCTAACAGGTACGCTACGATCCTATGCCCTCGCCAATGAGACACTTTGCTCCGGTATCCCTCTACCGCGAGTTAACTCAATGTTTGCCTCGGCCCTTAAAGCCGACTGTAATAAGCCGAGTATAAGACACCGAGAAGGCCGATTATGCCATGACAGCTCATTACAGCGATTCGGCTCGCCGGCAACTGTGAACCAAGCATAAGCCCCAACATAAGGTGTGGCCAGCCAGGGGCAGTTCACAGTTGACGATCGGCCCCCACGCTAGACGGCCACAGTAAATCGAATAATACCCGCGATTATGGGCCATAATCGCCCGGGTAGTTACTGTGCGCGATCGGCTCCGATGTGTCTTAAGTGCGGCTGTGGTAAAAAAGAAAACTCCCCGCAGAGGTGTAAGATGGGTGACAAATGTCTCCAAGACCCACAGCTAGGGAAAGTGACTACGAAACCCGTTTGCCACGAACTTAAGCACATCGACGGCCTTCCGTGACTGGAAGTTTTACTTTTCCTATATTTCCATTTCATTTAAAACTTTTCTCCTGTTCTCCGTAACGGTGCTTGAAAGTACAGGACATGAAATAGGGAACGCTCGCTAATGGGAACAGAAACTTACAATCGGATGACGAGACACTCAACAGCATTCCGTGCTTAGTCTTACAGGGCGCACGAAGTTGCCGTCCACAGCCGAAACATGAAGGGCGGTACCTTCTACTTTTATACATTAATGCATAGCTGCAGTTCATATTCACACATCACATTTACGTTGCAAAATGATAAAATTATACTTTAAGCAAAAAACTTGGCATCAGGCACCGTCAAGTCACTAGTAACATGCATAGTTACATCACTTACACAGCACAACAAAATAGCGATAACATTCCAACATAAAGGAATCAGCTTATGTTATGAAATTACATAAAGTCATTCACCACAAACAATATTATTACAGTCACATCAATGTTTTGGACTAACATAAACAACAATAAAAAGAAATCAAAAGGTAAATGAATCCGGACAAGGAACCAGCTGCGTCTACGCTTCGCCCTCATCCTACCAACTCTCCAAGCCTACTTAACCACAAGGTCGGAGCTCCCAGCATGCTGATCGGAAGCCCCACCTGTCCAATTCAAAAAAAGAGTCCATTAAACCGGCGACGAACGATCAAGTTATGAAAAGCTAAAAAGGGAAAACTCACCAACACCCGCTTCTTGGTCCTCATCCCCCAACTGCACACCGACTTCCTCCGCAGCAAGTAGCCGCATCCCCTCCTTCACCGCTACCTTCTCCTCCTTTGAGAACTGGGCGGTAACCGTATCCATCCTGAATGCCGCTCCACCTTCCTTATCCGCATCGGCCTTGGCCTCCTCCAAAGCCCGAAGATATATCCTAGCCATGATCCGGGGATAGTCATCCATCCAGGATAGATTACCCTGCTTCCACGTACGGAAGTACATATCCTGCAACATCTCATCCATCATCCCCTCATTTTCCTCAAACTCCCTCACCCGGGCCTCGAAGGACAACAACTTGACGACGGCAACATCCCTCTCCGATCGATATCTCAAGCACTCAGCCTGGAGAGACCTCCTCATTTCCTCCATCTCTTCCTTTAGCCTGGCCTGAGCAAGCTCTGCGACCTCAAGCCTCCCAGATAACTCCTCTACCTACTCGAGATCCGCCCTCCGAACCTCATCCACCGTAGAGATAGCTATGTCAATCCGCTCCTTGCAGGCGGCCTCCATCTTTCGCAACTCAGCCTTGCTAGCCTCCTCCATGGTTTTCTTTAGTCGTCGGGAGGCCGCCTCATGCTGGGATATCTGGATAGCCTGATCGGCAAGCTGTTTGGCCTGATCAGAAACCTGTAGCCGCAACCGGATGTTAGCACTTCCGATTTCCTCCCCAGCCTTGGCCAGTCGAGCATGATGCTCCATTAACCTCTTGGTTTCCTCAGCCACCCGATCGATGCTTGCCTTGGCCTCATTCCCCATGGTCACAATCCGAGTAGTAAGCAAATCGAGGTCTAGCGACTTAGCCTCGTCAAGCACCCGTACCATGGGGTTGCGGGGAAGAAGATGCTCACCCGTCACCTCGTCAAAAGAGATATCCTGAAAACTCGGGTCCAGATCCGGGTGGCCGGTAAATGGGTTGCGATCCAAACCAGGACGGTCTATCGGAGAGACGGTTGGATTTTCGGACGGATGGGGGGAAGGCATAAACTCAGTATCCTCTTCAGTAATATCATGGATGGGCTAGGCTGGAGGCTGAGGGCCAAGTGAAGGTTCAAACGAAGATCGGCCCATTTTCCTCCTTTGCATATCTTCTTCAATAACTCCAAGAAAAGGGCGATATCTAACTTCATCCCCAGGACGGCTAGTTGGCGGCTTTGGTTTGGCAGAAGCTTTGAGTAGCTTATACTGTTCGAGGCGGTGCCGGATATCTGATGACTTGGCCGCCTTACCTGCTCTTGGAATAAAAACCAAGTGTTACGAACATGCAATGATCCATAATCCAAGAAATATGTTAAGTTAAAAAGAATGAGAAGGCACGTCTGTTATGCAAACCCTGCGGAGGAGTAGGATACTGGAATAAGTCCTGAATCTCAGTCCACGACGGAAGCGAACCATAAAATATTCCTAAGTCCCTATCATAAATGGAGTCTGCAGAAGTCAAAAGTTCACCTTGAATCGCTGGAATCGCCTTAGCTGAAGAACTCTCAGAAAATGGATCGGGGCCAGCCCCAGTCTTGTCAACCCCCTTTGCCTTCTCAACCAAAGCCGATCATTCTTCCAACTCCCCAAAAGCTTGACGGAAAGCATCATCCGTCCACTCATGAATCTCTCCCGCTTGCCCGGAGGTTAAGGCACCAACGCCACTACCGCTCTGTCCATCTCCTCCTTCACCTTCACCTCTACCTTCCTCCACATCTTTCTCTCCCGGAGCAAGTGGGCAAGTACTAGGAGAGGGACCGTCGGACTTCTTAAGTTTCTTACCTCCAACAACGGGAGGCATTGTAAAAGGTTCCCTCTTGCCACTCTTCACCGTGGCCCTTTCCTTGGCTTTGGCAGCCTTCTCCTCAGCCGTGTCTCTATGCTTAACCACGGACTAGTGTGGCAGGATCAAGTTGTGCTCCAGGAGAGTAGCATTCCTGATCAGGAAAGAAGCCGACCTGTCCTGTCCCGAAATGGCCTTTATTTCCGCAGCCATCTGGACCAGGGAATCACTCTCTACGACTGCAAAACCATCTTTCGCTAGCAAGAAATAGAAGCATATCAGAAGAAGCACTGCAGTCGGAATAAGGAAACTGTAAATAAAGTTCAACTTACAGCCAGAAGTGAAGAGGCGGAAGGAGACAGAATCGTCCCTGATAAAAAACCATTCTTTCTTAAACATGGTGAACTTTGAGTATAAGTCCAAGACCGGTTTGAAGGGCTCGGCCGCTTCTAAACTAACATACGGAGACCCCTTCTTGTAGCCTCTCAGATTATACAAGTATCGAATTTCCTGGTTAGAAGGAGGGCGCCCATACCTCCTTTGGAAGATAACGAATAAGCACACCAGAATAGCGTAGGAATTGGGCTGGAGCTGGAGAGGGGCCACCTTCAGATAGGTAAGGAAGCTGACTATCCATGCATTGATCGGAGGAATGGCCCCACACATACAGTGGTATCTTCTATAAGCAAAATATCCTTCAGGAGGGTCATATGGCATAACCCCCTCTCCCGGCAACAACATGCGAGCCCTGTCAATCCCGAAGGAACGAGAGATGACATCAAGCTGCTCCACCCTGAGGGAGCTAGGAAAACAATCGGGCAGGGAATTCAAGAGCTCCTGGGGGCCATACCCATCTACTAGCGATCTCGGAGCAGGCCCAGGACGTTCGGCCCGAACTGGGGGCACTATGGAGGACTCTGCTCTGTCCTTGGACTTCCGTTTATCGGATCGGGTTTCCACTTTTTGAGACATTTTACCCGCAACACCAAAAACACAGAAAAGCACAATATTAGAACAAGGAGGCGCAGAGATGCAAACAAACAAGTTTCATTCGGCATTCTCAGTATAAGGTTCATCCGGCATTCCCAATGCCAGGGTTCATTCGGCATTCCCAATACCGGGGTTCATTCGGCATTCTCAGTATAAGGTTCATTCGGCATTCTCGGTACAAGGTCAATTCGGTATTAAAATCTTTTAGTTCATTCGGTAAAACGAAGTAAATCGAAGAAGCCATTCGGCAGTCACCTGATTCGGCAGAGTGATTGATTCGGCAGGAAGTTCTGATCCGGATAGCTCGTTCGGTCGGGAATAGCAGAAGCCCTAGGCCCATACTTATAGGGGAAGGTTGGATAACCGGACCAGCCGGTTCGGCTCTCAGGCCGAATATGGTCATTAAATCAAAACAAAGCACGACATATGTTAAATATATGTCCTACTTTGGGGGGCAAGTGTTGGACGAATTTTCACCACCGATCCAAATCCATCCCTAGCCGAACCAGGGCATCACCGGTCCAACTCCATCTCCCAACCGGACCATCAACCCACCGAACCAGCCACACCGGACCAAGCTCCCTACAGGCCGAACCAAGTGTTTCTCTACTACCACCGAACCACCTCATGGCCGAACCAATGCACCACCGAACCAACTAAACTCCCACCGGACCGGCACCACTCCATGCTCACCGAACCAACCTCTCTTCCCTTGCCACCGAACCAAGGCCTCGCCGAGCTAACCCCTGCCGAACCAATGCGACTTCACTCACAACCAAATCAAACTCCATCCAACCTACCACCGGACCAAACCACGCCCTCACCTCCGAACCAAGCCTTGCCGAGCCAACACTGCCAGGCCACATTGCTTCAGCCCAGGCCCACCACCAGCTATATACTTCCAGGACCTCTGCCCCCAGCCTCACTCTATAAATAGAGGGGCAGGGGTACAACAATGGCAGACAAGTTTGAGAGCTCAAGCACAGAAGGAACTTTCAAACAACTTTCATATACTTGTAACCAAAGCTTTGTACTTGTAATCTGAAGTAAAAGAGGAGAATAACATATAAAGTGGACGTAGGCATGTTCTGGCCGAACCACTATAAATCTGTGTGTCTTTTACAGTTTAGTCCCTGCTTTTTACATATTTGCATAAATCATCCAAATCACTAAGAACAACATATAATCAACTAAATCGTACGACTTGGAGGTGTTTGCCCATTTTTTGCGCAAACACTGAGCAATGCTGACTTGGAAACCTCTGATAAAATCTTTCTTTGAACCTCCTTTGAAATTCGGCCTAAATTAGGTCTTCCTCTAGCTCTCCTATAGTAACTTCGTTCCACCAAAACAATACTGCTCCCTGCAATTGCCTAGAACCAAGTCTCCTCTTTTGCATATCCGTCAAGCCAAGATCTACAAATAGCCAATTCTCCACTCCTGCTGCATCCTCAGATCCCAGAAAAGGCTTTTTCCAAGGCTAGCGTAATCTCTGCTTATCTTGGCAAATTATTGCCAATTGGGGCCATCATATTAGCTCCTCTAGAATTCCCTACAGCCACTCCAGCAGCTGCTCCAGCTTGTATCATATTCACGAAGAACTGATATGTTATCCCCATATCAACCGGCGGGATCTCAGCACCAACATTAGCATTTGCATTTGGGTTTGCATTTGGGTTTGAATTTACCTGTCCACCCTGGTTGCTCCTAGTATTGGGTCGAACATTTCTATGTGTTGCGGTGCGTATCCCACCTTGATTCACTCTTCCATTTCCTGCCTCCATATCTTACTTCACTACTACCTGAAATCCAATCTTGGTAAGATATAGATGAATGGTCTAAGAGAGTGGGGAATACAAACTTAGGTTTTTATAGCAAAGTACACATATGTTACTATAACGATTACCCAAGCCCAACTATATTTTAGATTCATTAGACTATTCTTTAAAAATATTTTAAGGTTTAAATTCCTTTTAAGCATATAAATTATGCTTCGATACCAACTTGTAACATCCCGCATTCTGAGGCCTAAAAATAACCGCTACTGATGCTGCAGTCATCTGTAGTTGTTATTTCTTCGTGACCGAATGCGGCAAAGTTAATGTTGATACAATGGAACACAAGAATATGAAAAAATTTAAAATTCCAATAAACAAAATTTTCATTTTAAATAAATCACAATTTAAGATTTAATTACATAATTCCAAACGTTAACCACGTTCAGATCACATATACATGCACAAAATACTATAAGAGTGACATATGAAGATGTTCCCTTATGATGATCAATGAACAAATAAATATGAGCTTTACAGTTCTTAGTACATCATAGTAGAATACACAAAATAGCTCCTATGTAGCTAATACTGTCTTCTGCACGTCTCCAGAAGCCTATTCGTCCAAAAAACTGAAAGTCTCCCACTCTTTGACTACTCAAATTAATTTTTGAGTACCCGGGAGTTTTTGGAGAAACACAAACTTTGAGTCGGAAAATAAATTTGGTATGAATAATCCCCCATCTCTTATCATAAATAGATAGCTACTGAGACCATGCGGCTTAGCGGAATGGGTTTTCCCCTCACTAGTGTCCAAACAAAACATTCAAATCATTTATTATGCCCCTGCACCCAAAATGATTAGTCTTAACATAATATGAAAAAGCCATAAATCATATATATTAGATATCCCATCAACCCATTCATTAAATATCCCATCTAAAAGCAATTTATTATATTTTCCAACTAAAATCAATTTATTAAAGTTTCCCGCTAAAACCTTTAGAAATGACTATCCATCAAAAATTTAATAGGACTATCCATCCCAAATTCATCCAAAATTAATGCAGATTATCCACCCTACACTTTTTTATAAAAGTTGGTGTGGGCTATCCACTGCACACCCCATAGTTTTCCAAGGATGGCGATGAACCCTTATGTGCCAAATTCGAAGGCTAACCACCTTTGGCAAAACATTCTTTACTTTTGAAATTTCAGATGGGCTATCCACCGCACATTCCATGGTTTTTATGGGTTAACCAAGAACCCATCACTTGGGCAATTAAAACATCATGATCCCCATGATTATTTATAGAAATTCATGATCCTCATGATTTCTTATTTTCCCCAGGTACCCATCTGTTTAACTTATTCCCATAGGTAGCCCCAATTAGGTTAAATTAAATAAAAACATATTGATAGCCCCAATGTATATTTTCAAAAGCATATTTATGTTTATAATCCCAAACTATGTATAGAAAACATTAAACCCACCCCGGTGTCCCCAAGGTTTATTAACATTCATTTTATATAAGGATCCCCTATACATATTCAAACAAAGATAAGTATTTTATGCTATAACCCTTTGAAGTAACCCCTTCGACTTAGCAAAGTTTTACAGAAGAAAAATGGCTAAAAACAGCCCTTTAAAACCCTTCGAATGAAATCCAATTTACAAGAAAATAAACATCCAAAGTTAGCCCCTCCAGAAACCTTTCTTTTGAAAGCATCACAAAATCACACCTTTCGCCCTTGTCGAAAGGTCCTACCTTTCGACCTTGTCAGAAGGTTTCTTTTCAACCTAGTCGAAAGCCTAGAGTATCCCCTTAAAACCATTTATAAACCTTTCAAAAGAAATTAAACTCAAAAACTTCTGTAATCGTTGAAGGTAACCTCTTCAAAACCTTTCGAAATCAAACCTTTCGAAATCAAAACCTTTCGAAATCAAACCTTTCGAAATCAAGACCTTTCGAAGTAAAACCTTTCGAAATCATTCAAAAAAATGAAGTGTTAGTGTTGGAACCAACCCTTTGAAAGTATACTTCCGACCTTGTCGGAAGGTTTATCCTTCAACTTTGTCGAAAGGTATTAAAATCTTTATGGAAAGCGGTTAAAAAATTAACTCTTGGAGGTTTTGACTTTTGATGGTCCCCTTCGTGGCCCTTATTGAGTATATAAACTTAGTCTTTTTACAAAAATTTATATAATCGAAGGATCCCCCTTCGTCTCAGTTGAAAGCAAGTTTTATTTCCATTTGAAAGCAAAGGAAGCAGCTCCCCGACGCTTCAACCCTCTTTCCTTCATCACCATGTCTACCTTTCGACTTAGACGAAGGGATAAAGCAACTTTTAGAGTCGGAGGGGACATCTGAGCCTACTGAAGTGATGTTTTATCTTGCTTGTCTAATTGTGATTGTTCAAGGGGCTTCAACCTATGCTTTCGAATAGTAAAAAATATACCAAAGTCAACTTTTTTATTAAAACACTATACTTCTTTCCTAAATTAATTTTTGAAAGCAATTTTCTTTCGGCTTTGACCAAGGTGGAAGCAATATTGCAGTTTAGCCCATAGGATTAATTAATTTAATTACCTTAGTTAACCACTAAGGAAAAATCTTCAAAAATCACCAAAAATCTTATAAATCATACACTTCAACATATTAAAATTTCAAAGCATATGAATATCAAAACAACTCAAAATTTAACCAAAACAGAATAAAACGTGTTAATTAGCCCATTAACGTTTTAAAACACCTAAGTGTTATCCAAGCAAAGGTTCAAATGATTATATCCTAACCAAAATCATAAACATGAATTGGGTATAACCCATAAACGATCCAAATACAAAAAATGAGGTGATAAACATCATTATTAACCTTGATTAGTTAATTAGAGAATGGATAATTTCCTAGCTTTAATTCCTTAGCTTTTTCTTCAATTTATTGCTCTCTCTCTCGAGCTTTTAATGACCGGTCGAAAGTTGGTGAGGAATTATGAATGAGAGAGTGAAAATATATTAAGGTGGAAGAAAAAATTTATACGAAGAAATATAGCCCCATTTTCAAATTTACCCCTTAGGAAATTCCTCCTTCTTAATTTAGTTAAGTCTTATTTTAGTTCATGCATTAAGATATGGCCAATGGATATATTAATCTCATCTCCCTAATTATTTACATTATTCTATTTAATTTATCCAATTAAATATCCCTTACAATGTTAATTAAAATTCAGGGGCATTACACTACCCCTAGCAGACACACCTCTTTGTATTACTATATTGATGTTGGCTCGATCGGTGCACCTTAATTTGATTTTGGGGGTGTTAGACGCGGTAGGCGGTCGTGTCTACAATGCGTTACCACCCGCACTGCGACCCAAAATGGTAGTATCCTACCTGGGACATTGCCTCATATGCCTTTTCATACTCTTTATTCATGGCCACTACGATTTTGTTTTAGTATGGTACATATATGGGTCTCATTGGCTACCGAAGAGACCGGTTGTGTTACAGGACCTACATAGACTACCTGCTTAAAAATGTGTTAAGGGGGATCAACGTAAAGCCTTAACGCTAGGAGAAATATTTACTTTACTGATTAAACATTACATATATATTATGTATCTTACTACATAGAGATAGTTTAACGGATCCTTAGGGGATGGAAAATTCTGTAAAAACACTTAAGTTACTACACGCACGTATACACTGGATAAGAGATGTAAAATCATGTAAACATCTCCGAAGCTGTCACACTCGTATTTATTTTCTATTGATTTAACTTACATAAGAACTTTTAATTCTAACTCGAGTGTTTTGTCTTTTCATTATGCTTGGGTCAGCCTGAGTTTTTCTATGTTTAAAGACATTATTTCTGGAGGATGAAGATGGAGTTTGGTATATTATATTATTAGTATTATTCTGCTGCATCATTTTGGTATGTTATTGATTGTACTTTAATTATGTTGTAAATTTATGTAATCAAATGTTTATTGTAAAACAGTTTCATGAAAAATTTATTTGATTATTATATTTTGTCATTCTGCTGCGAGATTATGTGTTTTGTTTCGTTTCTTTCCCCTTGTTTTCTTATTAAACCTCATTGACAATCCTCTCTTTTGAATAGTTTGAGTTAGATATGTGTGGTTTATTTTCGATTTAAACCATCTAAAAAGGTGGGTTGTCATAATTGGTATCAAAACTTTAGTTTAGAGATACCTTAGCCTATTTGGGGTAAACTCATTAGAGATAGGATAACTAAAACCCTAGAATGAGTTTGAGAGTATATATACGAGAGAACGTATTTATTAGTGTTATAGAAATGTTTTGTATTGTGTTAAGTTGTTCTGTTGAGTATTTATAAATTTTGGTCGGTGCATGAGACGAAATGGCATCGATAGGGATTTCTAAACACTTAATAGGGCGGACTGACACAATATTGTTTTAAAAGTAGTGTAATGCCCCACCTTGAGACCCACGTTAATAAAGAGAATTACATAGTAATTATGTCTGCTAATGCGGAGAGTATGGATGGTACAGGGCGACCATCATACTCTTGCATTAGATAAGAGCTAAGTATGTCGGATTTTGCACTTACTTTTTTTCATTTTAAATGAGTATTCGACATACTTAATTTCTTTCTAAAACACTACTGTGGTGGCTTCATGATCGACTCAGAAACAAAATTATGATAACGATGCAATCTCAAGTCATTGAACAGCAATACAAATACACAGGTCCAAAAGCTAACCTGCAACTCGCTCTGACCCAAGTAATAAATACACGTGTTAGGCTAACTAGAACTTGATATTAGTAAATGATAAAGGAATAAAAGTGCATAAGGGAAACATCCCTTTAAAGATAAAGGAATGGTATAAGAAAGTCTATTTATACAACTAAGAATAGGTATTCCACAGAGGCTCAAAGTTAATCACTTGATAAGGTTTAACATAGAATAGAGGTTTCACATGCAAGGGCTACACAATATAAATGAACATAAGAAACATATAAGCCATCTGTGAAATCATCAAAATCTCTAAATCAAAACTCATGAAACTCGATAAGAGTTTATAATCCCAATATCGAAATCACCATAAAACACATATATACATATAAGCCTTCCTCTAACTCAAGGCTATAAGTAAATTCACCATCTCAAACTGTTGAATCGAAATCAAAAACTTATAAAATTCCCTGGATTGGCCAAATCCCCCTGGTACTATATATATTAGGTACCCCTCCCAGAAGACTAAAGTCGTAAATCTCAGACGATCGAATTTGTAATCCAGATAACCCAAAGGTTTATAGTACTAGCAATCCCAGAATGTGTCACAACTTACAGATAGGAACTCCAAAAGTGTTAACGTGCGTCCCATAGCACACGTTCGCACTTACGGTTTACTAACCGCTAGTCATTGCCACATCAGAAAACAGAAATCATCATAAAATCTCAAAACTCAGAAACCCAAATTCACCTCATCTCATCAGCAAGTAAAACATTACAACATGTTCTCATAGATCATACTCCTAGAATAATAGATCTCGAACCACAACCCGCCAAATATGGGCCTTCCTAGATAATTCCTAAAGATAGTAATTATAATCTCAAAAACTCGCCATAAATTGGCTAAATAACTCAGAAATCAATTACCTCGATCGTATAAGTCTGGAGTTAACCAATAAAGTAAACTCACGTGTCGCATACCATGGGTTTTACTACGTTTAATTCTCTTTCTCATACGTCCGAATAGTGTAAAAAATGTATATTATTTATAAAATAATTTACTTGAGAAAACGGGATTTTAAAAATAATTTTATGAAATCATTTTGAAGACGTTTTATCGAAAATTTGCTTGAATATATCTAAATACCTTGAAGTAATTTAATAATAATATAAAAATGTTTAATAAAGATTTCAAAAACCCAACTATTTAGAAATTTTCTTAAAACTTATTTGGAAGAAATAGTGCTTGAGAATCAAGAAACGTTGGAAATACACCCAATCGATATTCAAGTATAAATCGAATTTAAATTCAACATTTTAAATTCCAAATTCCTCCAAATCTTGGCTAACCCAATGATGGATATCATAGCCCATAGCCATCATCAAAAACATCTCAAAATTGTAAAGGAATTAGGACCAAAATCATAGCAAAAACGACAAAGTGTTGCGAAAAGTATAAAAACAATGGCCACAACTTCTCATACCTGGGCCAACCGGACCCAACCCAGGCCAATGGCCAGGTCGACCTCCAGGTCGACCTGGAGACTATGGGTTGACCTACCTGTCGACCCAGGCTATGGAGTTTATTTCCCTGGGTGATTCCTGCTTCTTATTGAACTTCCAAATAATATTTCACATGGTAAACAAATGAACTAAGGACTAAAATTTGACATGAAACAAGTTTAACAACCAAACGACACTTCGGAAAAGATACAACAGCAGTTCAAGAGAAAATCAAAGAGTTATGGATGCTCAAAGTAGCAACTAGAAACCAAAAAGCAAGGAAATAAGAAACAGAGAATAGAATGTAGACAATAACTATTTCAGAGCAATTTTCTTTACAGGCAAAGCTTGATTTATAGCAATTGTGAGTTTTGAACTCACCTAAATGATTTAACAAGTGTTTGGGTGATTTCAAAAGGAAGTTGGAAGCTTTTGGTGGAGAAACGACCTTCAACAACCTGTAAAATCTAGAAAAGAAACATGCAGAACAAATAGAATTTGTTACAGAAAATTCATATCTAATTCAAGATTTTTGATGAGATAGATTTAGTATTGGTGGAGATCACCTTTTATAATCTTGGTTTGGTGATATTTCTCTTCGAATTTGTAGCAAATTTTGAGTGGAAATTGAATTTAACATGTAGTAGCCATGGATTTCTATTTTCTTTTACTGTGAATGTTTTTAGAGAAGATGGTGGAATGAAAGTTACGTACATGCTATTTCCTTCTCATCAAAGTCTCTAGATTAGTCGAATGGGTGCAAATATTAACCCAATAAGCCCAAACCTAATTTTTACTTAGTGAAATTACAAAGAAATATATATTTATAACCTATATTATCAATATATATACCGGTTTTCTCATTTTAAGCCAAGTAAAATATATAACCCATTTGCATGAAAATAAAATTGTTATTCTAACTAAATAAAATTTATTTCAATAATAAAATGTTATTTTTTATAAATAAAACCTTATATTTATCTATATTTCATAATTTACACAATTTTATTATAAAACACTATTTTCACTCCAATAATTTGTACAAAAATTGTTTTCTTGTGAATTAAATTACTATAATTCATTTTAACACTTCTAATCATCAAAATATTATTTTCAAACAGTATTTCATCTTTTATTTTAGTAAAAAAAATAATATCTTCATATTTCTCATTTTAAATTCAATAAAGGATTAATATTAATAATGTTTTCCAACATTGTTGCATTTACCTAAATAATATTGTAATTTGATTATTTTCTACTCAAATTTTCAAAATAAAGTTTTTAGAACTTTATTTCCATTGCATTAAATTTATTTCAACAATTTAACGTTGAAATACATCACCTAATTAAATTATTAACTCGAACTAATGAAAACCCAATATTTCAATTTATTTAAACTAAATACTTATCTAATCCATATTTTATTCCCAACTAAACAAAATAAAGTTCCAAACTTTATTTTTTTCCCATTTTAATTACAAAAATTATTGTTTATTCCAAATAAAAAATTTTAAAATCTCCAATTATATTTTAATTTACAATATTAAATTATAACCTCCGTTATAATTTAAACAAATATATATATATATATATATATATATATATATAATCTCCAAACCAGGTTTGTTATAAATAAGTAAACGAAATAATTTAACTAGTATTATATTTTGTATATATACAAATATATATATATATATGTATATATAATTTTAATAAATTGATTTTGTTATTTTGTTGTGTTGATTATTAGGAAATGATAATGTTTAATTATTGTCATTTATTGTTTGGTTATTCATGTTTTTTCAGAACTATTAAATACTGTATGTTATAAGAAAATATAATTTTATAAATATGGTTGGTGATTTACCAATAAAATGAATTTAATTGGAAATTTGAGAACTTAAGTTTCGGAATTTTGAAATTGGTTTTCAATGATATTGGAATATAATATTAGTATTATTTGGAAGCATTTGCAAATAGAAATGTCTTCAAAATGTTTTCAAAAAGGCACTTGAAAGAAATGTTTTCAAAGAATTTTTGAAAGGAAACAAATTCTGTACTCCCTTCTTTTGTCGCTGAAAAATAATTTCGGTGATGACCGTGACATCATCGACTTTCATTTTCGAGTTTCAAAGTGGGAAGACCAATATAGTAGCTTTGCTACATAGTTGTTTGGTGAAACAAATTTTAATTTTTTAATGTTCAAATATTTGATATATATATATATATAAAAGATATAAGTATATATTATTTCTAAGTGATTAGAAATGAACCCGGTATTTGAATTCTTAAGTTCCTATTAATTAATGATTTTCAGTTATAGAAATAAAGTGAAATTTTAAATAGTTGAAAACTTTCAAAATGAGGAAAAAGAAAATAAGAGATGAGTATTTAATAACCATAAAGAAATTGGAGATTTGTCACTTGTAAATTAAAGAATAATGAAAATTAAGAAGATGTAAATTGTTGAACATTTTTGTTAACTAAAATGAATAAGATAAATTTGTATAACATTCAATTACATTTTAAAACTTATATAAAACTTACCAATAATGTATAAAAAGTTGAAATATTATAAAAAATGAATATGTAATAGAATATTATACAAGTAAAATCTTAAGTAACAAAAATGATTCAAAATGAATATATGTTTATAAATGAAAAAAATAAGATGTTCCAAGAAATGTTATAGACTTAAGTGAATGTTTTGAAATTCTTAATAATTAAATTGAATAGTAAAAATTGAATACTATTTAAGTAAATGATTATAAACTTAAAGAAACCGTTGAAATGATTCATAACTAGTTTTAATATTAAGTGATACTATATATGAAGAAGTAAATGAGAATAAAATAAAGTTAAGAAACTTAAGATGAAATGATTCATGAATGAATATGAATATTAAATGGAAATCGAGTATATAAGTAAATAATAAATGTGAATTAAACTACAAAGAAACAAATGTAATACTTTAAGAATGGATTTATTGATGATTTCAAATATTGAATGGAAATTTTTTATGTAAATAAATGAATGAAAAATATCGACATTGTATGAATGAATGAAAATAAATGAAAGTAAATGATAAAAAAATTGGAACCAATAGAATGAACTTAAAAAATATTTGAAATTCATTGTTGTTTGGCTTATGGGATGTTTGAGAAATGATACTTCAATTTGTTTAAGGTTGTATGAATAATCTATTAAGTAATTATCGAAGACTGTTGAGCGCAAGTTACACTTGGTTGTTTATTTTCCATCCTTGTACGATGAAAAGTGTCTAAACCTGGACAAAACATTTGTCTTGATTGCGATGGATGTACGATGAATTCTTTTGTTGTATATGATGGTTGTACTATTTTGTTTGCATAAGACTATTGTTATGTTGTGTTGTTTGTATTATTAATTGAAACATCTAATATATTTCTCATTTTACATATTCTAACTCTCTTGCATTATGTGAGTCAAATACAGGTTTATGGAAGCAATAGCTACTACTTTTGGTTTTCATAAATAAAGTTTATTTGCCCGAAAAATAGGTATGTTTTCGGATTATGGTTTTTGGAATGGTATTTTATTGTTTTTCCCATGGTTTGGGATATTTTATTTTTGAAATATTGTTTATATAAATATTCTGATTGTTGATATTATTATTTTCCGGACCTAACCGCGCAAAGGAGACTCTGTCGAAATTTTCCGTAAATTTTGGATGTAGAAATTTTGTGTAGAAGTCGAGTCATTTTCAAAATTTTGTTAAACCTAAATATGTAAGTTTAATTGTTTGTAAATTGACTATTTTGAATAACACATACCAAACATCTTGATTTTTTCTTGTTTCTTTTCGAGGACAAAAAGTTTTGAGACGGGGAGATTGTAACGACCCGTATTTTTGATAATTAAAAATATAAAGTTAAATAAGATATTTGAATTTAAATCATAGCGACTGGTTTTATTTTGGTTGTAATATAACGCTGAAGCTAATTTATAATTTAAATCCTAGATTTAGCATGGAATATTTAATATTAAAAGATTACTAATTTCTGTATAATCAAAAATGATAAAAATTGTTAACTTTTAATTTAGGATTTAAAAGTGATTAAATTAATTTAATAATAATTTATTTAATTAACGTGTAAAATTAGCCTTTTGGGCACTGTCTCGGATTTCGATGAATCTAGTCTCATCGGATCCGTAATAGTGAATTATTATAGGACGTCAAGTTTCGTAGCGATCGGAATTATCATTTGATCGTGCGAGCTCAAAACACGTAAAAATCAGTTAATAGAATTTAAATGAATATAATCTGATTTTAAAATCTAAATTCTATATACAATGGAATTAGGGTTTGAAATTAGTTCCATTGAGTTTATAAATATCGAAAACATATATTTTGATATATTGGATGACATATTTTCGTTTCGGGAGTGAAACAGGCTTTTTGGGTCGTTGTTAACGTTTCGACCCAATATGATATGTTATAAACCCTAGCAGCTTCTTATTTTCATTGCCTGTACTTACAATTTCTATCTATATGTTCCATTACCTGTTTCCTTCTCAATAGCAGACACTAAACCCTAATTGCAAATTCAAAATCAAATTGAAAATTCAAACTCTTCAAACCACATCAAATTTTATATCATTGGAAAGCTCTCGACGAACGCAATCTCTCTCTCTCTCTCTCTCTGCAATTCCTTTTTCGATTAGAGGCTCTGTTTGTCCAGAAATCGACGATCATTCTTAGCCGTCTGTTGCTATGGTTTTGGATTTAACGACGGATCGTCAACCAATCGACGATCGAGAGGTATAGGCATGTAGAGGGCGATCAATAGAGTAGATCTATGGTATTAGTTTGGGTGGCAAGTTACCAAAATCGCTAGAAATAGCACTAAAAGGAGGCGGTGGACTGATGATGGTGGTGTTCAGAGTTGGACGCGTGGCTATGTTGGATTACGGCGTGGGCCGAGAGGAGTGTTGTGACGTGGTCAAATCGCGGTGGTGGCACTTATAGGTGGAGGTTTGTTAGTGGAGGTCGTGGGTTCTTGATTGAGGCTGAAGCGGGTTAGGGCACGAGCTTGGGTTGAGGAGGGTAGATTTTGCCCTTTGTTTTAATTTAAATTTAATTTTAATATTCAAATCTTCTAACATTAATAACTTTTGCATAAGAGCTCGGATTCACGTGCAGTTTTCTCCATTGCGATCATATCGAAATTTCGGACAATATGGAACTTGTTTGCTTTGATTTTGAGATTGTTCAAATTTTGGGATTTATTTGGATTTTAAATCGACTAGAAATCGAAGGTGGGTGATTTAACCCACCCATGCAACACTGAATTTTTTTATTAGTTAAATTAAATTTATCAAGTGATAAGAAATTTATTGGCTTCTGTTATATAGTTTAAATTGACATTTGAATTGAAACTGAATTTTATATTGAGTTAAATTTCAATTTAATTGCTTGTTAAACACCGACAATCGATGATTTTAAACTGTTGTGATATGTTGATTGAATTCGATGTTGATTGTTATCATATGCCTATTAATTAAAGTTGGATGCATGGTTGTTTATTTATTTTTGAATAAATCTCCGTTATTATCCTATTATTTATTTGACATCCTGTAAATTGTCAGTTGAAATATTTCGAATAAACTGAAAAATAGATTGAAATGATATATACCTAAGTCAACTAATTTTAGGTTGAGATGATATATATCCAACTCATGTAATTAGAATTGAATTAACTGATCACTTGGCCATAGGGTAAAAAATTATATACGGACACTGGATTTGTTAAATTCAATGGTTTTAAAAATCTTGAATTTGGATTTTGATTAAATGACATTATTTTAAAGTAAATAAATCGTAGATTTATATGAATTGAATTATTTCTACTTCGAGCTTTGAAATGTGAAATTGAAACGGGTTAAAAGAAATTGTTTTAAAGAATCGAATTGGAAATGTGAAGTTATAATCGATATATGACTTTAATTTCGAAATTTTAATTATTTTAAGGAATTGTATCTTAAAAAATGAACAATGAGGTTAATTTGATTTAAGTGATTTAAATCAGTAAATTAAAACTGGAATCAAATTTGACGATAAAAATATATTCGAAAATTGAAGTTATTTCGAATTGAAATTGAATCAAGTGGATTTGAAACTAAATTGAAATTGAGTCAATTAAATTGAAAGATTGGAAATTGAGTTTTGTTGATTCATAATTTGAACATGGGTTCCAGAATGGTGGAAATGGAAAGAGACTGTTTGATTTGGTATTATTTTCGAAAATAAATTATTTTAAAACAAACTGTTTAAAATCTATTTTTTTAATATTCAAATTATTTTGATTTTCCAAACTATTTTACTATATAAACTAACTATTTAAACTATTCAAATTATTTTCTACATTTTCAAATTGTGCAAGGTTGAGATGTTTATGTTTAAATCGTTGATTTAAATGCGAATGTGGTTAAATGAAGTTATAACCAAAATTGTAACTTGAAATGGTATTTTCAAGTGAAAATGACATATTTTCGGTAAATATGATGATTTTGAAATGAACGATATTTTGAATTGAATATGATATTTTGATATCAAATATAAACCGATTCTGAAACATAAAAGAACCAACCGGTGTGAAAAATGACATTTGGTTGTTAAAGAGACTGGGTCCTCTCATTGGCATACTCATTGTTAATATTGGAACCACTTTAATAATTGTGTACATGGTGGATGATCCAGAATGAAGTCATTGAATTAGGTGAAAGAATGCTGGATTTGCAGAAAGTGAACGATGATGGATAATTCGGCTCTTGTGCCAATTTGAAATGACTAAAACATGATGACATATTAGGGACAAGTGGCCTAACTACCCCTAGCGGACACACCTCTTCGTATTACTATATTGATGTTGGCTCGATCGATGCACCTTGTTTTGATTTGATTTTTGGGGTGTTGGACCCGATGTGCGGTCATAGCTACGATGCCTTACCACCAAGCCTGTGACCCGAACTGGTAGTATCCTACCTTGGCATTGCCTCACGTGCCTTTTCATACTCTTTATCCTTATTCGCAGCCACTACGATTTTGTTTTAGTATGGTACCTATCGAGGACTCACTAGTTACCGACATTACTGGTTGTGTTATAGGACCTGCATAGACTATCTGCTTCAAAATATGTTAGGGGGATCAATCTAAAGCCTTAATGCTAAGAAAAATATTTACTTTATTGATTGGACATTACATATATAGTGTATCTTACTACATAGAGATAGTTTAACGGATCCCAAGGGGATGGAAAATCCCGTTACATCTCTTAAGTTATTGCACGCATGTATACACTGGATAGGAGATGTAAAATTCCATAAACGTCTCTGAAGCTATCACACTCATATTTATTTGCTGTTGATTTAACTTACATAAGAACTTTAATTTCTGATTCGATTGTTTTGTCTTTTCATTACGCTAGGGTCAGCTTGAGTTTATTAGTGTTTGGAGACATTATTTCTAGAGGACGAAGACAGAGTTTGGTATATTATATTAAAAGTATTATTCCACAGCATCATTTTGGTATGTTTTTTATTGTACTCCGATTATGTTGTAAATTTAATAATCAAATGTATATTATAAAACAGCTTAATGAACTGTTTATTTGATTATTATATTTTGTCATTCCACTACGAGATTCTTTTTTTGTTCCTTTCTTTCTTCTTACTTTCTTATTATAACCCATTGACAATCCTCCCTTTTGAATAGTTTGAGTTAGGCATGTGTGATTTATTGTCGATTTAAACCATACAAAAAGGTGGATCATCACAGTTGTCTACCATCCCTTTTGAATAAACTCTAACAGTGATAGTCTAAAATAAGGGAATTTCCTACACTATTCCTACGACAAATGGTTGGGCATAAGAAATATGTAAAATTCTCCGACGCATTCTCTACTCCCTTTATATTTTTCAAGACGTAGAAAAGGCATAGGATATTCCTACATTCCCTAAGTTATTTAAAGGGGCATGGGTAGGGCTGTCAAGAATACCCAAAAATTACGAAATCCATCCATATCCATATCCGAAATATGAGAAATTGTCCAATATTCGAAAAAGGATATGGATACAGATATTGCCGTATATGATAATTATCCGTCCAGTTTTTATCAAGATTATAGTAATTTTTTATGTATTTTAGTACATAAAATGATTGTCGTTTACTATTTTATCCAGGTATAAAAAATATTTTATATATAAAAATCAAATTTTACCGATTAAAATTATTTTTTCTTAGTGTATTTACTATTTTTTTTATATATTTAGTACATAAATAGATTTATAATAAATCAAAATTTGTATTTATTGGTTGTGAACTGATCGAAGAATATCCGACATTTGTCTACACCCACCGATACGAATATCTGATATTCGAAAATGATTTCAGATATGGATACAGATACGACACTATCCATATTAGAAAGTACATACAAAGGCATGAATAGACCTGAAAAGGCATGGGAAAGACGAAAAAAAATTCTGTACTCTTTCTACGTCCTTGTGACCATTTAGATCCCTCTCTACTTTTCATTTTCTAATTAAATTCAATGGAAATAACGCGGTCCAGTCTCAACATCGCGGCTCACCGTGGCGGCTCCATTATTACCGCTACTAGTATTTTTGATATTAACATTCAAATAGTCGCTAATTTTTTATGTTATAAGCTTAGAGGCATATAAAGTCAAAATTAAAATCCAAAACAATCCTCACTCCGTAGATCACCCAAAATCAAAATCAAAATCCAGGACAACTCCACCGTAGAACTACTTCTCCTCCATCGCGGAAACTATCCTCCCTCCACCTCAACTCCACCATCTCTCTCGCTCGGGCCCACCGCATCCTGTCATCTTCGCCGGCCACCACCGCTTTACCCTTGATTCACCCATACCACAACACCGCAACATACTTGTGAAGTGGGGTCTAGCCTCACCATGGACGGCACCTACAGATCCAAATTTCTCTCAACCCTTTATCAAGATCTAGACAACCCCGTAGTGGAGAAGAAGATGAACAGGGCTTTTTTGTTGGGGATTTTCGGTTCGAGACGAATTTGATGGCCGTGGCGATGAAGACAATGTTGTACTTCCGACTTCAAAGATCTATGGAATAGATTCTTTCAGACAATAGTTCAACCCACCAGGTACAAACGGGTTATCGAACTATCGACTTTTAGGATTCAATGAAGCCCTAAAACAGCGAAATCGAATTCAAAGTTGGTATGACTTTGATCCGACCAAGAACACTTTAGCAACGATTTCTAATTATGTAATTTATATAGAATATAATAAAGAGAAAGAAGAAACAAATCTGCAACGATTCAGCGTTGCAACACTTTCAGATGTTACAAAATATATAATAATTGGAAGTTCAGCGATTAGCAACACTTCCCTGGAGTCGCAGATTTGTGCAAGAGGAAGAAGAAGAAGAGCGTTGGAAAAAACTGTTTTTTGGGACATGTTCTGGGCGTTGCTATTTATAGTGGTGGAGAGGTGTCTATTCGCCAAGCGTCACAACCGTTCGCAACGGTCGCGTCTATTCATTTTGTAATGGTTCACAACTGTTACAAACGGTCGCATCCATTCATTTTGTAACGTTTCAGAAAACGTTACAAATTTCTCGCCATCAGTTCAAATTTAGAATTTTCGGTTCTGGGTGCTTAACGGGCTGAAATCTGGCCCGTTACTGTTCACATATTATTTAAAAATATTTTTGGATCCGAACCCGAAACCCATACCAGAACCCGACCCGGCCCGGGCCGGCTCAGTTCGGTCGGACGGACGGCGTCGGCGCGCGTGTGGTGTTGCATGACTTCTCCCCTCACAACAAAGCAAACATATGGGAGCCCCAAGGCCCCCACATCCGCATGATAAAACTATATTTATAAAATATAGTCTTCATTCTTCTAGCATGTGGGACTTTCTTCTTTTCTTCTTTCTCTTCCAAACAAAAAACCCAAAGCCCCCAAAGCAAGTTTGAAAATTTTATAACAATCTCCCCTAATTTTCAAAATAAATAAATAGAACGGCTGCAACACTACTACATACCCAAGTGGGATCAAGCCTATGTAGTTCTAAGATCAAGATTTGCATCATCGTGAAAACCAACACATAAATAAAAGGTATCTTTTGGATTTGAACCTTTACTTAGTGTAAACCATTCAAAGCCTTATCGAGATTTTATGGTAAACGAATGTTGAAACAAGTATCCCTAATGATAAAACCGGAACAATCACACATGTTGATTTCCTTAGGTAAAGTGTTCTGTATTGCTCAACACGTTAATGGCCATGTGCTTAAATCCTGATTCATGAGTCAACTTAGAAAGCAGTCTTACTTTCCTAGGAAACGGCCTGATTTCCATACTCATATAGGTAAGTCTCTTAAGGTGTTTCTGCGATACACCTTTTAAGGTTTCTAGACTTATTACGGATATATATCCATCCTTTGTTCTTGAAGAATCCAACAATAAACATTAAGGGATTATCAATCTAGTGTTCCATAATCATTCTCTTAACTTGTTGGTACCCATTGAATTTTGTCTATCCATTTCAAGACATAAGTTGGGTTTCTATTAAGGATGATCAACCTTCATTCACAGACCTTAGTCCCATTTCTTGTGACTTTATAGAAACCATTGTCTTTGGAAGACTCTTTGTAAGTGGGTCGGCCAAGTTTTTCTTCGTTTCTATGTTGTCAACAGTTATAACTCCTCTTTTGAGTAACTGTCTCACCATTTGAGGTCTTAGACTCACATGTCTAGACTTTGCATTATATGTCTTATTAGACACATTGTATATCGTTGCTTGATTGTCACAGTTAATCAAGACTGCTGGAGATGGCTTCTTCCATAAAGGGATTTCCATTAACAAATTCCTAAGCCATTCCGCTTCTTTACAAGCATCTGCTAATACAACCAATTTTGACAACATTGTTGAGTCAGAAATACAGGTCTACTTCTTGGAAGCCCAAGACACAACAACGCCTCCTAATGTAAAGACCCATTCCAGTCGTAGGCTTAGATTTGGATTCTACATTGTTTCAGGTTGCATCAGTATATCCTTCTGTTACCACAGGATATCCTTTATAAGATAAACAATATTCAATGGTTCTTTTCAAATAAGCTAAAACTCTAGAAATAGCTTTCCAATGTTCAAAACCTGGATTACTCGTAAATCGACACAATATGCTTATAGCATGTGCGATGTTTGGTCTAGTGCAATGCATAGCATACATAAGACTCCCAATAACACTGGAATACTTTAGTTGAGAGATAGTACGTCCAGTGTTCTTTTCTAATTAGATACTAGGATCTAACGAGTTGGTGCTGGTTTGTCATTGTAACGACCATACTTTTGTAGGAATTTTTCTATGTAATGAGATTGAGTTAGTAATAACTCCCCCTCTCTCCTAATAATTTTAATTACCAAAATTACATCAGCCACTCCTAGATCTTTCATATCGAATTTAGAAGACAGAAACTTTTTTAGTTTCATTCACACAGGATATATTGGAACCAAATATTAGCATGTCATCAACGTATAAACATATTATAACAATACCGTTGTTATCCATTTTCTATAAATATATTTATCAGCATTATTAATAATGAATCCATATGACAGTGCAACTTTATCAAACTTCTCATGCCATTGCATGGGAGCTTGCTTCAGGCCATAAAGAGATTTCACTAATTTGCAAACTTTCTTTTCTTGGCCTGGGATTTTGAAACCTTCAGGTTGTTCCATATATATCTCTTCTTCTAAATCTCCATTTAGAAAAGCAGTCTTTACATCCATTTGATGTATATCTCATTTATGAATTGATGCAAGTGCAATTAAACAGCGTATAGAAGATATGCGAGCAACTGGAGCATATGTATCAAAGTAATCTGCTCCATGTCTTTTCTTATATCCCTTAGCAACTAATCTGGCTTTAAACTTATCAATGGATCCATTTGTATTCAACTTTTTCTTGAATATCCGTTTACATCCTATAGGTTTAGCACTAGGAGGTAAATCAGTTAAAACCCATGTTTGGTTTATCATTATGGAATTCATTTCATCATTGATAGCATCTTTCCAGAAATTAGAATTTCTAGAACTCATGGCCTCAGAATAAGTTTTGGGATCGTCATCGACGTTCATTACATATTTCGTCACATTGAGGACTTCGTCCTTACTGCCTTCTGCAAGATATGTAATGAAGTCAGGACCAAAGTCCTTCTCTATTCTCGCTCTTTTGCTTCTCCATTGTTCAGTACTATTATCTGGTACTGACACTTCCTTGCTGTTTTGAGCAGGAGCATAATCATCGTCATTGATATCATTAGTCATACTAGGTTATGGACTAGATGATCTCAATGGGATCTCAACAGTTTGATTTTCAAAAAATTCTACATCTACAGATTCTATAACTTCTAGGGTGTCGAGAATAAGAAATTTATAAGTTATACTATTAAGTGAATATCCTATGAAAACACATATAAATGCTCTATTTCCTATCTTTGGTCGTTTAGGGTCTGGTTTTCTAACATTTGCTAAGCAACCCCAAATTTTAAGTCTAGTTAGGTTAGGTTTCCTATTAAACCATAATTCATAAAGGGAAATATTATTCTTTTTAAGTCGTACTCCATTTAAAATATAACATGCAGATAACATAGCATCACGACATAGGTTATAAGGTAAATTAGAGCTTACAAGCATGACATTAACCATTTCTACTAAAGTTCTATTCTTCCTTTCAGTAACCCCTTTTTGTTGTGGTGTATATGGGGCAGTACTTTTGTGAATTATACCTTGTTGTTTACAAAAAAGGTGAATTCATTTGAGAAATATTCACCACCACGATCTGAATGTAATATTTTAATTTTAACTCCTAATTGTGTTTCGACCTCTACTTTGTAAATTTTGAATTTGTCAAAAGCCTCATCTTTAGTTCTCATTGGATATACATATGCATATCTAGTATAATCATCAATGAATGTTATATAGTATTGGTTACCACTATAGGTGATATGACTTTTTAAGCCACCCACATCACTATATACCAAATCAAGCAAACTAGTTTTCCTTTCTACGGATTTAAAGGATTTCCGGTGTATTTTTGCTTGAACACATATTTCATATTTAGAGATGGTATCGAAATCACAATCAGAAATTAATCCTAATTTATTCATAAATTAATAGAATCAACAATATAAACAGAATATTTCTTTATTAGATTCAACTTAATCATGTCGTTACAAGAGTATCCCTATCCAATGAATTTACCATTCTTAGACAACACTAGCTTATCAGACTCATACATCATCTTGAATCCTCCTTTGTTAAGAAGGTATCCAGAGACCAAATTCTTACACATATCAGGTACATAAAATACATTGGCTAATGTAAGAACTTTTCCAGAGGTAAGAGGAAGTTCTATAGTGCCTTTTCCTAGAACTTTGCTTGAAACCTTATTTGCTCCAGTAACTTCGTCGGTTTCTCCTTTATTTTCTTCGTAACTCTTGAAAAGATTACGGTCTTTGCAAATGTGAATGGTTGCCCCAGTATCGAACCACCAATCGTTATCATTACCACTAACAGAGTTCGTCTCTTGCACTATAGCCACAAGCAAGTCTTCGACCATATTCACTTTTTGTTATTTCTTCCACAGACAGCAATCTTGGGCATAGTGGCCGGGCTTGTTACAAAAATAACAAGCACCTTTCTTTTTGTTGTTGGTTTTGGAATGATTTTTCTTCTTTAACCGTGTCTCATTCTTTGACTTTAATTTATTAGTAATTTCAACATTTTTTCCTTAGAATGGGACTCAGTTTACGGATTATCATCTAGATCGCGTTTACAAGAGTCTTCTTCAATACGAAGACGACGCTGTAAACCGTCTAAATTATAATCCGTTTCCGCATGTTTCATCTTTTTCTTATAATCATTCCAACTATGCGGAAGTCTAGAAATTATAACTCCAACAATAAAAGATTCAGGGAGATCAATTCCAGGATCTTTAAGTTGATTCACCAATAGTAAGATTTCGCTTACTTGTCCAATTATGGACTTATTGGTGACCATTTTGAAATTCATAAAATTAGAAATAAGAAACTTTTTATTACTTGCCTCAGATATGTGGTACTTATTCTCCAGGGCATTCCATAGCGCCTTCGTTGTTTCCAAGGTCCTATGAGCATTGTAGACCGGAGTAGATAGCGCATTCAGAATATGGCCTCTACATAGGAAATCGTCCTCTTTGCGCTTTGCACGTTTAGCCTTTAGAGCATCATCATCTTTATCAGTTTCCTTCGGGATTACTTCCAAGTTATCTTCCAAAATGCAGAACAACTTGACGGTGATCAGGAAAAATTTCATCGTTTCTTGCCAACGAGTGAAATTATCGCCATCAAAACGCTTCATTCGAGTTAGATGCCAATTCATAACTTGTAAAGCGCTCGAACCTTCCATGGTTGAAAATTATTGTCTGAAATTTGTTGGAGATTTGCGGTTTGAGATGAATTTGATGGCGATGGCGATGAAGACAATGCTGTACTTCTAACTTCAAGGATCTATGGAATAGATTCTTTCAACCAATAGTTCAACCCACCAGGTACAAACAGGTTATCGAACTATCAACTTTCAGGATTCAATGAAGCCCTAAAACAGCAAAATCGAATTCGAAGTTTGTACGACTTTGATTTGACCAAGTACACTTTAGAAACGATTTCTGATGATGCAATTTATATAGAATAGAATGAAGAGAAAGAAGAAACAAATCTGCAACGATTCAGCGTTTGCAACACTTTAAGATGTTACAAAATAGAGAATAATTGGAAGTACAGCGATTAGCAACACTTCCCTGGCATCATAGATTTGTGCAAGAGGAAGAAGAAGAGCGCTGGAAAAAAATTTTGAAACATGTTCTGGGCATTGATATTTATAGTGGTGGAGAGGTATCTATTCGCCAAGCGTCACAACCATTTGCAACAGTCGCGTCTATTCATTTTGTAACGGTTCACAACTATTACAAATGGTCGCTTCCATTCATTTTTTAACGTTTCAGAAAACGTTACAAATTTCCCGCCATCGGCTCAAATTATCCAAAAATATTTTCAGATCGGAACTCGAAACCCATACCCGTACCCGACCCGGTTCGGTCGGACGGACGTCGGTGGCGCGCGTATGGTGTTGCATGACTTCTCTCCTCACAACAAAGCAAACATGTGGTAGCCCCAAGGCCCCAACATCCACATGAGAAAACTGTATTTATACAAATATATTCTTCATTCTTCTAGCTTGTGGGACTTTTTTCTTTTCTTCTTTCTCTTCCAAACATAAAACCCAAAGCCCCAAAGCAAGTTCGAAAATTTTACAACATTTTTGATGGATGGGGCTGGACGAGTGGTCTATTGAATGTTTATGAAGGTTGATTTTGGCTGAATTGATGATGTGTTCAAGGGGAAACTAAATAAGTTTGTCCTTGTGTTTTTCTTTGATATCTCAGTTAATTCAAGAATTAAGGATGAACACACATACTCTTTTAAAGTATTGCTATAGTGCTTGAGGAAACACCGGTTGAATATGATGTTTTTGGTGGTTTGAAGCTTGATTTCTTTGATGCATTGGTTTCAAGTTGGAATCTTAGTTGGTCATACATTGAGGAAACATCGGTTGAGTTCACTAGCCTTTTGGCTCGAGTATGTCATTATCAGAAATTTACAGCCACCACTGTACAAACACACAGACATACACACACGCGCGCACACGCACACATAGGTAAAGCGTATCAACCATATTGAACTACGCATAACCTTATACACTCTGGCCATAGGCTCGAGAGTTATTACACAAGAGAACAACGCCTACATACCGATTTGGGGACCAATGCATCATTACAACCAATGCAAGCAGAAAACACTATTCATACAAAGTCATAACCATCAATCATAATAAATATAGGATAACAACAGTAATAACACACTCATCCATTAAACATCACATATGTTTGACAAAACCCAAAGTCAACCCCAAACGTCAATTAAACTAACAACAACAAATATACTCACATATGTATTAATCATCGACTATTCGTAGTACATCATCTGAACAAGTATAAATTAAACAAACGTGTACCAACCCACTATATTAGTAACATAAACACTAAATCACCAAATGTGTATTAACCTAACGTATTATTAACACGACACTAAATTATCAAATGTGTGTTAACCTAACTTATTAGTAACACAATGCCAAACCGTTGTAATGTGCATTAACCCACTATATTAATAACACAAACATCAAATCACCATATAATATAAAAACCAACACAATAAAATCATAATTAACTGCACACAAAGTAGTAATAATAGCAGCACGATACGATTTCATCGCCATATAACAACATATGTGATAATTCAAATAAATAATTAATTAATGTTACATCCATCCAAAGCTTCATATTTACGACCACTGTTTTCTCTTAAGTATAAAATTATTTTATTATTATCTATTATAAAATCAACTTTATTTATCTTAAAAGGACAATAATTCTTCTAAAGTGGTAATATGCTTCAAAATCCTTTATTATACTTCTATGATATACTTCAAAATCCTTTATTATACTTCTATTACTTCAAATCCTTAAACATTATATTTTCTATCAAAAATAGCAATTTACATCAAATTATTTTTCAAAAAAATTATTATTTTACATCAAGATAATAATATATATCGAAACCTCTTTAATATTTTCTAAAACTAATTTATTACTTTTTACTTCAAAAATAATAATATTCCATATTAAACTTCAAAACTCCTTTAATTGTTAGTTGCGTCAAAATAATAATAATTTAACTTAAAACTTTGAAAACATGTCTTATGAATTTTAGTTTAAAATAGGTTTTCCTTTATTACTTATGAATTTCCGTAGAAATTCATAAATAATAACATTGTTACATTTCTTACCTTAATTCCAGTTTAATTTTGTTAAATCACTATTTTTTACAAATTTCACTCAAAATTTGTAAATAATCTTATTTTTCATTCATTTATCTAATTTTATCATTATTGCACAATTTCATCCATTTTATTTTAATTAATTACATTCAAAATTCAAATCCATAATTAATTATAATTAAACATAAAATAATACAACAGTAAACAGTTAAACCATGACACAACATATCTAAAATATTTAAATATCCAAACAAATTTCATGTAACACAACACATATCAATAACTATAAATTTTCATCAATGACTATGAATTTAAAAATTTTAAACCATAATTAATTAAATAAATAAACCATACCGACATGGTTTTGCAAACCGCCTCAAAACTCAGCAATCCAATTAAATCAAATCAAATCAACACCATTAATTATGAAGTTTCATCATGGTAAACTTTTTAAAATATTATCATCGAAAAGTGACTAATATATTATTACTTGATCGTGTGAAAATGATCAAATCTTGTTTTAATTGTTCTTGAATTAAAAAATATATAACTTTTCATTGTATTTTCTTAATTCATTAACTAAACATACAACAAATTTTTTTCTAGTTTCTTATTTCAATACAAGATTGTGTTATGCTTTAGAAGGACTTCTAATACAACAGTTAATATTCTAGCTATGATACTGATATTTTTCAGTATTGATACACATATAGATACACACACATGTATGTGTGCACGTACATATGTATGTGTGTATAGAGAGAGATAAATACACACACACATACACGCACACATACAAATACAAACACACGTAGATATATATAGCACCTCAATTTGGATACCCCTCTAATCCCCTGATTTCGACCTCAAGTTCTGATTTAATTTATAATATTTTCTTTCTCTTTACACTACACTAAGGAGTATTATTATTTAAATAGAAAACACTATAAAAAAATTGACAGCAAAGTCCATCAAAAATTTGTCACTAATCCTAAATCTGTGAGGGATTTATAATGGATAGCCCCCTTACTAAAACACATGTAGAAGATCAGTCACAAATAAAATAACAATGGAAAATCAATATAATTTGTGATGGACCTACCATAGTGCGTAACAAATATAATTCTTTATAACTCCGAGATAAAATAATTATAATAAAAATTTATTGCTCGTCTGTCACAAACTAATGATAAAACATTGATTTTTTTAATACGTAATTAATTATAATTTGTTCTGTCATAAATCCACTACAATTTACTATACAAAAATCATAAAGTAACTACGGATTTGTCACGTGAAATTTTTTGAAAATAAAAATACTTGCATAGTACATTGTATACTCCGTCACAAACCCATGACAAATAACGGTTATAGATCATTTTATTTATTCTCTTGTTTCGTCCTAACAATCAATTATATATTTATTACTTTAGAATATTACATGAACAATTTCATCGAAAACTACACCAAAAGAGCATATTAATAAATACATGGATAAAAGATTAACATAAAGTAAAAGGAAACCATACAAATAGTGACCAACAAATACAAGTCAAGGTATATAAATTTCAATGTGCATGCCAAAATATATGCCAATACATCAAATTTCAACATGCATGCCAAAAATTTATCAATCATACCAATCCCATAATAATAACATAATTCCACGAATCAATTAGGACCGAATGTTACAATCTTTGCTCGACAACTTACACAATCTAAGCTCAAACTTTTTATGCTTTTCGGTATCATGTCCCTCCTCAATACACTGCAAATGAACCTCATGCTCTTTTGTAATCTGTCGATGATGTGTCGCACGCTCCTCCTCAATCCTTCGATGCTCTGTTGTGACGCCCCACCACTATACCCACGCTAGACAAGAACATTACGGTGAATGCTGTCGACTAGCACGGAGAATAAGGCTGTTGAGGAGCAACCATCCATGTAATTTCTTTGCGCGAGCACCGATATGTCAGATAATATAACATGCATTCTATTTCAAGAGGAAATCTGACATACCGACACAAACTCAAAGCTACTACACGGTGGCTATATAAATCCTTCGGAAAACAAATATAGAATTAAACATAACATAAATCAGTCACAGACAATTCATATCACAAGGGCGGAATAAGATATGAATATTACACTAGGAAGTGTACATCAGAGTAGTGGTCTAAAAAGATCCACAATATCACAAACGAATAGTTACACGAACTACACAAAAGAATAAGTATACATTAAGGAGTCTATATCTCAAATGTATACAACAAAATAACTACTAATCTAAGTAGTTAACCAAAAGCAAGAGAAATCAATCCCAAGAGAGAAGTCAAGCAGAAGCACCTGTAACATCTCGGTCTGACCCGAGTATTATTTAATAAGAAAATAATAAACGGATCAGTCTAACTATAAATATCAGATGAAACGATATAGAATAAGAGATATGACTAAACACGTAATAATCACAATGCCAAGCTGTGATATATATATATATATACTTAGTTGATAATCATCAAGAGATTAATCAATGTCACCAAATCTACACAAGAATCAAAGAAGTGTCATACTCATTATTTCGTTCATCAAACCACAAATATTGACGATAATATCAATGTCAATCACCAAAGTCAAAGACGCACAAATTCCAGAAGACTACACAAGAAATCCAGAAATCACAAAAGTCAATGACACACAAATTCACCAATGCACAAATATTGATAAAACTTATCAATGGAAATCACGAAAATTGGTGAAACACAAATTCTAGAAATCTACACAAGAAATCCAGAAATCACAAAGGGGGGAGGCCTATCACAAACGGGAGCATAAAGCTCACCAACACGTGTATCACAAACGGAACGCTAATTCCATGGTCGCTAACCATCACAAATTGAGCCGAAGCTCCACAAACGGCCCGAAGACCATGGGTTGCTACCCCATCACAAATTGAGTCGAAACTCCACAAAACAGGGTTTAGTCTCCCTCGCAGACAAAGAGACATCGCACATTGCTAGTCTAAATCACAAAGATGATCGTCATGATCAGCGAGAAGTGTCAATTACACTAAGCTAGTAAATATATGAGTTTAGCTTCATGTCCCATAACCACTTGCTTAACTTAAATATTTACGAACAAACTGTAAATCTCCACTAGAAAATTGTCACAAGAGGTTCAATCGAACAAGTCCAAGAATTAACCGACAAAGTAAACGCAAGCGTTTCATACCACTTGTTTTACTAAGCCGTTTAATTAGATTTCTCATACGAGTGAGGTAAAGGTTTGTATATACTAATAGATTGGAAAACGGTTTTATAAACGAATTTGGTATTAAAAGAGTATTGAAATCGTTTGAGTAAAGAGTTTTGATATTTACTACTAGTATAGGAAACCTTTATATTTTTAAAGTGACAAATCACGAAGAAGATTGTAAGAACAATCAATCACAAAAATTCACATACGAAGACGTGAATAAAATCCAACGAAATCGATAAAGGATCCATCGAAATGGATATTTAAAAATCCCTAAAAAGAGTCATCAAAATCATAATAGATGATAACAACAAATAGGATTATCACGAATCGATTTAAATTGGAATTCCAATCCAAAAAGGCAAATTGGACTCAAACAGCAGGTTCAGTCGACTGAACAGAGAATTTCAGTCGACCGACCCTGTACATGGAAATTTTCCAGGTTCAGGAAACTTTCTGTTTCCAGTTTCAGTCGACTGTGCAGAAGTTTTCAGTCGACTGAATCATGCCTGGAAACTATCGGGTTTCAGGTTCAGTGGACTGAACAGAGATTTCAGTCGACTGAATCATGCCTGGGCTGTTTTTCAGCCTTATACAAATGAAGAGCAAACTCTTCCAAAATGCAATCGGACGAACATTGGCTCTAAGGGTTTATGCCAAACGGCAACCCGGCCCTATATGCTCCTCGATGCATCACCAAAAGCATGATCAAACATCCATAAAAGGATTTTACACAAATTTGTCTTAAAAACCCAAAAATTGGAATATTCACAAAACCAATCCAAATCAAGAGCAAATGCACATGAAGAAGTGTTAGGAATTCATACCCAATAACCAAAGATAATTATAGTCATAGATGTGAGATAAAAATCTCACCTTTTCACAAAATCGAACAAGAAGAAGCTTGAAAGCAATTGGAGAATCAACCTCTCTTCAACCCAACCCAAATGAGCTTGAATCTAAGCTCAAAAACAAGAACATTCCCAAGATTAGGTTTAGGAATTTCTGAAATTGGGAAGAGAATAAGTTGGAGAAGAAGAAGAGAAGCTTACCAATGGGTTCTTCTTGAGTTTGGAGCAAGGAATTTGATTTGCAAGAGAAACTAGGGTTTTGGAATTTTAATTTCCAATCTCTCCCACCATTAACACTCTAAAAACTGAAATGAGAAGAGAATGAGGGTGAGTGGGGAAGAGTGGCTCAGATTTGAGCATAAGTTAACATAGGGTTGAGCCCAAAAACCAAACCCAAAGTAAAAAGTAGCAGAAATCAACTTTCTCCAAACATATCGAAGCTTATACTCAAAAAGGTCGCAAATGGCATTTTAAACTCAATGGGAGTGGTCCCGAGCCCTAATTCGACCGTATGCAAAAAGTAGCTTTTCGGACTAAAATCCGACTACCGATAAAATATTTAAATATAAAATCGACAAATATGCGGGTTGTTACAGACTCCCCTCCTTAAAGAAATTGCGTCCTCGCAATATTACAAGAAGAAGATATATAGTAACAACCATAGAAGCATATTCAACACAAAAGAAGTTTGAAATAAGAAGTTCATCTCAAAGAGCACGAGAAAGTAAGTCCGGATGTGTACGCTCGATGTACTCTCTAGATTCCCAAGAACAATCCTTAGGATTTGAAGACCATTGAACTTTAACAAGCGGAACATCTTTATTTCGAAGTCGTTTGACTTCCGAAGCAATGATACGAATAGGATGTTGCTCATAAGTTAAATTAGGCGAAACTTCAATCTCTTCCACAACACCGGGCTCAAGAATAGAATCGGAATCTCGAAGACATTTCCGAAGTTGAGAACGTGAAACACGTCATGCATAGCAGAAAATTGAGCCGGTAATAAAAGGCGATAAGCCATGGAACCAATACGTTCGGTGATAGGAAATGGCCCAATATATCGAGGCGCTAACTTTCCCGATCGACTGAAACGTACAACACCTTTCATAGGTGAAACACGAATGAACACAAGATCTCCCACAGAAAATTCTAACTTCCTTCTCCGGTTATCGGCATAGGATTTTTGTCTACTTTGGGCTTCTTTCATCCTATGACGAATAAGATCAATCTTTTCTGTGGAATCACGAATAAAATCTGGACCTAAAGCCAGCTTCTCACCGGCCTCAAGCCAACAAGAAGGAGATCGGCATGGCCTACCATAGAGTGCCTTGAAAGGTGCCATACCAATACTAGATTGGAAGCTATTATTATAGGAAAATTCAGCAAGTGAGATATGATCTTCCCAACCTCCACCAAAATCAAGAACACAAGCACGAAGAAGATCTTCAAGATTTTGATTCACACGCTCGGTTTGTCCATCGGACTGGGGATGATAAGCGGTGCTAAAATTAAGCTTCGTTCCCAAAGCTTTTTGAAGACTCTTCCAAAATCCACTAGTAAACAATGGATCACGATCACTAACAATTGAAGTAGGAACCCCATGCAATTTAACAATTTCTTTGATAAATATCTTGGCCAAAAGAGGAACAGTTCGGTTAGACCGAACGGGAATAAAATGGACGGATTTAGTAAGTCTATCAACAATTACCCATAAGCTATCATAACCCGATCGAGAACGGGGAAGGCCATCTATAAAATCCATGGAAATTTGATCCCACTTCCAAACTGGAATTTCTAAAGGTTGCAATAACCCACTGGGCCTTTGATGTTCGGCCTTAACGAGTTGGCAAGTCATGCAACGTTTAACGAAGTTAGCGATGTAAAGTTTCATTCCCTCCCAATAATAAAGTCGCTTCATATCCGCGTACATTTTACTACTAGCGGGATGAATGGTAAACTTAGAACGATGTGAATCTTCTAAAATATCTTTACGAAGATCACCAATATTTGGCACGACAAGTCTACCCAATTTCCGAATGCCGCCACGAGAATCGATATCAAAGTCTTTCAAACCTTCAATATCCATTTTATCCCTAATATTTTGGCCAAGAAGAGCCAAGTCGGGATCTAGCCCTTGAGCTTCAAGAATGCGGTCTAAAAGAGATGGATGAGCCACAAGGCTACATAAAACAAACGATGAGCATAAATCGGAAACACGGTCTCGAATTTCGCAAGTGGATAAAATCTCGAGATCGTTCCATTCGGATATCATCATAGAAACAACAGCTTGTTGTTTACGGCTAAGAGCATCGGCGACAAGATTACCCTTACCGGGAGTATAAAGAATATCAAGATCATATGGTGCAAGAAATTCGAGCCAACGCTGCTGATGCAAATTAAGTTCCTTTTGAGAGAATAAATATTTCAAAGACTTATGATCTGCGTAAAGAACAAATTTCTCTCCTAAGAGATAATGACGCCAAATCCGAAGAGCAAAAACAATAGCCGCGAGCTCTAAATCATGAGTGGCATATCTAGTCTCAGCAGGCTTTAATTGCCTAGAAGCATAAGCAATAACACGTTCCTTTTGCATAAGAACGGCACCCAAACCAATGCGACTAGCATCGGTATAAACAACGAAATCTTGATTCCCATCGGGAATAACAAGAATAGGAGCATCAGAAAGAAGTTCCTTTAATTTCTAAAAAGAAGCTTCATATTTGTCCGACCAAATGTATTTAACACCTTTCTTCGTCAAGCTAGTGAGAGGCACGGCAATCTTAGAAAAGTCTTTAATAAAACGACGGTAATAGCCCGCCAATCCAAGAAAACTACGAATCTCTGTCACACTCTCCGGTCTCTTCCAATCTTGAATCGCTTCAATCTTTGTAGGATCCACGGAAATTCCGGATTCGGAAATGATGTGACCGAGAAACTTCACACGTGATTGCCAAAAATGGCATTTAGAAAATTTTGCCTTTAATTGATTACTCCTAAGAGTTTCCAACACAATCCGAAGATGTTTTTCATGCTCCTTCTCGGTTTTAGAATAAATAAGAATATCATCGATAAAGATGAGAACAAACCGGTCGAGAAAGTCTTTAAAAACTCGATTCATTAAGTCAACGAAATAAGCCGGGGCATTAGTTAACCCAAATGGCATAATAAGCCATTCATAAGATCCATACCGAGTACGGAACGATGTTAAAGGAATGCTATCCTCTGCAATACGAAGCTGATGAAAACCGGTAGCCAAGTCCAATCGTGAAAAGACTCTAGCACCACTAAGTTGATCGAATAGATCATCAATCCGAGGTAAAGGTATTTATTTTTGATAGTAAGATCATTAAGCTTGCGATAGTCAACGCAAAGCCTAAGTGTACCATCGGATTTCTTCACAAAAATAGCTGAAGCTCCCCAAGGCGAGGAACTAGAGCGAATAAATTGCTTCGTTTCCAATTCAGATAATTGTTTACGCATCTCCTCGTTTTCTTTATTGGACATACGATAAGGAGGACGAGTGATAGGTTGAGCTCCCGGAGTAAGATTAATTCTGAACTCAATTGCTCGTTTAGGTGGTAATCCTAAAACGGGCTCGAATATGTCGGAAAATTCACAAACGACGTGAATAAGAGAAATAATATCACCCTCATCGTCATCATCATCATCACGAGGATTTAAAGAATATAAAGATGCAACCAAAGCAGAATCTGAATCTTTAAGAATAACAGAAACCTGATTAACAGATTGAGGATGTCGAAGATGAATGGTCCGCTCAGGACATAGGATATGAACTTCATAACGGTTAAGCCAATCCATTCCCAAAATCATTCCAAAGCCTAAATAACGCATGACATGCAAATCGGCTCGGAAAGATAAATCACACAAAATAATCTCGACATCTTTACACAATAAATTGATTGTTGCGGATCCACCAACCGGATTCGCAATTCTCAAAGAAGTCATTAAACACAAAACATCCAAAGAAAAAGCATCAACAAGTTCTTTTGATATAAAAGAATGGGACGCACCCGTATCAAAAAGAACTCGAATAGGATGATCACGAAACAAAATAATTCCATCTAGAATAGAATGAGAAATACCTTGTCCACGAGATGTGTTGCCAGGGGCTTGAGCAACATTTAACTTTCCCTCCTTCTTGCCCTGAAGCTTGGGGCATGAAGATATAACATGACCGGGAACTTTGTAGTAGCGACAAGAAAGAGACTTTGGGCACTTGTTCGCATAATGGTCCTTCGAACCACAATTATAGCATTCCCCACGACCAAAGGAAGAAGTCTTTGCCATGGAGGTTGCTTGCTTCCCTTTCTTATTGGGATAAGGGCCTTTAAATTTGTTTGACCTCTTTCTGTTGTTGAAGTTTGGTTTGGAACCCACCACTTCAACATCATTCTCTCTATCCGCCTCTTCGAGACGAAGAGCGATATCAACGAGTTGGTCGAAAGAAACTTCTAACTTTAAAAGTAATGGCTTCTTGAGGCTTTTGTTTAAGCCATAAACGAATCTCTGGTTCTTCTTAAGAGAGGTGTTGATGTATTCAACCCCATATTTGGAAAGCGACTCGAAGGAGGCGACGTAATCAGTCACGGAGGACTCACCTTGAACAAGGTCTATAAATCGTCGAGCCAATGTCACTTTCTCTGCTTCCGGTACAAATTTCAACTCGAAGCGTTCTCGGAATCTCTCCCAAGTGAGATCCGCCTCATTAATCTCAGAAATAAGAAGCTCGTACCAATCCAATGCTCTTTCTCGGAGCATACTAGAGGCCACCTGAACTCGGTGAAGGTCAATAAGATTCATGCGCGAAAAGATGCGATCGCATGTTCTTAGCCAAGCCTGTACTTCAATAACAGTTTCGGAACCTTTGAATGACTCCCCACCCAAATTAGTGTAATCGCTACACAAGCGTGCAAATCCCGACTTTGGGTGAGTAGGTTCCGGGTTAGCTCCAGCCGCTTGAGCATTTGTTACCAAATCAAGAAGCTGTTGAGCAGTCATAAAAACTCCATCCTGGGGCGGAGTGCTAGATAGCACGGCTCTGGGGCGGCCTGGTCTAGACATTTCTCTTCCTTTAGAAAGAAAGAAGAAGAAGAAAAGGTTATTCACCAAATTGAATATCAAGCAATCTTGATAGATAAAACAAGGAATCATAAAGAAAATAGGATAGAACGGTACGAAGACCCAAATAAAATCCTAAAGCACAACTCCTAAGAAAGACTTAGGACGATGATCCTTGTTATAATATTCCATATTGTTCCGAAGTTTGGCTCCGATACCAAGCTGTGACGCCCCACCTCTATACCCACGCTAGACAAGAACATTACGGTGAATGCTGTCGACTAGCACGGAGAATAAGGCTGTTGAGGAGCGACCATCCATGTAATTTCTTTGCGCGAGCACCGATATGTCAGATAATATAACATGCATTCTATTTCAAGAGGAAATCCAACATACCGACACAAACTCAAAGCTACTACACGGTGGCTATATAAATCCTTTGGAAAACAAATATAGAATTAAACATAACATAAATCAGTCACAGACAATTCATATCACAAGGGCGGAATAAGATATGAATATTACACTAGGAAGTGTACATCAGAGTAGTGGTCTAAAAAGATCCACAATATCACAAACGAATAGTTACACGAACTACACAAAAGAATAAGTATACATTAAGGAGTCTATATCTCAAATGTATACAACAAAATAACTACTAATCTAAGTAGTTAACCAAAAGCAAGAGAAATCAATCCCAAGAGAGAAGTCAAGCAGAAGCACCTGTAACATCTCGGTCTGACCCGAGTATTATTTAATAAGAAAATAATAAACGGATCAGTCTAACTATAAATATCAGATGAAACGATATAGAATAAGAGATATGACTAAACACGTAATAATCACAATGCCAAGCTGTGATATATATATATATATATATATATATATATATACTTAGTTGATAATCATCAAGAGATTAATCAATGTCACCAAATCTACACAAGAATCAAAGAAGTGTCATACTCATTATTTCGTTCATCAAACCACAAATATTGACGATAATATCAATGTCAATCACCAAAGTCAAAGACGCACAAATTCCAGAAGACTACACAAGAAATCCAGAAATCACAAAAGTCAATGACACACAAATTCACCAATGCTCAAATATTGATAAAACTTATCAATGGAAATCACGAAAATTGGTGAAACACAAATTCTAGAAATCTACACAAGAAATCCAGAAATCACAAAGGGGGGAGGCCTATCACAAACGGGAGCATAAAGCTCACCAACACGTGTATCACAAACGGAACGCTAATTCCATGGTCGCTAACCATCACAAATTGAGCCGAAGCTCCACAAACGGCCCGAAGACCATGGGTTGCTACCCCATCACAAATTGAGTCGAAACTCCACAAAACGGGGTTTAGTCTCCCTCGTAGACAAAGAGACATCGCACATTGCTAGTCTAAATCACAAAGATGATCGTCATGATCAGCGAGAAGTGTCAATTACACTAAGCTAGTAAATATATGAGTTTAGCTTCATGTCCCATAACCACTTGCTTAACTTAAATATTTACGAACAAACTGTAAATCTCCACTAGAAAATTGTCACAAGAGGTTCAATCGAACAAGTCCAAGAATTAACCGACAAAGTAAACGCAAGCGTTTCATACCACTTGTTTTACTAAGCCGTTTAATTAGATTTCTCATATGAGTGAGGTAAAGGTTTGTATATACTAATAGATTGGAAAACGGTTTTATAAACGAATTTGGTATTAAAAGAGTATTGAAATCGTTTGAGTAAAGAGTTTTGATATTTACTACTAGTATAGGAAACCTTTATATTTTTAAAGTGACAAATCACGAAGAAGATTGTAAGAACAATCAATCACAAAAATTCACATACGAAGACGTGAATAAAATCCAACGAAATCGATAAAGGATCCATCGAAATGGATATTCAAAAATCCCTAAAAAGAGTCATCAAAATCATAATAGATGATAAAAACAAATAGGATTATCACGAATCGATTTAAATTGGAATTCCAATCCAAAAAGGCAAATTGGACTCAAACAGCAGGTTCAGTCGACTGAACAGAGAATTTCAGTCGACTGACCCTGTACATGGAAATTTTCCAGGTTCAGGAAACTTTCTGTTTCCAGTTTCAGTCGACTGTGCAGAAGTTTTCAGTCGACTGAATCATGCCTGGAAACTCTCGGGTTTCAGGTTCAGTCGACTGAACAGAGATTTCAGTCGACTGAATCATGCCTGGGCTGTTTTTCAGCCTTATACAAATGAAGAGCAAACTCTTCCAAAATGCAATCGGACGAACATTGGCTCTAAGGGTTTATGCCAAACGGCAACCCGGCCCTATATGCTCCTCGATGCATCACCAAAAGCATGATCAAACATCCATAAAAGGATTTTACACAAATTTGTCTTAAAAACCCAAAAATTGGAATATTCACAAAACCAATCCAAATCAAGAGCAAATGCACATGAAGAAGTGTTAGGAATTCATACCCAACAACCAAAGATAATTATAGTCATAGATGTGAGATAAAAATCTCACCTTTTCACAAAATCGAACAAGAAGAAGCTTGAAAGCAATTGGAGAATCAACCTCTCTTCAACCCAACCCAAATGAGCTTGAATCTAAGCTCAAAAACAAGAACATTCCCAAGATTAGGTTTAGGAATTTCTGAAATTGGGAAGAGAATAAGTTGGAGAAGAAGAAGAGAAGCTTACCAATGGGTTCTTCTTGAGTTTGGAGCAAGGAATTTGATTTGCAAGAGAAACTAGGGTTTTGGAATTTTAATTTCCAATCTCTCCCACCATTAACACTCTAAAAACTGAAATGAGAAGAGAATGAGGGTGAGTGGGGAAGAGTGGCTCAGATTTGAGCATAAGTTAACATAGGGTTGAGCCCAAAAACCAAACCCAAAGTAAAAAGTAGCAGAAATCAACTTTCTCCAAACATATCGAAGCTTATACTCAAAAAGGTCGCAAACGGCATTTTAAACTCAATGGGAGTGGTCCCGAGCCCTAATTCGACCGTATGCAAAAAGTAGCTTTTCGGACTAAAATCCGACTATCGATAAAATATTTAAATAAAATATTTAAATATAAAATCGACAAATATGCGGGTTGTTACATCTGTCCCAGATTGTTGACTTAATTTCATTGTTCGAGCCTCGACACGCTACATTTCCTCCGTTAAGGCATAGCCTAGATTTTAATTCCTATGTTGTTGTACTTTCACTCATTAGCATCCTTCATCACTGGGCAGCATGTGATCCAATCAACAATTGACAATACATGTTTTTCTTTAAAAATTACACTTCAAGAACATTTAATTTTGCATATATATTGATATGCAACATTATCAGTTATGCACCAAGTAACAAATCAATTATTCATAAAATTACTTACATCATCAGGTAGGTTACCACCAAGATATGCACATCCCTTTCAATTTAATGGGCTCAAAGCATGAAAAATCAATGTTTGTTGCTCTCGTTGAAGCTTCATAGCATCCTCATCATTCTCTTCTCTAATAGCGGTCAATTGCTCGTTACATGCAATATGATACCTAGCCTGTAAATAGACAATATCATCAAATTTTAAATTCAATCAACCCATAAATTTAATCGAGTTGCAATTCACAACTCAGTTTCAAAACTGAGGTGCACAACTAAGTTTTGTGCATCTGACTTCAACTGAGTTGCCCAACTCAACTTAAAACTGAGTCGCCAATTCAGTTCTTAAAACTGAGCTGCACATAATTCAGTTGAAAACTAAGCTGCCAACTTAGTTATTGACGAAGCGGATATTCGAAAACAAATGCAATCGATGGAATGAACAATACTAAAAGTGCCCAAATCCGTTGATCCCAAGAGATATCGGATTCTAGCTATCCTTAACACGTTGATTGCGCACGATACCGTGATGAAGGATCTATGATTCTTCGACGTTGATCAAGCGCACTTGATTCCGCGAATCGGCTTCAACAAACGTTGATTCGAGCGCACTCGAATGACGTAGGTGGAGATAGGAGATTTCACTCGACTACCAATTTAACGAAAGCACAAAGCTATCAAAAGGAATTTTATTCAAAAGTCAACAACCTTTACAAATTGACACGAGTTGCCTATTTATAGGCTTACAACTCAACAAATGACTTAACAATTTACAACACAATATGTACACGACTTAAGACTACACAGTATAACGACTCAACACTGACCTAAAGAAAAGTTCACGACTTAAAAGAATATTCAGCGACTTAAACAAATAGCAAACGGCACAACCTTGCGACTCAAGTAATACGTCGTCCGCGACTTATGGAGCAGATAGTAAGTCGTTCGCGACTTAACTGAAGCTATTCAAATTTTCACGCGACTCATCAATATCCGCGAGTTAATAGAAGGCGGTAATGCAATCTCGACTTTGCTGGAAACAATTCATATGTCGTTCGCGACTTATAGATTAGGGCATAGGTCGTTCGCGACTCAATTGTTGGAACCGAGATCTAAGGAGGAAACTTGTACTATCCATGTGATTTTGAAAGGTGATTCCACTGTTATTCCATGAATTGTACGAGTTGAATACGAAAGTTAATCTGAGTATAATTAGTCTAATCTTTTACTCAATAAAAATTAGTTTGGGGTTTATAGTAAACTATGTCTTAAATAACATTGTTTTTGACCCATTAAAATCGAATATGGGAAATATTTGATTTAAATTTAAATAAATAATTTGGAAAAGTTTTTTCTGAGTAAAAAGTGAAACGATTTAGAACTATTCCAATTTAAAGTAAGTTTTAATTAACCAAAGGATTTGATAAATGAGGCTGAATGATTCCATATACTCTGGAAAAGATAATGAAATGATTTAATGAATATATTTTTAAGAGAAATTTGATCAAGTAATTGAATGTTGCGTGAGAATCACCTATATACCTAAATGCCTTTTTATCGATGGTTAATTCGGAGGAACCGGGGTCGGATTTGGGTAATTCCTATCCGAAAAACACTTTGAACCAATGTATACGTTCGGAAGTGAAGACATGTTGAAGATGATGATTATTGAAGACCGAAGATCTTTAGAATGTATGGATTGTTGTCACGAGTCCCAACGGTTTTACCCCATATTATATTTATACGGCAGTGGTGTTTGCATTCTAAAATCTTCGTCGTATTGAAGACCGGAGATCTTCAGGGCGGAAGGATTGCTTGTTGTCATTCTCTGGGTAGCTCCCAATACAGAGACAATTATTATAGCAGTGTTTCTGTCACGTTTTGAAATCTTCATATTATAAGGACTACTCGCTACCGATCCTTGTGGTGATTCCCAAAAAAAGGATGTGGTAGAAGGAGTGCCTTCGATTTCATTGTCACAGAGTGGACTTGTATGGATGAGTGTCTAACAGTGAATTTATGATCATATTATTTGATCTCTATCAATGTTTATTTACTTGGTAACGAAGTAGGCAACTTCTCTTAGGATAACACCTTTTCCTAAGACGTATAAGCTTAGGAGTTATACATTTATAGAAATCAATTGTATGATTAAGGAATGACAATGTTGCATTCTAAGAGGAATGTGCTTTATGGAAAAATAAATATAGCTTTATTTAAAGAAAAGCGTGGCTTTGAAGAAATTGAGCATAGCTCACGAGCTTTACATCTTGGAGATGATATGGCTAATTATGTGGCTTGTAGGACATATATTTTAGGGTATCCGTTGTATGGGTATGGATGAGTTTAGTGGAATCTGGATCCTCAAGGCATCTATTGCGCTATTTATTTTAATACAGTAGCTATCTTGTGAAAAGTGATGAGGCTTCGGAAATTGGTAGTGTAGCAAGTACAGTTCCAAGTAATTAGCTTGAAAAAAACGATATGGCTTTCGAGGACTATATCGAAGAAAATGATTAGTTCCCTGTTATGTTGGAAATCCAATTCCAAATACGATCTTTATGGTTTTGATTGTAGTCCCAAAATAGTTGTAATGCTTTAAAAACATTTCAGCTACCCTTTTAGGTATCATATATTCCGTCTGGTATATTCCATTGATCGAGCCTGGATATATTACCATATTTCCTTTATTGATACTTTCTTTGTATATATATTTATTTGAGTGTTTTCAAACCGATGTCAATAACAATAATATCAAAGTGATTTTTGGTATAAAGTATTTGGTTACATTAAGGTAAAAATCATCCAATTTTATGTATGGGCATGGTCTTATGAAATACCCTTCCTTTCGAAGGTTTTGATTGACATCAACATGTTCTATACATTAAAAAAATCAAGTATCTCATGTTGGTTTATCAAGCATGATCCGGGTATTTTTAATACTCAGGTTAGATTCGGGTAGTTTAAGGTTTAGTTGAAGACCCATGGAGTTTCCAGAGGAGAGTTTGAGATCTTCATCTATGTATAGATGTATTCTATTATGTGCTGCGTCTATTGCATTTATTTTTAATTTTCAGCATTTGTAAGGACAGAGGCTTTATAACTGTCCAAGTTAAATCTAGGTTAGACTCAGTTTTTTTTTTCAATTTTTCCGCTCTGAAGATTATTGTTGAAATAATATATGTTATTCCATTCGTGTCAGATTATGTTCTATCTTTATTTTCTTTTTCCCCAATAATCGGTCATTTTGGCACTTGGATTTGTGGCATGAGGATGTTGTAACGACCCACAAATCCGTACCCCTTGAGTCAACACTATTCTACCTAAATCGACTCAAGTTGTATAGAAATACGAACCATTTGGGTTAAAGAAGAAGCGGTAGAAGAAGAGTAAAACAAAATCAACATCAGAATCTAACCATCGCAGCGGAATAAAATATAATAGATAGTAAATAATCTTTACTCAAAATCAAATATATCTGTTTACATACATTACATCATCAGAGTACATCAGTCACAGCTCACATCAATAACATACAATGGATACACAATAACTCAACAGAGGAATAATATATATATATATACAAGTACGTAAGTACGTATCGTCATCCAGCTCGTCTCCTGAGCTCCACAGCATCATATCCTGTATCCTATAATACTCGGTCTGACCCGAGCATTACAGTTAAATAACACCCGAGTCAGTCTGGATTACCAGCGTGAGAAAATCACACCCAATTGATTATTAAAGTTTCAAAAATCCTTTGAAAACAAAAGCATCTCGTAAGACCACGCCACAAATAAACATGCCGGGTTTTTACCTTACGATAGCTAAAACAATTTTTATAGAAATCCTCTGATATTATAGTAGTGTCCATAGAAAGTAAATAGAATCTAGCTGAAATGCTTGCATCTCACGTTTCAGCAATAGTTGGGCACAATCAAAATCGTACGGGCGCATAGGGAAAATGGATTCCAACTAATGGCTAGGCACTGGGGTACCACCTGTCACAGTACCTGGTCTAGATCAGCGTACCGAGGAGCCACCCTAACTCCCCTGCAACACAAGACCGGAACCATCCCTTACTGGACAGTCCCGAGCAAGATCACCCCGCGGTTGGGATCAGCAACCGCCCACTAAGCCGAAATAAAGGGACATCTAGACAGGGATGACCTCACCCTCCAGTGGGGGCTACCCACGAAGCCTTGCTGCATATCCCCTGATTTTCAGCCATTCCCTTTTGATGAGGCTTGAGGCGAAGCGTTACCTTTTAGAACAATTTTCCTTTTTATGCCCATCGTCCATCTGACGATGTTTCGCAAGCATTCATCCATACAAGTCCGTCTCGGGTTCGAACGGAACCGAAGGCACTATTCCTACTACATCCATTTTGAAAATATCCTCAGGATTAGTAGCGACTAGCCCTTGCACTTCACTGCTCCATCTTCGAATCCAAAATCGTTTTTCACGAAACGTACAAACCAGATCGAAGTGGTTTTCGAGAAATAAATCTCGATCCCGGTCTCTTCGAAACGATCAACGCAGTTGGCCAATATTGATAGTCGGATATTTAACTATCAATTAATATTCACAATCAACCATCAACCAATAAATAATTTTCCTGAATTATTTATTACCCTCAAAAATATCTTCACAAGATATACTTCCACTTTTCAAACCCTTTTGAAAACAATTTTAAAACTATCTTCCTTTCTCAGAATCAATTTCCCATATAGTTTCTATTTCCACTGAAATCGCCAAGCACAAAACTTAAGATTTTTAGAATAATTTAAAAAAACACTTTACTTTGAAATATATTTTAAAACATTCATTTTAAAAACTACTTCAATAATTTACTAAAATACATACTATATGATTATTGAAAGTAAAGTTACTTTATAAAATATAAAACTAGGTTTTCACTTTTTAAAAAATACTAAGTCACCTTTTAAATAATTATTACGATAATAGATTTGCAAAATATTTACTTTAGAATTTAAATACTTAAAATAATAAATTTTCTAAAACATACTTCATAAAACAACATAAAGCCTTTAACTTATATAAAAAAAATTACTTTGAAAACCTACTTGGCTATCCAGGAAAATATACTTCTCTTCACATTCATCTTTGAATTTCCAATTTCAAACACTTGAATCAATTTCCAAATTGATTTCCAATTTACTCCATTTTATCTCAAAATCCATTAATTTCAGATTTTATTCCTTAATTATTATTTATCATACTTTAACTGAAAATACAAGTTTTAGATTTCTCAGATAACCCTTTTTTTTTCTTTGTTTATTCTTTAAAATAAATTTAAACTTACATTCTAGAATAATTCTTAATTCCTTTAATTGATATCGTTTGAGTTTGCAATTCATTCATTTCTATTTTGTTCAAAATTCTTTCCATACTCGAAGTTAATTATTAGTTAATATTTAATATCACTTCCATCCCTTTTTACTTCATTCTTAATTTATTCAAAATTTGCTATAATTATTTTACTTACAATTTCACTTCTTTAATTCTCTTTTCCAAGATTCAATTTATATATTTTTGGTAATTCATTATTCCCAATTATATCAAATCGAACCATAACATTTAATATACCAATTATCAATAATACCAATAATATTCATCACAGAATATAAAATAATCACAACAGAGGGTATTAAACAATTTAAATAAATGTTGAGGGATCCAGTTGGATCCCTCCAACCTGTTTTCCCTGCATCCGCAAATGTTAGCATAATATAATATGTCAATTCCAAAATATCATACTATATCACATCAATCAATTCAGCCATTCAAACAATTATTTAAATTTAATTATTTAAATTTAAATTTAACTGAGTGAGATTAACTCACTTTTGCTTTGTTTGTGCAATCCATTCCAACCCGACTTGATTCTCCACGATTTTAGACCTTGTATAAACATTATAGGATTTATTAATATTCGAAATAATTTAATAGCCAATTTCCCAGTAAAATTTTAATTGACCAAGGATTTAATTAAACTATTAATTTTCCTCTTCGACGCTACTAAAAACAAAATTTATAGGTTTCAAAAAATCTACCTTTATAAATTCCTTAAATATTTACGAATTCCCATTTATTTCAAATCTTATATATATATATATATATATATATATATATATATATATATATTGGATTCTAGTGAATTAAAATTCTTTTCAAATCCATATATTGATTCACAACAGAATAACCTTATATAACTCACTGTAGGATGTTTATATATATTTTTATTTCCTTTATCTTCAGTAAACAACAAATAATATCTTACAGTAGTATAGATACATCTATATTACAACAGAACCCCTTTTTTTATTAAAATCACTGCTGTTATATATATATATATATATATATATATATATTAACAATTTAAATCCTAAAATTAATAGTAGTTTAAATCATTGAACTTAAACAATACATAAAACTCACCAGATCGACTCCTTCCTTGCGAAAACTCACTCGAACAGCCACGCTCTCTCTCCTCACCGTCGTCGATTTCCCCCAGACTCGCAACCATGCCTGCGTCGCCATTCCCATCGCCAGTGACGAACTCACATCAACCACGCCACTACTCCCCTAGCATCACCGCCGAGGGCCCCCACCCCTTCTGTCCTTCACCTGAAATCGCGTTCCCAAAATCCCCAGCGAACTCAACACTCACCTTAACGATCGAAAACCCCTTCGATGCCTACAGGAATCGAGCCACGGCTCGATGATTCTCTCACGTCTTTTTTTCTTTTCTTTTTAGTTTATTCGATTTCGCAAATCGACCAAAGAGAGAAACACAATTCGTGTTTTAGACTAGAGATGGAGGGAAGGATCTATCGGCCGTTGTTGTTTCCTTTTTCCCTTTTTTTTATTTGATTCCATTCAAAAAAAAGCAAGCGGCCATAAATGTTTTGAACGAAGGGGAAGATAGAGGTTACGCGATAATTTTCTAAACGAAGAAAATATCTAACCCCTTTTTATTAAACAAGGAAGCGTATCGAAGAAGGTAACGCTAGTTTTTTTTTTATATCTCTATGCGTGATGCCAGCTACAGTATTCAATGCCATTGCATTACCCATCTTTAAATTTACATTCAAATTTAAATTGTTGAGAAAACGAAGCCAAAAATCCTGAATCCCCTATCGGAGCGTACCACTAGACGTTTATAATATTAAACCCCTATTCCGAACACACGGAAAAGGTTTCGAGTCCTAATTCGATCGTATGGGAAAAATAGCTTCCCGAATCGATTATTATAAATTAAATTTTCAGCGCGTTTATATATCGTAAGCTCACAAAACAACTTCAAACATTACGAAATTCGAAATCCGATAATAATTCAATATTACGGATCCAATGGAACCAGTTTCGTCAAATTCCGAGACTGCGCCTCGGAAGGCTATTTTTTAAATATTGATTTAAACGATAAAATTTTAAAACTGAACAAACCCCATTTCATTTCAATTTAACAACCTCTATTATTTTCAGTGTTACCAATATAAATTTTATAAGCCTTCAAATATATTTTTAATAGGCTTAAAACTGCAGATTCAACAATTTTTCCCAACTTCACTTATTTAATTTAATTATTCAATTATCAAATAATTTGTGATATCCATAATTCAATTTAAAATTGTACTATTGAATATTTAAAATTGATTAAATATTCCGATTTAAATTGCTTAATAATTCCAGGTCGTCACATTCCTCCCCTCTTAAAAGAATTTCGTCCCCGAAATTACTAACTAGGAAGAATGGTCCAAAACCCGTTTACTTTTCCCAAAACCAAACAGTTTCTAACAATTCAACATCTTACCAACTATCTTTTTATAAAAGACCTATTATCTTCCTTACTAACTTCCCAACTTTCCTTAGTTTCCAAATAACTCTATTTATAATATAATTCAAAACTAAATTTTGAATTATCAAGATTTGCTCAAAAATTTCTAACTCCCTAAATTCCCGAAAAATTTCGCCAGCGTCTCCTTTGCGCAGCTAGCTGGGTACAACTACAAAATGGCTCTACGGCCTCCCAAATCCAAAAAGAAAACAAAAAGCCAAGTGGCTCAATTCAAATCCAAATCCCAATCAAATTTCATACCAAATTGAAATACGTATCTTTTGTCGGGCAATTCAAATTTATCTCTTGAAATCAAATCCAATTTCCTTTTCCCTTTTATAATACCTGCATATCCTGCTTAGCACTAATATCCAATCACAATATTCTCAAAACATTTTATTGACTTTTTCACAAAATGCCAATATCTATTCCAAATATTAACTTGGAATACATTTATATTATTAATTTCAAATTAAGAAATTCTCCATTCCTTACTTAAGTTAACATAAGCATTTATATGTTTCTCATATTTATTTTCATCTCCCACTTTAGTTTATATTTATTTTTATTCAAATTGATTCTCTCATTTTCATACGAATTCAATTTATCTTTAATTTTAAATATTGAATTTTATTTTCCATTTAGAACTAATTCATGTCATTATTTTAGTTAGTTTCATTTACTAACAAATTTTAGTTGCCAATTCAAATTCGTTTTGCTATTAATAAAAATCCTCCAAAATTTTCAAAAATTTTCTAACTCCCAAAATTTTCGAAAATTTTTGGCAGAGTCCCCTTTGTACGGAGGAGCTTTTGCAATTTGACAAAAGAGATAAATATATATACATCGACCCACACGGTCGGAAAAACCAAAAACAGTTCATATTTCCTATTTTAATTGTGTAGGCGTACCTTATTTAGCATTTTAAGCATGCGGCTTATTATTTTTAGCAAATAGCACTACCAAATCCAGTCACACGGCTCCCAGGCACCTGTACTTACTCAATTTAAACATGTAAGTGCCAAATATATATACAGTTTAACTATATTTCACTTATTAGCAATAGTTAAAACATATGAATACTAAAAAAATGCACATCAAATATTTTCCATAAGAAATTTTTATAGTTTCCATGCTAATTCAACTTTTCAATTAATTTATAACTATTTTCATCCAATTCTGAATGGTTTTCAATCCACTCGTATACAACTTCATCAAATTGAATGGTTTAAAACTCAACCATTTACTTTTAATTTATTTTATTATTATTTTTTAAGCAACTGAACTCATATTTAATCCAATTGATCTCAAAAATCAATTTATTTACTCCCACCAATTTATAGAATTTTAATTACTTCCATTTACATCCAAGGACAATTTATTCCATGCAATTTGACGAGATCTATGTGAATAAATAAGTACTTATGTTTTATAATCAATTGAAATGGATTTCAACTCAATTTATACTTAATTTTATTCCATTTGAAAATTTATTCACAATCCATATATTCTGAGTTTCATTGCATTTCAATTTTATTAACCAAACTAGTCCATTCAAAACCATTAACAACTTAGGTTCTATCTCCATTATCAATTGATTCCCTTTTTATTTTAATTCATTCACAGCCATTTATTTAGCTCGACCCATTCCATTTGACATTCATTTACCATCCATTTATTTGCATTTCATTCCATATTTGTTTATTCCAAACTATTTTATTTAGCTCGAAGAAAATTCAAGCTATTTCATTCAATAACCATTTCTCAACTTATTTAAACCACATTTCATTTGATTCTTATTTATTCCATCACTTATTTATTCAATATAACTAGTCTATCCATATTCACTTAAACCATTCTAATAAACTTGAAACATTCCATTTTCTTTATTGTCTCAAGTTATTTCAATCCCTTAATAATTTAAATGGTTTACAATTATTTATTTAAGCATTTTCATTCTATTAAATATTATCGGCAACTCACCGATTTTTATTTTAAATTAAAATTTATTTTTACTTGATTTAAATCCAATCCACTATTTGTTAAACTTAATTTTTAGTTGAATTCAATTCAACTCTTATACATCTTTTAGCTTAAGTTTATTCACTCCAATTTAAATATTACTTAAGCTCATTTCGTTTCAAGTAAATCTTCTTATTCAACTTAATTCTCTCCCAATCAAATCTCAATTCAAATCTGCAACTTCATTTGATTGGTTAAATATCAAATTTAACCTTTCATATCCAACTCATTTAATTGATTACATGGTCATCTCCAATTTATTTCCACTTATTTGGATTTTATTTTATTTTGCAATACATCAAACTATATTTATTTTGGGATTTTATATCTCACTATTTGATTTTATAAGTCACAACATTTTATTTACACAATTCCATGCATTCTAAACTTGAATATATTCATCTTTTATTTTTAACCCAAGCCTTATGCTTAGTTGCAACCCAAGCATATTTTTATTTCTATGGATATTTTTTTTTTCAATTCTCTTATAAGATTATTTATTTAAATTCTCATTTCTTATTCAATTTACTTTTCATTTATCCAGATAAGAATTGTATTCCATTCATTAATTCAATTGACTTCTCATTCCAATTCAATTTCTACTTTAACTCAGTTTTATTTAACTCAATTCGATTTCAACTTAATTCGAATACACTGGATATTATTTTCAACTTATTCAATCAATCTCAATCCAGTCAAATTTTTATTTCCAAATCCAAGTTAATTTCATTTTTAGCTTTTCTTTTAAATTTACATTCCAACATTCAAAGCTTATTTATCCTTCCTGATTTAAAAGAACATCCTAACTTATAAGCTTTTAACCCATCTTATCAGGATTTTTAAAATACCGGCTTTTGGTTTCAAAACATTTTGAAATCTCCAACATCTCAAATCACACTTCTCAAAATTTAAACCAATCCTGGTTTTATTCCCAGCAACTTTCCTTATAAATTTTCAAAAACAACTAGCTTCCTGAACAAGTCAATTTGGTAGCAATCCGTCACTTAGAAATTCGAAAATGAATACTGATGATGCGGCCGTCATCATCAGAATTATTTTCCAATAATCCAAGTGATTTCAATGCTATATCACTTTCATAATCCATTTAAAACAGATTTCTTTTCAGAACATCACCAAAACAATTGTGCTATTTCAAAACACTTCCAAAATCTCCGGGTTTTAAATTTCCAAATCCTGCTTAAATCAATTTTACTATAATTTATTTGCATAGCTTATGCTCATGCAAATTCTTATTTGATTATATTTCAATTTATAAATTTCATTTATGACTCATACTTATGAATTTCATTTTATAATGAATTCATTCGCTTAAACTTTGGTTACACTTTCAATTTCTAGTTAAATTCACTTAACAATGATAATACTTTAATATTATCATTTCTAACATCCAAGAAACCATATAATAGTTATATAGTTTACCAAAAACTTTCTTTATATCAAAAATATATTTTTGGGTAAAATTATTTCATTTACCCATATTTAAAACAATACCGTGTCGATTGTTCTATTCAAGTGTTTAGAAACCCTTTCGATACAGTTGTCCAGACTGTGCCGACGAAGGTTCATATGCCACTCAATAAACCAATCAACACAATATTAAAACAATTTATATTCACTAACAAATACGCGCTCATATTTATTTATACGCTCAAACTCATTATAGAGTATTACGGACTCCATTTTAAATGAGTAATTTCCCACCAGAGCCAAGGTTATCACCAACCTAAGCTCTGATACCAAGTGTAACGACCCGCAAATCCGTACCCCTTGAGTCAACACTATTCTACCTAAATCGACTCAAGTTGTACAGAAATACGAACCATTTGGGTTAAAGAAGAACAGGTAGAAGAAGAGAAAAACAAAATCAACATCAGAATCTAACCATCGCAGCGGAATAAAATATAATAGATAGTAAATAATCTTTACTCAAAATCAAATATATCAGTTTACATACATTACATCATCAGAGTACATCAGTCACAGCTCACATCAATAACATACAATGGATACACAATAACTCAACAGCGGAATAATATATATATACAAGTACGTAAGTACGTATCGTCATCCAGCTCGTCTCCTGAGCTCCACAGCATCATATCCTGTATCCTATAATACTCGGTCTGACCCGAGCATTACAGTTAAATAACACCCGAGTCAGTCTGGATTACCAGCGTGAGAAAATCACACCCAATTGATTATTAAAGTTTCAAAAATCCTTTGAAAACAAAAGCATCTCGTAAGACCACGCCACAAATAAACATGTCGGGTTTTTACCTTACGATAGCTAAAACAATTTTTATAGAAATCCTCTGATATTATAGTAGTGTCTATAGAAAGTAAATAGAATCTAGCTGAAATGCTTGCATCTCACGTTTCAGCAATAGTTGGGCACAATCAAAACCGTACGGGCGCGTAGGGAAAATGGATTCCAACTAATGGCTAGGCACTGGGGTACCACCTGTCACAGTACCTGGTCTAGATCAGCGTACCGAGGAGCCACCCTAACTCCCCTGCAACACAAGACCGGAACCATCCCTTACTGGACAGTCCCGAGCAAGATCACCCCACGGTTGGGATTAGCAACCGCCCACTAAGCCGAAATAAAGGGACATCTAGACAGGGATGACCTCACCCTCCAGTTGGGGCTACCCACGAAGCCTTGCTGCATATCCCCTGATTTTCAGCCATTCCCATTTGATGAGGCTTGAGGCTAAGAGTTACCTTTTAGAACAATTTTCCTTTGAATGCCCATCGTCCACCTGACGATGTTTCGCAAGCATTCATCCATAAAAGTCCGTCCCGGGTTCGAACGGAACCGAAGGCACTATTCCTACTACATCCATTTTGGAAATATCCTCAGGATTAGTAGCGACTAGCCCTTGCACTTCACTGCTCCATCTTCGAATCCAAAATCGTTTTTCACGAAAAGTACAAACCGGATCGAAGTGGTTTTCGAGAAATAAATCTCGATCCCGGTCTCTTCGAAACGATCAACGCAGTTGGCCAATATTGATAGTCGGTTATTTAACTATCAATTAATATTCACAATCAACCATCAACCAATAAATAATTTTCCCGAATTATTTATTACCCTCAAAAATATCTTCACAAGATATACTTCCACTTTTCAAACCCTTTTGAAAACAGTTTTAAAACTATCTTCCTTTCTCAGAATCAATTTCCCATACAGTTTCTATTTCCACTGAAATCGCCAAGCACAAAACTTAAGATTTTTAAAATAATTTAAGAAAACACCTTACTTTGAAATATATTTTAAAACATTCATTTTAAAAACTACTTCAATAATTTACTAAAATACATACTATATGATTATTGAAAGTAAAGTTACTTTATAAAATATAAAACTAGGTTTTCACTTTTTAAAACAAAATACTAAGTCACCTTATAAATAATTATTACGATAATAGATTTGCAAAATATTTACTTTAGAATTTAAATACTTAAAATAATAAATTTTCTAAAACATACTTCGTAAAACAACATAAAGCCTTTAACATATATAAAAAAAATTACTTTGAAAACCTACTTGGCTATCCAGGGAAATATACTTCTCTTCACATTTATCTTTGAATTTCCAATTTCAAACACATGAATCAATTTCCAAATTGATTTCCAATTTACTCCATTTTATCTCAAAATCCATTAATTTCATATTTTATTCCTTAATTATTATTTATCATACTTTAACTGAAAATACAAGTTTTAGATTTCTCAGATAACCCTTTTTTTTTCTTTGTTTATTCTTTAAAATAAATTTAAACTTACATTCTAGAATAATTCTTAATTCCTTTAATTGATATCGTTTGAGTTTGCAATTCATTCATTTCTATTTTGTTCAAAATTCTTTCCATACTCGAAGTTAATTATTAGTTAATATTTAATATCACTTCCATCCCTTTTTACTTCATTCTCAATTTATTCAAAATTTGCTATAATTATTTTACTTACAATTTCACTTCTTTAATTCTCTTTTCCAAGATTCAATTTATATATTTTTGGTAATTCATTATTCCCAATTATATCAAATCGAACCATAACATTCAATATACCAATTATCAATAATACCAATAATATTCATCACAGGATATAAAATAATCACAACAGAGGGTATTAAACAATTTAAATAAATGTTGAGGGATCCAGTTGGATCCCTCCAACCTGTTTTCCCTGCATCCACAAATGTTAGCACAATATAATATGTGAATTACAAAATATCATACTATATCACATCAATCAATTCAGCCATTCAAACAATTATTTAAATTTAATTATTTAAATTTAAATTTAACTGAGTGAGATTAACTCACTTTTTCTTTGTTTGTGCAATCCATTCCAACCCGACTTGATTCTCCACGATTTTAGACCTTGTATAAACATTATAGAATTTATTAATATTCGAAATAATTTAATAACCAATTTCCCAGTAAAATTTTAATTGACCAAGGATTTAATTAAACTTTTAATTTTCCTCTTCGAAACTACTAAAAACAAAAATTATAGATTTCAAAAAATCTACCGTTATAAATTCCTTAAATATTTATGAATTCCCATTTATTTCAAATCTTATATATATATATATATATATATATTAGATTCTAGCGAAATAAAATTCTTTTCAAATCCATATATTGATTCACAACAGAATAACCTTATATAACTCACTGTAGGATGTTTATATATATATTTTTATTTCCTTTATCTTCAGTAAACAACAAATAATATCTTACAGTAGTATAGATACATACAACAGAACCCTTTTTTTTATTAAAATCACTGTTGTTATATATATATTAACAATTTAAATCCTAAAATTAATAGTAGTTTAAATCATTGAACTTAAACAATACATAAAACTCACCAGATCGACTCGTTCCTTGCGAAAACTCACTTGAACAGCCACGCTCTCTCTCCTCACTGTCGTCGATTTCCCCCAGACTCGCAACCACGCCTACGCCGCCATTCCCATCGCCAGTGACGAACTCACGTCAACCACGCCACTACTCCTCTAGCATCACCGCCGAGGGCCCCCACCCCTTCTGTCCTCCACCTGAAATCGCGTTCCCAAAATCCCCAGCGAACTCAACACTCACCTTAACGATCGAAAACCCCTTCGATGCCTACAGGAATCGAGCCACAGCTCGATGATTCTCTCACGTCTTTTTTTCTTTTTTTTTAGTTTAGTCGATTTCGCAAATCGACCGAAGAGAGAAACACAATTCGTGTTTTAGACTAGAGATGGAGGGAAGGATCTATCGGTCGTTGTTGTTTCCTTTTTCCTTTTTTTTTATTCGATTCGATTCAAAAAAAAAGCAAGCGGCCATAAATGTTTTGAACGAAGGGGAAGATAGAGGTTAGGCGATAATTTTCTAAACGAAGAAAATATCTAACCCCTTTTTATTAAACAAGGAAGCGTATCGAAGAAGGTAACGCTAGTTTTATATATATATATATATATATATATATATATATCTATGCGTGATGCTAGCTACAGTATTCAATGCCATTGCATTACCCATCTTTAAATTTACATTCAAATTTAAATTGTTGAGAAAACGAAGCCAAAAATCCCGAATCCCCTATCGAAGCGTATCACTAGACGTTTATAATATTAAACCCCTATTCCGAACGCACGAAAAAGGTTTCGAGTCCTAATTCGATCGTATGGGAAAAATAGCTTCCCGAATCGATTATTATAAATTAAATTTTTTGCGCGTTTGTATATCGTATGCTCACAAAACAACTTCAAACATTACGAAATTCAAAATCCGATAATAATTCAATATTAAGGATCCAATGGAACCAGTTTCGTCGAATTCCGAGACTGCGCCTCGGAAGGCTATTTTTTAAATATTGATTTAAACGATAAAATTTTAAAATTGAACAAACCCCATTTCATTTCAATTTTACGACCTCTATTATTTTCAGTGTTACCAATATAAATTTTATAAGCCTTCAAATATATTTTTAATAGGCTTAAAACTCCAGATTCAACAATTTTTCCCAACTTCACTTATTTAATTTAATTATTCAATTATCAAATAATTTGTGATATCCATAATTCAATTTAAAATTGTACTATTGAATATTTAAAATCGATTAAATATTCCGATTTAAATTGCTTAATAATTCTAGGTCATCACAGATGTATTAATGTTGATTTTCAGGGTCGAAAATTTTGGTTGTTACAAACTATCTCGATCAACAGTTCTAACGAGAGAAAGTAGTCTCGACTGAATGTCCCTAAGAGATATATAGATATGCAAAACATCAGTAGATTTCTTAGCAAAAGGCTATAGGAGAGAATCAAAGACAAGCACACAGTTAGTCCCTAATTTCATATAGAAAGGCAGAAAGCACTTGTACTGTTATGCCATCTCAAATGACCGACAAGCACGTAGCCAGTCTCTAACGTCATCTAGTCATCGTCGTCTATAGAGGTGATAACGTCCAATGTCTCATAAATAATAGACCTATATTTAGAAGGAAGACTGACATACCACAGTGCTTCTCTAGGAAAAGCAAATGATCGTGGCATGTTTTCTACATTCCCTTAGTTACTCTCAAAATCATGACACTCATATCCATCGCATGTCATAAACATTCTGCAAGACTATGCTATGCATTGGACGCGACTCCTACTTGCCCTTGATAACAGACTGTTGGTCCTTAAGTGACGTTTAGGCAATGGCTCTAATGAACGTAATATCCCTCAGCCTCATCCCCCTCAAATAATCAAATTGAAATCACAGATCCACGGTGCGACCTCACAATCAAGACCGCTAGAATGGACACTAGCCTATCTGGCGGGTCCTTGTCACGCGCTCTCCATAGTGGCGTGAACCTTATGACCTAGATTCCCAACGAATACATAAGAGCAATAATAAATACTATCGACTCCATGCGTCCAAATGAGTATATCTCAACATAATAAATTATCAACTACCTACCCTAAGATTAAATAATAATAATCGACCAGTTAGTGCTAGGAGGATAAATTTGTAAATCCCAACATACTCCAACTTTATCCATTGGAGAGAGGAAGAGGCTCTCGACTACTAATCTCTATAAAAGTGTAACGACCCAGAATTTTGGTTATTTGAAATTGGAATATTTATCTTATTTTAAATATGTAAAAGTTAATTTTTAGCTTGAATTTCAAAAATAACTATTTATCGGATAATTTAATTATTGTATTTAATAATTGAAATTTGGTTAAATAATTGAATCTTGAGTTTTAAGCTTGACAAAAATAATTTAAAGGTTTATAAAATTTATATTGATAATAATTAAGATAATAACACTTTTTAAATTGAATTCAAAAGTGATTTGTTCAGTTTTAAAAATATATCGTTTAAATTGACATTTAAAAATAGCCTTCCGAGACACAATCTCAGAATTTGACGAAACCAGTTCCATTGGTCTGCAATAGTGCATTATTGTCGGATTTTAAAGTTTCTATCCTTTGGAGTTATTGTTTGGTGGTATGGGATAGAAACGCTCTGAAATTTATATCGTAAATTCAATATAATAATTGGGTCCAAAAACTATCTTCTCCATACGATCGAATTAGGATCAAAACCATTTCCATTGCGTTCGAAATAGGGGTATAACATTATGAACGCCTAGTGGCATGCCTCGATAGGAGTTTGAGATTTTGAGCTGCATAAGATGATTTGAATTTAAATAATATATATTTATATCGACTTAACTTTCTATTTACATCAGCTTGTTTGTTTATCACCTCAAATCACTGTACCTTTCCAACACGCTTCCCCCTTCTAATATGTTTCCCTCCTCCTATTTTTTTTAATAACCACCCGAACGTTTGAAAAGAAAAAGTAAAAAAATGTTTACATTTAAAAATTCATATCGAATGGAATGCACGACGAAAAATTCCTAAACGATTTTTAGAAATCATGTTTTGACGAGAGCTATGTGATGGTCTATTTTTGTTGGCATTCGAACATGTTTTAGATGGGTTTGCTGTTGCTCGATAGTGAGTTCTCACGGTAGTTTCGAAAACTAAGGTTTGGAAAATTAGAGTATGCCATGCTCGATTCGAATTTTTGAGTTTGTATTCGAATCCTTGGTGGAGATTCGCATCTAGGCACAAGATTTGTTGTCGACCGGTCATGTTTGCAGATTGCGACATTCTCGTGATCGTGCACGAGATCGAGTGGATCATGATTTCCTCTGAGGCGTTGGTGTTAGAGTGAAGATGCTAGGCAGGTGGAGATTGATGTTAGGAGGACGTAGGAAAAATCGAAACTCGATTTTGAGAAGGAATTGCACGAATCACTAGAGGACATAGGAGAAATCGAAACTCGATTTTGTATTAATAAATGACTAGTCTGTAGGTCTAGGGACTAATTCCAAACATTGTTTCTTTCGAATTAGTTAAGTTCTTCTCGCATTGCTGAGTCAAGCAATCATCCTTTGAAGATTATTTATAATTTTCAAATTCTATATAGATATAAAAGCATTTGAGTCCTAATTGATTTAACTGATTTCTAGTTTTTAATTTATTGTTTACATCACCTAAAACATTGTCTAATGGACGATCTCTTAAAGTTTAGGGTGGTTATTTAAAAATATTATACTAGGCTCGTTCGAGATTACTGTTATCATTTCAGTAGTATTATTTACTTGTGAAGCATTTTCTTCAAGACTATTAGTTGATTTCTTTTAGGATTCTCAATATCATCATCATTGAATTTTAGATTTTCATCAAAAGATATATAGGAAGCTTCACTGGTAGTTCGTTTGTTGAAAATTTGATAGGATTTCCATTTTTCAGTAGCCAATAAAGATACTTTCACCGGCTTTTGTATCGAATTTTCTTATTTGATCTATAGTGTTTGAAATAAAATATTTTGCTCCAAATACTCGAAAATATGATACTTTTGGTTTCTTTCCAACGAATAATTCATAGGGTATTTATAGTCAAATGTCTTATAAAATCACGACTAAGAACATAATATGACATACAGTAATATTTAGTCGAAAAATTATTTGGTATTGCACTACTACTTAATAATATTTTGGTGCATTCCTATGGGGTTCCATTACAAAATTTGTCAAAAAGTTCATTTTCGAATTTGGCTCCATGATCATTTGAATATTCTTTGTTTTTAATTGTTTTGAAATTTGAATTCATTTTGCAAAAAATATAAACATTTCAAAATTATCACTTTTATGTTTTAAGAACAAAGTCCAAGTAAATAATAAAAAATCATCACTCCATATGCCTCTCTAAGTCATATGTCATAAGGGAGCTAGCAGAGATGAAACTAATGAATTATTGAACATTCACGCATAATTCTATAGCTCAACACATATGCCACTCAAAAACTATACGACATCATAGTAGCACATTCCGCACAACACAAGGGTTTCCTTTTTCCATAACTATAACACGTTCCATACTTTGCAGTGATGTTTGAATTCTATCACTATATTACGTTCCATTCTACGTGGAGGCAATCAAATTGTTTTAAATTATGAACTTTTGGGTCATAAACTTGATTGCAAATCTAGTGGAACTGACTTCTCCTCTTTTCAAATTAATGAACAAAATCATAAAGTTTTTATGACATTTTGAAAAGTGATTAGATTTGATTTTAAACACAAGAATCTTTGACCAAAATTGAGACCATGGCATTTTATTACAAAGTATCACTTTGGGGATGGATAATTACAATAACCCTACTCAAAATGTTTTTAAACCTCCTTTTTCCATTTATGGAAACTATTGCATCAGTTGGGCACAAGTAATATTATATGACTTTATTCAAAAGAACATTTCTAGACATAAGCAAACATTCTACTATAGTGTATATCTTATTGTAATTTTCATATATTTTAATGTTGATATAAAAGAAGAGCAAACTCTACCTTGAAAAGTTTTCGATAAGGCAAACTTTCTCTCATGCACATTCCATCTTATTTTAGACCATATGAGACTCTTGCAGAAAAAGAAGAAAGATTAACATGAAATTCAATGTGAAGAAGAGGAGGAAGGTGATGAAGTGGATGTAGAAGAGGAGAAGGAACAAGCGGATGCTTCTTTAGAAAGTTTCGATAAGCCATCTCATCCCTCCAACAAAGAGATTCTAACAAACCAAGAGAAGCTTTTTAAAAACCAAGAGAAGCTTAAATGTTTCGTTAGTAAAAAGTTGACTTCCCTTTTTAACAAAGTTGACAAATAATTTAGGAAGATCATTCGCAAGCTTGAAAGAAATTCATCGTCGTCATCTACATCTTTCTAAGCCTATCTAATTATTTTCTTATGATATCTAGTTTTGTATTCCTTAGTAATGTGTGCTTTTAGTTTAAATTCATGTTATTTTTATGTATTTCATTTAAATCTATGTGCTTTTCTATCATTAGTAATGAAATTTTTTTCTTTCTATTATATATAATTCTAATAGTCTTTGGAAGTTATAAATATATAATGGTATAAGATAAAAATAAAAAAATAAAAAACCAATAGCTTTGCAATTTTAAGTATATATGTATATATATATATATATATATCGACATACGTACAATAGATATGTTGCCATATATGAGCCGTTAGGCAAAAATTTAATTTTTTTTAAAAATAACTCCACATATTCAAATCTTTCCAATTTCACTCATATATAAGTCTATTTCTTATAGAAAAATCCACTTATCATTTTACTCTCTATTCTCTTTTCATTCTCAAACATTTTTCCAACAAAATGTCTTCTACACACCAAAAATTATGTAAAAACCTTGAATAGACACTTCAATCTTTCAAGGATACTGTTACTTTTACCTTAAGAAGTCAAAAGAATTTAGTGTCAAGTCAAATGTCGATGATCAAAGAGCAAGAAAAGCTTTTCGATGACCTTCGATGGAGGATTTCTTCCTTAATCCAAGACGATCAAACCAATAACCCAGAATGCTCTATGAACACAAATAATGTAGATTGGGGTGCTATCAAAGTGGATCCAATCTTTGGATCCAATGATTGGGTTGAAGTACCTAAAATGTCTAGTTTTCCACATATTTTTCATCAGTGTGTATATTTATTAGATTTGAATTTATTTGGTTGGATTTGTGTGATATAGTTTGGATCAATACTCTTAGGATTGGACTTGATTGTATTGGTTTTAGGATTTGTTTGATTTTATTTAATTGGATGCTTAGATTGATAATATGAAATGAGTAGCTTAAATTTAAATTAATAAAAATAGTTTACGTTATCTTATTATATCATCATATAATTATCATGCTTAAATATCATATTACATCATGTTTAGTATGCTTCAATTATTTTTGTACTTGGTTATTGATTTCAACTCCAAAGTTTCTAAGTATTTGATTTTGGAAGAGTTTTATCTTTCTCCCATTTTTATTGATGACAACAAGATAAAAATATAAAATATGCATATCTATATATTCAAGGTTAGTTATCTAACTCAAAGGGAATTATATCATATTTTATATATAAGAATTTTAATTGTTGTCATCATCGAAACGAGGGAGATTGTTAATACCTCAGTTTTTTATTTTGATGATAACAACCTTGATAACAACGATATGCATTCATGTAAAAGACTGTACAGTATAAAATACGGATACTAATATTTTGCCAAGTTATATAGTATATAGTGCAAGATATTACACAAGTTTTGAATCAAAGACTGTACAATAGAAAAGACTCAAAAGATAGGCATGAAGACTCATGAGTATAAATACCAAGATATGAAGATCTCAAGACTATAATATAATGTATAAAGTCATAGAATATTATTAAAGTCCCTAGTAGAAGTCTTTGATCTCTATCAATTATTTTTATATCTTTTATATTTTAAGCAAAATAAATTTTCAAAATATATTTCAAAATATTTTATAAAAGTTTTTCAAAGTTTGAAATGTTTATAAACTATATTCAAATCATTTTACAAGTATGGAATTTTCAAAATATTTTAAAAAAGAAACAAGTTTTCAAATTCAACATGCATATGTTGACATATGCCCAAATGATACGTCGACATACATGCCGCCAAATTGTTTTCCAAATTTTGAAATGAAGTGTCTATCCATCGTAACTCTTCACGAATGGACATGTCTGTTTATTCGCTATATAAAAGGGAGTTCAGACAAATTTTTTGACAGTTATTAACTTATTTTCTTCCCTCCTCTTACTTTATTGAAAACTACATTAAAAAAATACTCTATTCTCTATCGTATAGAATCAATTCAAAATTCATTGTATTTATTCACTACTACTTTCTTGCTATTTTGGAATCATCTCCCTCTTAAATCAAAGATCAAAATGTTGTCCAAGAGGCTACAGGATCCATTGTATCCAAAGTTCAAGAAATTGTGTAACGACCCGTTAAATTAATAATATTAAATGAATTGAATTAATATAATTTCTAATCTAATTGAGAATAAATGTGGAAATTTGGTATAGTAGTTGTAATTTAGTGTAACAATAAAATTTTATGACAATAGATTTGGATAATGTAGATTGTCACAATTTGATTTAAAGTTAAATATAAGAAACTGATATAAGGGTTGAATTAGTGAATATCAATAAAAAGATTAAGTAGAATGGAATTCATTTAAAATAAATAGTGGAAGACTTACATTGGATTGTAAAATGGATAGTAACTAAATAAAAGGTGACCGCTGAATAAATCAATGCAATAAGTGTTGATAAGGAAATTTAATGAATGTTGTCAATAATAAATGGACTTAAGATAGTAATAAAATTTGTTTTGCCTATGTAAATTTTATGTATTGATAAGCCATAATTAAATTTGAAATTTGGTAGTAAATAGGGGATAAGTTGACTAAGGCAATTAGTAATTTAATAAATGAATGCATAGTAAGTAAGTGGAAATGTATGCATAAAAATATTTTCATATATGGGATAATTACAAAAGTTTACCCATTTATCTAATGTATATAATTGAATCTAAATTTAGGGAAACATTTTGTTATTGATGGTATAAGTGAATTTGAATAAAAGGGTAAAAAAAATTATGTAGATTTAACATGTATTGAGTATATAGCTAAGAAGGGCATTCGATGTAAATGAATCTAAATTAATGTGTCTAGTCAATAAAGGAGAACTTTAAGGGAATAAATATAAATGAATGTATTTGGGGAATGGAGTCCTTTTATATGTTGAATAGTATAACGTTGTTATTAAGAATGAACGTTACTTTAGTAATTATTAATATGGTAACGGAAGAGTGTATAAATTTTATAGTAACGTAAAAACGTATTGTAAGATAATAATTAAGTGTAGACTTATAAAATATATTTATGACAACAAATTTTGTAAGTTATTTATTCTATTAGTTGTTAAGTTTTATTTATGTTTAAGTTAACAATATTACAATTCAATTGAATACAGTAATTTATGCAAACAAAAGATGAACATTTGGAAGTATTACTGTAGTGATATATATATAAGAAACGGTAACTTTGTAGTTGGGGAATAATTGATTTATTTGTGAGTTGTAATCAAATGGAGTCAAATTTATTAGAATTTATTGCAATTTAGGGGATTAATTGCAGTAACCTTTGAAGATTTATTTACTAAAATAGTTGACGATGGAAATTATATGTAAATTTGCTTTTAGTTAATATAAAATATCCAGAGGGCTAGAAATGACACAAATCTACTAGTTTAGAAATTTACAATAAAAAGTGGTAAGTAATTTTTCTAAATATTTAGATAGTAGGAAGATGTAGATTTAGATGGAATTTATTATTTAACTATTTCATAAGTTGAGATCTAAGTTTAGAATTGAGATTTTTAATGTATAGATATTGAGCCAATGTTAGTTTCATTAAATTGACATCGATAACCTTGAATAATAGAAAGAAAGTGAATTTGATAAATTTAATCAAACTTATAATGTTGAATTTATTAAAATTGGAATTAATATTGAAGTTAAGAATTTACATTTGAATTGATGAATAGAACAACTATTGACACTTAAATTGTTTAGAATTGGAGTAAATAGTTAAGAAAATTTAAACGGAGAAAATTTGGTCAATTTTTGAATTTAGATGTAAAAATTGGATTTTTATAATTCATTTAATTTATTTAATGAATATTAAAATAGCCATTTTGGCCACGGACTCGGATTTCGACGAAACCAGTTTCATCGGATCTGTATCGGTGAATTATTATAGGGTGTCAAGTTTCGTATCGATCGGACTTGTCGTTTGATCGTACGGGCGTGAAACGCCTTGAAATCAATTTTAATAAAACCAATTTGAAATCAATTTGGAAATTTTGTTTTCAGCATAACTTCTTCATACGATCAAATTTGGATGTGAAACTTTTTCCATCGCGTTCAGAATATCTTAAAATACCTATTTGGATATATAGATTTAATAAATTCGGTTCCGGAGGCATAGCGGGCTTTTTGGGCCATAGTTTGTTTCGTACATTCACTTATCCGATCCATCTACGCTATCTCTAGTCTACCTATATAAGTACGGTTATAAACCCTAGCCACTCCTTATTTTCATTTTCTATACATACATCTCCTTCTCACCTCCTCATTCTAATGGCAGAAAAAAAAACCTAATTCCCAAATTCCATAAATAAAAAAAATCAAATTTAAAAAAAAAAAAAAAATTGCGGATCTGCAGCAGCTTCTGGTCGCGCTTCGGGTTTCAGGGGAGAAAACCCTAGAGCAACTTCGGCTCAGGAAGAAAATGACTCGGGTCGCTACGGGTCGTTTTGGCGAAAACTCCAAGCAGGCACCTGGGAATTGACGCGGCGCACAGAAGTCGAACCCGAAGTCGACCCAGGACCAGAATTTTCCATTTTTCAAATTTTCATAACTTTTGCGTACGAGCTCGGATTCACGCGCGGTTTGTTTTGCTGGGATCGTATCAGAATTTCTGACGTTTTGACGCTGGTTTGGACGAATTCCGAGAAGGGCGAATTTTTGGGTTTAAATCGAATTTAAATTCGATTTAAATTCAAAAGGTGAGTGTTTTAACCCACTCACAACTACTAGAAGCTTTTATGTTTGTTTAAATTAATTTTAGAAATGAATAGAAATTTATTTATGAGTATTTGGCATGTTTATTTTATTCATATCTGTTGAATTGCATTTATTTAATTTAACTGTTAATTTAATTAATTTATTGCGTATAAATTTACAGTTAAAATTTATTTGTTTGTATATGAACTGCTAGTTAACAGTTATATAATTTATTACTGAATATAGACTGTAGATTAATAGTTGTTAAATTTAATCTGAATAAAATTGCCAGTTATTACCTGTTATATATTATCAAATATAAATTGTTATTGATTGATATTGCTTGATGATTGTGATTGGATGATGGGTGATGTTGATGGATGTTTTATTGTATATCGTTAAATTGCAAATTATCATGCATATTTCCTTTCATTCGGGATTGCGGTTTGAAATGATATACAACCGCAAAATTTTATATCTTTTAAATTGCGGATTGAAATGATAAATATCCGTATCACTTGACCATAGGATAGAAAATTATATACAGGCACCGCGGTCTATATATAACTATTTTAATGTGATTTCTATGGTTTGGATGGAATACGGTTTATAATAATCTTAAATTTTATATTGTATAAATATTATTCTTCCATATATATACATATGAAGTTGAAAATTTTGAAATTAAAAGGTGTATAAATCTCTTTATTAAAATGGAAAAAAAATTAAGAAAATGAAGTTTGATAATTTATATCATATGTTTAAATGTTAAGTTTGGAAATTTTAAGATATGATATTTATAATTGGATTTTTCCCAAGATAAATTGAAATGAATATTCTAGTATAATTTGAATTGAAAAATATATATTTTATTACTAGAAATTGGAGTTTTTATTTATTTATGGATTTTATGTGAATATTCAAGACTAATTAATAGAACATTCGATTTGTTGAAAGAATAAAATCCAACTTTAGTTTGAAATATTAATACTCCAAATGGATATACGTATATATATATAAATTGAAGTGGTTTTGGAACTTGAGAGAGATAATACAAATTTTGGTTTAGACTTTAATAAAGAAATGTATTTGTAAAGCCATGAGAACTATTTTCTTTACAAAGTAACATTTAAGTTAAACCATTTAATTCATATACCGTTGAATGTCCAAACCATTCAAGTTTTTAGAAGTTATGGTTTTAAATTATGAATTTCGAAATATTATGCTTTGAAAGGATATTTGGCTTTCAGACGTTATAAATTTTAAAGCATTATGATTTTGGAAAAAATTTATAATTGGGATAAATGGTATCATGTTGTTTTGGGTTTTAAAATGATATCGCATTCATAATTTTAAAATGGAAATGTATATTCTGGTTTTAAAGTATAAACTATTTTTAAATGACCGCGGTGTTATAATAACGATGGGTTGGCAAAGAGACCGGGATCGGATATGGACATACTCTCTGTCGATACCGAAAACCACTTTGACTAACCGTGTACGCGATGGAGATTCCAGAATGAAGTAGGTGGTGGCGACGTTTCCTGTAAGGTAAATACGTGGACCCGACTCCCCTGAGTTGGCATAAGGTGGCTAAAACAGGAGCGATTCTCAGGCCAATGAGGTCATTCCTCTGATCGGACCCTCCTCTTCGATATTATACTTTGACTTGGATTGATTCAGTGGCCACTTCTATATTTTGATTTTGGGGAGTTAGTCCGAGGTGGGCGGTAACTACGGCTACGCGTTTCCACTAGCCTGGATAGCAATTGGTATATCTACCCTGGCATTGCCTAGTTGTGCCGTGTCACCTACCATACCGAGCCTTTACTACGAGTTTCTATTTGTGTCGTACCTATGGAGTATCCTCTGGTAGCCTCCCGATCAGGAGGTATTACGGTACTGTATAGACTATTGGCATTTTACGTGTTAAGGTGGAAAATGTAAAGCCTTAACGCTATTTAAAAGTAAGTTTATTTTACAAATAGACACTATTATAATAGCGCAATATACTACATAGTAAATAGTTTAACGGATCCTTAGGAGATGTAAATCCCGAGCATCTCTTGAGTTACTGTACTCGTATTTATTTCTGTTAATTTAACTCACATAAGATCTTTTAGTTCTGACTCGAGTGTTTTTGTCTTTTCAAATTCGCTCGGGTCAGTCCGAGCGTTTCAGGATCGAAGATTTTAGCTTTGGAGGACGAAGACGAAGAATCCGTATTATATTATTTATAGTATTGCACTACACTGTTCCGCTGCATTGGTATTGGTATGTGTAACTCTGATATGTATTATATAAATGGTTTTGTAAACAGATTTATAAACTGTATATTTGATTATTATATTTTATCCTTCCGCTGTGAGATTCTGTTTAGTTTTTTTTCTTCTCTGTTATTTTTCTTATTTACTCCATAACAATCCGCCCTTCCGTATGGTTTGAATTGGCACGTGTGTCGGTTTAAATCGTGCGAAAAGGCGGGATGTTACAAATTGTCTTTGGAAAAACCATCAAACTTTATTTGTATTTTCTTAGGTGTGCTTTTTAGCTCATTAAATCAAGTAGGCATGCCTGATTGCCCAAAAATCTAAGTGAATGTGCTAGTAGCCCATCCAAATCAAGTGGGTGTACCCTAAGTCCAAAAATTCAAAAAGGTTTATATCGTAGCCTAGGAATCGAAGTAGTAATTGGGTTTTCCTTCCGCCCATTTAAAGATCGGCATTTGAAAATAAATACGTGCAAGCAATTGTATGGGTGGATTTTGGAGAAATCCAAACAAGTATAAAATCACCATTATAATCTCTCTAACTCTTTACTTTTCTTTACTATTTTTATTTTTATCTGTGATTTCATCTGTGACTATTTAATAGTATAATTCTGCATTGTTAATTTGAGATTTAATATCGAACTTGAAAGAAATTTAAAAAGATTTACAAAAGTTAAAAACACTATTCACCCTATCGAGCATTTAGTTAGCTTAAGATCCTTAATACCATTATCCATAGTTGGCTTACGTTACACATTAATCGAAGGGGTCTTTAAAGACTCGATGATGAAATACTCAAACAACTTCCTTCGTTACAATTATGTTTTGTACTATGCAATTGCATTTGTTATAATACCAACCATGATAGAATTACCAGGCTTTGATTGGAGAGCTCAACACCATTGTAGGCATATGGCATACCTGTTAACAATTTGTTTCATTGGTATAAAAAAATTAAGGGAAATATTATACCAATTTAGCGCTATAAACGATAGAGTAACTATACGAATGTCAAAGTTGAAATACTCTTGAAAGTATGTTCAAAACAACACTAAGAAATGACAAAGAAATTGGTTAGAAATTAACATTTAACAGTACCAAAATTGGCTCTTGAAAACTTGGATCTCAACGTGGGGAACTTATTGCTCGGGTCTAAGGAAGCCTTAAAGAAATCAAGTGCTTGATCTAAGTGCACTTAGCATCTTAATATGGAGAAAATGGTGCGTGTGTTCGGCCTAAAGTTTACTCCTTAGATTTATATGCTCGGCATGAAATTATAGCACTTAATCAAGTAATCTGATCGAACCCAATTCCTATTCAACCTTAACACTCAAGCTATAGTATTAAGTGGCTTGACCTAGAGCGGGACATGCTCAAACTCGTGGCTAACACCGTCTCACTCAGGCTCGACCCCTCGATTGAGCAATAACTAGCGAAAGGAATCTATTATCACTCTAGATATTTCAAAAGGCTCATTCAACCTATATGTCCAAGTTATTTGGGGATGCTACCAAATATTGAAGGCTATAAATAGCACATACATGATTCAAAGAAGGGGACTTCAAGAAAGAACCTACACACTCTACCACTTAACATTTGAGGTAGATTTTTGGACATCAACTCTACTATTGTAGTCCAAATTTCTTCGTTTTCTTAAGTAAAAAGTACTGTAAACTCTCTATAGTCATCTACAAATGAATATAAAGTGAACTAAATCAATTTGGAAGTGGATATAGGAACTAAAATAGGGCTAAACAACCATAAATAGTCTATATGTGTTTAATTTCTTCTTCTATTTTATTGTTATTATTGCTTGTGATTTGAATATGTTATCTATCATTATTATTGCACTTATTTTTTTTTAAATAGATTTAACAAATTCCCCATGAAATAATTGCTTTGGTTATCACTTTGAGGCCAAATAACCATGTGATCCACTCATGTTTTCTTGCCCAAATATGTTAAAATAGTTATAATCAAATAAGATCACTAATTTTTATGCTATACTATTAGCATATGTGATAAACATATGGGATGATAATGATGTAGGTTTCCCTTTCTCAGGCTAATTGCAACTCTCGCATATGTTTATTAAAGTTATAAAGAATACGAAAATTGGTTTCCACTACATATATTGGTTTATTAAAGTTATAAAAATCACAAAAATTGGTTTCTTAAGCCAATCACAACTCTCCCATAAGTGATGAACATATGATACGATAATGATGCAGGTTTCCCTTTCTTAAGCCAATCACAACTTTTGTGTAGATTTCTTAAGCCAATCACAAATTTCTTTATCTAATGTGAAAATTGGACCCAACGTGAATCCACAAGAAATTTATTAAACAGTATTGAATTACCAAATAACGTTTTGGTTGGAGATGCCTATACTGCTTGTTATGTTCTTAGTCATGTTTCTATAAGACCTTCAACTAAAAATACCCTCCATAAATTATTTATTGGAAAGGAACCATAGTATCATATATTCGAGTATTGGAGAAAAATACTTTAGATTAACCACTATAAATCAGTTGGGCAAATTCGATTAAAAGGATGATGAAGAAATCTTTCTTAGCTTCTCAGAGGAAAGCAAAACGTATCAAATTTTCGGCAAACTAACTAATACTATCGAAGAAACTCTCCACATATCATTTGATGGAAATTTTAAATTCAATGACGATGATATTGAGAATCCTGGAACTAATCAACTAACGGTTTCGGCGAAAATTGCTTTACAAGAAAATAATATTACTGAAATAATAATAATCAAGAACGAGTTTTTGATGATATTTTGAAATCAAAACTTTGAAATTTTAGAGATCATCCATTAGAAAATGTTCTAGGTGATGTAAACATATGGTAAAAATAAGAAGTTAATTAAATCAATCGAGATGCGTTGCTTTTATAACTAATGTAGAACCTGTAATTATAAAGAAGCTTGGGAAGATGATTACTAAATTTTAACAATGCAAGAAGAAAATTTAAAGAAACAATATTTGGTAATAGTCCCTAAATGTACAAACCGATCAGTTATTGGTATAAAATAGGTCTTTAAGAACATAGCAAATGAAAATGATAGCATTATATGATAAAGCTAGGTTAGTAGCTTGGTACTAAAATTAAGACGGATTAGATTACGACAAGATGTTTTCCCCTATAGCGCGACTTGAGGCAATATGAATATTATTGGCTTTGCATGCCATCATAATTTAAGCTTTATCAAACGAGCATCAAAAGTGTTCTTCTAATGGTTTTATAAAAGAAAATGAATATGTTGAACAACTACTTTTATTTAAGCATGAAAAATTCCTGTACAATGATTATAAATTTAAAATATGCTTTATGGCCTTAAAAAGCACCTTGTGCTTAGTATGATAGGCTAAAAAGTTACCTTTTGAGTTTTGGTTTCGAAGTTGGTAAAGTCAATACTACACTGTTCATTAAAAAGGGAAAACATGAATTACTAATATTACAAATTTATATGGACGATATTATCTTTAGATCAACTAGTGAAAAATTATGTCACGATTTTCAAATATAGTGAAGAATGATTATGAAACGTTACATATGGGTGAATTAATTTTTTTCTCGAGATTATAAGAAAAAACCCAATAATGGTATTTTCATAAATCAAGTAGAATATTGAAAAGATTCAATTTAGAGGTTTGACATGGAAAATATAACTAATAAGCCTACACTAATGAGTACAAGTCTATGTTTAGAAAAGGACAAAAACAATAAAGAAGTAGCTATATATTTCTATTGATGTATCATTGGTCTCTTCTTTACTTAATAGCAAATGATCCTAATATTATGATGAGTGTGTGTTTGTGCTCTCATTTCTAGAGAGTCACACATATGAGTTATTAAATTTTTTTGCAAAACTTAACTGGAACTAAAGATTACGTCTTTTCTATCTAAAAGGTCATTATATGCAAAATGTAAGGGAAAAGTACAAGTGATACTTATCACTTTGTAGGTCAATCTTTTGTTTATGATTTAGTGAAACACAATATTACATGTCGTGAGTTGTGAAGCAAAATACATTTTGTACCACATTAGCTTGTGCATGGGACATTTATATGCAATAAACCTTACGAGATATTAATGTTAATATTATTAAATCATTGTATACATTATGATAATAAAAATTGCAAATAAACAGTATCTCAGGTTAAAAGATAGATAAATTCATTGGCTAATTTATGGACCGGTCAAATATTTGAATTACATTCTAGAAAACATCATTAACTAAAGCATGATGATATATTATTATACAAAGAAACAATGTTGGATCCCTAATACTAATGAGGATGAAGTGAAAGACCCTTTATAATTTAATAATTCAACCGAAGGACCTCTTTTCCCAATAATTTAGTCGACAAACTCTAAACCTTAACCAAAAAAGATTTAAAGACTAAAATCATCAAAAATCGATGTTTCTAAATTTAGGGCTGTACAAATTTAGGGATATCGTTGAGTTTTATGCATTTTTACAAATCGAAAAATGGATGAATCCAATTTTTTTTTTGAAATAAGGACGAATCCAACTTTTTCCTTCTTAAATTTTACTTCAATGTATTTTGTGCTAAATTTTTTATTTATGCAACCGAATATATTCTACGCTTTAATTTTATTCTTTTTGAAGGACTTTTTCATTCTTAGATTTTCTATGCATTTTTTAGTAAATTGCATAATACCTGCATTTAAAAAATATGTTTTTTTCGTATTTATATTTATGTAGGTATAGGTTTTAAATTTATTGTTGTTGTTTTTCTTACTATAATAATTAGCTTCTTTGCATGTTTTTTTTATTTTTGAAAATCTGTAAAGGCTGTATTTCTTATAAAAAAAATGTTTAATGGGTTTATGTTTTGTAAAATTTTTGATGCAAAATAGTGTGTTGCAGTGAGTGTCTTAACCACACTTAGTATGTGCTAATTTTTATGCTTTACATATATGATCTTTAAGAAGTACACATGTTTTGATATGTTTTCATTTATCTTTGATTTAACTAAAATAAACTAAAGCAATAAACTCTAATCTACTTCTGTTGTTGATTATGCATTTACTTGGTAATGCCATCCACTTTCATAGTATATACTATTTATTGTACATTTCTAATTTTTTAACATAAATAAGATAATGCCTTTATTTACTCCAAGTTTTGCATTTTTTGAACGTTTTTTAATATTTATTTGAAAATATTCCCATTTTTTTAATAATGTAGGTGTTTACACTTTTAATTTTCCAAAACAACATTAAATCTTTAAAACTTTCCATAATTTTGGTGATTTTGATTGTATTCTATTTTGCACATTTTTAATTTATAACATGGGTTTTTCGAAGATATGAAGAGCTAGAGTTTTGTGGTCCTGTTATATGAAGATTTTGAAAAATAGGCCTTTCAATCTATTAAAGTCAAGTTAATTATGGAGACCAAATGCTAAACTCCAATGTTATAACCATTTTCCTATTTGATAAGAAAATAACACTAAATAGTATTACATACACTAGAGTTATTGCTGTAGAAAACCTGAAAATAAAACATATAATGAAAGAGGGACATAGCACAAAAAATAAAGGGTATAATTACTGACACTCCACTAAAATTAAATTTTTTATGAGGGATACGCATGTTGTACAAATAATATATATCATTCCTATTTTTCCCCTCATTTATTTTTAACCAATCTTCTTCTTCTTCACTTACATTTTTCACCAAGTTCAATTTAGCTTTCAGTAATGGTAGAACCGATGCTTTGCTTCCAAACAAAAAACACCTACCTATTTTAACCATCATTTAACTCAATAGAATTTTCAACTTAATGTGTAAAACAGTAGAATTTTAAATAAAATTATCGGTTTGTTTTGTTGAAAAAAGTCTGCATTACAAATGCTTTCTCGGATAACAATTAATCTTATTTTTTTTTATTTTGGAATTTCATATGTAGATAGGTTTAATTTCTCCATTGATTATTGATTTGGATTATAGACTAAAGAAGAAGAATAGTGAAGATATAAAAAAATTAGGATAAAAAATAAAGGGATAAAATTTTCAATTTACAATATAATTATATGAAGGGGCTACTTTTATCGGTACCCCTCACAATAAAAATATATATTAAAAAATGGCCTCCTCTTAACCAAAAGTGGAGTATCATCAATAATACCCCAAATATAACGAACTTATTCGTGTGATAAAGCAAAAAAATGAAGAAAAAAAATTGGAGACAAGCATGCGCTGAACAGTATTATGATGGTAATGTGCCAATGAAGCATTTGTGTATTAAGTAATCATAGAAGTAGCCACGTTATAGACAATTAGAAGCGAATTGATAGTGGATTCAAATTTTATGTTCCCTTTAATTAGTAATTAAAAAAATGAATTCATATAAACCCTAGTTCATTTAATCATAAGTTTTCTTTTACCTCAAATTAGTGAATCTAAATAATATTTTGAAAAAGTTGAACACTTATTGGATGTGAAAAAACGGGGAAAATGGATTTTTATATATGAACTTTATCAATATTACCATTTCCAAATTCTAAACTATGTATCTAAATCAACCATAGCCTATCGCTTTAACGCCCTAAAAAGAATTTCAATAGTGTTAATTCCTCTATAATTTAGAGAAAAACTAATGTCATATGAACCCCAATTTATTTAATTTCGATGTTCTCTTATCTTTAATCGGATAAACTTAATTACTATTTTGAACCTTATACTTAACACTTATTGGCTGAGTTAGAAAGAAAAAAAGAATGTTAGGGTTTTCATAAATTATCTTTATTGATATTACATTCTCCAAATTTTAAACTATGCATATGAATCTAAATCTATGATTGCTGATTTGGAGCTTAGGATAGAGATATTGATTGCGCTACATAATAATTCTTCATAGAAAATGTAAAGGAGCTAGAGATCTGCCCAAGACCATCAATGAGTGAAAATAAGGAAAAATGAAATAAGTTGATAGTAGTAATAAAGTGGTCTGCATTTGTGGAGGACAAAAGACTATAATGTGGGGAAAGAAAACTGAAAATTGTACTCATATAATTTATGTTAATTGGAATAGAAGGATTGACAACTTAGTCATTTTCAAAGCTTTCCTTTCTAATACATTTATTATAAATCATAAATGTGATATTTATCTTAGTAAAAATAATATTTTTGGATCTATAAATTGGTTAAATCAATGTAAATAACTAAGATTCCCTTAGTTATATAACATTAAGTTTAATATATACTTCGTTGATGAAAACACCACCATTTGATTTTATATCAAATTCAAAAAATATAAACCACATTCAAACATGAAACTATAGATCAAAAGATACTACAAAGGTCTTATCAAGATTAGAAATCAAGTTACTATATTCAGATTCCAATGTCCTAACCACTAGACTATGGGACCACATGTTTAGAGAATGTACATTGAAAGAGTATCAAAAATTGCATGAAGAAGTGTGATGTTTGAAAGTGTGCGTGTTTTGTAAACATATATTGGAAGACCAAAAATGAGCATCAAATGTTCAATGATTATGTAGGGAATGTACATAAATATATATCATATTAAATTCTAACATAAGGGATGTTTGCTTACATGGATGAAACTATGTAAATATATAAGTGTTTTTATGTATTTAAATTTTAGTAAATAATACTTATGTATTCATTCATATGTACATACAAATAATAATAACATATATAACTTGGCTATAATGTGTGTGTGCCTTTATATCTATATTTTTATTTAAAAACAAGAATTTGAACCTTAATAAAAAGTTACCTTAAATCTAGGATCTAAGAGAAAATTTAAACTTAACTTTGCATTAGGATCTAGTATTTAAAATTTAAGATAAGTAGAACTTTATCTATTATAAAAAATTTGGTCAGGTCAAAAATAATTCTTTTTTTGAAAATACTATAATATTTAAGTTTATTTATTATTTATTTAAAATCAATCTAATAGATTAATTATATACATACATACATATATATATATATTAATAAATAATTATTGCCAAAAATAATTGTACATATATTATTTTAGATCTAAGTACGATAAATTATTTTGAGAATTGTTTTAATATCAAATTAATATTTAATATGTATAAGCTGAATATATAAATAAATACTTAAATAATATAATAAAGGAAGCATAAACACTTATTTGCATTTATCTTCAATCTAACTAAATTAAACTAAAGCAATAAACTCTTGCCTACTTTTGTTATTGATTATGCATGATCTTGGTAATATTATCCACTTTCATACTATACGTTGTTTATTGTACATTTATAATATTTTAACATAAACAGTATGATTTCTTCTTAACTCCAAGTTTTGCATTTTTTTGAATGTTTTCTTACATATATATTTGGACATATTTCCATTTTTTCTATAATGTAGGTGTTTACACTTTCAATTTGCTAAAACAACATAAAATCTTTAAAACTTCTCATAAATGTGAGGATTTTGATTGTTTGCTATTTTGTACATTTTTAATTTAAAACATGGACTTTTTAAAGATATTGGGAGCTAGAGTTTCATGGTCCTATTATATTAGGATTTTGAAAAATAAGCCCTTTTGGCTTTCGCTCTGCTAAAGTAATATTAATAATTGAGACCAAATCCTAAACTCCTATGTTATAATCATTTTCCTATTTGAGAAGAAAATAACAATGCATACACTAGAATTGATAAAGCAAAAAACTTGAAAAAAGACATATAGCAAAAGATGGACATCGTACAAAAAATAAAAAGGACTTGTTTGTATGATAAGAAGATGAAAAAAAAAACTTTAGAGACAAGCATGAATCGAAACAATATTATGATGGTAACATGTCAATTGAAGCACTTGTATCAAGTAATAATGTCGGCAGCCACAGTCTAGGCAATATGAAGCGAATCGATAATGGATTCAAATGTTATATTCCTCTTCATTAGTTATTATAAAACGAAATCATATAAAACCCGGTTCAGTTAATCATAAGTTTTCTTTTATCGCTAATTAAAGAAATCTAAATAATATTTTGAACATCGTTACTTGAACACTTAATGGATGTGTGAAAAAAGTCAAAAAATGGAAATATGAGCTTTATTGATATTACCTTTTCCAAATTCTAAACTGTCTATCTAAATCAAACCCTAACCTTCTATTTTAAAGCACTAAACAAATATTTCAACCGTGTTACTTCCTCAATAATTTAGAGAAAACATAATTTCATGAACTCTAATTTATTTAAATATGATTTTTCTCTAATCTTAATGGATAAAGTAAAATACTATTTTGAACTATATACTTGAACACTTAGCGGTTGAGTAAAAAAATATAAAAAAAGAATGTTAAGATATTCGTAGATAACCATTACTGATCTTGCATTCTCCAGATTTTAAACTATGTATCTAAATCTAAAACTTCGGTTGCTAATTTGGAGCATAGGATCGATATACTGATCATGCTACTTAAAGTTTTTCATAAAAAATGTAGAGGGGCTAGAGATCTACCTAAGACCATCAATGAGTGAAATAAGGAGAAAATGAAACCTATTGATAGTGGTAATAAAGTGGTTTGCCTTTGTGGAGGACAAAAGACTAACGTGGGGAAAGAAAACTGAAACCCATATACTTATGTTAGTTGGAATCTTAGGATGGATAACTTGGAATCTTAGAATGGATACCTTAGTAATTTTCGATGCTTTACATTTTATATTACTGTTACATTTATTATAAATCATAAATTTGATATTTTTCTTAGCAAAAATAATATATTTCGATAAGTAAATTGAATAAATAAATGTAACTAACTAAGATTCACTTATTTATATAACATCAAATTTAACGTTACTTCGTTGATGAAAATAACACCATTTGATTTTACATCAAATTCAAAAAATATAAGCCACATACAAACATTAAAACGTAAATTAAAAGATATTGGAAAGGTCCCACCGAGATTTGAACTCGGGTTACTGGATTCAGAGTCCAATGTCCTAACCACTAGACCATGGGACCACATTTTCAAAAAACTTATATTGCAGGTGTACTGAAAGTTTGCATGAAGAAGTGTGATGTTTGAAAATGTGCATGTTCAATAAACATATATTGGAAGACCATAGAAATGAGCATTGTAACAACCCGCATATTTGTCGATTTTATATTTAAATATTTTATCGATACTCGGAATTTAGTCTGAAAAGCTACTTTTTGCATACGGTCGAACTAGGACTCGGGACCACTCCCATTGAGTTTAAAATGCCGTTTGCGACCTTTTTGAGTATAAACTTTGATATGTTTGGAGCTAGTCAAAAATTTGACCATTTTCACTTTGGGTTTGGGTTTGGGTTCAACCCTATGTTTAACTTATACTCAAAACTGAACCACCCCTCCCCATTCACTCCCACTTTCTCCTCTTTTCAGTTTTAAAGCATCAATGTGGGAGAGATGGGAAATTAAAACTCCAAAACCCTAGTTTCCTTTTGCAAATCAAGCTCTAGCTCCAAACTAATAGAAGAACCCATTGGTAAGCTTCTCTTCTTCTTCTCCAACTCTTTCTCTCTTTGATTTTAGAAAATTCCTAAACCTAATTTGGAAAATGTTTCTCTTTTTAGCTTAGAATCAAGCTTCTTGAGTTGGATTTGAAGAGTGGTTGATTCTCCTTTGCTTCTAAGCTTCTTTTTCAATCGTTTGGGTTCAAAGGTGAGATTTTTATCTCACATCTTAGTATATAATTATCTTCGATTGTTAGGTATGAATTCCTAACACTTATTCGTGTGCATTTGCTTTTGGTTTGGATTGATTTGGCGAATATTCCAATTTTTAGTGTTTTGGGTTCAAGTCCTTAAAAATCATAACTTTGATGTTTTGATCATGTTTTTGGTGATGAACCAAAGAGCTTATATGGCCGGGTAGTCGATTGGCGTAAACCCTTAGTGACGTTGCTCGACGTTTGCAAATTGCGGAAGTTTGCACCTCTTTTGAAATAGGGTAGGAAGTGCAAGTATACAAGTTCGGCTAACCGAGCTCAGGGTCCGGTCGACCGACCTGCTACCCAGGCACTTCTTGCCTCTGTTCTGGAAGTGTTGGTTACAGGCTTCGGTCGACCGAGCCCCTGGGCCGGTCGACCGACTTGGTGCCCGAGCACTTCCAACCACTGGTTTGGTCAACCGACTGAGGCAGTCCGGTTGACCGACCTGCTGCTATTTGCCAACTATGCCTATTTTGCCTAGTTGTCTGAATTTCCAACTCTAATCGATTTGTGTTATTTCCCTATTTGTTGTTATCATTTGTTATTGACTTTGGTGACTTATTTTCTTCGGGAATTCTTGGAATATCCATTTCGATGGATTCGGTATCGATTTCTTTGGATTCTATTCATGTCTTCAAATGTGAATTTTAGTGATTGATTGTTCCTACAATCTTCTTTGTGATTTGTCACTTTAAAGATATAAAGGTTTTCTATACTAGTAGTAAATATCAAAACTCTTTCTTCAAATGATTTCAACACTATTTTATTACAAAGCTCGTTTTCTAAAACCATTTTCCAATCTATTAGTATATACAAGCCTTTACCTCACTCGTATGAGAAATCTAATTAAAACGAGTGGTATGAAACGCTTGCGTTTACTTCGTCGGTTAATTCTTGGACTTGTTCAATTGAAACTCTTGTGACAATTTTCTAGTGGAGATCTACAATTTGTTCGTAAATATTTAAGTTAAGCTAGTGGTTATGGGACATGAAGCTAAGCTCATATATTTACTAGCTTATTGTAATTGACACTTCTCTTTGATCATGACGATCATTTTAAGATTTAGACTAGCAATTGTGCAATGTCTCTTTGTTTCGGTGTGATTTCGACTCACACATGTGGGGTAGCTCCCCATGGTCTTCGGACCATTCGTGTGTCAAAAATTAATGGCTAGCTACCACGAGATAGCTTCTCGTTCGTGTGATACATATGTAGGTGAGCTTTAATGCTCCCGATCGTGTGATAGGCCGCCCCCCTTTTCGTGTGATTTCTGGATTTCTGTGTTGAATTCTGGAATTTATGCTTCACCTATTTTTGTGATTTCTATTGATATGATTTATCAATTTTTGTGCATTGGTGAATTCGTGTGTCATTGACTTGTTGTGAATTCAAGTTTTGGGTATGAAACCATATTTGGATCTTTGTGAAGATTTCTGTGATATTGATTAATCTCATGTTGAGTTTCAATTGCATACTTATAGTAGTATGCCATTATGGATATTATATGTTTATGCCATACCTTTTATTCTATATCATGTTATCTGATATTTATAGCTAGATTGGTCCGTTTATTATTTTCTTATTAAATAATACTTGGGTCAGACCGAGATGTTACAGGTGCTTCTGCTTGACTTCTCCCCAGGGATTTATTACTCTGACTTTTGGCTAACTACTTAGATTAGTAGTTTATTTTGTTGTATACTCTTGAGGTATGGACTCGTAGATGTATTCTTTTGTATAGCACGTGTTGCTACTCTTTTGTATTATTGTGGATCTTTTTGACCACTACTCTGATATACACTTTCATGTGTTAGTTATATATTCATATCTACTTCCGCCTTTGTGATATGAATTATCTGTGACTGATTTGTGTTATGCTTATTTCTTTATTTGTTTCCGAAGATTATTATAACCCCTATGTAGTAGCTTTGTGTTTGTATCGGTATGTCGGATTTCCTCTTGAAATAAAATGCATGTTATACTATCTGACATATCGGTGCTCGAGCAAAGCAATTACACGGATGGTCGCTCCTCAACAGCCTTATTCTCCGTGCTAGTTGACAGCATTACACCGTAGTGTTCTTGGCTAGCGTGGGTATAGAGGTGGGGCGTCACAGCTTGGTATCAAAGCCAAACTTCGAAACAATATGGAATATTATAACAAGGATCATCGTCCTAAGTCTTTCTTAGGAGTCGTGCTTTAAGATTTAATTCGAGTCTTCGTACCGATTCATCCTATTTTCTTTATGATTCCTTGCTTTATCTATCAAGAATTACTTGATATTTATCTTGAGAATAACCTTTTCTTCTTCTTTATTTCTTTCTTAAAGAAGAGAAATGGTTAGACCTGGTCGTCCCAGAGTTGGACCATCTAGTGCTACACCCCAAGATGGAGTTTTTATGACTACCCAGCAACTTCTTGACCTTGTCACGAATGCTCAAGCAGCTGGTTCTAACCCGGAACCTATTCACCCTAAATCTGGGTTTGCACGTTTATGCAATGATTACACCAACCTGGGCGGGAAACCATTTAAAGGTTTTGAAACTATTATTGAAGTCCAGGCTTGGTTAAGGACATGCGATCGAATCTTTTCTCGCATGAACCTCATTGATCTTCACCGAGTTCTGGTGGATTCTAGTATGCTCCAAGGAAGAGCATTGGACCGGTACGAACTTCTTATTTCTGAGATTAATGAAGCGGATCTCACCTGGGAGCAATTCCTGGAACGCTTCGAGTTGAAATTTGTACCAGAAGCAGAGAAAGTGACATTGGCTCGACGATTTATAGACCTTGTTCAAGGTGATTCTTCCGTGACTGATTATGTCGCCTCCTTCGAGTCGCTTTCTAAATATGGGGTTGAATACATCAACACCCCATTGAAGAAGAACCAAAGATTTGTTTATGGCTTAAACAAAAATCTCAAGAAGACATTACTTCTTAAATTATAAGTTTCTTTCGACCAACTCATTGATATCGCTCTTCGTCTTGAAGAGGCGGATAGGGAAAATGATGTTGAAGTGGTGGGTTCCAAACCAAACTTCAACAACAGCAAGAAAAGGCCTAATAAATTCAAAGGTCCTTATCCCAATAAGAAAGGGAGGCAAGCAACTCCTGCTGCAAAGACCTTTTCCTCTACTGAATTGAAATGCTTTAACTGTGGTTCCAGAGACCATTTTGCGAATAAGTGTTCAAAGCCTCGTACTTGTTGCTATTGCAAAATCCCGGATCATTATTTATCTTCTTGCCCCAAGCTTCAGGGCATGAAGGAGGGAAAGTTAAATGTTGCTCAAGCCTCTGGCAACACATCTCGTGGCCAAGGTATTTCTCATTCTATCCTTGATGGCATTATTTTATTTCGTGATCATCCTATTCGAGTTCTTTTTGATACGGGGCGTCCCATTCTTTTATATCAAAAGGGCTTGTTGATACTTTTTATTTAAGTGTTGTTGCTTTAATGACTTCTTTGAGAATTGCGAATCCGGTTGGTGGATCCGCAACAATCAGTTTATTGTGTAAAGATGTGGAGATTATTTTGTGTGATTTTCCTTTCCTAGCCGATTTGCATGTCCTGCGTTATTTAGGCTTTGGAATGATTTTGGGAATGGATTGGCTTAACCATTATGAAGCTCACATCCTATGTACCGAGCGGACTATTTATCTCCGACACCCTCAATTTGTTAAGCAGATTTCTATTAATCTTAAAGATTCGGATTCCAGCTTGGTTGCATCTTTATATTCTTTAAATCCTCGTGATGACGATGACGATGATGAGGGTGATATTATTTCTCTTATTCACGACGTTCGTGAATTTTCCGACATATTTGAGCCCGTTTTAGGATTACCACCTAAGCGAGAAATTGAGTTCAAAATTAATCTTATCCCTGGAGCTCAACCTATTACTTGTCCTCCTTATCGTATGTCCAATAAAGAAAATGAAGAGATGCGTAAACAATTATCTGAATTGGAGACGAAGCAATTTATTCGCTCTAGTTCCTCGCCTTGGGGAGCTTCAGCTATTTTTGTGAAGGAATCCGATGTTACACTTAGGCTTTGCGTTGACTACCGCAAGCTTAATGATCTTACTATCAAAAATAAATATCATTTACCTCGGATTGATGATCTATTCGATCAACTTAGTGGTGCTAGGGTCTTTTCACAATTAGACTTAGCTACTGGATTTCATCAGCTTCGTATTGCAGAGGATAGCATTCCTTTGACATCGTTCCGTACTCGTTATGGATCTTATGAATGGCTTGTTATGCCATTTGGTCTATAGAATGCTCCGGCTTATTTCGTTGACCTTATGAATAGAGTTTTCAAAGACTTCCTCGATCAGTATGTTCTCACCTTTATTGATGATATTCTTGTGTATTCAAAAACCAAGGAGGATCATGAAAAGCATCTTCGGATTGTGTTGGAAACTCTTAGGAGTAATCAATTGAAAGAAAATTTTTCTAAATGCCATTTTTAGCAATCTAGTGTGAAGTTTCTCGGTCATATTATATCTGAATCCGGAATTTCAGTAGATCCTTCAAAGATTGAAGCGATTCAAGATTGGAAGAGACCGGAGAATGTGACAGAGATTCGTAGTTTTCTCGGATTGGCGGGTTATTACCGTTGGTTCATTAAAGACTTTTCTAAAATTGCCGTCCCTCTTACTGGCTTAACAAAGAAAGGTGTTAAATACATTTGGTCGGACAATTGTGAAGCTTCTTTTCAGAAATTAAAAGAACTCCTTTCCGATGCTCCTATTCTTGTGATTCCCAATGGAAACCAAGATTTTATTGTTTATACCGATGCTAGTCGCGTTGGTTTGGGTGCCGTTCTTATGCAAAGAGAACATGTTATTGCTTATGCTTCTAGGAAATTGAAGCCTGCTGAGACTAGATATGCCACTCATGATTTAGAGCTCGCGGCTATTGTTTTTGCTCTTCGAATTTGGCATCATTATCTTTTGGGAGAGAAATTTATTCTTTATACCGATCATAAGTCTTTGAAGTATTTATTCTCTCAAAAGGAACTTAATTTGCGTCAACAGCGTTGGCTCGAATTCCTTGCTCCTTATGATCTTGATATTCTTTATACCCCCGGTAAGGGTAATCGTGTCGCCGATGCTCTTAGCCGTAAACAACAAGCTGTTGTTTCTATGACGATATCCGAATGGAACGATCTCGAGATTTTATCCTCTTGCGAAATTCGAGACCGTGTTTCTGATTTATGTTCATCTCTTGTTTTATGTAGCCTTGTGGCTCACCCTTCTCTTTTAGACCGCATTCTTGAAGCTCAAAGGCTAGATCCCGAATTGGCTCTTCTTGGCCAAAATATTAAGGATAAAATTGATATTGAAGGTTTGAAAGACTATGATATCGATTCCCGTGGCGGCATTTGGAAATTTGGTAGACTTATCGTGCCAAATATTTGGGATCTTCGAAAAGATATTTTAGAAGATTCACATCGTTCTAAATTTACCACTCATCCCGGTAGTAGTAAAATGTACACGGATATGAAGAGACTTTATTATTGGGAGGGTATGAAATCTGATATCGCTAACTTTGTTAAGCGTTGCATGACTTGCCAACTCGTTAAGGCCGAACATCAAAGGCCCGGTGGGTTATTGCAACCTTTAGAAATTCCAATTTGGAAGTGGGACAAAATTTCCATGGATTTTATTGATGGCCTTCCCCGTTCTCGTTCGGGTCATGATAGCTTATGGGTGATCGTTGATAGACTTACTAAATCCGCCCATTTTATTCCCGTTCGGTCTAACCGAACCGTTCCTCTTTTGGTCAAACTCTTTGTTAAAGAGACTGTTAAATTACATAGAGTTCCTACTTCTATAGTTAGTGATCGTGATCCATTGTTTACTAGTGGATTTTGGAAGAGTCTTCAAAAAGCTTTGGGAACGAAGCTTAATTTTAGCACCGCTTATCATCCCCAGTCCGATGGACAAACCGAGCGTGTGAATCAAACTCTTGAAGATCTTCTTCGTGCTTGTGTGCTTGATTTCGGTGGAAGTTGGGAAGATCATATTTCACTTGTCGAATTTTCCTATAATAATAGCTTCCAATCTAGTATTGGTATGGCACCTTTCGAGGCACTCTATGGAAGGCCATGCCGATCTCCTTCTTGTTGGCTTGAGGCCGGTGAGAAGCTGGTTTTAGGTCTAGATTTTATTCGTGATTCCACAGAAAAGATTGATCTTATTCGTCATAGGATGAAAGAGGCCCAGAGTAGACAAATCCTATGCCGATAACCGAAGAAGGAAATTAGAATTTTCTGTGGGAGATTTTGTGTTCATTCGTGTGTCACCTATGAAAGGTGTTGTACGTTTCAGTCGATCGGGAAAATTAGTGCCTCGATATATTGGGCCATTTCCTATCACTGAACGTATTGCTTCCATGGCTTATCACCTATCATTACCGGTTCAGTTTTCTGCCATGCATGACGTATTTCACGTTTCTCAATTACAGAAATGTCTTCGAGATTCCGATTCTATTCTTGAGCCCGGTGTTGTGGAAGAGATTGAGGTCTCGCCTAATTTAACTTATGAGCAGCATCCTGTTCGTATTATTGCTTCGGAAGTCAAACGACTTCGAAATAAGGATGTTCCGCTTGTGAAAGTTCAATGGTCTTCAAATCCTAAGGATTGTTCTTGGGAATCTAGGGAGTTCATCGAGCGATCACATCCGGACTTGCTTTCCCGTGCTCTTTAAGGCGAACCTTTTATTTCAAACTTCTTTTGTCTTGAATATGCTTTTATGGTTGTTACTATATATCTTCTTCTTAAATATTGCGAGGACGCAATTTCTTTAAGGAGGGGAGTCTGTAACAACCCGCATATTTGTCGATTTTATATTTAAATATTTTATTTAAATATTTTATCGACACTCGGAATTTAGTTCGAAAAGCTACTTTTTGCATACGGTCGAATTAGGACTCGGGACCACTCCCATTAAGTTTAAAATACCGTTTGCGACCTTTTTAAGTATAAACTTTGATATGTTTGGAGCTAGTCAAAAATTTGACCATTTTCACTTTGGGTTTGGGTTTGGGTTCAGCCCTATGTTTAACTTATACTCAAAATTGAACCACCCCTCCCCATTCACTCCCACTTTCTCCTCTTTTCAGTTTTAAAGCATCAATGGTGGGAGAGATGGGAAATTAAAACTCTAAAACCCTAGTTTCCTTTTGCAAATCAAGCTCTAGCTCCAAACTAATAGAAGAACCCATTGGTAAGCTTCTCTTCTTCTTCTCTAACTCTTTCTCTCTTTGATTTCAGAAAATTCCTAAACCTAATTTGGAAAATGTTTCTCTTTTTAGCTTAGAATCAAGCTTCTTGAGTTGGATTTGAAGAGTGGTTGATTCTCCTTTGCTTCTAAGCTTCTTTTTCAATCGTTTGGGTTCAAAGGTGAGATTTTTATCTCACATCTTAGTATATAATTATCTTCGATTGTTAGGTATGAATTCCTAACACTTATTCATGTGCATTTGCTTTTGGTTTGGATTGATTTGGTGAATATTCCAATTTTTAGTGTTTTGGGTTCAATTCCTTAAAAATCATAACTTTGATGTTTTGATCATGTTTTTGGTGATGAACCAAAGAGCTTATATGGCCGGATAGTCGATTGGCATAAACCCTTAGTGTCGTTGCTCGACGGTTTGCAAATTGAGGAAGTTTGCACCTCTTTTGGAATATGGTAGGAAGTGCAAGTATACAGGTTCGGCCGACCGAGCTCAAGGTCCGGTCGACCGACCTGCTACCCAGGCACTTCCTGCCTCTGTTTTGGAAGTGCTGGTTACAGGCTTCGGTCGACCGAGCCCCTGGGCCGGTCGACCGACCTGGTGCCCGAGCACTTCCAACCCCTGGTTCAGTCAACCGACTCAGGGAGTCCGGTTGACCGACCTGCTGCTATTTGCCAACTATGCCTATTTTGCCTAGTTGTCTGAATTTCCAACTCTAATCGATTTGTGTTATTTCCCTATTTGTTGTTATCATTTGTTATTGACTTTGATGACTTATTTTCTTCGGGAATTCTTGGAATATCCATTTCGATGGATTCGGTATCGATTTCTTTGAATTCTATTCACGTCTTCAAATTGGAATTTTAGTGATTGATTGTTCCTACAATCTTCTTTGTGATTTGTCACTTTAAAAATATAAAGGTTTTCTATACTAGTAGTAAATATCAAAACTCTTTCTTCAAATGATTTCAACACTATTTTATTACAAAGCTCGTTTTCTTAAACCGTTTTCTAATCTATTAGTATATACAAGCCTTTACCTCACTCATATGAGAAATCTAATTAAACGACTTAGTAAAACGAGTGGTATGAAACGCTTGCGTTTACTTCGTCGGTTAATTCTTGGACTTGTTCGATTGAAACTCTTGTGACAATTTTCTAGTGGAGATCTACAATTTGTTCGTAAATATTTAAGTTAAGCTAGTGGTTATGGGACATGAAGCTAAGCTCATATATTTACTGGCTTACTGTAATTGACACTTCTCTTTGATCATGACGATCATTTTAAGATTTAGACTAGCAATTCTGCGATGTCTCTTTGTTTCGGTGTGATTTCGACTTAGACATGTGGGGTAGCTCCCCATGGTCTTCGGACCATTCGTGTGTCAAAAATTAATGGCTAGCTACCATGAGATAGCTTCTCGTTTGTGTGATACATATGTAGGTGAGCTTTAATGCTCCCGATCGTGTGATAGGCCTCCCCCCTTTTCGTGTGATTTCTGGATTTCGTGTGTTGAATTCTGGAATTTATGCTTCACCTATTTTTGTGATTTCTATTGATATGATTTATCAATTTTTGTGCATTGGTGAATTCGTGTGTCATTGACTTGTTGTGAATTCAAGTTTTGGGTATGAAACCCTATTTGGATCTTTGTGAAGATTTCTGTGATATTGATTAATCTCATGTTGAGTTTCAATTGCATACTTATAGTAGTATGCCATTATGGATATTATATGTTTATGCCATACCTTTTATTCTATATCATGTTATCTGATATTTATAGCTAGACTGATCCGTTTATTATTTTCTTATTAAATAATACTCGGGTCAGACCGAGATGTTACAGGTGCTTCTGCTTGACTTCTCCCCAGGGATTTATTACTCTGACTTTTGGCTAACTACTTAGATTGGTAGTTTATTTTGTTGTATACTCTTGAGGTATGGACTCGTAGATGTATTCTTTTGTATAGCACATGTTGCTACTCTTTTGTATTATTGTGGATCTTTTTGACCACTACTCTGATATACACTTTCATGTGTTAGTTATATATTCATATCTTCTTCCGCCTTTGTGATATGAATTATATGTGACTGATTTGTGTTATGCTTATTTCTATATTTGTTTCCGAAGATTATTATAGCCACTGTGTAGTAGCTTTGTGTTTGTATCGGTATGTCGGATTTCCTCTTGAAATAAAATGCATGTTATACTATCTGACATATCGGTGCTCGCGCAAAGCAATTACACGAATGGTCGCTCCTCAACAGCCTTATTCTCCGTGCTAGTTGACAGCATTACACCGTAGTGTTCTTGGCTAGCGTGGGTATAGAGGTGGGGCGTCACAAGCATCAAATGTTCCATGATTATATAGGGAATGTGTATATAAATGGATATTAGATTAGATTCTAACATAGGGGATTGTTTGCTTGCATAGATGAAATTATGTAAATATATAAGTGTTTATATGTATATATAATTTTAGCAAATAATATTTATGTATTTATTCATATGAATATACATATAATATTAACATAGATAATTCAACTATAATGTGTGTGTGTTTGTGTGGATACATATTTCTAATTTTTATTTAAAACCCAGAATTAATATTTAAGTATAAAGTTACCTTAAATTTAGGATCTAACAGAAATTTTAAAGCTAACTTTGCATTAGGATATAGTATTTAAAATTTAAGATAAGTTGAACATTATCTATTATAATATTGTTTTTGTTCAGGTCAGAAATAACTCTTTTTCCAAAAATGGTATAATATTTAATTTTATTGATTATTAATTTAAAATGATCTCATAAATTAATTATATATATTAATAAATAACTATTGCCAAAACTAATTTTACATATATTACTTTAGATCTAAGTATAATACTTGTTATGATAATTTTTTTATATCAAATTGGTGTTTAATATGTACTACGCGAATATATAAATAAATATTTAAATAATATTAATAATAAAAAAGTTGTTTAAATTTAGAATTTTTAGATTTTTGAAAAGATTTTATACATTTGTCTGTGTTATATAGTTTATAAAACTAAATTTATTACATTATACATAACTATTTATACCATAATTGTAAATGTACAATGTTTAAATTAATTAAATTAAATATATAAAAACTATTATTTTATAATTGAAAGGAGTATACGTATAACATAAAACATATGATAGTAAACGATTCATAAAATATGCCTTCCAAGGTGACCATGTTGATAGTGGTCAACTCGAAGTGCTAGCGTCTCCTTTTCTTTAAACTTTCTTGATCTCTATGACAGTTGCAAAAAGTCTTCCATTGAGGTATAATTGAGAATGCAGATTAGGTACAAAATATATAAGCGAAAAAGGAGCTGTTACGCTTCAATTTACAGTGGAGTTTCAATTTGTGGTGGTACTTAATGGAAAATATCCTTCAAAAAGCTCAACAACCTACATATGTTTTAATTGATATTCAACATTTGAATTAACTAATTTTTCATCTATCTATAGATCCTATAGGCCATCCTTCATGTACATGAATATATACACGTAATTTTTAAATATATTTAAATTGACAAAAAATTCATTTGGTCCTTTTATTAAAAATAAACGCATATATAATTATTATGTACTTATTAATAATTACATATCCAGAATAAACTGATTAATGTAATTGTTATATTAATATCAATATCACTATAATAATTCATAAATTTTTATAAATTTTTATTTGATTAGAATATTCTAAATGTTTGGTTTAGCCAAATATTCTACACTTTGGTGAATAGATCAGACTTAAAGAGTGGATTCAAAATGTTGTTTCGAAATGTTTGGAAAAATGATATGATAGAATTAGAGCGTGATGCATTCTGATTTTAATTAAAGCTAGGATGAGTTACATAGATAGAATTGTAGGTGGCTAGTTTTTAACTTTATTAAAAACATTCATCTATAATGTATTGAATATGGACAATAATCAACAATGTTGTTAGAATCTAGCACTTCTAGAACATATTTGTTGATCGGAGACAAGAGCGTTATTAAATTTCTTTAACATCACATCTAGTTTCATTTTAGGGGTTATATTATGAACTGGACATTGAAGCTAATTGATATGAAGTAGCCATTGAAGAACTAGATATTCACACTTCCAAGTATTTGAAGTCAAGGGAGTTACGAGTTCGAAGAGGAAGAAACTTCAATTGCCTTCCAACATCTTTAATTTCTACCCAACCACTTTCTAGCTGGATTAATGTAATGGCCCTGGTTTTTCGACGCTTGATTTGGAACAGATAAATGGCTTCAGATATTTAAATTTAATTATAAATCAAATTTTGAATATGAAAATTTTGATTTTTATTTAATAAAATAATTTCAGGATTGAATATAGCGATTCACTAGATAATTTAATTTTTGAATTTTTAATTAGTTAAAATATATGACTCTAGAGTTTTAAGGTCAATAAAAATACTTTAAAGGCTTGTAAAATTTATATTAATAGTACTGAAGATAATGCAACTTTTAAAATTGAATTTGGAAGTGATTTGTTCAATTTTAAAAATATATCGTTTAAATTGACATTTAAAAATAGCCTTTCGAGACACAGTCTCGGAATTCGATGAAACCAGTTTCATTGGATCTGTAATATTGTCTATTATCGAATTTCAAATTTCGTAACTTTTTGAGTTATCGTTTCACCGTATGAGATATAAACGCGCTGAAATTTATATCGAAAATTTAATATAATAACTGGTTCCAAAAAGCTATCTTCTCCATACAATAGAATTAGGGCTCGAAACCTTTTCCATTGCGTTCGAAATAGGGGTATAACATTATAAACGCCTAGCGGCATGCCTCGATAGTGGTTCGAAATTTTATGTTGTGTAGATCAAGACAATTTGAATTTAATTAAATATACATATTTATATATATACTAGTCCACCTTCGGCTGTAATTCCTTCACATTAGCACTTTTTCAAAACATTATTCACCTGTTCAAACATGCAAGAAATCACATCCATTTCCTTTCAATTAAATCACAGTCTCCCCCTCTCCCTTCTAAAATCCCAAGCCCTTATCTTTCCATTCAAACTTTCAACGAAGATAGCTTCATTCTCAAATTCAAAATTATGTCTTACCTTCCATTTTCATTTTTATTTCGTTTAAAAAAAATCGCAAGCTGCTTCTTCTCCTCCCTTTCGATTCAAATCGAACGAGAATCTCTATAGTTCGAAGTCAATAATCCCATTTCTCCTTTTTTCCTCTGTAATGTATTAAATCGAATTCATTCGATTATAAATAAATAAAAAAGAGAGAGAACGAAATCGTGTAGCCGAAGGGAAGGAGCAAGGCTGGGGGAAGCTTGAGTGGCGAGCATGTGGGTGGTGACACGGCAGTAGTTAGAGCCGAGATGTTAGTCGATGTCGCGCGCGCTCGTGAGGTCAGGGCACAGGAAGGTGGAGGCGGTAGCTTAGGGCTTCGGGGGTTGCTAGAGGGCGAGTTTTGGAGTCTCTTGATGGTTGGAAGGAGGCACGGTCGCGATGTGGTGTGGCGGCCTCAAGAAGTTGCAGTGAGGTATGGTATACTTTTTTAGTTATATATATATATATACATACATATATATGTGTATATATATATATATAATTTTACAATAAAGGTATATGCCAATTATTTTTCAATTTAAAGATTTATATGTATATTTGTATATATACAGTAAAGAAAACGTATAGTATAAGTATAAATGTGTATATATATATACAAATGTATATATATATATATATATGTATAGGCATACACACCTGTTTTAATTTAAAAGTATATAGATAAACATATATATATATATATATAAGGTTTTGAAAAGAAAAAAATTGGAATTTTAAAATGTTGAAAGTTTATTAGATTTTTTGAAATATATAATTTATGTTTATAAGTATATACGTAGTTTCAAAAGAAAATAAATATACATATACACATTTTAAATTTACTAGTTTATTTTAAAAATATGTATTTAAGGTGATTAATTTGTTTAATTAACTTATTTAATTATTTTAGTTACTAAAAAATTATTTATTGAAGGAAAATTAGTTTAAAATTAAATTATTATTTAATTAATTATTAAATGGTAATTGATTGTTCGATTATTTCAAATGTTAACAAACCGTATAATGTTTATACAAGGTCAAAAACCGTGAAACCAAGTCAAGATTGAAGTGGATTGCAAAACAAAAATATCACTGATTTAGATAACGCTATTTAAATTTAGATGTTAAGTTTAAATTATTGGATGTCTAACTTGATTGATAAATTTATAATTTATTTATTGGACGTTATATATATAGTAGTATATATATTAGTATTGGAGTGACATTCCCGCATATTATAGCGAATGAGACCATATATGCCGGCATAATAGCGGATGACCCTATATACCGCGATATCCCTCTTGAAGTGTGGTTGGTATTTTATTTGTTGACTAACGTCTATGGATGCAGGGAAAAACAGGTTGAAGGGATTCAACTGGATTCCTCAAAAATATTTAATGTTTTCATATATATATATATATATATATATATATATATATATATATTTCGATATATGATATGATGGATAGATTGATATGGATTGTGTGTGAATTGGATTATTAATAGTATGGGAGTTAAAATGGGTATTTTTTAAATACCATAAACAAATAAAATTGAAGGAATTTAAAAGGAAATTTGAAAAGAAATTATTTATACTGAAAGTTGGATTTATTTCTAAAAGGTATTAAGTAGAATAAAAATATATTAACTAACTTGGGTTATACTTAATTATTTGTAAATTGTTTTAAGTGGAGATTTGAAATTAAATTATATATTGAGGGCATGAAGAGATATTGGAATCGATAAATAGATTTGAAATAACATGGAATTTTATCAAGGGATCAAATTATAAAATGGAATTATAAATAGAATTTTTTTTTGTAAATAGATGGGAAACTGAAGGGAGTTTATGAATTTATAAACCGGGTTTATAAATGAGATAAAAGGTATCAGTGGATATATGAAAAATATAAGTTAATGGTGTGAACTTATATCGAGCAATGGGAATCGTTTTGAAAGAAATAGTGGAATATATTTCAAGAAATGGTGATATGGTCGATGTGATACCAATCAAGATGAATATATGAATTGAATTGGTGATTATTAGACTTTCTAAAAATAGACTTTTGTTGAGTTAATTGAATTTGTTTTAAATGGGATTTTAAATTACTATACTAAATAATTTAGAACTATCACTTGGATTTAGAATATTTCTAAAGTTAGTTAATTTAATGCTTAATATTTATTGAAATAAATTCTAATTTTATACATCTTTGTAAGGTAATTAGTAGTTGGATATGAATTTTTAATTCTTTTAAGTTGTTTAAATTTTCCTAAAACCATAATTGAAACAAACCATTTTTCTTATTTCATATAACTTTTTTAAATGTTTTAAATTTCATTATGAGTCCTCTCCAGATGGGAAGCTAAGTTTATTTAATTGAATAAGATTTTAGAAGAATGATCTTATAGTGGTATTATGGGGACTTAAATAAATCCTAAAGTATAGGATAAGTGAACTTCGGAAGGTGAAATAAAATTCAAATGGAAAGTAGTAGTGAAACTGGAATTTTAAATGAGCATAAACGGCTTTAGAAATCTTATAGGAAATCGACTAAGAAATTCTGGGATTTATAGAATTCATGTGAAACGAGTTGGAAATTTACAAATAAAATTGTAAATGATTTTTGAGGAAATAAATAGGAGATAAAATTAATATTTTCCAAGTGTTTATTATCAAATGAAGTGGGAAAAATATTCTATGGATCGGGCAAGGGTATAAATTTGTTCCATGAGAGTAAAAAGGGATTTGAAAACTATTTTCAAAGGGTTGAAGTATGGAAATAATATCTTGCGTAGATATTTTCAAATAAATAATTTGAAAAATTATTTAAAGCCTGATGTTTACTTGTGGATGTTATATGATAGTTAAATAACTGGCTATTAATATTGGCTAATGCGTTGATCGTTTCGAAGAGACCAGGATCATATTTAATTATCCGAAAACCACTTCGATCCGGTTTGAACTTAACGAATGAATACCATGAAGATGATGAAGACGGTGATTCCGTTTGTCCAGTCCCAGGACAACTTATATGGATAAATGCTATCAAAACATCATTATTGGAGGACGACGAGCATTTTGAGTGAATGTGTCTAAAAAGGTAATCGTAGCCTCAAGCCTCATCAACCGGGAATGGCTAAAACAAGGGAGATGTAGCAAGGCTAAGTGGGTAGCTTCCAAATAGGGTAAGGTCATCCCTGTCTAGAGTCCCTTTATTTCGGCTGTGTGGCGGCTGCTGATCCCAACCGCGGGGTGGTTTTATTCGGTCTATCCAGGTGAGGGGTAGGTCGGTCTTGTATTGTAGGGGATCGGGAATGGTCCTCTATATGCTGATCTAAACCAGGTACTATGACGGACGGTACTCAGTAGCCCTGCCATTGTATGGAACCAATCTCCAATAAGTGCCGGTAAGGTTTTGATTGTGCCCAACTATGCTGGAACATGAGATGCAAGCATTTCAGCTATATTCTATTTACTTTCTGTAGACACTATTATAATATCAAACGGATTTGGTAAAAATGTTTTGGTTATTGTAAGGTAAAAACCGGTATGTTTATTTCTGGCATGGTCTTATGAGATACCTTTGTTTTCAAAGGATTTTCAAAATATAATAATCCAATTCAGTGTGATTTTCTCACGCTGGTTTTCCAGACTGACTTGGGTGTTGTTTATTATGATGCTCGGGTCAGATCGAGTTGAACAGATCCAGGATAATATGCTTTAGAGCTCAAGAGGCGAGCTGGATGACAAAGTCGTATCTCCATACTTGGTTATTATTTCCATTGGGTAAGGACAAGTATCAAGCTGTCCAAATAAATGGATAATTGTTGTACTCTGATAATGGCATGTATATAAACAATACAAGTTTCTCTGTATTTAAAAGCTGTTATTTTATATTATACTTTATTCTTCTACGATTGCGAGACTCTGATGTTGTTTTTATCTTCTTCTTCTACCTCTTTCTTTTTTAACCTTAATGACCTGGTATTTTCGGCATTCGATCGCTCGACATTTTATATAGTGGACGTATTGATGTCGATTTTCGAGAGTCGAAAATCCCCGACCGTTACATTTGGTATCAGAGCCAGGTTAAGCGAGAACCTTGGCTCTGGTGGTGATTAATCATTAGAGATAGAGTCAGCAGTACTCTAGAATGAGTTTGAGCATGTTAATATATATGAGCGTATATTTGTTAGTGAATATAAAATGGTTTTATATTGTGTCGGTTGATTTATTAAGTGGCTTGTGAACCTTAGTCAGAACAGTCCATACAACCATATCAAGAGGATTTCTAAACATTTGAAAAAAACAATTCGATACAGTATTGTTTTCGAAAGAGGTAAATGAAATAATTTTACCCAAAGTATATTTTGATATAAGAGAAAATAATTTTTTGAAAATTATTATATATAGTATAAATGTTGGATGATAATGTTATAACCAAAACGAGATCATAAAATTTAAAATAGTTTACACAACTAATATGAGAATTTGTATAAATATAATGTGTACAAATGAATTATAATTGAAATTGGACTTAAACCGGAAGCTGGAAGTTTAAATTCCGAGGTGCTTAAAAAAATATTCTGGAATCCTTATTTAAATAATTTGAAAATCATCAGGAAATAGGTTATAAACTTATAAATTGAAATGATTTTTAATAAGAGAGGAATGTATGAGATTTGAATTTTGAAATTAAAGTTAAAAATGAGGAGGTTAAAATAAAATTTAACTTAGATTAAGTTGGAGAATCTTAATTGTTAAAATTTAACTGATTATGATCAGAATAAAATAAATCAATGAGGTAGGCTAGTTTAATGAAAAAAATATGCTTGGGCTATAAATGAGAGTAAATCTTGAGTTAATAAAATGTGAATATATTCAAGAATAGGATTGATGGAAAAGTTAAAAATTGAAATAAGAAACCCAAAATAAAATAGTTTGATATTTTGGAAATGAAAGAAAATCCAAACTTGAATTATAAAAGTGAGTTTGAGCTCAAGAAAATTGAATGAATGGATTTGAAAAAAAAAATCAGATACTGGGTTATAAAATTGAAATAAACTAATTAGATAATAAATTATTTAATGAAATATGGAAATGGAACCTAATTTGGTTAAGTAGAAGTGAATTGTGAGTTAATAATGGAGTTTGGAAATGAATTCGAGTCATAAATAAAATTCAACTTGGATTGTTAGTGAATTAAATATAATTGGAAATGTTGTCAAGTGAAATGAAATTTGATTAAAATAGTGATGGTTTGAATTGAAAATGAAATCCAAGTGAGTATGAATGAATAATGGCCTTGGATATTATTTAACAAATTGAATACGAAATTTAGAGTTAAAATGGATTAAGTGAATGAATTGATGTTTATTGTAAACGAAATGGATTTGATTAAACAAAACTCAAATCAAGGATTTAAATTGGAATTTGGTTAGAAAGAAAATAAACTTAAGTTATAAGCTTGAAATAACTTGAAGAAAATAAATAACTTAAGCAAATATTTAAATGGAAGCTCAGCTTAAGTGAATATGTTAAATGGCCATAGCATGGAATGTTTTCGAGCTTGATAAAATGGTCTTGAATAAAACAAATGCGAATATGGAATAAAAAACAATGAATGGATTGTGAATAAAATTGAAATGGAATGGAATTAAATATAAAATGAGTTGGAATTAATTTGAACTAGTTACAAACTAAAATGTATATTCCATTAAGTGGATACCGTCGAATTCGCATAGAAAGAGTTGTCATTTGACGTGAACGAAAGAAAATAAAATCCTATGATTTGATAGAAGCGAATGAAATTTATTTTAGAATCAACTGGAATGATTATAGTCCATTTGATTTAAAAATGAATTGAATATAAGAAATTAAGTTATGAATCATTATATTGAATGAAATTGTGTATGGATGAATTGAAAGCAATTTAATTAGTATTCGAAACCCTATAAATTGCTAATGGAAATTGTTTAGTATGTATTTCTTGTGCAATCTATGTGTTTAGCTATTTAAAATAAGTGAAATGTTTGTGAATTTCATATATTTAGTAATTACGTGTTTAAATTGAGTAAGTACAGGTACTTGGGGCCGTTTGGCTAGATTTTGGTAGCGCTAATTACTAAATAAATAAGCTGCTTGCTTGAAATTCCTAAATAGGGGTACGCCTATGCAATAAAAGAAAGAAAATATAAATATTGTTGTTTATTTTTATTTTTCGACCATGTGGGTCGATGTATATATATTTATCTCTCTTGTCATATTGTAAATGCCCATCCGTACAAGGGAGATTCTGTCAAAAAAATATGGAAATTTTGGGAGTTAGAAAATTTTTGAATTTTTTTGGTAAATGACGAAGAGATTTAAAATTGGAATTGAAATAAAGGATCTTTGGATTAAAATTGAAAGCTAATTGTTTGGGAGAAATAAAAGAATTGGAATGTGAAATGTGAGCTTGACTAAGTGACTTTTAGTAAGTTAATGGGTTTGGGGCATATTTTTTGCCTTAGCAATTTCGGGGACGAAATTCTTTTAAGCAGGGAGGAATGTAACGACTCGGATTTTTCGACATTTGATTTGGAATACATAAATGGTTTCAAATAGGAATTATAAATTGATTTCTGAATATGAAAAGTTTGATTTTTATTTAATAAAATAAGTTCAGGATTTAAATATAGCGATTTACTGGATAATTTAATTTTTGAATTTTTAATTAGTTAAAATATTTGAATTTGGAGTTTTAAGCTCAAAAAAAATAATGTAAAGGCTCGTAAAATTTATATTAATTGTACTGAAGACAATGCAACTTTTAAAATTGAATTTGGAAGTGATCTGTTCAATTTTAAAAATATATCGTTTAAAATGACATTTAAAAATAGCCTTTCGAGACACAGTCTCAGAATTCGACGAAACTAGTTTCACTAGATCCGTAATATTATATTATTATCATATATCAAATTTCGTAGCTTTTGGATTTATCGTTTAGCCGTACGAGATATAAATGCGATGAAATTTATATCAAAAATTTAATATAATATCTGGGTCTAAAAAGCTATCTTCTCCATACGATTGAATTAGGACTCGAAACATTTTCCACTGCGTTCGAAAAAGGGGTATAACATTATAATCGCCAAGCAGTACGCCTCGAATAGGGGTTCGAAATTTTATGTTGTGTAAACCAATACAATTTGAATTTAATTATATATATATATACACTAGTCAACCTTCAACTGTAATTCCTTCGCATCAGCACTTTTTCAAAACATTGCTCACATGTTCATACACGCAAGAAATCACGTCCATTTCCTTTCAATTAATCACGGTCTCCCCCTCCTCCTTTTAAAAATCCCAAGCCCTTATCCTTCTATTCAATACATTCAACGAAGACAGCTTCGTTCCCAAATTCAAAATCATGCCTTCCCTTCCATTTTCATTTCGTTAAAAAAATCGCAAGCCTACTTCTTCTCCTCTATTTCGATGCAAATCGAACGAGAATCTCTACAGTTCAAAGCCAATAATCTCATTTCCCCTATTTTCCTCTGTAATGTATTGAAATCGAATTCGTTCGATTATAAAAAAAAAGAGAACGAAATCGCATGGCCGAGGGAAGGAGCAAGATTGGGGGAAGCTCAAGTGGCGAGAACGTGTAGGGGCAACAAGGCAGTAGTTGGAGCCGTGATGTTGGCCGATGTCGCGTGCGCGCTCGTGAGGTCAGGGTGCAGGAAGGTGGAGGTGGTAGCTTGGGCTTCAAGGGTTGCTGGAGAGCGAATTTCGGAGGCTCTTGAAGGTTGGAAGGAGGTACAAACGTGGTGGGGGAAGTGGTGTGGCAGCCTCGAGCAGTTGGAGTGAGGTATGGTATACTTTTTTAGCAATGTATGTATGTATGTATATAAATTTACATTAAGGTATATATGCTAATTATTTTTCAATTTAAAGATTTATATGTATATTTTTATATATATACAATAAAGAAAAAGTATAATACAAGTATAAATATATATATCTGTGTGTGTATGCATGTATAAACATATCTATTTTAAGTTAAAAGTATATAGATAAACAGAAATATATATATATATATAAGGTTTTGAAAAGAAAAAAATAGGAATTTTAAAATGTTGAAAGTTTATTAGGTTTTTGAAATCTATAATTTATTTTTGTAAGTATATATGTAGTTTCAAAAGAAAATAAATATACATATGCACATTTTAAATTTACTGGTTTATTTAAAAAGTATGTATTTACGGTGATTAATTTGTTTAATTAAATTATTTAATTATTTTAGTTACTAAAAAATTATTTATTGCGGGAAAATTAGTTCAAAATTAAATTATTAGTCAATTAAACTTTTAAAATGGTAATTATTAGTTATTTTATTACTTAATATTTATTGAAATATATTCTAATTTTATAATCAGCTTTGTAAAGTAATTAATAATTAAACTTTTAATGATTTTATAATGTTGATATTTTAATTTTACCTAAAACCATATTTGAAAAAAACCATTTTTCTTATTTCCTATAAAATTATTAAATGTTTTAAATTTCATTGTAAATCCCCTCGAGATAGGAAGCTAAGTTTATTTAATTGAATAAGATTTTAGAAGAAAGATCATATAGTGGTATTATGGGAACATAAATAAATTCTAAAGTATAGGATAAGTGAACTTTAGAAGGTGAAATAAAATTTACAAGGGAAGTAGTGGTGAAACTGGATTTTGAAATAAACATAAACGGCTTTGGAAATATTATAGGAAAGTGACTAAGAAATTTTGGGATTTATAGAATACATGTGAAACGAGTTGGAAATTTACAAATAAAATTATGAATGATTTTTTAGAAAATAAATAGGAGATAAATGAATATTTTCCAAGTGTTGAATATCAAATGAAGTGGGAAAAATATTCTAAGGATCAGGAAAGGGTAAAAATTTGCTCCGTGAGAATAAAAAGGGATTTGAAAACTATTTTCAAAGTGTTGAAGTGTGGAAATAATATCTTGTGTAGATATTTTGCAATAAATAATTTGGAAAATTATTTAAAGCCTGATGTTTGTTTGTGGATGTTATATGATAGTTAAATAACTGACTATCAATATTGGCCAATGTGCTAATCATTTCGAAGAGACCGGGATCAGATTTAATTATTCGAAAATGACTTCGATCCGGTTTGAACGTAACGAATGAATATCGTGAAGTTGATGAAGACAATGATTCGGTTTGTCCAGTCCCAGGATAATTTGTATGGACGAATGCTATCAGAACATCGTCATTGGAGGACTATGAGCATTCTAAGTGAATGTGTCTGAAAAGGTGCAGCAACACTAAGTGGGTAGCTTCCAAGTAGGGTAAGGTCAACCCTATCTAGAGTCCTTTTATTTCGGCTGTGTGGCGGTTGTTGATCCCAACCGCGGGGTGATCTTATTCGGTCTATCCAGGTTAGGGGTAGGTCAGTCTTATGTTGTAGGGGATCAGGAGTGGTCCTCGGTACACTGATCTAGACCAGATAAAGTGACGGGCGGTACCCTAGGAACACTGCCATTGTATGAAATCAAATTTCCAATAAGCCTCCGTACGGTTTTGATTGTGCCCAACTATGTTGGAACGTGAGATGCAAGCATTTCAGCTATATTCTATTTACTTTCTATATATATTATTATAATATCAAATGGATTTGATAAAAAAAATTGGTTATCATAAGGTAAAACCCGGCATATTTATTTGTGTCATGGTCTTACAAGATACCTTTATTTTCAAAGGATTTTCAAAATATAATAAACAAATTGAGTGTGATTTTCTCACGCTGGTTTTCCAGACTGACTTGGTTGTTGTTTTATTATGATCTCGGGTGAGACCGAGTTGAACAGATCTAGAGTAATATGCTATGGAGCTTAAGAGGCGATGTAACGATCCCGATTTTTAGTTAAATTTAATTTGGTAATTAATTTTAAATTGTGAATTTAGTGGTGAATTAAATCAAGTTTTTTTAAATTTATAAAGATATGTTTTTTTTTTATTTATATTTATAAATTTATTTTAAATTGAATCTTGGAATTGAAATTCAAAATTAAAAATCTAATAAATATATTGGATTTGAAAACATTATATTTTCAATTAATAAAGATTTGTTTTCCAAATTACATTAAATAGACATTTTGATTTTGAAGTTATATTTTGAAATTAATACAATAATTTTTGAATTGCTATTTGAAAGTTATAAAAGTATAAAATATAAATAATAGAAAATGCATAAATATAAAACATATGTTAATATAAGAAAGGAATGTTTTGTAAATACATAAAAGTATAAGTGAGAAAAATACAAAACATAATTTATACATAAATCTAAGTCAAGGGTTTAAAACAAATTCTATAAACTAATTAAAGATAAAGGATATAAACATAAAATGTTTATATTTTAACATTTGTAAAATGATAATACAAGTAACTAACAAGTGTTAGCTTAACAAAGACAAGTGTTGGTTTAATTTTGTTTTATAATTAAAAATGTCAATTGTCTTTTATTTTCAAATTAATCAATAAAAATATGAAACAAGGCTATGTATATATCATATCTTCTTTTTCCTCATTTTTTCTTTGTTAATATTCAAAACAAAGAAAGTTCAGAAAAAAACAAAACCTGGAAATTAAAATGAAGAACAAAACAAAATTCGATTCAGGTTTCAACCTTGAAATAAAAGCAAAGTTAAATATTCAACTCAAACAACTTCAACCTGGAAGTTCAAATCCAGAAATCAACTCAAACACAAAGCTTCAAAAAAAATACTTCCAAATCATGCAAATCAAACTCAAGTTCTGGAATCTGATTCAAGAGTGAATCAACTCAACAATGATTCAACCTGTAGCAATTGAAACAAAAATCAAATCAAGCAAATTAAAGATTTTAACCAAACAAACCAGTAAAGCAACTCAGACCTGAGACCAATCAAACAAGATCTGAAGCAATCAAGTGCAACCTGACTTGATCCAGGGCAAAGCAGATCAAATAATCAAGTAAAGTTTTCAAGGCAAACCTGGATACAGAGATAAAGTAATCAAACAATCAATTCCAGATCATTTCATAAGACCTGGTCTCTGTTTTCATTTCTCAGGTGAGCAAACTCACTTATCTCTGCTTTTATGTTTTGATGTTTGTGAATGATGTTTGAATATGTTATGAAATGTTGCCTAGCTGTTGAATATGCTTTCATGTTGTGTGTGTGTGTGTGTGTGTGTGTGTGTGTGTATATATATATATATATATATGTATTAAATTATGTGTATACAGGCATATGTACCAGTTCTTATATTTACAGGCTTGAAATTTCATTTTAAAAACTCACATCTTACGATTTATACAAATTCGAGTTATGGTTTCTAAAGAAAAGACGATTTAAACAGGATAATATCAATGTTAAAATAAATCCAAGCTTTTATATTGTGAATTTATTTCAAAGCGGGAAAAACAGTAGAAAATCAAAATAGATTCAAAACCAAATGTCTGGATTTCGATTTCAAATCATAGTAATGAATTCGTGTTCCAAAACCATGAATTTTAAAAATAAAATGATGATTCTTCATTTGGTATCGGTTGTGAATTTACGAGATGAACGGAATTGGAAAAAATGTCGATTCCGATGATCAATGACCGACTGGACCTCGGCCTTGATGTTAGAGGAGGATGACATGATGCAGATCGAAGGAAAAATGATGGGAGATTTTTTAGATGATCGTCGTGGTGATGCGGCATGAGTTTAGGGTTTAACAAACTGTTTTCGTGAACGATGAAGAAGTAGCATTCTTGTCAGCGATAGTTGATTATAGGCGATCGCACCTAGGGGAAAACAAACATAGGTCTATGGCGAACACCTAGACCCAAAGGCACGGTTTCAAGTGATCGGTGGTGATCAGGCGAGGTGTTTTTCGATGAGGGAGTTGGTTCCACGTTTGCTCGATTTTTCTCGATTTCGAATACTCTAATGATTTCATGGTGCTAGGTGGTCTGGTGGATAGAGGTGGTCGTTGTTGACTTGTCAACGGTCGTAGCAGTGACAGGAGGTGATCGATGTATTCGTGCACGTGCACGCAATTATATATATGCCTGTTGTGATTAAACTTGTGGAAGATGAGGAGTAACTCGGGGGAAAGTCGGGGAATTCATGAAAATACTCGAAGCAAAATGGATGTGGGCTAACTCGAGGTCAGGCTCGGGTAAAATAAGAATTGGCTCGGGTCTGCAGATTTTTATATAATTGCAGTTTTTAAAACTTTAAAACAAATCAAGTTTAAATAAATTTCTTGATTAGCTCTTGTATATAATAATCATTTTATCTAAAGTTTGGAATTAGATAGAGGTTTTAAAATAAAACTTAAAATTAATTTAGTTTAAAATGTTTAAATATATGTATGACCTTTATTTCAAAAGTTATTTTAAATAAACTTAATAATATTACAAAGTTAATTAAGAAAAGATGTTTTAATTGTTAATTAACTTTAAAGTCTAAGTTAAATTATTATAAGATTTATTCAATAAGTTTAAAGGATAATTAAAGTGATAAATAAAGATAAAATGGTTTATCTTTTAATTTAGTTAAGTAATTAATGATTTGTTAATATAAGCAATTAAGGGACAATTAATTAAGAATAATTACTTAATGATTAAAGATTAATTAATTTATTATTAAAGGTGAATTAATTGATGATTAAAATTTAGTTAATTAGGGATTAAAAGATAATTACTTAATTAAGGAACAATTAGTTATGTAATTAACTTAAGGTTAATTAATTAATGAAGGTAATTAAGGAAGGATAATTAACTAAGAGCTAATTAATTAATGTAATTAATTGAGGATAATTAATTAAAGGATAGTAAATTAATTAAAGGATAATCATTTAATGATTAAGGGTTGATTAATTAATAATTAATGGTTAATTAATTTATTATTAATGGTTAATTAATAAATGATTAAAGAATAATTAATCAAAATGGTTTTTAATTAATTAATATTAATTAACCAGGATTAGTAATCTATTCACAAGTAATTAATATGATTTAAATTAATCAGATGATTGATTTATCTTACTAATGGATGTTTGGATTCTATTGAATGTTGAATTGTTTGATATCCCTGATATGTGATGCTCTATTTTGATTTGAGCTGTGATGAATGTAATTTATTTATCTATGATAAATGTAATTTATTTTATCAGTGATGAATTAATATTATTTATCTGTGAATCTGTGAATGAAGATAATCGTTATAGATTATACCGCTTATCGATATTGTTGTGTTTGAATCTGTGGTGATTGATGATGCGGCACTATTGCGTAAAACCCCTGGGCTACACTATACGCACACAAACATGGATTGCACGAGGAAATTGGTTAAGTCATAGATATTTGAATCTAATATTATGAAATGGTTTTAAAGATTGAATTTTGAATCCAAAATAGTTTTGGAAATGGAATTGGGTTAAATATGAAAATCTTTTGAAAAGGAGTTTTGAAGATAAAAGTTATTTTGAATAACTTAATAAAGTTTTGAAATTTAAATAATTTGATTTGAATTTGAATTCAAGATTTGAAATTGAATTCTACGTTTGGAAATTATGGTTTAAAATGGTTATACAAGTTATAAATGTGTCTATATGGGTTTTATACATTTTAAAAGTATTGTTTTAGGAATTTGAATTTAACCCCTACTTGAGGGGCTTTAACTTGTGCAAATTATAATTGGTTTTTTTTCGAAATTAAAACTATTTGTTTTCAAATAATAATAGCTTTCATATAAAGAAAGAATTTTCAATTTGTGTTGAAAAGATTTCAAGTTTGAAATGAAAATTGTTTTGAAAGCTATGAATGAAACTTTGTTAAAGATTGGTGAACTTTGTGAAGTTAATCTTTTTCTTTAAAGATTTGAAAATGGTAATGTGTTTAAACCATTTGAAAGAAAGGTTTTTAGGTAATAAGTTGTGACTTAACTAAGATCCCAATATCCGTATGCTTTTTAAATTAAGCGCTCATTATTCGGTTTAGCCGGGAGAGGAATTTATGCCATATAACCCATTTCAAATAGTGATACGATGATTTGGATAGCATTTGAAGGCCGGTGGTGAAGACCGGATATTTTCGAAAGCGAAAGGATAACCCGTTGAATATCTCTACACCGACTGGTCCCTGATATAGAGATTTGATCACCCTTTGTGATGGAGAGTCTGGACGTGATTAGGGATTATCCGGATTGCAAGGGCTTCTTTCGAAGTTCCTTCGGTTCTATTCGAACCCGGAACAAACTTGTATGGATGTATGTCTGACGTTACACTTTGAGATATAAAGCTGGTTTCTGTCAAATACATTTCTGTTTGGTGGCGGAGAATTTATTCTCTTAGCCTAACACCCTTCTCTGAGACGTATGAGCCCAAAGGTTATGCAGTTGATGGTTACTAGTGATACATTCCCAATTTGGTAATGTGGCATACGAAGTGCTGCTTATCATGTGTTGATCGAAGCATGGCTTTTGTGAAAAGCGTATCTTTGTGGACATGAACTCGTCGGACCTCACAACCCGAAAACGGTCGAAACAGCAAAGATGCGGCAAGGTTATTAGGGGTCGGCCCCTCGGATATGTCCATTCTTATGGAAAAAGGTGGTATCGTGGTATGAAGCTTGGATATTTAACCTATGTGGTTGATGCAAATTTATTACTTTGTGGTTGTTGCTTTATGGTTGAGGATCCTCGGATAAAGGTCTATACGACCGAGGATGGCATACTTGTAGGTGTTACTTCTGGATAGGGGTAACCCGGCCTTGTGTTGGCAAAAAGCTGGTTAAGTTCTCGGGGCGTCCCTTCAGAGGTGTACCCATGTGGCAATAGGAAGCTCTTTTGCTTGACCATTTGTTGGAAATCCAATCAACAATATGCTCCTTGTACGGTTTTAGTTGTAGAACCTGCCATCTAACATGGTAGCTATAGTAGGCATACTATAATGGTATGTATGCTGGCTAAGATTAATATTATATTTGCAAATGTTTTCCACTATGCACTAATAATTATTTCAAAAGATTTTCGCGTATCAAGCATGTTTGACTATCATAAGGAGAAATCTCCTCCAATTGTGCGTTTGCATTGTGTGTGCGCGGGAAGGCCTTATGGTGGTTTCATTTTCCATAAAGCATTGTGAATTTCTTTTAAATTCTTTTGTTTTGCTTTTGATAAAGATATACTGTTTTTGTTTTATCATACCAATCCCATGACTGACCTGGAGTTTATTGTTCCCTTCCTAAACTCTAGGTACCCACAATTTTTCCACCCGGGCAGCCTAGAGTCAAGTTTTAGTAGAATCAAAAGCTAGTCAGGTATTGATGTGGATCAAACGTTTAGAGTCTTTGGATGGCTGACCTTGCTTAATACAACATGATGATGGTGGTTCGAGCTTTTGGTTTTGGAGATGAAAGTCTTTAGAGCTTTGGAGCAATGGTGTCGCAGTGTTGGATTCTCTCTTTCCTTCTCTCTTGAAGATTAGCATTGAAGATGTTATCTCTTCTTCTGATGTTATTTTATTTCCTCTATTGTGTATCTCTGATGTATGTTGATATGATTTGTATCAATGTGTTGTAGCAGATGTTGTATATCATTGATGTTATTCATTTTCTTCCGCTGTGTTGTTGTACTTAATGTGTTATAAGCTCCGACGAATCAGATTTGAACGTTTGAATCTACAGCATTCGAATACAAATGAAGTACGGATGTCGATTTTCGAGCGCTGAAATCCGAGGCTTCATAATTTGGTATCAGAGCGGAAGGTTAAACTTTTTCTCAGGAGTATAATACATTAGGTAATTCATTAGAGATAGGGTTACGAATACCCTAGAATGAGTGCATCCCTAAGATATCCTTCCGAATGCCTCAGTAAATTCTCTTACCATCCCCCGATAGTGAGTATAAGTGCAAGAAGAGGATGAGATAGGGGACAGGAGAGTACCACTCAAATGGTCAATACCCTGCAACAACGGGAACAACTTTTCTATCAATCTCTTTGATCATCACTCGACTTCAATTTTTTTGGATAGCTTCATGGCATCTTGAGGGAGAAGCTTCGGTGTGATGGTGGCCCTACGAATCGTGTAGAAAACTCATATTTCGTATTCTCTTCATTAGTTTTCTATCAACTTCTCTTTTTAACTTTAATCAATTTGACATTTCAATTGAAATAAATTGTTTAACGAAATATGAAGTTAAAATTTAGTTGTACCGATAGAACGATTTCGGTTAAAACCAAAATTTGGAAAATTTTTGTTACTTGTATGGATCCAAGTCCGAAGATGGACAAGCTAGTATATATTTGGGATATTTTGACCTGAGTTGAGTATCCATTTATCTGTTCTGTTGGGATATAGATACATAAAAGGAATGTTTTATAAATACATAAAAGTATAAATGAGAAAAGCATAAAACATAATTTATAAATAAATCTAAGTTGAGGGTTTAAAACAAATACTATAAACTAATTAAAGGTAAAGGATATAAATATAAAATGTTTACATTTTAACATTTGTAAAATGATAATACAAGTAACTAACAAGTGTTAGCTTAACAAAGACAAATGTTGGTTCAATTTTTTTTATAATTACAAAAGTCAATTGTCTTTTTTTTTTTAAATTAATCAATAAAAATGTGAAACAAGGCTATGCATTTATCATATCTTCTTCTTCCTCATTTTTTCTTCGTTAATATTCAATACAAAAGAAAGTTGTAAACCAGAAAAAAACAAAACTTGGAAATTAAAATGAAGAATAAAGCAAAATTCAATTCAGGTTTCAACCTGGAAATAAAAGCAAAGTTCAATATTCAACTCAAACAACTTCAACCTGGAAGTTCAAATCCAGAAATCAACTCAAACACAAAGCTTCAGAAAAAAATACTTCCAGATCATGCAAATCAAACTCAAGTTCTGGAATCTGATTCAAGAGTGAATCAACTCAACAATGATTCAACCTAAAGCAATTGAAACAAAAATCAAATCAAGCAAAGTAAAGTTTTTAACCAAACAGACAAGTAAAGCAACTTGGACCTGAAACCAATCAAACATGATCTGAAGCAATTAAGTGCAACCTGACTTGATACAGGGCAAAGTAGATCAAATGATCATGTAAAGTTTTCAAAGAAAACCTGGAAACAAAGATAAAGTAATCAAACAATCAATTCCAGATCATTTCATAAGACCTGGTCTCTGTTTTGATTTCTCGGGTGAGCAAACTCACTTATCTCTGCTTTTATGTTTTGATGTTTGTGATTGGTGTTTGAATATGTTATGAAATGTTGCCAAGCTATTGAATATGCTTTCATGTTGTATGCATACATACATGCATACATACATACATATATTAAATTATGTGTATATAGGCATATATGCCTGTTCTTATATTTAGAAGCTTGAAATTTTATTTTAAAAATTCACATCTTACATTCTATACAAATTCGAATTATGGTTAGTAAAGAAAAGATAATTTAAACAGGATAATAAAAATAAATCCAAGCGTTTATGTTGTGAATTTATTTCAAGAATGGGAAAAAAAGTAGAAAATCCAAAATAGATTCAAAAACCAAATGTCTGGATTTCGATTTCAAATCATAGGAATAAATTCGTGTTCCAAAACCATGAATTTTAAAAATAAAACGATGATTTTTAGTTCGGTATCGGTTGTGAGTTTACGAGATGAACGAAATTGGAAAAAATGTCAGTTTCCGATGATCAACGAACGATTGGACCTCGGGCTTGATGTCAGAGGAGGATGACATGACGTAGATCGAAGGAAAAATGATGGAAGATTTTTTAGATGATCGTCGTGGTGATGCAGCGTGAGTTTAGGGTTTAACAAACTGTTTTGGTGAAAGATAAAGAAGTAGCATTCTTGTCGGCAATAGTTGATTATAGTCTTTCACACCTAGGGGAAAACAAATATAGGTCTCTGGCGAACGTCTAGACGCGGCGGCACGGTTTCAGGTGATCGGTGGTGATCAGACGAGGTGTTTTTCGATGAGGGAGTTGGTTCCAAGTTTGCTCGTTTTTTTCGATTTCGAATCCGCTGATGATTTTCTGGCACTGAGTGGTCTGGTGGATAGAGGTGGTCGTTGTTGACTTGTCGACGGTCGCACCAGTGACAGGAGGTGATCGATGCGTTCGTGCACGTGCATGCGATCATATATCTTCCTATTGTAATTAAAATTGGGGAGGACGAGGAGTAACTCGGGTGCAACCCAGGGAATTCGTGAAAATACTCGAAGCAAAATGGATGTGGGTTAACTCAGGGCCAGGCTTGGGTAAAATGAGAATTGGCTCGGGACTGTAGATTTTTATATAAAAAATGTTTTTAAAACTTTAAAACAAATCAAGTTTAAATAAATTTCATAATTAGATCTTGTGTATAATAATCATTTTACCTCAAGTTTGGAATTAGATAAAGGTTTTAAAATAAAACTTAAAATTAATTATGTTTAAAATGTTTAAATATATATATGACCTTTATTTCAAAAGTTATTTTAAATAAACTTAATAATATTATGAAGTTAATTAAGAAAAGATGTTTTATTTGTTAACTAACTTTAAAGTCTAAGTTAAACTATTACAAGATTTATTTAATAAGTTTAAAGGATAATTAAAGTGATTAATAAAGATAAAATGGGTTATCTCTTAATTTAATTAAGTAATTAATGATTTGTTAATATAAGCAATTAAGGGATAATTAATTAAGAATAATTACTTAATGATTAAAGATTAATTAATTTATAATTAAAGGTGAATTAATTGATGATTAAAAGTTAATTAATTAGGGATTAAAAGATAATTACTTAAATTAAGGGACAATTAATTATGTAATTAACTTAAGGTTAATTAATTAATGAAGGTAATTAAGGAATGATAATTAATTAAGGGCTAATTAATTAATGTAATTAATTAAGGATAATTAATTAAAGGACAATAAATTAATTAAAGGATTATCATTTAATGATTAAAGGTTGATTAATTAACAATTAAAGGTTACTTAATTTATTATTAATGGTTAATTAACAAATGATTAAAGAATAATTAATCAAAATGGTTTTAATTTAGTTATTATTAATTAACCAGAATTAGTGATTTATTCATAAGTAATTAATCTAATTTAAATTAATCAGATGATTAAGTAATCTTACTTATGGATGTTTGGATTCTATTGAATGTTGAATTGTTTGATATCCCTGATGTGTGATGCTCCGTTTTAGTTTGAGCTTTGATGAATGTAATTTATTTATCTGTGATGAATGTAATTTATTTTATCTGTGATGAATTAATATTATTTATCTGTGAATGAAGATAGACGTTATAGATTATACCGCTTATCAATATTGTTGTGTTTGAATCTATAATGATTGATGATGTGGCACTATTGTGTAAAACCCGTGGGCTACACTATACACACACAAATATTGATTGCACGAGGAAATTGATTAAGTCACAGATATTTGAATCTAATATTATGAAATGGTTTTAAAGATTGAATTTTGAATCCAAAATAGTTCTAGAAATGGAATTAGGTTAAATATGAAAAGATTTTGAAAAGGAGTTTTGAAGATAAAAGTTATTTTGAATAACTTGATAAAGTTTTGAAATTAAAATAATTTGATTTGAATTTGAATTCAATATTTGAAATTGAATTATATGTTTGGAAATTATGGTTAAGGTTATACACGTTATAAATGTGTTTATATGGATTTTACACCATTTTAAAGTATTGTTTTGGGAATTTGAATTTAACCCAAGTTTTATACTTGAAGGCCTTTAACTTGTACAAACTGTAATCGGATTTTTCCGAAACGAGAACTATTTGTTTTCAAATAATAATAGCTTTCCTATAAAGAAAGGATTTCCAATTTGTGTTGAAAAGATTTCAAGTTTGAATTGAAAATGGTTTTGAAAGCTATGAATGAATCTTTGTTAAAGATTGGTAAACTTTGTGAAGTGAATATTTTTGTTTAAAGATTTGAAAATGGTAATTTGTTTAAACCATATGAAAGAAAGGTTTTCGGTAATAAGTTGTGACTTAACTAAGGTCCCAATATCCATATGCTTTTTAAATTAAGCGCTTACTATTTGGTTTAGCCGAGAGAGGACTTTGTGTCATATAACCCATTCTGAATAGTGATACGACGATATAGATAGCATTTGAAGACCGATGGTGAAGACCGGATATTTTCTAAAGCGAAAGGATAATACGTCGAATGTCTCTGCACAAACTGGTCCCCGGTATAGAGATCTGATCACCCTTTGTGATGGAAAGTCTGGACTGATTAGGGATTATCCGGATTGCAAGGGCTTCTTTCGAAGTGCCTTCGGTTCTGTTCGAACTCGGAACAGACATGTATGGATGTATGTCTGACGTTACACTTTGAGACGTAAAGCTAGTTTCTATCAAATACATTTCTGTTTGGTAACGGAGAATTTATTCTCTTAGCTTAACACCCTTCTCTGAGACGTATGAGCTCAGAGGTTATGTAGTTGATGGTTACGAGTGATACATTTCCAATTTTGTAATGTGGCATACGAAGTGCTTCTGATCATATGTTGATCGAAGCATGGATTTTGTGAAAAGCGTAGCTTTGTGGACGTGACCGCGTCGGACCTCGCAACCCGGAAAAGGTTGAAACAGGAAAAGGTGGTATCATGGTATGGAGCCCAGATATTTAACCTATGTAGTTGCTGAAAATTTATTACTTTGTGGTTGTTGCTTTGTGGTTGAGGATCCTCGGATAAAGGTCGGTAACGACCGGGGATGGCATACATGTAGGTGTTACTTCCAGGAAGGGGTAACCCGGCCTTGTGTTGGCAGAGAGCTGGTTAAGTTCTCGGGGCGTCCCTCTAGAGGCGTACCCATATGGCAATAGGAAGTTCCTTTGCCTGACTATTTCTTGGAAATCCAATCACCAATACGCGTCTTGTACGGTTTTAGTTGTAGAACCTGCCATCTAACATGGTAGCCATAGTAGGCATACTATAATGGTACGTATGCTGCCTAAGATTAATATTATATTTGCAAATGTTTTCCACTATGCACTAATAATAATATCAAAAGATTTTTGCGTATCAAGCATGTTTGACTATCATAAGGGGAAATCTCCCCCAATTATGCGCTTGCATTGTGTGTGCACGAGGAGGCCTTATAGTAGTTTCATTTTCCAAAAAGCATCGCGAATTTCTTTTAAATTCTTTTATTTTGCTTTTAATAAAGATAAAATGTTTTCGTTTGCTCACACCAGTCTCATGACTGATCTGGAGTTTCTTGTTCCCTTCAACTCTGGGCGCCAATAATTTTTCCACACGGGCAGCCTAGAGTCAGGTTTTAGTAGAATCAGAAGCTAGTCAAGTATTGGTGTGGATCAAAAATTTTGGAGTCTTTAGATGGCTAACCTTGCTTAATACAACATGATGATGGTGGTTCGAGCTTTTGGTTTTGGAGATGAAAGTCTTTAGAGCTTTGGAGCAATGGTGTCGCAGTGTTGGATTCTTTCTTTCCTTCTCTCTTGAAGATTAACATTGAAGATGCTATCTCTTCTCCTGGTGCGATTTTATTTCCGCTATTGTGTATCTCTGATGTATATTGACATCATTTGTACCCATGTGTTGTATCAAATGTTGTATATCAATGATCTTATTCATTTTCTTCCACTGTGTTGTTGTACTTAATGTGTTATAAGCTTCGACGAATCAGATTTGAACATTTGAATCTACGGCATTCGAATACAAGTGATGTATGGATGTCGATTTTCGAGCGCTGAAATCCGGACCGTCACGGGCGAGCTGGATGATAGAGTCGTATCTCCATACTTGGTTATTATTTCCACTTGGTAAGGACAAGTATTAAGCTGCCCAAATAAATGGATGATTGTTGTACTCTGATAATGGTATGTATATATAACAGTACATGTTTCTTTGTATTTAAAAGCTGTTATTATATATTATACTTTTTTCTGCTACGATTGCGAGACTCTGATGCTGTTTTTATCTTCTTCTTCTACTTCTTTCTTCTTTTACCAAATAACCTGGAATTTTCGGCATTCGATCGCTCGGCATTTTTTACAATGGACATATTGATGTCGATTTTCGAGAGTCAAAAATCTCCGGATGTTACATTTAATGTTGATTATGGACCTAAGATTTTATTAGTGATACCAAATTTCTATTTTCATGTAGCAAAGTTCGTGTAGCCGAACAATACAGATGTGGCAATGATGGAACAATATACGGTGCAAAAGAGTTATAATCATATTTATTATAATATTGCGTATAAACCAATAATTAATAGTGATCAAGATCTGAATATATCCTCTGTACCGCGCACAAGTGAAATAGTTTTACTTTTACTCAGGTCTTACGTATTAAACGTGTAACATCGTATTTATCATCGTGGATTATCACTGTAAATAGAATGTACGTTCATTTTAATCTTCTCATAAACAAACACATAATTGTGTGTGTATGTTTATATATACATATAGATACATAGATACATACATACATACATACATAAATATATACATACATACATATACATACATACATACATATAAATATATATATATGTGTATATATATATACATATCTGTGTGCGCACGCGCGCGCGTGTCTGTACATACATACACATACATACATACATACATACATACATACATACATACATACATACATACATATATGTATGTATATGAGCGTTCAACTGCAAGTCAAACGCTGTAGCACCCCTACAGCTTCTTGATATCCATGACGTGTTTCGGTTTCTTTCTCTTTCCACTAAGTCTCTCTCCATTCACTCAATTATTTAAATAAGATCTTGTGATTGAAATTAGGACGCTTTCAAACAGAGGTGCCATGGAGCGCTCCTCGTATACGTACATATATCAACATGGCAGTTTCTAAGCAAAGAGCGGATATTTGGCAGCTTTTAAGAATACGTTTTCTATTTAGTCAGTCTTAATTATTCAACATTAAAACCAACTATTCCAAGATTAAACTGCGTGGATGTTATATGAAGGCAATCCACCTTCTTTTCCAGTACAAACAGCAAATTCAACTCATTAGTTATGTAATGAGCTAGTTTGGGAACATTTTTTTTGAAAAGTAATAAAGCTGGTTTGGATTGCTTATAAGTAGTAAATTTGACAAAATTTAGTTGCAGAATTTGGTAAGATATTTGTAATTCCGTCAATAGTTTTCGTGATCCGACCGTGAGTCGAACCGTAATAACCCAGGCTTTAAGGTTTTGATTGCCCAATCAGTCTAATCGTTGGATCCGTGAACCATTTTTCAAAAAACTACACAATCGTATCCAAGGTATGTGCAAAATTTTTGATATTGAAATACTAGGCATGCAAGTAGCAAATAGTTTTAAGTTCAACAACCGAAGTTGTGTGCCACTGCAGTGCATAACCGCACAAACACAACTGTAGTTGCGTATATAGTAGTAGTGCATAAAGATAGAAGTTTAACGACAATAAACTCGACAAGCGTGCAGTAATATTGAAGGATCTTGCAGTTGTAAAGAACGAAGTGTAAAGCTTGCTGTTTAAATGTTTATGCAATAATAATTTTTGCAATGTAGATTTTTTTTTCAAAACAATACAGAAAAGGAGAATGGACGAAAATGACATGATAAGAATTTAAGCAAAAAAATAAAAGAGACAGAGTTCAATCAAGTGAAATGGAGCGTTTGGACCACTGATTTCAATGTCTAACCTGCAACGGTTTGAATTACGGATCAAAGTGGTCCATGAGCTCAAACATCATCAAAAAACGGCTGCCATCAAACGCTTATATAACAAAAATAAAAATATGCGAATTTTTCCTACATACTGACAAACACAACGTCTCTATCAATCAGCACAACTGAGCACTTGTCAGCAAAAGCAGCAGCTTATAAGTTGACAACGACTACAAAAAACACGTTTCTGCACTAGTTTAGGTCAATCAAATTCACCACTCTTGATTCCCTCATGAATACGATCAACTCCTTCAAATACCAATCTATTACTCATCGACGTCAATCAATATATGATCTTAAAGACCCAACCAGGTACTATCTTCCTGCAAAATGCAACTCTTCACTTTGCGGAACAAAACCAGCATTAGTTTTTGCTTCAAATTCATCATCTTCTTCTTTTAATGGCTATGATGCTAACAATGGAAGAAAGGGGTCTTTTGAAAGGTTCTGTGAGAATCTATCACTGGGATTTCCAATATTCGTGGTGTCTGCGGCTGTCATTGCGTTGCTGAAACCATCCACTTTCCTCTAGGTCAGAACCGACTTTCAGATAATTAATCTCTCGATCACAATGCTAGGTAAACCCTCATTTTCTCTCTGAACATCATGTAAAGTATGTATTGTTTGTAAATTGTTTGATAAAATGTGTTATAAAGCCCTTACATACTGGTCAAAGTTTTTTCTTGAATTGGTCGTTTGAATGAATATGGAAACAGGAATGGGGATGACTCTTACACTGGATGATCTGAAGTCTGCGCTTATGATGCCAAAGGAGTTGGCTGCTGGTTTCGTTCTTCAGTACACAGTACAATACCAGCTCTCCGAATAAACCAATCAAATACTCAAAATGTCATAATGTTATATAAATGCATATTACAAACTGCTTGCTTGCAGGTTATGCCTATGACAGGGTACATAGTAAGCAAAGTGCTAAAATTGCCTCCACAGTATGCTGCTTGTTTGATACTGGTTGCTTGCTGCCCTGGTGGCACGGCCAGTAATTTAGTGACTTATCTTGCAAGGTAATTTACTCTTTAACATGTTGAGTACAAGCTTCACTTAAAAACCTGAATTCACTTGTGTTATGTATTAATATCAGGGGTAATGTCGCGCTTTCTGTGCTTATGACAGCTACAAGCACCTTAACTGCTGCGGTATTTATCCAAAATGGCTTATTTTTGAGTATAGTGAGATAAACTGGGTAACACATGGATTAATTTGCAGGTAATGACAGCGTTCCTGACATCAAAACTTGCAAGGCAATTTGTGTCCGTAGATCCATCTGCACTATTCACATCAACAGTACAAGTCGTGCTAGCACCTTTACTAATAGGTGCCGCAATGAACCAGTATTGCAACTCTATAGTCAAAATCGTATCGCCAATAATGCCATTAATAGCCCTCACTAGCGTCTCAATATTAGGAGGCGGTGCCATTGCTCAGAACGCGACGACCATTCTAAGTTCCGGATTACGGGTTGTTTTGCCTGTACTGTTGTTGCATGGTTCTGGGTTTCTGTTTGGGTTTTGGATTTCGAGGATGATGGGTATTGATGTGGAAGCTTCTAGAACGATCTCGATTGAGGTGGGGATGCAGAACGCGACTTTGGGGTTGGTGCTTGCGAGCAGGCATTTCGAGAGTCCTGAGACTGTGGTTCCATGTGCTGTTTCGGGCATTTGTCATTTGATTTATGGAAGTGGGCTTGCTGCCTTTTGGAGAAGCATGCCTGTAAAGGGTAAGAAATCTTGATTGTTTAATGTTTGTTTGATGTCATTAAGAACTTTAAGTGGAAATCAATGGGAAACGTGAATCAAAATAATAACTAGAAATTCAAGGCGCGTTTTGCGTTTTCAATATATATAACAAAATATGAGTAGAGAGGATGCGAAGATCTTAAAATCCTAGTCATTATGACGATTATTCTGCTTGTCCTTCAGTGCTATCACATATATCATTTGCATCTCTCAGAATCTGTTTTTCATTGCATACACTACTAATAGGACTAGCAGAGCTTTCATTTCTGTTTCCTTTTAACATATGTGCTTTTAAGTTCTTCTTCCATGTCATCCTTCTTTGTTTCTTGCTTCTGCTTTTCAGTCCAAGAGCTACAAAGGGTTGTGCCATGGCTCCTTTGTTTTTCTTTCCTTGTTTCATCATCTAAACATCTTCTCTTTTCAACATACAACTTCTAGATCAAACCCTTCAGCTGAACACCGCAACCATCTGAACATTGCAACCTCACCTCCAACCAAATCTGCAAATGTATAATCGCGACCTTCTCTCCTCAATTCAGCAGGCGGAGGCAGATTTTTATTTTTGGGAAATATTGCTAATATTAGGTTATTGAGATTTGGGAGAAGTTTTGCTTGGTATTAACCTGAAAAGAACGGAGTGGATGGTGTTTATAATTGCGAGGGATTTGCACTTTTATTTGATTAGAGATAATGAAGAAGATTGATGAGTTAGAGAACTGTACAATTCTATTGGTTTGAATTTGACAGTTGAAAATGTCTGATTGTAAAAAGACGTAGATTGATATGATGTAAATTGTTGTGGTGTCCAAAGGCATCGGTAGTTTTCAACGCCTTTGCGACGCCAATGCAAAACATCGATAACAACCAGGGCGTTATTAAGACGTAGCTAATTAACGACGTCTTAGCGATGATTGTAATTTTAGCGAGGCCGCACAATCGTTGCATCATCTTTGGGGATTGCATATCTCTATAGTACACCACCATCGAACTAGTCAATTCACTACTTGATAATTTGTGTATGTTGGATTCATGATACCCATCACCCATGGTGATTGCACATCACTATGGTACACCGCCACTAAAGTGGTTGATCCATGACTGTGCAGTCCAAGTTTTAGACAATCAAAATAAGGTTTTCAAATGACTCATTTTCCCGAACTGTTAACATACATCTAGAAGAAGATGTCGACCGTCCCTTTCGAATAAACTCTAATAGTGATAGTCTAAAATAAGGAAATTTCCTACGCAATTTCTACGACCAAAGGCTTGGCGTAGGAAAGACGTAGAAATCTCTGACGCATTCTCTATGCCCTTTATATTTTTCAAGTTGTTGGAAAAGGCATAGGATATTTCATACTTTCCCTAAGCTATTTGAAGAGGCATGGGTAGAGCTGTCAACCTGCACCTGAAAAATTCGAAATCCGTCCGTATCCATATCCGAAATATTGCCGTATCCAATAATTATCCATTTGGTTTTTATCAAGCTTATAGTTATTTTTTATGTATTTTAGCACATAAAATAACCGCCGTTTACTATTTTATCCAGGTAAAAAAAAATTAATATGTATATAAAAATCAAATTTTACCGCTTAAAATTATTTTTCTTAGTGTATTTACTATTTTTTTTATATATATAGTGCAAGAATAGATTTATAATAAATCAAAATTTTCTATTTATTGGTTGTGAACAGTTCGAAGAATATCCGATAAATATTCGATATCAGTCCGCGTCCGCGGATATGGATATTCGACATCCGAAAATAATTTTTAATACGGATACAGATATGACACTATCCGTATTTGAAAGTACAAGCCTAGGCGTGGGATAGACTTGAAAAGGTATGGGAATGACGCAGAAAATTTTATGCACTCTTTCTACGTCCTTGTGACCATTTAGATCTCTCACTACTTTTCATTTCCTAACTAAATTCAAATAAAACATTGTGATCCAGTCTCAACATTGCGGCTCAATGGCAGCTCCACAATTACCACTACTAGTATATTTGATATTAACATTCAAATAGTTGCTAATTTTTTCTATTGCAAAGCTTAGAGGCATATAAAGTCGTAAAATCCAAAACAGTCCTCACTCCATAGATCATCCAAAATCAAAATCATAATCCAGAACAACTCCACTGTAGAACCACTTCTCCTCCCTCCAAAAACTTTCCTCCCCTACCTCACTCCACCATCTCTCTCGCTCGGGCCCCTCGCATCTCGTCATCTTCACCGCCACCACCGCCTTACCCTTCATTCATCCAGACCACAACACCGCAACATACTCGCGATGTGGCGTTCTGACCTATCATGGACGACACCTTCAAATCCAAACTTCTCTTAACCCTTTATCGAGATCTAGACGATACCGTGGTGGAGAAGAAGACGAACAAGGCATTTTGAGGGATGAAGCCGGAGGAGTGGTCCATTGAATGTTTATGAAGGTTGTTTTTGGCTAAGTGATATTATAGCATCAAAAGTTTACAATTGGTCCAAGCCTAACATGAATCCTAGTGACAAAATCATACTTTCAAGGTTTGATTTCATTCATGTATGCTGAATTTTATACACTTGTATTTTATAAAACTTTAAAATTTGAGGTTGTTTTTGGTTAAAACAGATGTGAATGACCAGATATTATTTTGAACGAGAATTATCTATAGTTATGTATTTCTTTTAACTAGAAATTTGAACATAGGAATCATTTCCCACACGAGTTTTACCCATGCTACTAATGGTGCAAGCGCTGCGTTGGTATTACAGTTACATATGCCTCGCCTACATCATTTGGCATAGGTAAATGCACAACTTTCTTGTGGTGAATATGAGAGTACAATCTATTAAGCATGTGGTTATAACATATAAAATATATCTCATCATAAAATGGGCATATATAAACTACATCGCCTCAATGAAATATCAAACATAACATGCATTCAAATCAATTGTATTCATCACACCAAATATGATTACATAATATATGAGTATGAAACCACTAAATAGATCATGTGCAAAAACAAAGTGTATATCAATCACACTGCATGTGACCATACATACACAAAGAGGCGCGCACACAAATATGTACATGGCATGCATTAACAACACTAATTATGTGCACATACGTAATGTCACAATATAACTCATCCAAAGCAATTACAATATCTAACACGCCCAATTCTCAGATTGATGTGATTGGTCATCTATTGCTTTGCATCATGCATATAATACTTGGTAACCATGTTAATGGCTCGAGCGTCTAGTGGATTTCACTACTCACTCTCAACAACATCCTCATCCGAGACTACATACAATCTACACTATAGTACGTGGTGTAGCGTAAATAACCCTTAAAACACATTGATGTCTCATACTATCCACTATTATAACCTCATCTTCCTATTTACACATTTTCCCAATTCACGATTTTTCTTAGTCTCAACATCGATAATACTTCACTATAGAAATATAGGAACACACCACAAATCTCCTATCAAAAACATCATTGATATAGGAGAACTTTAACTAATGTTGAAAATACATACATCATATGCATCATACATAAGTCATATACAGTCATACGAAGCATATATAAAACAAGACATAGTACATGTCATCATATACACTCGATTATACATTATCATTAACATAGCAGCTTAACTCCTAAACTACAATCATACATTTTGCTATTTTTATTTAGTATTGCATCTCCTCATTCATTGTTTTTTTTCATGTTATCTGGACTTACGTTCTTATAGTCTTCTAGACGAGTGTAAGTTGAGTAGGATAGAGACTAAGCAAGGGAAAATTGGAACAAGCGTGAATAGTGAAAGATGATAAGGAAGTAGGACAGCTAAATATTCTAGTACAGGACTTGGAGCGATACTTCAAAATCTTATTATTGCTATTTGGTAGATGCTAATGAAGCAATTGAATTGAGAGGACAAGAAGTTAGCTCAATTGACCATTGACCATTACTTTTGAGTTATGGTGGTGAGAGTTTCTCTCATATTGAGTCCATTATGAATGTTCTATCATGGGTCAAAATCTGTGAAATGGTAGTCAATGGTATGAGAATAACAGTGGAATGTTGCAGGTGGTTAGCTTTTATGAGTTTGAAGGAGCTACACTAGATTGTTGGGAACATACTCTACCTATTGTGCTTGAAGTAGATATTACTTGGTATGATTTCAAAGTGAACTTTGAGAACAATTTCATGCCTTAAACAGAGAAGTCTACAATGGCCTAGACATATTTGAAGCTAAAGCAGGGCAAAATGTAAGTATTAGAGTATGCGAACAGATTTCATGCTTTGTTAGTTATGTTTTGACTTTAACTAATACTTCCATGAAGAAGGATGAGAAGTTTGTGTTTGGACTTTGAGAGGAGTTGAGCATGATAGTGTTGTCACACATTGACGACCATATTGATAAAGTGCTTGTTCTTTTCCTTCATTAGGAAGGAAGTGGGGGTGAACATTTATTGGTTAAAACCGAATAAACCAAACAAACCTATTATGTTTGGTCGGTTTGGTTCGGTTTTGTTAGTTAATTGGTTGGTTTTGATTTCTAATTTTATATATTTTTGGTTTATTTGTAGGGTTTAGTTTTCAATATTTGAAACCTAAACCAACTAATTAAACCAAATATAAAAACCAAATTATTCCGAAATGACAAAATTACTACTGGCACCGCTATTATTTACAATATTTCATAACAATATTTTTTTTCCTTTCAATTCATATTAATATTTTTTGAAGAGGAGTATATTTTTCAAAATATACATCATATGAACTTAATTAATTATTTTAATCTTATATTTTATCAACAACCAGAAGATCTAATTCATTTTAAGATAAACTAAATAGACCAACCAAACAAAATATTATCGGTTTGGTTGGTTTTTGTTTTAAAAAATATCGTTTTGGTTCGATTTATGTTTCTTGAATGGTTATTTTGGTTTCAACATTTTTTATTGGTTTTAAACCGAACCAACCATTTGCTCATTCCTATTAGGAAGAGCGTGCTAGAGATAAAGCTATTATGCACACCAATGGGAACATTCCTGAGCCATATTTGAAGGGTTTCATTTCAAGCCTTAATGGAATAAGGGTATGAATAGGTTTCTAAAGGGTGCGATGAAAAAGGATGGTAAGCTAGAGCACAGGAATAAATTGAATAAGAAACATGTAAAGTGCTTAAGGTCATTGAATATGCAATTGTGTACTTACTTGTATTTAGGTAGAGAAGGTTGTGGTACATTTCTTGTATTTAGGTAGAGAAGGTTGCGGTACATTTCTTTAGATGTGGGAATAAGCTTGTCCATAGATACTTGAATAATCCAAAATTCATCCGTATTTGTATATTTTAGAAACGGATAAATATCTAATATTTAAAATAATTAATACAGATGCAAATATGAAGACATTTGTATCGGAAATTATATTATTCATTTTTTCTTAAGATTATTGTTTATATTATTTATTGTTTTATAAAGTAAATAATTTATATTATATGCATTTAGAACATATTAACTACTTAAAACTATCTATTATCATATTTGTTTATTTTCATACTCTTATAAATAAATGGGATTGGAAATAAAATTATGTTGAACTAAAATTTTCTATTTATGTTTTATATTTATTAATCGGTGGATAGGATAAATATCCAATATCAGTCTATATCCAAGGATGATGATATCGGAGAATGATTCAGGATACGGATGTAGATGCATATATAACACCATCAACATTATAAGTAACTGTTGATACCCCACGGGAAGTAGGGAATGTAAAGAAAAAATATATCTAGATCAAGGTACTGTGAGCCAAGGTCAGTCGTTGTGGTCATCCCAACAATCGAGAGTGGTAGTTGGTGCAAGTGGAAGTGATTCTAGGTATTCTGTTTTTGAAGGTGATATACTTATTTACAATTAATAGTTAGGAATCTTTTCAATGTTGATGCATCTACTTCATTTATATCTTGTGATATAGTAGCAAAGTTGGAACTAAAAACAGTATCTGCTCTCTTAAAGCCACGAACTCGATTCGAGGTTCAAAAACTCTGAGTTGATGTGTTTGGATGTATGTTTGATTTCATGGTCATATATTTTTCGGTTATTTTGTGGTTGAATTCACTAGTTTCGGAAATTTTTTGGGTATCTATAGGTTTTTTACGTATAGGGTCGTACTTGATTATGTGAGTTTATTGGTTGTATTGAGAGATGAGGGCGAACAACTATTAGAGACGTTGTGTGTGAGGACAAACTTGGACATTGGTAATCTTTATAATCATTCAAAGTTGCTTATGATGAGTTTTGAATGTTCTAATTACATGTGATACCCTAATGTTTCCAAGGAGGTGTTCGATTAACGTCGAAAGAGGGAAGTCGAGTTTAGTATCGAATTGGTTCCAAAAACGATGTCGGCACTGAATCAATTTAGAATGATGTCTCTTAAGGAGCTATGTAGCTAAAGCCCTGATGAAGCCTAGATAGATATAACTAAGCTAAAGCGCTTAGTGCCCTACGCAGGCTACTCTTTTACAATTTAACACTCCTAACCAATGAGCCCATTAAAGCACTTATTTACTGCTAAATTCGCTAAATAAGGTTACTGTAGTATACACTTTAGAAATTTTAATATATATATATATATATATATATATATATATATATATATAAAATTTACATTATTTTCTTGTAATCCCTGTTAAAAAAGCATAAGCATATCTAAGTTCAATGTCTAGATGCTCACCAATACCATTTCTAGTCCCAAAGTTTGAACTACTTGGATTAAGACGTTCTTGGATTTCATTATATATGAGTAAAAATTGTTTCACTTTTCTACATTAATGATAGAAGACTAATAAAAAATTATTTATCCATTTGACTTTGCCTCTGATATAGCCTTTTACACATTTCTATTTTTTTTACTACGCCCTCAGTATACCCCTTCCATGATATTTTATACCTCCACCGCTATGGAACCATTGAGCATTTTAATTACATAGCTAAGGAGAATGCCAAAATTATAAAAAAAATCGAAGAGCTCGAATGGAAGGGGTTAATAAGAACTAGAAATTTATTATAGGCAATTCTTGTTAAGTTCACTTCTAAAGGGACGAGTCTCATTGGGTTTATGTTAATTAGAGTGAGTTAAACAAAGCAATAATAAAGAGCAAGTATCTCGTGTAGTGCATTGATGAATTGCTTGACCAACTTAATGGATATTAGATATTCTTATAGTTGAATTAAACTTCTAGGTTTCATTAATTGAGAGTGGCTGAGGGAGTACACCACTGCCTACATATTAGACCCAACAAGATTCTTTGACTAGTTGGTAATATCATTTTGGCTGAATTGATGAAGTGTTCAAGGAGAAACTAAATAAGTTTGTACCTGTGTTTTCCTATGATATCTCAGTTTATTTAAGAATCAAGGATGAACATATATATCCATTTAGAGTATTGCTACAATGCTTGAGGAAACACCAGTTGGGCATGATGTTTTTGGTGTGTCATTTTTGGTGGTTTGAAGTTGGGTTTCTTTGTTGCATCAGTTTCAAGTAGGCATCTCATACAAAATTAGAAAAACACTAGGATTGGGAGAGGCTAGAGAGTGCGATGAAGTTCATAAGCCTTTTGAGCCAAGTATGTTATTATCGAAAATTCATTACTTTTTTTTTCATGACCGAATGCCATTGACAAAACTTAAAATGAAGGATGTAAATTTTGTATGGATAATAATATGCAAGAAGAATATTTTTAGCTAAATGGATTTTAGTATGTTCAATTTGTTATAAATGGAAACACGTAGGTTGGAAAGTAAATATGGATGTACATAGCAAAAGTTTTTGCGACATCCTACTATTTTAAACATCTGGAATCAATTACAAACGCCACGAAATACACTTGCAACTGATTTTCGATATTAAAAATAGTGGATCGTTTATTTTATAATTTAAAATTTCAAAACTAAGAAAGGAAAATGGGAAACCTCGTACTGGAATAAAACATCAATATAAATATACATTAACTCAATAATGTAATTATTTTACTTGATAATTACATCAATCCACATTTCAATACATTAATTATCACTAACTCATAAACAGTATAACAATGGTATAAAAGAAGATACCAAATCGGTTATCTGTGGTAAAGCCTGCATCCACATTTCTATTCCCACATTTGCTTTTACCTGCAACTTCACAATTCTACACCCCCGTTTGAACGCGCTATCACCACCTTCGTCTTCACCAGCCGTCGCTGCAAATCCTGATAGTCAAAACCTTGTCTCAAAAATTGAAGTCAACTCCAGCCATGATATGAAGTGCCACCACTAGCATTCAACCCCTCTCTTCAAGCTCTTTAACACCATGCTTCCAATTTCTCCAATCGTCATCAAAATTGGAAACGCCCAATTCATCCCCTTGAGTTTCACCGGTAGCAACTTTGATTGCGATTTCTAGTTGACTCGAGCACTTTTATGACAAATGACCACCCGATGTATAATTCGATGGGTAATAGATAGTTTGAATTCCGAAACAATTTGTAAGTAACGAAATCATTTGCCATTAAAATGATATTAAGAGAATTTTTAGGATTAGGGAAGAGAGACTAATCTAACAGCTGCACTCTAAGGGTTAGACAACGAGATGTGTGTAGTTATTTGTAACCATTTGGCCCAAAAGTAGTCACGTACTCCATTTCAACAATATGATGCCTTTATTCTGCAAAACGCAAATCCAACTCCTATAAAATTATATACCAAACTGATTATCTCTGAAAGACTTTCGCTACAATTATAAGCACGACACCAAATTCGTTTTTTAATTAAAAATTTATTTTTAATTAATTTATATTAATAGTGTAAAATTTGCGGGTCGTTACATAACCCATTAAAAGAATTGTACCCTTGCAATTTCCTAAATACAACATAAAATAAGGGGAAGTATATATACTAATCAATAAAGCCTCATCATGGGTTTAATCATAAAATAAGAGGAAGCTTATATACTAATCAATAAAGCCTCATCATGGGTTTAATCATAAAATAAGGGATCATAAAATAAGGGGAAGTACGTATACTAATCATAATTGACTATCTTTAATGTAGTACTTGACATCGCATAACATAATCAATTATACAAGTAAAAGCTTAAGTAACAAAAATAATTCAAAATGAACATACGTTTATAAATGAAAAAAATAAGATGTTATAAGAAATGTTATAGACTTAAGTTAATGTTTTGAAATGCTTAATAATTGAATTGAATAGTAAAAAGTGAATACTATTTAAGTAAATGATTATAAACTCAAAGAAAATGTTGAAATGATTCATAACTGGTTTCAATATTAAATGATACTATATATGAAGAAGTAAACGGGAATAAAAAAAAGTTAAGAAACTTAAGATGAAATGATTCACGAACGAATATGAATATTAAATGGAAATCGAGTATAAGTAAATAATAAATGTGAATTAAAGTACAAAAAAACAAATGTAATGCTTTAAGAATGGATTTATTGATGATTTCAAATATTGAATGAAAATTTTTTAGGTAAGTAAATGAATGAAAAATAATGACATTGTACGAATGAATGAAGATGAAAAAAAGAGGGAAACCAATAGAATAAACTTAAATAATATTTAAAATTCATTGTTGTTTGGCTTATTGGATGCTTGGGAAGTGATACTACAATTTGTTTAAGGTTGTGTGAATAATCTATTAAGTAATTGTTGAAGGCTGTTGAGCGTAAGTTACACTTGGTAGTTTATTTATCATCCTTGTACGATGAAAAATGTCTAAACCTGGACAAAACATTTGTTTTGATTCCGATGGATGTATGATGGATTCTTTTGTTGTATATGATGGTTGTACTGTTTTGTTTGCATAGGTTATGTTGTGTTGTTTGTAGTATTAATTGAAACAACTAATATATTTCTCTTTTTACATAGTTCTAACTCTTTTGGATTATGTAAGTAAAATACAGGTTTATGAAAGCAATAACTACTGCTTTCGGTCTTATATATATAATTTGTTTTGCCCGACAAATAGATACATTTTTGGATTACGGTTATTGTTTTTCCCATGATATTTAATTATTGAAATATGGTATATATATTGTAATTATTGATATTATTATTTTTCGGACCTAACCATGCAAAGGAGATTTTGTCGAAATTTTCGTTAAATTTTGAACTTAGAATTCTTTTGTAGAAGTTGAGTTATTTTTAAAATTTTATTAAACCTAAATATGTAAGTTTAGTTGCTTGTAAATTGACTATTTTGAATAAAACATACCAAACCTCTTGATTCTTCCTTATTTCTTTTCGGGAACGAAAAGTTTTGAGTGAGGGAGATTATAACGATCCGTATTTTTGATCATTAAAATATTAAAATAAATAAGATTTATGGAAGTTAAATTATAATGAATGGTTTTATTTCAGTTGTAATTTGACGCTATAGCTAATTTATAATTTAAATCTTAGATTTAGCATAATATTAAAAGATAATTAATTTCTGTGTAATCAGAAATGATGAAAATTGTTAACTTTTAATTTAGAATTTAAAAGTGATTAAATCTATTTAATAATAATTTATTTAATTAATGTGTAAAATTTTCCTTTTGGACGCTGTCTTGGATATCGACGAAACTAGTCTCATCGGATCCGTAATAGTAAATTATTATAGGATTTCAAGTTTCGTAGCGATCAGACTTATCATTTGATCGTGCAATCTCGAAACGCGTGGAAATCAATTAATAGAATTTAAATGAATATAAACTGATTTTAAAAGCTAATTTCTATATACAATGGAATTAGGGTTTGAAACTAGTTCTATTGAGCTTAAAAATATCGAAAGCATTTATTTCGACATATTGGATGACCTATTTTCGTTTCGGGTACGAAACGTGCTTTTCGGGTCGTTGTTATCGTTTTAACCCAATTTGATCTTTTCCATCCGTTCTTATCCATCTATTCCTGTATACAGGCTGTTATAAAACCTAGCAGCTTCTTATTTTCATTGTTTATATGTACAATTTCTATCTATCTCTTCCATACATGTTCCTTCTCAATGGCCGACATCTCAAACCCTAATTGCAAATTCAAAATCTAATTGAAAATTCAAATTCTTCAAACCATATCAAATTATACACAGCTGTAAAGCTCTCGACGAACGCAATCTCTCTTTACAATTCGTTTTTTGATTGGAGGCTCCATTTGTCTAGAAATCGACGATCTTTCTCAGCCGTCTGTTTCTAGTATTTTGGATTTAAAGGTGGATCATCGACCAATCGACGATCGGAAGGTATAGGCTTGTAGAGGGAGATCGGTAGAGTAGATCTATGGTATTAGTTTGGTTACAGTTTGCCAAAATAGCCAGAAATAGCACTAAAAGGTGGTGGCGGCGGACTGGTGATGGTGGCGTTCGGAGTTGGCTGCGTCGCCATGGGGGGCTGCGACGTAGGCTGAGGAGTGGTGTGACGTGGTCAGATCGCGGTGGTGGCACTTGTAGGTGGGACGATAGGAGGTTTGTTAGTGGCAGCCGTGGTTTCTTAATCGAGACTGAAGCGAGCTAGGGCACAGGCTAGGGTTGAGGAGCGTACGATTTTACATATTTGCCCTTTTGTGACGCCCCACGTCTATGCTCACAATAACAAAGAGTATTAAAAGGAAATACTGTATGTTGGTACGAAGAATAAGACTGGATAGGAGCGGCCATCCGTAGTTTGGCCTTACACTAGTATTGGTTACCTCGATAGGGGCGGTGTATATATATATATATATATATATATATATATATATATATATATATTCATCTCTTTGTTTATTTACTCCCATCGATATATTCAATTCCAGTGTAAAACGAAATACGATGGTTCATAATAGTTTAGGACAACATATATAATAATAACACCGATAAGCTAAACACAGAACACAAATAATATCAAATCCCATATATATATAACTGAAGTCAGTTACAATACATGTGATACATTACATGTGATACAACTACAACTGTCGACACTGGAAGTTACATATACAAGTACATTATTGTAAATAATATACATGAATACATATCATCCTATAAAATAACACCAACTACTCCAAAAGATATGAATAGACTTCATAGCTCAAGCAGCAACCCAAAGCAAGATATCAACAGCCTGTAATAACTCGGTCTAACCCGAGTATTAATTCAAAAGAAAATAATAAGCGGGTCAGTCTAATTCAAACTCAGTTATTAATGCACGGAAGCAATAATAATTAAATAATCAAATAGACGACAGTCTCAATAAATCTTGTATATCCAATCCTTCAATAAGAGAATTGGATAACGGTAAATATAACACGTAACAGCACTAAACAGCAAATCAGCAAATTCAAATCATCAACAAAGATAAATAAAAGGATTATCAATGAAGATAATTTAGAAAACAACAGAATTGCCTAAACGGCAATTAACAGCAAGTGGCCAAAGCAAAACCCAAGTCAGTGAACAGCATAAACAACAAAACCTAATTATCGATACGATAATTAGAAAACACATAATCTAATTATTTAGTTGATAATTAGATAGCAACAAAATAATCAATTTAAACCAAATCAAAATACAATTTCAAAATATATTGAATTGGACACACGAAACAATTCAAAAAATTGAAATTATCAATTAAAAAGTCAATTCTGTTTGGCTGCAGTACACACTCGCGTGCACTGCCTCGCCACTAGAGCATATGATGTCATCACAACTTCAAATATTAACAGCAAGTCGAGACTGCAAAGTGTGTAGAGGTACAAAACAGAAATGCACAGAAGTATACATGAATGCACAAAGAAAATTCACAAATGAGCACAAGGTCAAACCCGAGCTTTATCGCTGGATTCAACACAGGTGTAATTCGAAAAATAAACAAATGCAAAGGTCAAGTCACTGCTATCATGACTCAACATGTATATGAATGGCCTCAACATCAAAGACAGAGATACCAAAATGAAAGGAGGATTACTCAACATGCACCAGTGATACATGTTAAGAGCAACTACAGAATGACAACAACCAAAACTGTTGCAACATGATGAAATCAAAACCATGGACAAATGCAAACTGTCTTACATATACTCAAGCAAACTGAAGTAAACAAAGTAGTTCAGGCTTAAAGCTATCAAGTGGACAAAGTACAAACTCAAATGAGTGAGTGCACCAGAGATATGGCAACACAGCAACTGTGACGACCCTGACTCGACCTTCGAAAATCAGCACCGAATACGACACTCGTATTCAAATGCCGTAGATCCAAACGTCGAATCTGGTTCGCCGGAGCTTATAACACATTAAGTACAACACAGCGGAAGAAACAGAAACATAATATATCAATATACAATATTCGCTACAATATGATACAACAGATGATACAATGAATATACATCAGAGATATGATACAAGATAATAGTAGCGGAAAGAAAAGATAACACCAACAGCTGAACAATATTCCCAATAGAGAAATTAGTCTTCAAAAGAGAACTCCAATATCGGTAATCTCCATCTCCAAAGCACCAATCCAGAAATAGCTCGAACTCCCAATAACGATGCACAAGGATAAGCTAGTGCAGTTCAGATCCAAAGACTGAACTAGCTCCAAATAATCTACTAAACCCGACTATCTGAAAAAAAAATCCAACTCTAGACTGCCCGAGTGGGAAAATAGTGGGCACCCAGAGTTTAGGATAGGAACAATAAACTCCAGGTCAGTCATGGGACTGGTATGAGCAAACAAAAGCATTTGGTCTTTTAAAACAAAGGAATTTAAATTTGAAAATCCGCACGAAACTATCATAAGGCCTCCCGGCACACACACAATGCAATCGCACACTTGGGGGAGATTTCCCCTTATGATAGTCAAAGATGCTTAATACGATAAAATTTCTTTGATATTATTACAAGTGCATAGTGGAAAATCTTTCGAAAGTATTATATTAATCCTAGCCAGCATAGGTACCATGATATTATGCCTACTATAGCTGCCATGTTAAATGGCAGGTTCTACAACTAAAACCGTACAAGGCACGTATTGTTTTGATTGGATTTCCAACAAATGGTCAGGCTAAGGAACTTCCTACTGCCACATGGGATTGCCTCTGGCGGGACGTCCCGAGAACCTAACCGGATCTCTGCCAACACAAGGCCGGATTACCTCAGTAACTAGGTAACTACTACTCGAGCATGCCATCCCCCGGTCCTTTGGGACCTTTATCCGAGGCGCCTCAAAACCACAAAGCAATCACAAAGTAATAGATCTGCAGTATCCACATGAGTAAGCATCTGGGCTCCATACCATGATACCACCCTTTACCAGAAGGGAATGACACACCCTAAAGGGCGCGACCCTCATAACCTTGCACATCTTTCCTGTTTCGACCAGTTCCGGGGTGTGAGGTCCTGATGCAGTCTCGTCCACAAAGCTACGCTTTGTACAAAAGCCATGCTTTGATCACAAATGATCAACAAATGATCATCAACACACAGCAGCACTTAGCATGCCACACTACCAAATTGGGAATATATCACTGATAAATATCTAATACATAACCTCTGAGCTCGTACGTCTCAGAGAAGGGTGTTAAGCTAAGAGAATAAATTCTCCGCCACCAAGCAGAAATGTATTTGATAGAGATCAGTTCAATATCTCAAAGTGTAATGTCGGACATACAACCATACAAGTCTGTTCCGGGTTCGAACAGAACCGAAGGCACTTCCGAAGAAGCCCTTGCAAATCCGGGTATCCACAATTACGATCGGACTCCCCATCACATGTGGAGAACTCTATACCGGAGCAACTCAGTGCAGAGTCAATCGACAGGTTATCCTATCATTCTCGAAGACACCCGGTCTTCAACGCCGGTGTTCAATTGCAATCCATAACGTCGTATCACTATTCGGAATGGGTTATATGACACAAGGTCCTCTCCCGGCTAAACCGAATAATGAGCGCCATATTTAAAACATATGGACATGGGATTTCGGTTAAGTCACAACTTAAAAATCCAAAGCTTTTCTTTCAAATGGCTAAGCAAATTACCATTTTAAATCTTTAAACAAAAAGATTTATTTCACAAAGTTTCACCCAGTTTCACAAAGATCTATCCATAGATTTCAAAACAATTTCCATTTCAATTGGATTAACACATTAAATTTTTAAACTAAAAATTTAATTTATAGCTTTCAAAACATGTTTCCAAAGATTTATCTATAACTTGGGAAACTATTTCCATTTTAGAGTTGATATCCTTTTAACACAAATTAGGAATTCATTTCTTATGCGAAAGCTCTTATTATTTGAAAACATATAGTTTCCGTTTCAGAAAAATATAATTATATTTATACTAGTTAAAATCTTTGGGTTTAGAATTTAAATTCCCAAATCATCACTTTAAAAATGGTTTAAAAACCCATATAAACCCGTTTATAAGTTGAGTAACCTTTTTAACCCATAGTTTCCAAACCATAGAATTCAATCCCAAATATTGAATTCAAATTTAAATCAAATTATTTAAATTTCAAAAATCAATCAAGTTATTCAAAATAACTTTTTCAAAAGCTTCAATTCTAATTCCAAAACTATTTTGGATTCAAAAATACAATTTTTAAAACTATTTCAAAAATCTGTGACTTAGCCCATTTCCACGCGCAATCCATATTTGTGTGTGTGTGGTGTGGTCCAGGGGTTCAACACCATAGTGCACAACATCATCATCACAGATTCAATCATATCGATAAGCGGTATAACTCATAACGCTTATCTTTATCCACAGATTCATGGATAAAATAAATTTATCAATCACAAAGATTCACTAATATGATTAGATGTGGGTTTTGGATAACCAACTGGAATCCGACTCCCTGTCGCATCGAAATTCAAATGTCGTTCTACGGGTCAAGGGGTTTTTATATTCATATAACAATATGTACGACTCAGATATAACATCTTAGCACAAAACATTACATAGCATCACATCACATAACAAATACATCAATCCATCACAAAGCATACACTAACAATCAACATCTTAATGAATAAACCGTGTGGTTTTAAATTTATTACCCACATAATTACTTCCATTAGTAATCTTAAAATCAGTGATTAATTATCATTAACTGCAATTGATTAAGTCTTAACTACCTTCATTTAATTAATCATTCCTTTAATTAATTATCTTAATTAATTAACCTTTAATTGTAATTAATTAAATCTTAATAAATTATTCCTTAATTAATTACTTTAATTAATAAATTTTTAATTAATTACAATAATTAGTTATGCGTTAATTAATAATTATTTCTTAATCACTTTAATTTGTTGATTAACTTTTAAATAAATCGAGCAATTATTCTTGAATCTTTTAAGTAATTATAAATCATCTATCTTAGTAAAATTGAAGTTCACCAAAACATAACTTCCCTTTTTAAAACATTGTCAAATAGAAGTTTTGAAACTAATTTCAATTTGTATCTTAAATCTTTCTTTTATAAAAATCATAACTTCCAATTTAAATTAAGGTCTAAAATCACTTTAAATTTTACAAAATTTGAATCGATAAAGGTCCCCAAACTACTTAATTTATAGCCAAAGAAACAACTAGAAAAGTAAGTTTAAATAAAAAAAAACTTTAAAATAGATTTAAATTTAAATTTCAGAAACAATCTGACTTTACCATATTAAAGACTGTTTACTATCTTTGCTTCACATTCAACCCACAGACCTCTCAGGCCTAGCCCCGAGTAACCTCCTCTCCACCCAGATTTGATTTTAATTTAAACTTAGTTCAAATTAAACTTAGTTCAAATTTAAGTTTTACAATCTACAAGCTAGTTCCCACTAACCCACTCGAGTATGAACTCGAGTTATCTGCCTCCTGACCCGATCACCTCTCCGAGTTGAAAGCCTACCCAACAACAAACAACCCAAATCACCACTGTGCATGTGCACAACCCATGTCGACGACATTGATTGCCTCCGGTGAGGTCAACACTCCGGCCATCATGCCAGCATCCATCCTCAATCGTACGAACACGTCGACAATCCTCAATTCAAAATCGAGGACGCGGGAGAACCAAGAACCCATCGCCAAAGAAAACTGTCGTACACACGTTTCCGACCATCTTAACCTCTGAAGCCCCTGCCACACCTCCGTGGACCTTCCACGAAGCTATCGTCAGAGCACGGTGCGACTCGATCCACCAGAGATCATGCGTTGCCTCAGTTAACAGCCTGACCAAAATTAGGTTTAGAAACGCAAATTGGCTCGCCGACGATGCCTCGATGGCCAGATGCTCGACCAGTCATTTTTCCAAGACTCCCCACTCATTCTCCACCTTCTGACGAAGCCCCGAGGCATCATCTTATAGAGATCATCACTAATTGCCTCGAAACCCATTTCTGGTCATCTTAGGATTTCACGAGAAATACTAAACTAGATTTTATGATTTTTATCTTAAAAATCATCTTTTCCAAAGATATTTCAAGTTTTAAAATTGGATTACAAAGTTTCGACACTTGATTTTTTATTATATTATCAAGAATTTCCACTGTTTTGTTTTTTTTTCTTACAGACACTAGCAATTTCCAACTCAAAGTGTTTGCTCATATTTTTTTTTATTAGATTGAGTTTTAAACTTAACTACTCCATTTGAATGCAAGGTTAATCATTGATCAAATGCAAAGATTTGGAATTTTAACTTATGTTTTTAATCCCTGTGTCATGACAGAGAAGAACACTGTTTTCTCTTCCTTCTTTTTTTTCCAGTGAGATTTCTAAACTATCCTTAACTTAAATAGATTTTAAAAATTTACTCTATCAATATACAAACAAGTTTTGCTTAAGTACCCAGGCCTATCAGTGAATTGATCAATAGGAAATGAACTTTCAAAAGAAAGAACTTGTGTTTGATTCATTTACTATATCTTACCGCATGCTTTTGTTTCCAACTTGAAATACATTTTCTTTCAAAAATTCATCATCGACATTATAAACATACTTATAGATTTTCAAAGCTGGTTTTATATTCAGTGTTTATTCACCAAAATTTTAAACAGAGAAATGATCCTTGTTTCTAGGCATGCATCCGTTTATACACAGCACATCATATACATACATGCATCCATACACATAAACATAGGCAACCACATTCACACATAATCATCATCAGGTTAGGATCAAAGGGTTTAAACTATTTTTAAAATTTAGTTTACTCACCTTGAAGTCTGATGAAACAGAGAAGAAAGAACAGGTTTGAGTTGACATTGTTTAGCTTTGGAAGACTGCTTTGATTTCTTTCTTTGCCTTTTAGACTAAGTTGGATTGTTTGAATTCTTGTTGAAGTTGATTTCCAGGCTTACTTTGTACTGCTTTTTATTGTTTTTCTGCAACTTAGATTTGATGCAATTGCTTAAAAACCTTTGATTCATTACTGATTAATCACTCAAATTCAAATCTTTTAAAGAAGTTTACTTACCTTTATTTATTTCCAGATATATTTTTTTGTTTTTCTGAACTACATTTCCAGGTTTGAAATGCATGCCTGGTCTTGAAGTACTTTTGATCTTTGTTTTTGAGTTGAAATAGTTTCTTCAGGTTTGCAAATAGATCTGGATTCGAGTTGTATTTGTGTAACATCCCGCCTTTTCGCACACTTTAAACCGACACATGTGCCAATTCAAAGCATACGCAAGGGCGGATTGTTATGGGGTAAATAAGAAAAATAGAGAAGAAATAAAAACAAAACAGAATCTCACAGCGGAAGGATAAAATATAATAATAAATATACAGTTCAAAACAGTTTACCAACACTTGATTTGCTTTATACGATAAATATCAGAGTTGCACATACCAATACAAACAATGCAGCGGAACAGTATGAGTGTGGTGCAATACTATAGATAATAATAATACGACTCCTTCGTCTTCGTCCTTCAAAGCTAAAGTCTTCGATCCTGAAACGCTCGGACTGACCCGAGCGAATTTGAAAAGACAAAACACTCGAGTCAGAACTAAAAGATCTTATGTGAGTTAAATAAACAGAAATAAATATGAGTACAGTAACTCAAGAGATGCTCGGGATTTACATCTCCTAAGGATCCGTTAAACTATTTACTATGTAGTATATTGCGCTATTATAATAGTGTCTATTTGTAAAGTAAACTTACTTTTTAATAGCGTTAAGGAGTGACCCAATATTCCCCTTAACACAAATAATGCCAATAGTCTATACAGTACCGTAATACCTCCTGATCGGTAAGCTACCAGAGGATACTCCATAGGTACGACACAAATAGAAACTCGTAGTAAAGGCTCGGTATGGTAGGTGACACGGCACAACTAGGCAATGCCAGGGTAGATATACCAATTGCTATCCAGGCTGGTGGAAACGCGTAGCCGCAGTTACCGCCCACCTCGGACTAACTCCCCAAAATCAAAATATAGAAGTGGCCACTGAATCAATCCAAGTCAAAGTATAATATCGAAGAGGAGGGTCCGATCAGAGGTATGACCTCATTGGCCTGGAATCGCTCCTGTTTTAGCCACCTTATGCCAACTCACGGGAGTCGGGTCTACGTATTTACCTTACAGGAAACGCCGCCACCACCTACTTCATTCTGGAATCTCCACCGCGTACACGGTTAGTCAAAGTGGTTTTCGGTATCGACAGAGAGTATGTCCATATCCGATCCCGGTCTCTTTGCCAACCAATCGTTATTATAACACCGCGGTTATTTAAAAATAGTTTATACTTTAAAACCAGAACATAATCCCTTTCAAAACCATAATATTACGATATCAATTTTTCTTTAAAAACACAAATAATTTATCTTCATACTATTTTATAAAAGCCCAAATCAATGATATCGTTTCCCAAATAAAATTTTCCTTTCCAAAGATTATGTCACTTTTTATTATTTAATATCCCATGTAACCAATATTTTGTTTGTAACTTTCAACATAATTCTTCGAAAATCCATAGTATTTTAAAACCATTATTTTCAAAACTAAATGGTTTGGATATTCAACGGTATGCGAATTAAAAAGTTTAACTTTACTGTTGCTTTATAAAGAAATAAATTACATGGCTTTCCAAATATTTCTTCTTTTAAAGTTAAACCAAAATCCAAAATATTACTTCAAGTCCCAAAACCATTTCAATTTTATATATATTTATATCCATTTTTGAGCATTAATATTTCAACTAAAGTTGGATTTTTATCCTTTCAAAATCAATATTCTATTAATTAATCTTGACCATTCACATAAAATCCATAATTAATAAGACTTCAATTTCTAGTAAAATATATATATATTTCCAAATTCAAATTTTTACTAGCATATTCATTTCAAATTATTTTGGGAAAAATCCAATGATAAATATCATCCCTTAAAATTTCCAACTTAATCTTTGAACATAGGATATAAATTATCAAACTCCATTTTTAAATTTTCTTCCATTTTTAATAAAGAAATTTATACACTTTTTTTTTTTATTATATTTTTCAACTTCATATGTATATAAATATGGAAGAAAACATTTATTCAGTATAAAATTTAAGATTTTTATAAACCGTATTCCATCCAAACCATAGAAATCACATTAAAAATAGTTATATATAGACCACGGTGCCTGTATATAGTTTTCTATCCTATGGTCAAGTGATACGGATATTTATCATTTCAATCCGCAATTTAAAAAAAATAAAACTGCGGTTGTATATCATTTCAAACCGCAATCCCGAATGAAATGTAAATGCATACTAACTTGCAGTTTAATGATATCCAAATAAAACATTCATTCAACAACACATCCATCATCCAATCACAACATCGATCAATATCAATCAATAACAATTATATATATGATCATATATAACAGGTGATAACTGACAGTTTATTCAAATTAAATTTTATCAACTATTAATCTAACAATTTATATTCAGTGATAATTGACATAACTGTTAACTAGCAGTTCATATGCAAACAATAATTTCTAACAGCCAATTAACACGCAATAAATCAATTAAATTAACAGTTACATTCAAAAAAATGCAATTCAACAGATATGAATGAAATAACATGCCAAAAGCTCATAAATAAATTTCTATTCATTTCTAAAATTTATTTAACAAACATAAAAGCTTCTAGTAGTTGTGAGTGGGTTAAAACACTCACCTTTTGAATTTAAATCGAATTTAAATTCGATTTAAACCCAAAAATTCGCCCGTCTCAGAATTCGTCCAAACCAGCGTCATCAAGTCCGGAATTAAATTACGATCCTAACAAAAAAAATTTCGTGTGAATCCGAGTTCGTATGAGAAAGTTATGGCGAAAAATGATGATTGAATTCAAATAAATAAACGACACATATTTCACTCACAATATATAATGTGACACGTCATCACAAAATCAACGCACGCACAGAAGCCTTCCTCCTCACGCGCAGAAGCAACACGCAACAGCCGCCACCCATACTTTATCAAACCTAATCGAAAATTCCCGCCAATCCAACCGTTGAAACTCGAAACAAACTACATAGATGCGATCCCCTCGGTTCCCTCTCCAAAACCCAGAAACAGAATCTCGATCCGATAAAGTTTTGCGCGACGATGATGAACGGTTTTTGGGGCTGTTTGAATTTATTCTGGATGAACGACAGCTCCAATTGAAAAACGAATTTCACCAGTAGATTACGCGTATCGAAAACATCAACATATATTTTTTCTGGAATTTTCTGAAATTTTTGAGTTTTGACTTTTGATTTTGAACTGTGGATAGATCTGGAATTGGATCTGAGATGTATACATTTGGGGAAGAGAAAGGAGTGAAGAAATGAACTTACAGCAAATGAAAAAGAAAGGAGCTAGGGTTTATAGATGTATATTTATAGATAGGCTAGAGGTAGGGTAGCTAGACTGGATACGCGAACGTTCGTGACAAACCATGGTCCAAAAAGCCCGCTATGCCTCCGGAGCCAAATTTGTTAAAACTATATATCCAAATAGGTGTTTTAAAATATTCTGAACGCGATGGAAAAAGTTTCGCGACCAAATTCGATCGTATGAAGAAGTTATGCTAAAAAAACAAAAATTTCAAATTGATTTCAAAATGCGTAAATTTCAAGGCGTTTCGAGTCCGTACGATCAAACGACAAGTCCGATCGCAACGAAACTTGAAACATTATTATAATTCACCGTTACGGATCCGATGAAACTGGTTTCGTCGAAATCCGAGTCCGTGACAAAAATGGCTATTTTTAATATTTATTAAATAAATTAAAATAAATCATAAAATCCAAATTTTCTTTCAACTTTAAATATTGGCCAAATTTCATTACTTATATAATCCAATCAATTCCAAATAATTTAGCAAGCTTGGATGTGAATTAAAATTTATAAGTATATAAATTTCGCAGTGTTAACCTCTGCGTTTTCTTATTATTTGGGAATTATAAATTTCATTCGCAAAACCCAATTATTAAATCATATACTTATACTCTCATCTTAAATCTAATTATATAAATAACTTGATTTCTATTATCCAACTCAAAATATATCAATTATTCTCTAACTACATAGTTAACGTTTCTTTTATATATCACTGTGGTAATATTTCAAAATGTTCATCTTTTGTTCGCATAAATTACTGTATTTAGATAAAATTGTAATTTTGGTAACTTATCACATAAATAAACTTAAAACCTCAACTAATACATTCCACCTTTGTTTCATCTTATTCATTCACTCATCAATATTCCGTACTAACTACAAGATTTAGTGTATTCCTTTAAATTGATCAAAATAAGACTTATCAACTAATAGAAAGATTTACGTACAAAATTTATTGTCATACATCTAATTTACAAGCCTATACTTAATTATTATCCTACAATACGTTTTACGTTACTATAATGTTCATTCTTCCGTTCCTACGTTTCTATAAATTTATTCCTTTATAATTTATTTAACGCAACACTTAATCTACACCTATTGCGATGTTTCAAATTTACTTGAATGAACAATTTCTTTACTCAAAATAGTTGTTGTAAACTCTTAATTCCACATTTATAAGTGTATTATTATTTTCACTCAAATATTATACATATATATAGAGTATTGGGTTTTTATTTAATCATCATTTATCATATATATTAATTAATTAAATTCAATATTTAAGTCTGACTAAATTTATTCCCCAAATACACATTTACCTTTCTCAACCAATAAATATAACCAATCAAATTCTCATTTTATTGAACCTTGGTCAATTCCACACGTTAATTTTACTTAAAGTCTCAATTAATTAATTTACCTCGGTTTCATTACCTTATTACCTTATATGCATAATTGACATTGTTATATCTTCCATTACATCAATAATTTACCATTTCATCTTACCATTTATTTACGTATCCTTTTATTGCACTGATTGAAATAAATTCACTTATTAAATTCCCAATTCCACCCTTCTATTCAAACCAAGTATCATGCTATGATAATATTTTACGTTGGTTACACTGAAAAAAATCAACTTTTTATCGTTATCAATTAAACATACATTAATTGCACAAATTAAAGGAATTAATTGCCATTTATCCAATTAAATTTTTCATACATCAATCTATTTCATCTAAATCCTTACCTATGAATATTGCAACCTTTAATTCCATTAAATACCAATTAACCCAAATTATTTCATTTATTCTAAGTCATATCACTAAAATAATTCATCATAATAAACTTAAAATCTATACGTTTATTGATTTATTTCTATTTGTCTTATGTTAAATTCTAAATTTAGTAAGACAACCTAAAGTACTCCATTCAATCGACAGTCCCTTTCAATTGTTAATACGTACTTAAATTTCTACAGTTGCCTTCCATCTGCACTTCCGTTACTATGATAAAAATTAGTAACGTTTATGCCATCAATCCATCATAATTACTTACCCTTAATTGAGTTTGATTTCCAAATAAATTTGCTGACCCTTAATTAGACAATTTATAAAAGTTTGTCATCATACATATAGTTCTACGCTTATGCTATGTCTTAAATTTCAATAAATTTATAAATTTTGAGATGTTCATTAGGGTTTACAAATTTATTGACTTGCAATAATAGGGTTTCTTAATCTATTCAATTTATCGTTCACAATCTTTTATTGCATTAAATTGGTTTAATATTCCCATATTAAATTTTATGTCCAGGTAAGAATTTTTTCTTTCTTTCTCTACTTAATTCATTTGAATTTTATTCAAATGTCTTTAAATAGGTTTCTAAGTCACTTCTATATAATTTATTCTAGCCTTCATTTTAATATTTATCTACCACCTTTATTCTTTCAACTAAAATAAATTACAAAAATCCTATTAAACAAACAATTTTAAATGGTCGAACTTTACGGGTCGTTACACTCTCCCCCACTCAAAACTTTTCGTCCCCGAAAAGGAAAAGGAAGGGAGAAGGAAGAATAAAACAGTATATCTAATTTCAAATATTAACTTATAACAATAATTTACTAAATTAATTTCCTTTAATGAAATACACTTGTTTTATAATCATTATGTCTTTTAATACTTGAATTATTAAAGTTGGAAAAATATCTTTAACAAAATTCTAAGTCCAAAATTTACGAAAATTTTTGGCAGAGTCTCCTTTGTACGGAGGGACTCTGGAGAAAATATAATATCCAAATATACAAATATATTACATATATTTCCAAAATAAAATATCCCACACGGGAAAATATATAAATAGCGCTTTAATCGTAATCCGAAAACGTACCTATTTGTCGTGCAATACGCTTATTATTTTGGAACCAAAAGCAGTAGCAGTTGCTTCCAACCCCTGTATTCACTTATATAATCTAAAAGTTAAATATCTATATTACAGTGAAATGTTTGGGTAGATTCAATCATTCATATCCAAATCAAATGCAACAACCATACATTTTAACAAACAGCACACACCACAAACAACAATCATTCAATCAACAACCATTAGTTGTTCGGGTTCAAATTCTGAAATTTTACGGAGTGAGAAATAACTATCAAGTGCATCCGTTACTCAACAGTCTTAGATGGAATAGAGATAGATTATTGTTCCTCCAACAACTCCAAAATTCCTTACCCAACAACCATACATCTACCAAACAATTCAAATCAACACCACAATAGCTTATTATACATTTATTTCATGCTTCAGTGGTTTTATTTTCTTTCTTTCATTTATGGAGGGATTTCTTTGTTCTTACAAGTTTTATTTTCCAATTATCGCCAAATTTATTATATTTGTATTTCCTTTTTATTACTTAAGTTTATAAAATAATTCTCATTAATAACAACAAATATTTTGAATATCTTCCTTTCCTTACTCTTCACTTGTAAGATTTCCCTTAAATTCTTAATCTGCTAACATTCATTCTTATAAGTGGAAGTTTTTATTTATTCATCAACTATTAATTGCAGTCATTTCAATTTTTCCTACTTTCCATTATATCAGAATAGGGAAGATTAAAACATACTTAAGTCAATAATCATACAATCAATTCTTATTTTGAATTTCATTTTATATACTTAGGTTCATATCATCTATTAATAATTCTTAACCCTTTTTCAGTAAAATTTCAATTATAACCTAAGTTTATACCATTAAATTCTTATTATAACAGTAATTTATTGAATACTTCATTTTTCCTAAATTCCTACTTGTAAAATATTCAATTCCAGTTTCTCATTTAACACTTCAACTTTTATATTTGGGTAAGTTATTTATGTTAAGGAAATTGCAATTGAACTTATACAAGTTTAATCTCCATTCTTTTAATTAAATTTAATGTTTATTCATATTACACTTTGTCTCATATGTATGCAAATTCCTCTTTATAGCTTTGCAGTTATTCTCTTATTTCAATTAGAGGTTTCAATTCATTTATTACTTAACTTTTATTTCACTAACAAATTTTAAACAATTAATTAACGGAAAAATTTAGAATTAAATACCGGGTTAAATTTCAATTTATTTCAAAATAATAGATAATTAATTTCTTGCAACTTTTATATCTCTAATTAAATTTAGAACAATAAAAGAAAATTTTTAGAAAATTTCAAAATAAATCTGCAGTAGAATTTACTACAGTGGCCTTTTCCATTCGAAACTCGAAAATGAAAGTCGATGATGCGGCCGTCATCACCGAATTTATTTTCCAGTGACAGAGAGGAAAGTACAGAATTTAATTCTTTTCCAAAATCTTCCTTAAAACAATTCTTCCAATTTATACGAAATATTTATATAAGAAAATACTTATAAACCGAACCATTATTTTTCATAAATTCTTTGAAAACATATTTGGAAAAATCCCGGACTTAAGTTCTAAAATCTCCAAATTTGATTTATCATATTTTCAACTTAGCTTCAGTTATTAGAAATATTTTATTTCCTAACACCCAATCTATAGCAACCAAATATATATATATATCCTTTTAAAATATTTTTATATATAGAAAATATAATAGGCAAAATTATTTCATTCACCTATATTAAAACAAATATTATGTCGGTCTGTCATATTAAGTGTTTAGAAATCCCTATTGATGACATAGCGTCCCATGCATCAACCAGAATTTATAAATACAAAGCGGAACAGATTAACACAATATTAAAATCTTTTTATTAATACTAACAAATACGCTCTCTCATATATATACACTCAGCGACTCCCATAGGATATTACTACCCTATTAACAAAGAGTCAAACCCCACAAAGCCAAGGTTTATCGCTAAACCAAAGCTCTGATACCAACTGTAACATCCCGCCTTTTCGCACACTTTAAACTGACACACGTGCCAATTCAAAGCATACGCAAGGGCGGATTGTTATGGGGTAAATAAGAAAAACAGAGAAGAAATAAAGACAAAACAGAATCTCACAGCGGAAGGATAAAATATAATAATAAATATACAGTTCAAAACAGTTTACCAACACTTGATTTGCTTTATACGATAAATATCAGAGTTGCACATACCAATACAAACAATGCAGCGGAACAGTATGAGTGTGGTGCAATACTATAGATAATAATAATACGACTCCTTCGTCTTCGTCCTTCAAAGCTAAAGTCTTCGATCCTGAAACGCTCGGACTGACCCGAGCGAATTTGAAAAGACAAAACACTCGAGTCAGAACTAAAAGATCTTATGTGAGTTAAATAAACAGAAATAAATATGAGTACAGTAACTCAAGAGATGCTCGGGATTTACATCTCCTAAGGATCCGTTAAACTATTTACTATGTAGTATATTGCGCTATTATAATAGTGTCTATTTGTAAAGTAAACTTACTTTTTAATAGCGTTAAGGAGTGACCTAATATTCCCCTTAACACAAATAATGCCAATAGTCTATACAGTACCGTAATACCTCCTGATCGGGAAGCTACCAGAGGATACTCCATAGGTACGACACAAATAGAAACTCGTAGTAAAGGCTCGGTATGGTAGGTGACACGGCACAACTAGGCAATGCCAGGGTAGATATACCAATTGCTATCCAGGCTGGTGGAAACGCGTAGCCGCAGTTACCGCCCACCTCGGACTAACTCCCCAAAATCAAAATATAGAAGTGGCCACTGAATCAATCCAAGTCAAAGTATAATATCGAAGAGGAGGGTCCGATCAGAGGTATGACCTCATTGGCCTGGAATCGCTCCTGTTTTAGCCACCTTATGCCAACTCACGGGAGTCGGGTCTACGTATTTACCTTACAGGAAACGCCGCCACCACCTACTTCATTCTGGAATCTCCACCGCGTACACGGTTAGTCAAAGTGGTTTTCGGTATCGACAGAGAGTATGTCCATATCCGATCCCGGTCTCTTTGCCAACCAATCGTTATTATAACACCGCGGTTATTTAAAAATAGTTTATACTTTAAAACCAGAACATAATCCCTTTCAAAACCATAATATTACGATATCAATTTTTCTTTAAAAACACAAATAATTTATCTTCATACTATTTTATAAATGCCCAAATCAATGATATCGTTTCCCAAATAAAATTTTCCTTTCCAAAGATTATGTCACTTTTTATTATTTAATATCCCATGTAACCAATATTTTGTTTGTAACTTTCAACATAATTCTTCGAAAATCCATAGTATTTTAAAACCATTATTTTCAAAACTAAATGGTTTGGATATTCAACGGTATGCGAATTAAAAAGTTTAACTTTACTGTTGCTTTATAAAGAAATAAATTACATGGCTTTCCAAATATTTCTTCTTTTAAAGTTAAACCAAAATCCAAAATATTACTTCAAGTCCCAAAACCATTTCAATTTTATATATATTTATATCCATTTTTGAGCATTAATATTTCAACTAAAGTTGGATTTTTATCCTTTCAAAATCAATATTCTATTAATTAATCTTGACCATTCACATAAAATCCATAATTAATAAGACTTCAATTTCTAGTAAAATATATATATATTTCCAAATTCAAATTTTTACTAGCATATTCATTTCAAATTATTTTGGGAAAAATCCAATGATAAATATCATCCCTTAAAATTTCCAACTTAATCTTTGAACATAGGATATAAATTATCAAACTCCATTTTTAAATTTTCTTCCATTTTTAATAAAGAAATTTATACACTTTTTTTTTATATTATATTTTTCAACTTCATATGTATATAAATATGGAAGAAAACATTTATTCAGTATAAAATTTAAGATTTTTATAAACCGTATTCCATCCAAACCATAGAAATCACATTAAAAATAGTTATATATAGACCACGGTGCCTGTATATAGTTTTCTATCCTATGGTCAAGTGATACGGATATTTATCATTTCAATCCGCAATTTAAAAAAAATAAAACTGCGGTTGTATATCATTTCAAACCGCAATCCCGAATGAAATGTAAATGCATACTAACTTGCAGTTTAATGATATCCAAATAAAACATTCATTCAACAACACATCCATCATCCAATCACAACATCGATCAATATCAATCAATAACAATTATATATATGATCATATATAACAGGTGATAACTGGCAGTTTATTCAAATTAAATTTTATCAACTATTAATCTAACAATTTATATTCAGTGATAATTGACATAACTGTTAACTAGCAGTTCATATGCAAACAATAATTTCTAACAGCCAATTAACACGCAATAAATCAATTAAATTAACAGTTACATTCAAAAAAATGCAATTCAACAGATATGAATGAAATAACATGCCAAAAGCTCATAAATAAATTTCTATTCATTTCTAAAATTTATTTAACAAACATAAAAGCTTCTAGTAGTTGTGAGTGGGTTAAAACACTCACCTTTTGAATTTAAATCGAATTTAAATTCGATTTAAACCCAAAAATTCGCCCGTCTCAGAATTCGTCCAAACCAGCGTCATCAAGTCCGGAATTAAATTACGATCCTAACAAAAAAAATTTCGTGTGAATCCGAGTTCGTATGAGAAAGTTATGGCGAAAAATGATGATTGAATTCAAATAAATAAACGACACATATTTCACTCACAATATATAATGTGACACGTCATCACAAAATCAACGCACGCACAGAAGCCTTCCTCCTCACGCGCAGAAGCAACACGCAACAGCCGCCACCCATACTTTATCAAACCTAATCGAAAATTCCCGCCAATCCAACCGTTGAAACTCGAAACAAACTACATAGATGCGATCCCCTCGGTTCCCTCTCCAAAACCCAGAAACAGAATCTCGATCCGATAAAGTTTTGCGCGACGATGATGAACGGTTTTTGGGGCTGTTTGAATTTATTCTGGATGAACGACAGCTCCAATTGAAAAACGATTTTCACCAGTAGATTACGCGTATCGAAAACATCAACATATATTTTTTCTGGAATTTTCTGAAATTTTTGAGTTTTGACTTTTGATTTTGAACTGTGGATAGATCTGGAATTGGATCTGAGATGTATACATTTGGGGAAGAGAAAGGAGTGAAGAAATGAACTTACAGCAAATGAAAAAGAAAGGAGCTAGGGTTTATAGATGTATATTTATAGATAGGCTAGAGGTAGGGTAGCTAGACTGGATACGCGAACGTTCGTGACAAACCATGGTCCAAAAAGCCCGCTATGCCTCCGGAGCCAAATTTGTTAAAACTATATATCCAAATAGGTGTTTTAAAATATTCTGAACGCGATGGAAAAAGTTTCGCGACCAAATTCGATCGTATGAAGAAGTTATGCTAAAAAAACAAAAATTTCAAATTGATTTCAAAATGCGTAAATTTCAAGGCGTTTCGAGTCCGTACGATCAAACGACAAGTCCGATCGCAACGAAACTTGAAACATTATTATAATTCACCGTTACGGATCCGATGAAACTGGTTTCGTCGAAATCCGAGTCCGTGACAAAAATGGCTATTTTTAATATTTATTAAATAAATTAAAATAAATCATAAAATCCAAATTTTCTTTCAACTTTAAATATTGGCCAAATTTCATTACTTATATAATCCAATCAATTCCAAATAATTTAGCAAGCTTGGATGTGAATTAAAATTTATAAGTATATAAATTTCGCAGTGTTAACCTCTGCGTTTTCTTATTATTTGGGAATTATAAATTTCATTCGCAAAACCCAATTATTAAATCATATACTTATACTCTCATCTTAAATCTAATTATATAAATAACTTGATTTCTATTATCCAACTCAAAATATATCAATTATTCTCTAACTACATAGTTAACGTTTCTTTTATATATCACTGTGGTAATATTTCAAAATGTTCATCTTTTGTTCGCATAAATTACTGTATTTAGATAAAATTGTAATTTTGGTAACTTATCACATAAATAAACTTAAAACCTCAACTAATACATTCCACCTTTGTTTCATCTTATTCATTCACTCATCAATATTCCGTACTAACTACAAGATTTAGTGTATTCCTTTAAATTGATCAAAATAAGACTTATCAACTAATAGAAAGATTTACGTACAAAATTTATTGTCATACATCTAATTTACAAGCCTATACTTAATTATTATCCTACAATACGTTTTACGTTACTATAATGTTCATTCTTCCGTTCCTACGTTTCTATAAATTTATTCCTTTATAATTTATTTAACGCAACACTTAATCTACACCTATTGCGATGTTTCAAATTTACTTGAATGAACAATTTCTTTACTCAAAATAGTTGTTGTAAACTCTTAATTCCACATTTATAAGTGTATTATTATTTTCACTCAAATATTATACATATATATAGAGTATTGGGTTTTTATTTAATCATCATTTATCATATATATTAATTAATTAAATTCAATATTTAAGTCTGATTAATTTATTCCCCAAATACACATTTACCTTTCTCAACCAATAAATATAACCAATCAAATTCTCATTTTATTGAACCTTGGTCAATTCCACACGTTAATTTTACTTAAAGTCTCAATTAATTAATTTACCTCGGTTTCATTACCTTATTACCTTATATGCATAATTGACATTGTTATATCTTCCATTACATCAATAATTTACCATTTCATCTTACCATTTATTTACGTATCCTTTTATTGCACTGATTGAAATAAATTCACTTATTAAATTCCCAATTCCACCCTTCTATTCAAACCAAGTATCATGCTACGATAATATTTTACGTTGGTTACACTGAAAAAAATCAACTTTTTATCGTTATCAATTAAACATACATTAATTGCACAAATTAAAGGAATTAATTGCCATTTATCCAATTAAATTTTTCATACATCAATCTATTTCATCTAAATCCTTACCTATGAATATTGCAACCTTTAATTCCATTAAATACCAATTAACCCAAATTATTTCATTTATTCTAAGTCATATCACTAAAATAATTCATCATAATAAACTTAAAATCTATACGTTTATTGATTTATTTCTATTTGTCTTATGTTAAATTCTAAATTTAGTAAGACAACCTAAAGTACTCCATTCAATCGACAGTCCCTTTCAATTGTTAATACGTACTTAAATTTCTACAGTTGCCTTCCATCTGCACTTCCGTTACTATGATAAAAATTAGTAACGTTTATGCCATCAATCCATCATAATTACTTACCCTTAATTGAGTTTGATTTCCAAATAAATTTGCTGACCCTTAATTAGACAATTTATAAAAGTTTGTCATCATACATATAGTTCTACGCTTATGCTATGTCTTAAATTTCAATAAATTTATAAATTTTGAGATGTTCATTAGGGTTTACAAATTTATTGACTTGCAATAACAGGGTTTCTTAATCTATTCAATTTATCGTTCACAATCTTTTATTGCATTAAATTGGTTTAATATTCCCATATTAAATTTTATGTCCAGGTAAGAATTTTTTCTTTCTTTCTCTACTTAATTCATTTGAATTTTATTCAAATGTCTTTAAATAGGTTTCTAAGTCACTTCTATATAATTTATTCTAGCCTTCATTTTAATATTTATCTACCACCTTTATTCTTTCAACTAAAATAAATTACAAAAATCCTATTAAACAAACAATTTTAAATGGTCGAACTTTACGGGTCGTTACAATTTGAGATGATCTACTGGCTTTGGATTTCAGGTTGCTATTTCTCTTATTATTATTATTTTCCTGATCTTCTGAGTGTTGTAGTTTTGAAAGGCTAAATCCTTTGTTTACTGTTGTTCAGTTTTGCTGAGTTGTTTAATAATGACATATGGGGAGATGTAAAGTTTTTTGTAATTTTTTTTATTTAATTATTTTATCCAATTAATCATATTTGATGCCATTTGTAACAAAATAATCATGAGATCTAACACTTGTACCTATTCAAACTTACATATGTATGTTTACTTCTTCACTTCCTTATGTAAATGTTTACATTTACAATTTTCAAAGACAATCTTTTTATATCATATTTATTTTATAAATGAGCACACCTCTTAATTCATTTATATGTGTGTATATACATATACAATGTTAAAAGAATTTTTTTCTTAGCCAATATTTACATTATATACATTATACCTCAATGAATTTTAAATTCCATTTATTTTTTAAAAACATTCACTTTAAATTTAAATCCAAATCTAAAATTTTAAGTTTTGAAATATAAACCTTTATGTCCAACACTTCTACTTATACCAATTTTAAAGAAAGAAATGATTTTAAAAACTGATTTTTATTAATAAGTGATTTTTTTTCTCAAAAGAAAATACGTATTACATATATATAAGTATTGAATTCAAATGATTTTTCAAGATTTTTAAACTCAAAATAAATTGGAATTTATTTATGTATAGTTTTTCACTTTATTTATTTATTTAAGATTTTTCTTTATATTTTCAAATTAAATTTCCAAAAGTTTAAAATGTATTATTAATTTACATTGTCAAATTTTAGAATGTTATTTTATTTTATTTTATTTATAAGGTATTAAATATAGAATTTCAAATCCATAGTTAAATTTTTAAAAATCAAAGTCCAAATGACAAATATCCTATTTTAGTTTTAAAAATTCAAATTAATCTACAATTTTACTCCAAAATTCATTCTAATTATCAATTTATATTTATTCAAAAATCGGGACCGTTACAGATTGCCCTCCTTAAATAAATTTCGTCCTCGAAATTTGCAAGGAAGACAACAAGGAAAAGATGAATGATAGAGAAATATCTTTTCAAATCAAAATGAATATTAATTCTGTATTTGGCTTACCAAATCGGAATATCAAAAATATGAGAACAAACTCATACAATATTACACAAGAGATATTTAGGTCCATCGGTCTACGAATACGCAAGGGCATTGATTAGTTCGAAGGGATAACCAATCGTTCGTAGAATATATCGAATCCCAATTAATAGATAGATGGATTCAATCTTTTACGATTTCTCAAACACTGGATACGGATTCTAAACTCAAGTTGGAATACCCCAAAATATATATCAATTTGTCCCACTTCGGACTTTGATATACACAAGAAATTATAATAAAATTTCAAATTTGGTTTTAACCTATATCGTTTTATTGATACAATTCAAATTTAGCTTCATATTAGTTAACCAATTTACTTAATTTAAACTTTCCAATTTATTTAATTTAAATTTTCAATTTCAAATTCATTAGAGTTTAGATCGAAAAGCTGATAAGAATCCGATGAAGATACGAAGTAAGGATTTTCTACAACAATTCGTAAGGCCACCATCGTACCGAAACTTCTTTCTAGAGCTGTCACAAAGCAATCAAAAGAATTTTGGGAATCGAATCAAAGGAGATTGAGAAGAAAGTTGTTTCCACTGTTGCAGGGTATTGACCATTTGTAGTGGTATTTCCCTGTCCCCTATCTCGTCCTCTTCTCGCACTCATACTTACTATCAGTGGATAGTAAGAGAATTTACTGAGGCATTCGAACGGATATCTTAAGGATATACTCATTCTAGGGTATACTTCACCCTATCTCTAATGAGTTACTTAATGTGTTATACTCCTGAGCTAAAGTTTTAATCCTCAGCTCTGATACCAAATGTGACGACCCTTACTCGACCTTCGAAAATCGGCACCGAATACGACACTCGTATTCAAATGTCGTAGATCCAAACGTCGAATCTGGTTCGTCGGAACTTATACCACATTAAGTACAACACAGCGGAAGAAACAGAAACAGAATATATCAATATACAATATTCGCTACAATATGATACAACATATGATACAATGAATATACATCAGAGATATGATACAAGATAATAGCAGCGGAAAGAAAAGATAACACCAACAACTGAACAATATTTCCAATAGAGAAATTAGTCTTCAAAAGAGAACTCCAATATCAGTAATCTCCATCTCCAAAGCACCAATCCAGAAATAGCTCGAACTCCCAATAACGATGCACAAAGATAAGCGAGTGCAGTTCAGATCCAAAGACTGAACTAGCTCCAAATGATCTACTAAACCTGACTATCTGAAAAAAAACCAACTCTAGACTGCCCGTGTGGGAAAATAGTGGGCACCCAGAGTTTAGGATAGGAACAATAAACTCCAGGTCAGTCATTGGACTGGTATGAGCAAACAAAAGCATTTGGTCTTTTAAAACAAACAAAGGAATTTAAATTTGAAAATCCGCAATGCTTTTTAGAAAATGAAACTATCATAAGGCCTCCCGGCACACACACAATGCAATCGCACACTTGGGGGAGATTTCCCCTTATGATAGTCAAAGATGCTTAATACGATAAAATTTCTTTGATATTATTACTAGTGCATAGTGGAATATCTTTCGAAAGTATAATATTAATCCTAGCCAGCATAGGTACCATGATATTATGCCTACTATAGCTGCCATGTTAAATGACAGGTTCTACAACTAAAACCGTACAAGGCACGTATTGTTTTGATTGGATTTCCAACAAATGGTCAGGCTAAGGAACTTCCTACTGCCACATGGGATCGCCTCTGGCGGGACGTCCCGAGAACCTAACCGGATCTCTGCCAACACAAGGCCGGGTTAGCTTTGTAACTAGGTAACTACTACTCGAGCATGCCATCCCCCGGTCCTTTGGGACCTTTATCCGAGGCGCCTCAAAAACACAAAGCAATCACAAAGTAATAGATCTGCAGTATCCACATGAGTAAGCATCTGGGCTCCATACCATGATACCACCCTTTACCAGAAGGGAATGACACACCCTAAAGGGCGCGACCCTCATAACCTTGGCGCATCTTTCCTGTTTCGACCATTTTCGGGGTGTGAGGTCCTGATGCAGCCTCGTCCACAAAGCTACGCTTTGTACAAAATCCATGCTTTGATCACAAATGATCAACAAATGATCATCAACACACAGCAGCACTTAGCATGCCACACTACCAAATTGGGAATATATCACTGATAAATATCAACTACATAACCTCTGAGCTCGTACGTCTCAAAGAAGGGTGTTAAGCTAAGAGAATAAATTCTCCGCCACCAAGCAGAAATGTATTTGATAGAGATCAGTTCAATATCTCAAAGTGTAATGTCGGACATACAACCATACAAGTCTGTTCCGGGTTCGAACAAAACCGAAGGCACTTCCGAAGAAGCCCTTGCAAATCCGGGTATCCACAATTACGATCGGACTCCCCATCACATGTGGAGAACTCTATACCGGAGCAACTCAGTGCAGAGTCAATCGACAGGTTATCCTATCGTTCTCGAAGACACCCGGTCTTCAACGCCGGTCTTCAATTGCAATCCATAACGTCGTATCACTATTCGGAATGGGTTATATGACACAAGGTCCTCTCCCGGCTAAACCGAATAATGAGCGCCATATTTAAAACATATGGATATGGGATTTCGGTTAAGTGACAACTTAAAAATCCAAAGCTTTTCTTTCAAATGGCTAAGCAAATTACCATTTTAAATCTTTAAACGAAAAGATTTATTTCACAAAGTTTCACCCAGTTTCACAAAGATCTATCCATAGATTTCAAAACAATTTCCATTTCAATTGGATTAACACATTAAATGTTTAAACTAAAAATTTAATTTATAGCTTTCAAAACATGTTTCCAAAGATTTATCTATAACTTGGGAAACTATTTCCATTTTAGAGTTGATATCCTTTTAACACAAATTAGGAATTCATTTCTTATGCGAAAGCTCTTATTATTTGAAAACATATAGTTTCCGTTTCAGAAAAATTCAATTATATTTATACCTGTTAAAATCTTTGGGTTTAGAATTTAAATTCCCAAATCATCACTTTAAAAATGGTTTAAAAACCTATATAAACCCGTTTATAAGTTAATAACCTTTTTAACCCATAGTTTCCAAACCATAGAATTCAATCCCAAATATTGAATTCAAATTTAAATCAAATTATTTAAATTTCAAAAATCAATCAAGTTATTCAAAATAACTTTTTCAAAAGCTTCAATTCTAATTCCAAAACTATTTTGGATTCAAAAATACAATTTTTAAAACTATTTCAAAAATCTGTGACTTAACCCATTTCCACGTGCGATCCATATTTGTGTGTGTGTAGTGTGGTCCAGGGGTTCAACACAATAGTGCACAACATTATCATCACAGATTCAATCATATCGATAAGCGGTATAACTCATAACGCTTATCATTATCCACAGATTCATGGATAAAATAAATTTATCAATCACAAAGATTCACTAATATGATTCGATGTGGGTTTCGGATAACCAACTGGAATCCGACTCCCTGTCTTATCGAAATTCAAATGTCGTTCTACGGGTCAAGGGGTTTTTATGTTCATATAACAATATATACGACTCAGATATAACATCTTAGCACGAAACATTACATAGCATCACATCACATAACAAATACATCAATCCATCGCAAAGCATACACTAACAATCAACATCTTAATGAATAAACCGTGTGGTTTTAAATTTATTACCCACATAATTACTTCCATTAGTAATCTTAAAATCAGTGATTAATTATCATTAACTGCAATTGATTAAGTCTTAACTACCTTCATTTAATTAATCATTCCTTTAATTAATTATCTTAATTAATTAACCTTTAATTGTAATTAATTTAAATCTTAATAAATTATTCCTTAATTAATTACTTTAATTAATAAATTCTTAATTAATTACAATATTTAGTTATGCGTTAATTAATAATTATTTCTTAATCACTTTAATTTGTTGATTAACTTTTAAATAAATCGAGCAATTATTCTTGAATCTTTTAAGTAATTATAAATCATCTATCTTAGTAAAATTGAAGTTCAACAAAACATAACTTCCCTTTTTAAAACATTGTCAAATAGAAGTTTTGAAACTAATTTCAATTTGTATCTTAAATCTTTCTTTTATAAAAATCATAACTTCCAATTTAAATTAAGGTCTAAAATCACTTTAAAGTTTACAAAATTTGAATCGATAAAGGTCCCGAAACTACTTAATTTATAGCCAAAGAAACAACTAGAAAAGTAAGTTTAAATAAAAAAAACTTTAAAATAGATTTAAATTTAAATTTCAGAAACAATCTGACTTTACCATATTAAAGACTGTTTACTATCTTTGCTTCACATTCAACCCAAAGACCTCTCAGGCCTAGCCCCGAGTAACCTCCTCTCCACCCAGATTTGATTTTAATTTAAACTTAGTTCAAATTAAACTTAGTTCAAATTTAAGTTTCACAATCTACAAGCTAATTCCCACTAACCCACTCGAGTATGAACTCGAGTTATCTGCCTCCTGACCCGATCACCTCTCCGAGTTGAAAGCCTACCCAACAACAAACAACCCAAATCACCACTGTGCATGTGCACAACCCATGTCGACGACATTGATTGCCTCTGGTGACGTCAACACTCCGGCCATCATGCCAGCATCCATCCTCAATCGTACGAACACGTCGACAATCCTCAATTCAAAATCGAGGACGCGGGAGAACTAGGAACCCATCGCCAGAGAAAACTGTCGCACACACGTTTCCGACCATCTTAACCTCTGAAGCCTCTGCCACACCTCCGCGGACCTTCCACGAAGCTATCGTCAGAGCACGGTGCGACTCGATCCACCAGAGATCATGCGTTGCCTCAGTTAACAGCCTGACCAAAATTAGGTTTAGAAACGCAAATTGGCTCGCCGACGATGCCTCGATGGCAAGATGCTCGACCGGTCATTTTTCCAAGATTCCCCACTCATTCTCCACCTTCTGACGAAACCCCAAGGCATCATCTTCTAGAGATCATCACTAATTGCCTCGAAACCCATTTCTGGTCATCTTAGGATTTCACGAGAAATACTAAACTAGATTTTATGATTTTTATCTTAAATATCATCTTTTCCAAAGATGTTTCAAGTTATAAAATTGGATTACAAAGTTTCGACGCTTGATTTTTTATCATATTATCAAGAATTTCCACTGTTTTGTTTTTTTTTTCTTACAGACACTAGCAATTTCCAATCAAAGTGTTTGCTCATATTTTTTTTTATTAGATTGATTTTTAAACTTAACTACTCCATTTGAATGCAAGGTTAATCATTGATCAAATGCAAAGATTTGGAATTTTAACTTATGTTTTTAATCCCTGTGTCATGACAGGGAAGAACACTGTTTTCTCTTCCTTCTTTTTCTTCCAGTGAGATTTCTAAACTATCCTTAACTTAAATAGATTTTAAAAATTTACTCTATCAATATACAAACAAGTTTTGCTTAAGTACCCAGGCCTATCAGTGAATTGATCAATAGGAAATGAACTTTGGAAAGAAAGAACTTGTGTTTGATTCATTTACTACATCTTACCGCATGCTTTTGTTTCCAACTTGAAATACATTTTCTTTCAAAAATTCATCATCGACATTATAAACATACTTACAGATTTTCAAAGCTGGTTTTATATTCAGTGTTTATTCACCAAAATTTTAAACAGAGAAATGATCCTTGTTTCTAGGCATGCATCCATTTATACACAGCACATCATATACATACATGCATCCATACACATAAACATAGGCAACCACATTCACACATAATCATCATCAGGTTAGGATCAAAGGGTTTAAACTATTTTTAAAATTTAGTTTACTCACCTTGAAGTCTGATGAAACAGAGAAGAAAGAACAGGTTTGAGTTGACATTGTTTAGCTTTGGAAGACTGCTTTGATTTCTTTCTTTGCCTTTTAGACTAAGTTGGATTGTTTGAATTCTTGTTGAAGTTGATTTCCAGGCTTACTTTGTACTGCTTTTTATTGTTTTTCTGCAACTTAGATTTGATGCAATTGCTTAAAAACCTTTGATTCATTACTGATTAATCACTCAAATTCAAATCTTTTAAAGAAGTTTACTTACCTTTATTTATTTCCAGATATATTTTTTTGTTTTTCTGAACTACATTTCCAGGTTTGAAATGCATGCCTGGTCTTGAAGTACTTTTGATCTTTGTTTTTGAGTTGAAATAGTTTCTTCAGGTTTGCAAATAGATCTGGATTCGAGTTGTATTTGAGATGATCTACTGGCTTTGGATTTCAGGTTGCTATTTCTCTTATTATTATTATTTTCCTGATCTTCTGAGTGTTGTAGTTTTGAAAGGCTAAATCCTTTGTTTACCGTTGTTCAGTTTTGCCGAGTTGTTTAATAATAACATATGGGGAGATGTAAAGTTTTTTGTAATTTTTTTTATTTAATTATTTTATCCAATTAATCAAATTTGATGCCATTTGTAACAAAATAATCATGAGATCCAACACTTGTACATATTCAAACTTACATATGTATGTTTACTTCTTCACTTCCTTATGTAAATGTTTACATTTACAATTTTCAAAGACAATCTTTTTATATCATATTTATTTTATAAATGAGCACACCTCTTAATTCATTTATATGTGTGTATATACATATACAATGTTAAAAGAATTTTTTTCTTAGCCAATATTTACATTATATACATTATACCTCAATGAATTTTAAATTCCATTTATTTTTTAAAAACATTCACTTTAAATTTAAATCCAAATCTAAAATTTTAAGTTTTGAAATATAAACCTTTATGTCCAACACTTCTACTTATACCAATTTTAAAGAAAGAAATGATTTTAAAAACTGATTTTTATTAATAAGTGATTTTTTTTTCTCAAAAGAAAATACGTATTACATATATATAAGTATTGAATTCAAATGATTTTTCAAGATTTTTAAACCCAAAATAAATTGGAATTTATTTATGTATAGTTTTTCACTTTATTTATTTATTTAAGATTTTTCTTTATATTTTCAAATTAAATTTCCAAAAGTTTAAAATATATTATTAATTTATATTATCAAATTTTAGAATGTTATTTTATTTTATTTATAAGGTATTAAATATAGAATTTCAAATCCATAGTTAAATTTTTAAAAATCAATGTCCAAATGACAAATATCCTATTTTAATTTTAAAAATTCAAATTAATCTACAATTTTACTCCAAAATTCATTCTAATTATTAATTTAAATTTAATCAAAAATCGGGATCGTTACAGCAACAAAGGCCAGGCAGCAAGCATTCATAAAATAAAAGTGCTAACTGACTCAAATATCACAAAACACAGCAACAAAGATCAAGGCATCATACACGTGCAGGTTTTAAATATATGAAGAGAGTATAGTCAACATGAAGTGAAACCAGACCACAAAATCAAGCAACATAATGGAACAGTAAATCGACTCAACAACATCAAAATGCACAAGCAAGGCTTAAGCATAGTGCAACAGCTATATCAGTGCAACAGTGATAACAAAGACAGATCTATCAAGATAATGATACATGAACAAGACTCAAGTGTAATGCACATATCAAACGAGGTGTTCAATGCAACATGGTGCAACAGAACAACAATGGCACTACGCAGCAACTTGTAGCCGCAAATAATCAAGCACAGTTAAATGAAATCTCAAGCCAAGGCCGAAGCCAGCAGAAACTCATGAAATCAGAGAGTGAAGTCAAGAATCATCAAATGCAGATCAATGAACCAGACAAGGCATAGTTCGAATCAAGTGAAGTTACTGCATGTAACGACCCATAAAATTTTAGCAATTTTTAATTGGTATTTAACGTATTGAATTGGATTTTGAGAAATTATTAATAATAAAATTTTGAAAGAAAAAAGAAAATATGTTATGTATATTAATGATTTGTAGTACGAGCTGTGTACATATATTTTAAAGTTTGGTTGTGGTTATACCTATAAGATCTAGTACAAAAACTTTATAAACTATTATTTATACTATAATATAAGTTAAGTTTGATGTAAATTTGGTAGCATAGTTCATTTCTATTGGGTATAAATATCAATAGCGTGGGTAATAAATTTACGGTCTCCTTTTGCTTTTCAGCAAGGTGTGTAAATTTTAAGTATGTTGAGTACGTTCCATATATAGTTATTTTGGAAAACCACTGTATATGTATGATGGTCTATTTGAAGTGTATATATAGTAAAGCGTATTTATACCAAGTTTTATTTAATTTATATGTGTTATAATAGCTATATATATATGTTAGTCTTGATACTAGTATATAGTTTTACTGAAGTTTGATTTCTAGTCATGTTAAATATATATATATATTTGATTTTGGGTTTTTGTGTCACCATTTCCAGTTTATTTTAGTGCATATTTAGTATATCTATACATATGTCGTCAGCTATAAATACGATAGTTAAGGGTTTCATATATCATATGAACCAAAGAAGAAGAGAAGTATATACTATATTTAACTACATATATGAAGTATATGTTTTAAGGGTTGATTTAAGGTCTGCATTAAAAAAAGTAGTTGTGATTACCATTATTTCATATTGTACCTTCTATATTCCTGACTGACTTTCAGCGTTCATTCATTCATTTTTAATTGTGGGTTTTTCTTTTCTCTCTCTTTTCTTATAAATAATTGTACGCATTCATCTCTTTCCCTTTCTTATATTTTGTCCCTTCATCATCTTTTAGCCGTTAATTTTGTTTCGAAAATCAAGAAAATTTGTATACGTTTTATTCTTTTTGAACGTTTAGTAATAAAGATAAATCTGCATAGTATAATCAGATATGAATTGAGATCTAGGAAATAAATAAATATAAAAACGTATAACATGCCACTAATAATAAATTGCTTTAATAGCTTCTCAATTAGCGTACAGCTGTTTCCATCCCATGCCATGTCAAAAGTTTGAAACGTAATAAATGCTATATGATTATTTCGCATTTATTTTTTTTTCCTTTATTATTTCCTGTACGTTTTCATTCCAATCTAAATTATAACTTTTTGATTTCCATGCCTTTTCGGATCTCAAACGCGCAGCCCAAGGAATATTTCTTTAATAATTTTCCTAAAAATCAGCTTTTGGCCGTTTTATTGCATTGATTTCAAATTGTGCCCGTTTGTTTTTCTCATTCCTCTCATACGTTACCACCTTTATTTATGCTCGGGACACAGCTCATTTTTTTTCCTTCGTTCCCTTTCTTTTATTTGCTTCCTTTGTTTCCATCGGTTCAATTATATAGATTTTTATATTCGTTGCACGTTTACATTCATTTATTTTGACCAGTCCTTTCCTTTGTTATTCCCCTAATTTTGTGCGTTACTTTACCATAACCAATGCTCCGTATTTATTCGCTTTAATCTTTTCAGCTGAATTTGACCATTACTATTCAAATCAATTCATATTTATTGTATACGTTTCGTATGCAACGGTTCTTTTCTTTATTTATTTTGCCTTTATAACCTTGTTTGACTTCGTTTCTTTCATATTGCAAACTGCTGTCACTTCCAATCTCATTCCTCATTTTAAGTTTTCTTCCTCCTCCTTCTTCCATTTTTCTTTCTACAGATCCACCTATTTTCTCCCTTCTTTTACCGTGCTTCCACCTCCCATCGCTTCGTCACCCACCACATCCAACTCATCCCTCTCCCTCCGCGTTTTTCTCTCCTCCTCTCATGCACATATCTCTCTACACGTGTTGTCATCGCCTGCATGCTCAGCCATCCTCAGAGCCTTCACCATCAACAATCATGCCACACGTTATCTTTGAGTAATAGGTTAGCATATATTTATAATATATATGTGTTACTGTATATTTTCTATAAGTCTGTATTTGGAATATGTGATCTGTCCTACATGATTTTAAATTCATGTTAGTTATGTATCATATGGTATTATATATACGAGTTCATAACAGTATTCTTTTTTTTTTCTTTTTTTTTTTCGTTCATAGTGTGTATGATATTATACTATGTATAGAGATTTGATAACTTGATTGTTTTATACTTTATGTGTCACGTTGGTATTCAATTTTAAAAGTTTGAAGGTTATATATTAGTTAATATATAGTTTAATATATGTCAGTAATGTATATCTATGCAGTAATATTGTATGTATTATAGCAAAGTAAGTTTTTTTTTTTGATTTAAGATATCATATATACATCTTATAAATATAGTATGGTTCCAAGTATGAAATGTTTGCAGTTTTCAGATTCTATATAATATAAAATTTTGTTCGCATGTTATAAAATTTGATAAGTGTATATATAAATATTATATAAAAAGTTAGTACATATATAAAACGTAAAGCATACTCATCTTATCAGTCGATTGTATATGTATTTAAATATATGATATGTTTAAAGCTATGTATTTTGTGAATAACTGGTTATAAGTATATATATACACATTTGATTTAAAGTTATAAAGGTATGCATATTGTGAATTAGACTATATTAATGGTTAGCTTACAAATATTTATATAGTTTTATAGGGAAGTACGAGCTATGTGGGTTATATTTTTAGCAAGCGTATTGTTACCACTTTAAAATGGGTGAAGTTTTACAGTTTACGGTCTATTTGTGTAAGTGTGTAATGTATGTTTAATTTAATAAAGTTATGATAGTTTTGTATAAAATGTTTAACTATTTATATATCTGATATAATGATAGTTTCATATCTGATATAGCTTATATATTATAAAGTTACAGGATACGCTAGTTTTATACGCTAGTTAATATATATATTTAATAATTGACTAAAATGTTTTCAGTGTGAGTTTACTTTTTTTTTAGTGTTGGATTTTATACGGCATAGTATGTATACTTGTTCACAGTCTATATAAGTATATGAGTGCATGTGTCATTATAAGTATTTTGTTGTTTATAAATCTCGAGACATATATATGCGTTTAGGTGTTTGTTTCAGACTTACGTAATATATATATAACCGAATATAGGCTATGCATTTGGAATTTCTATATATACATTTTTATTATGAACATATATAGGTTGCTTTCATGGGGTTTTTAAGTAATATATATTACAATAAGTGGTTATATTGTTTTTATAATAATTATTGACTATAAAATATAATACAATGGTTTTTTTGGACGAATTATGTTTAAATTACATATAGGTATATATAGATTTTAAATATACATTTTTAATTTGAAAATTGGTTTTGGGAGAATTAATATCATAATAATTTATATTTTTTTCTGTAATATCAAAATTGATTCGATTCATTCTCATCGATTTCCCATTATCAGCCTTGTCCGTCGTGCCTATTTTCTACATCAAATCTTGTCCATCCAGCGTTGCTTTGGATTTCATAGCTCATTTCATCATCATATATCTCTAGCCTCGAAAGGTGAGCAATCACTCACGATTAACGTTCTTTTATTTATTAAATTTAATTTCAATTGAAATGACAATTGAAATATGCTGCTGTTAGATTTAAATTGTTATATATGCTTTTATCGGTAACTGTTCACTTATGGGATATGATACCATATCTTATTGTTTATATTTATTTTGATGATATATGCTTGTTGTTATTATTATTTTCATATCTGTTATCACTCTGCAAGTTCCCTATTAGTATAGAAATCACTATGGGTTGAAAAGATACATACCCGAACGGACTTTAGAATAGGATAATTTCGTTACGGGTTGAAATGATAGACCCAAGCGATTTTTGATTTAATTTAAAATTTTGGATTTCGGGTTGAAATGATATCCACCCGAATATATTTAGTGTACGGATTGAAATGATAAATATCCGTAGCACTTGACTATATGGTAGGAAATATATATACAGACACCGTTGGTCCATATAAATATTTTGAAATTATTTCTATAATTTTGGAAAGAAATATACGGTTTAATAAATTTTGATTCTTAAGATATTATATAAATGGAAATTTTATATATAGATTTAGTCGTAATATTTGATTTAAATTAGATTGATTTAATACATATAATATAGTTGAGTATCTATGGAAATCTATATTTCAAATAGATCTTTCTCGTAATAAATTGAAAAAATAGGATTGAGAGGTACATTTGGGTTTATTAAAAATGGTATTTAAATAAGGATTTATTTAATTAAATCGACTTGAATTGAACTTGTAAATATTAAAGCTTTGAGCTATATTGGAATTTAAATGGCGATTTCGAGATTTAGATCTGTATTTGAAATAAATATAGTTGAATTTGTTATTTAGAAACTAAACTGAATTAAAATATAAATTTAGGTTGAACTAAATTTGAATTTATTATTTAGAAGCTAAATTGAATAAAAATTAGTTTGAAACGTTGAATACTTAAAGTTTGAAATATATTGGAATATAAAGGGGGTATTTGGTGATTTCAAATTTGAATTTGAGATTGATAAATTGGGATTTGAATTTAATTTGAATGGGAAGGTTGGGTTAATGTTGAAACGATTTGTTAAGTTGAGGGAATTGAAAATACTTTACTGTATAAATTATTTAATATATATAAACACTATTTGGGAAATATAGAGATATTTGGAGTGAAAATGATGTTTTGGTTTTGAAGTATAAATTAAGATGAAAGAACCACGGTGTTATAGTGTATATTTCTACCCTGTAGATAGTTCCATGGACCCTTAGAGGATGGTTATTCCAAACATTCTTTGAGTTAATTATATTTCAGTTGATATTTCACTTGAGTTAGATTTATAGATATAAGAATGTTAATCCTGACTCGAGTGTTTTGTGTTTTGCTTTACGCTCGGGTCAGACTGAGTGATACAGCATTTGAGACTCACCTTCGAAGTTGGAGCCTTGCTTGAAGATCCAGCTATCTATCCTTTCAGTCATCCTGTTGATTTGTTCAGAGAAGTCATCTGCGCATACTGGAGACTTCACTATATCTAAGATATTCAATTGTATTTATTTCTATCTCCAATGTATATAGTAGCTTCATAAACTACTATTCTTTATCTATTCCGCTGCATTGTATTACTCTGTGTAAGTGATCTATGATTGATTTATTTACTGTATATTTTAAGTTTTGCCAAATTTTTATTAACAATTCGGTATTTTGAATTATTCAAGTCGGACATGTACGGTTTTATTGTCGAATTTGAATGGTCCAAAATAGCGGGTCGTTACAGTTGGTATCAGAGCTTTGGCTCTAGGCAAAACTTAGCATATATGGTAAATTTATTTACAGAATCACTTTCGTTCGAGTTGAATCTCTTCCTTTTTGACTCAATTTCCTTTGAGTTTTGGAATGTCCCTCGGTTTCGAAATTCATTCTGTCTCTCCCTATTTATATTCGTTTGATTCTGGAGTATCCCATAACTCCATTGAATGATTTGTAAAGGGGGTGAAAACTCCTTTTCAATTGGCATTGACTCACCGAAGATTCCTGTATCCTCGGTTTACGATGCTGATATATCTTGTTATGCCGAATTCTATATCTCCGACGATCGAATGTCGAATTGCCTCAGAATTCTACACCGATCTAATTTTGGAATCACGGTTGACAGGTAAAGGTCGCCCGCGATTTATAGAAGTATATCCATCTTCTATTTTGTAACTTAATTATCTCATCTTCGATCGAGTCTATCTTCGAATCAGGATTCTATTGATTAGAGTTCCTTTAAATTAAATCTCTATCTTTGTTTTGAAATCCATCCTTAAATCATCCTTTGAAAATCGGGTTTTGTTTGTATTTTAGAAATTGTTTATACCGAAATTATTATTTTGATAACTATGATTTTATTCTATATATATAAAGAAAATGTTTTCGGTAGAGATTATATACCTATATATAAAGCAAATAAGGAATATTATTCTATATAAAAAGGGTTTTGAAAGGATTTGAAATTTTGAAAATATTATAAGAAATTGATTTATATAAAAATGATTTATAATTGAAGTGTTAAATTTGAAATTCGAGAATTGAATTCCGGTATTTTGAAATTGGTTTTAAGATTTTGGAAATTATATATAAATAATACGATTTAAAAGTATTTTTCCGAATAAGAAATATTTCAAATGAATTCAAATGAATTCCAATAATTTTGAAGAAATTTCAAAGAAGTTTTCAAGAAAATAGAAGTCCAGAACTCACTTATGTCGCTGGAGAATAATTTCGGTGATGAGTGCACGCATCATCGACATTGATTTTCGAGTTTCAGAGTGGGGGAGAGGCCACTTTAATAGCTTCGCTATGCGAGTGATTTTGTAAAACCGTTTTTGATTTCAAATTCCGAAGTATAATTTGATATTTTCGAAAGATATATGTATATATTTGAAACAATTTGAAGTAAGACCGGTGTTCAGTCCTCGAGTTTTTGATTTGACTTAGAATAACTCTATTTATAAAAATTGATTTCCATCTCTTGGATTTGAAATTGATTTTCACCGACTATTTTGAAGGTTCGAGCACTTCCAAATCAAGGTTTAAAGGTTTAAAAACCAAGATATTTCGAAAGGTATAAAATATTTGATAAAGTATGCAAGTTTTGTTGTATGAGGTTAAACCTTTTATTAAGTAAGAGAATATGGCTATTTTAATTATACTAATATGGAATTTAGTTTTTAAATGTTTTGAAAGAATTTTAGTTTTAAATAATGGTTTTCAAAAAGGTAAATTGGATATTTCAAATCGAAGTAAATAGTTTAAAGGTTTTAAAGGGATAATTATAAATTTGGAAACCATTTTGAATATAATTGATTTTGAGAAAAATATTTGGTTTTGAAAATTAAATTGAAAAAAAAAACCCAGTACTTATATGGTGATTTTGGAAATGAATTTGTTTGACTTGAATTATTTTAATTTGGAAACTGGGATAATTTTCTACACCTATTATTTTGGGAACTTTGAAATTCAGACATTTAATTTGGAAGAAAATTTGGTGAAATCATATATGATTTTGAAACTGAATTGGTATTGAAATAATTTGAAATTGAGAACCTTAGATTACTAAGCACTTGATTTGGGAGTGGTCGAACTTATATAAAATGGATTGTATAAGTATGAGGTTGATTTGAAATCTATTGATTTGAAAGGTACTCAATTTGGAAAGAGATTTTATTTAATCGAAATCTATATAAGTATGATTTGATCTACTATTGATTTGGAAAGTATTCGATTTGAGAAAGGAATCCTATATATATGGACTTTATATAAGTACAATATTTGAAAGTGATTTGAAAAGGTACTATATGATATATATTTTCGAAGTAAAGATATGGAAAGTGCCTTCTGCTTGATATCCGCTTTGTGGCCACATCGTGGATTCATTCTATCGATATTATTCTCTCTGATTTTCGGTTTTCCGGATGTAATACTCGAGTGTTTCCCACCGTGGCGTAACCCATGGTTTTTTTTCTCTCGTGAATGCACAGCGCAATTGCCTGGCTGAGTCTTGCCTAGGGGTACGGATTGTTTCCTGGGGGATCCAGGCGTAACCATTGTGTATCCTGCAATCTGTGTAGGTCGCGAATAGTAGCGCAAGTGCCTGGCTGAGTCTTGCCTAGGGGTACGGATTGTTTCCTGGGGGATCCAGGCGTAACCATTGTGTATCCTGCACTCTACTAGTCATCATGGCGTAACTCGCAGGGCTGAGAAAGCTTACGGATATGGATTGTTTCCTGGGGGACCCAGGCGTAACCATTGTGTATCTGCGAACCATGATCGGACAAAGGTTTTGGTTTGGTTGTTTTGTTTGGATTGTACTTTCCATATCTGTTTTTAAAGTTTTTTTCAAGTATTTTCACTGGTTGTTGAAACAGGTCTACTAAGTACTTGAAGAATTCTAGCTTTGCGCCTGATCAACGCATGGCCAGAGTCTGCAAGAACGAGGATAAACTTGTTGAAACATCGAGTTATAAAAATATTTTTGAAAGAAAAGATTTATTTCGATATAAAAGGTATTTATTATAAAAGTATTTCCAACAAAGAAATTTTGTGTTAATATTTGAAATTGAAACTCTCATGGTTTGAAATGTACGATTCTTGCCCGATTCTATTCTTTTGAATCTACCTTATCTGCCCTGCTTTATTTATTCAACTATATTCTCTTTTCCGAATCTATCTTCTTTCCTTCTTTCCTTCTTTTGAATATATCCTTTAAAACATTGTTTATTTATATTCTACCTGGTTTAATAAGAGAGAAAAATTAGTGTTTTATAAATAATTGATCTCATAATTAATTGAATGGATTTGATAAAATGAGTAATCTATTAAATATTAATCAATTTAAATAATAACAAAAGAAAAAGTATATGGTTTTAAATAAATTTTTTTAATTTGTTTTTCAAAGTCTAAATTTTTCATCTGGTTGTTTCTATTCTCCTACTTTATTCCTTTTCGGGGACGAAAAGTTTTGAGTGGGGGAGAGTGTAACGACCCATAAAATTTTAGCAATTTTTAATTGGTATTTAACGTATTGAATTGGATTTTGAGAAATTATTAATAATAAAATTTTGAAAAAAAAAAAGAAAATATGTTATGTATATTAATGATTTGTAGTACGAGCTGTGTACATATATTTTAAAGTTTGGTTGTGGTTATACCTATAAGATCTAGTACAAAAACTTTATAAACTATTATTTATACTATAATATAAGTTAAGTTTGATGTAAATTTGGTAGCATAGTTCATTTCTATTGGGTATAAATATCAATAGCGTGGGTAATAAATTTACGGTCTCCTTTTGCTTTTCAGCAAGGTGTGTAAATTTTAAGTATGTTGAGTACGTTCCATATATAGTTATTTTGGAAAACCACTGTATATGTATGATGGTCTATTTGAAGTGTATATATAGTAAAGCGTATTTATACCAAGTTTTATTTAATTTATATGTGTTATAATAGCTATATATATATGTTAGTCTTGATACTAGTATATAGTTTTACTGAAGTTTGATTTCTAGTCATGTTAAATATATATATATATTTGATTTTGGGTTTTTGTGTCACCATTTCCAGTTTATTTTAGTGCATATTTAGTATATCTATACATATGTCGTCAGCTATAAATACGATAGTTAAGGGTTTCATATATCATATGAACCAAAGAAGAAGAGAAGTATATACTATATTTAACTACATATATGAAGTATATGTTTTAAGGGTTGATTTAAGGTCTGCATTAAAAAAAGTAGTTGTGATTACCATTATTTCATATTGTACCTTCTATATTCCTGACTGACTTTCAGCGTTCATTCATTCATTTTTAATTGTGGGTTTTTCTTTTCTCTCTCTTTTCTTATAAATAATTGTACGCATTCATCTCTTTCCCTTTCTTATATTTTGTCCCTTCATCATCTTTTAGCCGTTAATTTTGTTTCGAAAATCAAGAAAATTTGTATACGTTTTATTCTTTTTGAACGTTTAGTAATAAAGATAAATCTGCATAGTATAATCAGATATGAATTGAGATCTAGGAAATAAATAAATATAAAAACGTATAACATGCCACTAATAATAAATTGCTTTAATAGCTTCTCAATTAGCGTACAGCTGTTTCCATCCCATGCCATGTCAAAAGTTTGAAACGTAATAAATGCTATATGATTATTTCGCATTTATTTTTTTTTCCTTTATTATTTCCTGTACGTTTTCATTCCAATCTAAATTATAACTTTTTGATTTCCATGCCTTTTCGGATCTCAAACGCGCAGCCCAAGGAATATTTCTTTAATAATTTTCCTAAAAATCAGCTTTTGGCCGTTTTATTGCATTGATTTCAAATTGTGCCCGTTTGTTTTTCTCATTCCTCTCATACGTTACCACCTTTATTTATGCTCGGGACACAGCTCATTTTTTTTCCTTCGTTCCCTTTCTTTTATTTGCTTCCTTTGTTTCCATCGGTTCAATTATATAGATTTTTATATTCGTTGCACGTTTACATTCATTTATTTTGACCAGTCCTTTCCTTTGTTATTCCCCTAATTTTGTGCGTTACTTTACCATAACCAATGCTCCGTATTTATTCGCTTTAATCTTTTCAGCTGAATTTGACCATTACTATTCAAATCAATTCATATTTATTGTATACGTTTCGTATGCAACGGTTCTTTTCTTTATTTATTTTGCCTTTATAACCTTGTTTGACTTCGTTTCTTTCATATTGCAAACTGCTGTCACTTCCAATCTCATTCCTCATTTTAAGTTTTCTTCCTCCTCCTTCTTCCATTTTTCTTTCTACAGATCCACCTATTTTCTCCCTTCTTTTACCGTGCTTCCACCTCCCATCGCTTCGTCACCCACCACATCCAACTCATCCCTCTCCCTCCGCGTTTTTCTCTCCTCCTCTCATGCACATATCTCTCTACACGTGTTGTCATCGCCTGCATGCTCAGCCATCCTCAGAGCCTTCACCATCAACAATCATGCCACACGTTATCTTTGAGTAATAGGTTAGCATATATTTATAATATATATGTGTTACTGTATATTTTCTATAAGTCTGTATTTGGAATATGTGATCTGTCCTACATGATTTTAAATTCATGTTAGTTATGTATCATATGGTATTATATATACGAGTTCATAACAGTATTCTTTTTTTTTTTCTTTTTTTTTTTTCGTTCATAGTGTGTATGATATTATACTATGTATAGAGATTTGATAACTTGATTGTTTTATACTTTATGTGTCACGTTGGTATTCAATTTTAAAAGTTTGAAGGTTATATATTAGTTAATATATAGTTTAATATATGTCAGTAATGTATATCTATGCAGTAATATTGTATGTATTATAGCAAAGTAAGTTTTTTTTTTTGATTTAAGATATCATATATACATCTTATAAATATAGTATGGTTCCAAGTATGAAATGTTTGCAGTTTTCAGATTCTATATAATATAAAATTTTGTTCGCATGTTATAAAATTTGATAAGTGTATATATAAATATTATATAAAAAGTTAGTACATATATAAAACGTAAAGCATACTCATCTTATCAGTCGATTGTATATGTATTTAAATATATGATATGTTTAAAGCTATGTATTTTGTGAATAACTGGTTATAAGTATATATATACACATTTGATTTAAAGTTATAAAGGTATGCATATTGTGAATTAGACTATATTAATGGTTAGCTTACAAATATTTATATAGTTTTATAGGGAAGTACGAGCTACGTGGGTTATATTTTTAGCAAGCGTATTGTTACCACTTTAAAATGGGTGAAGTTTTACAGTTTACGGTCTATTTGTGTAAGTGTGTAATGTATGTTTAATTTAATAAAGTTATGATAGTTTTGTATAAAATGTTTAACTATTTATATATCTGATATAATGATAGTTTCATATCTGATATAGCTTATATATTATAAAGTTACAGGATACGCTAGTTTTATACGCTAGTTAATATATATATTTAATAATTGACTAAAATGTTTTCAGTGTGAGTTTACTTTTTTTTTAGTGTTGGATTTTATACGGCATAGTATGTATACTTGTTCACAGTCTATATAAGTATATGAGTGCATGTGTCATTATAAGTATTTTGTTGTTTATAAATCTCGAGACATATATATGCGTTTAGGTGTTTGTTTCAGACTTACGTAATATATATATAACCGAATATAGGCTATGCATTTGGAATTTCTATATATACATTTTTATTATGAACATATATAGGTTGCTTTCATGGGGTTTTTAAGTAATATATATTACAATAAGTGGTTATATTGTTTTTATAATAATTATTGACTATAAAATATAATACAATGGTTTTTTTGGACGAATTATGTTTAAATTACATATAGGTATATATAGATTTTAAATATACATTTTTAATTTGAAAATTGGTTTTGGGAGAATTAATATCATAATAATTTATATTTTTTTCTGTAATATCAAAATTGATTCGATTCATTCTCATCGATTTCCCATTATCAGCCTTGTCCGTCGTGCCTATTTTCTACATCAAATCTTGTCCATCCAGCGTTGCTTTGGATTTCATAGCTCATTTCATCATCATATATCTCTAGCCTCGAAAGGTGAGCAATCACTCACGATTAACGTTCTTTTATTTATTAAATTTAATTTCAATTGAAATGACAATTGAAATATGCTGCTGTTAGATTTAAATTGTTATATATGCTTTTATCGGTAACTGTTCACTTATGGGATATGATACCATATCTTATTGTTTATATTTATTTTGATGATATATGCTTGTTGTTATTATTATTTTCATATCTGTTATCACTCTGCAAGTTCCCTATTAGTATAGAAATCACTATGGGTTGAAAAGATACATACCCGAACGGACTTTAGAATAGGATAATTTCGTTACGGGTTGAAATGATAGACCCAAGCGATTTTTGATTTAATTTAAAATTTTGGATTTCGGGTTGAAATGATATCCACCCGAATATATTTAGTGTACGGATTGAAATGATAAATATCCGTAGCACTTGACTATATGGTAGGAAATATATATACAGACACCGTTGGTCCATATAAATATTTTGAAATTATTTCTATAATTTTGGAAAGAAATATACGGTTTAATAAATTTTGATTCTTAAGATATTATATAAATGGAAATTTTATATATAGATTTAGTCGTAATATTTGATTTAAATTAGATTGATTTAATACATATAATATAGTTGAGTATCTATGGAAATCTATATTTCAAATAGATCTTTCTCGTAATAAATTGAAAAAATAGGATTGGGAGGTACATTTGGGTTTATTAAAAATGGTATTTAAATAAGGATTTATTTAATTAAATCGACTTGAATTGAACTTGTAAATATTAAAGCTTTGAGCTATATTGGAATTTAAATGGCGATTTCGAGATTTAGATCTGTATTTGAAATAAATATAGTTGAATTTGTTATTTAGAAACTAAACTGAATTAAAATATAAATTTAGGTTGAACTAAATTTGAATTTATTATTTAGAAGCTAAATTGAATAAAAATTAGTTTGAAACGTTGAATACTTAAAGTTTGAAATATATTGGAATATAAAGGGGGTATTTGGTGATTTCAAATTTGAATTTGAGATTGATAAATTGGGATTTGAATTTAATTTGAATGGGAAGGTTGGGTTAATGTTGAAACGATTTGTTAAGTTGAGGGAATTGAAAATACTTTACTGTATAAATTATTTAATATATATAAACACTATTTGGGAAATATAGAGATATTTGGAGTGAAAATGATGTTTTGGTTTTGAAGTATAAATTAAGATGAAAGAACCACGGTGTTATAGTGTATATTTCTACCCTGTAGATAGTTCCATGGACCCTTAGAGGATGGTTATTCCAAACATTCTTTGAGTTAATTATATTTCAGTTGATATTTCACTTGAGTTAGATTTATAGATATAAGAATGTTAATCCTGACTCGAGTGTTTTGTGTTTTGCTTTACGCTCGGGTCAGACTGAGTGATACAGCATTTGAGACTCACCTTCGAAGTTGGAGCCTTGCTTGAAGATCCAGCTATCTATCCTTTCAGTCATCCTGTTGATTTGTTCAGAGAAGTCATCTGCGCATACTGGAGACTTCACTATATCTAAGATATTCAATTGTATTTATTTCTATCTCCAATGTATATAGTAGCTTCATAAACTACTATTCTTTATCTATTCCGCTGCATTGTATTACTCTGTGTAAGTGATCTATGATTGATTTATTTACTGTATATTTTAAGTTTTGCCAAATTTTTATTAACAATTCGGTATTTTGAATTATTCAAGTCGGACATGTACGGTTTTATTGTCGAATTTGAATGGTCCAAAATAGCGGGTCGTTACACTGCAGTTCAATGTCAATGCATTGGGATGGAAATTCATGGAGTCGAATTCGCAAAACCAGATGACCAAGTCAGAAATCAAGCTAACAATCAAGGGCGATACACAAAATCCTATGACCGCAGTCAAATGAAGCCATGGTGGCCTCGAAAACCCAGCAGTGCCGAAAAACCCAATCAATCAAGGAATCAAACCAAGTCACAGTTCAAAACCGATTAAATTGAAAAAGTCAGAGAAATCAACAACATCGAAACAAAATCGAACCACCGAAGCAAAGTGTTAAGTTTGAACTTGAATGTGAGTGGAAATCACTCACCTCATTTCGAAGCAAAGACGAACTCAATCAAGTAGCCGCAAGCATCTCAAGAGACGATCAACTAACAAGCAAGGAAATCGAGTTGAATCAAGCATTTGTAATCGGCATCATCAAATTACCGAAAACCCTAATTTCTTAAGAAAGAACGAGCGCAGCCATTTTCGTTTGTTTATTTTAGGGCTTGCGAAAATGAATCAAGGGAGGAACGGTAACCGTTATTTACTTAATACAACCCAACACCAATAATAAAACGTGGGCCAAAATTTTATTTAAAGCCCACACAACATTTAACAAATTTTTGAGAAGAATTTCAACCCGATTCAAAACTCCCAACAGCAATTAGCCAGCAGAATTAATCGTCTAATGACGATAATTATTTGGTGCGAAATACCGGGTTGTTACAGACTCTCCTCCTTATAAAAATTGCGTCGCCGCAATTTTCATAATTAAAGTCGTCAATAGCAATTATTTTTCTAACATAAACTGGTTAAGCTAGAAAAATAAAGGTCAAGAGTACAAACGCCAGAGAAATCTTTTAATTTCATAAAAGAAATTCACAAATTCTCACAAAATCTAATTATCAAATAGATAATCAAATATCTAATTATCAAAAACGATAATCAGAAAACAAAAAATATTTAATTATCAAAAACGATAAACAGAAAACACAAATATCTAATTATCAAAAACAATAATCAGAAAACACAAATATCTAATTATCAAAAACGATAATCAGAAAACTCAAATCAACAAATATCTAATTATCTACAAAAATAATTAGAACTCAAATCAACAAATATCTAATTACCAACAAAGATAATTAGAACTCAAATCAGCAAATATCTAATTACCAACAAAGATAATTAGAACTCAAATCAGCAAATATCTAATTATCAACAAAGATAATAAGAACTCAAATCAGCAAATATCTAATTATCAACAAAGATAATTAGAACTCAAATCAACAAATATCTAATTATCAACAAAGATAATTTGGACTCAAATCAGGAAATATCTAATTATCAACAAAGATAATTAAAACTCAAATCAACAAATATCCAATTATCAACAAAGATAATTTGAACAACAAAATGTAGAAATCACTTAAGATAATCTAGAAAATCAACATAAAAGATGGATCGATCCCAGCAGATGGCGAGTTTTAGCTACGCTGCACGTGCATCAGATGGCCGAAGCCTACCAAGTACTATAAATTTTGGCGGCCATCAGATGACCTGAAGGTCCGCAGAGTGACCCGAAGGTCTAGTACTGGTATTTGACCCGAATGTCCATCAAATGACCCGAAGGTCCAGTGGAGTGGCCCGAAAGCCCAACAAATGACCCGAAGGTCCAACAGAGTGGCCCGAAAGCCCAACAAATCATCAGAATTATCAAACAGCAGATGTTTCGATTAACGAGTCCGAAATTAACCGAAACAGTAAAAGTATGGTTCCATACTCCGCATTCTGCTAAATCGTTTAAATCACTTTATCGTTTCCTTGAAAGTGCAAAATTGTGTATTTTAAATAAATAACATTTTACGTTCTCAAACGGAAAAGTCCGGAATTAAGCGAATCAGTAAAAGTAAGGGTTCATAGTCCTCAATTTTGCTGAATCGTTTAAATCGCTTCCTTATTCTTTTGAAAGCGCAAACTGTAAATTTTTTGGAAACAATTTTATTTTAAAACGATTTTTAAAAGACGTGATTAAAACAGTAACATCTGTAGCAATTTTGATAAGGAAATTGCAATTCATAAAACACCGTAAAAACGGATCTCAAATCAGCATTGCGGGATAACCGCTTAAAAAAATTTCACTTTAAATTTGATGGTTACTGAAGTCAAAGCGACAGTAATTTTTATACGTCAAAATCTCATCAAAATAATTCGCATCAAAATATACTAACGGTGTAAAAATCCCGTTATAAAAGTAACGGCAACAAAATACGTTTTAAAATCAAACACCGTTTCAACGTAAAATTAATGTAGTAACGTGCAACTCATATTTGCACGCACACTACAAGATGAACAAAGAAATCACTCAATTATATCTTCAATGAAGATAATTTATAACAGCGAAAATCTGAACAAAATCACATAACTGCAATCGCTTCGGATCCTCAAATCGGATTCGAAATTTTCAAAGAAAACAAAAATAAACACATCTATGTAACAACACAATGAATTTAATTTCATTTTTATATTTTGATTTTTAAATCAAAAGGGTTATCAGCTGTACTCAGCGAATGCGGTGTCACTGTTTCCGCTGCACACTCTGATAAACAGAACACAAATTACTCAATCATCAAAACACAATTTCACTTTTGTTTTTAAATAAAGATATTTAAAAATTTCATCAAAGTTAAAAACTTTATTTTTGACTCGAGGAATAAATAAAAACATCAACAAATAGTTGTTACACATGTTCCATCTAAGTTATGTTCAATATTATGTCCATACACCCCTTTGTAACAACCCGCATATTTGGACCATTTAAATTGACAATAATCCACACATGTCAACTTAAATAATACAAAACACGAATCATTATGGGATTATAAATACATAAATGTAAATGAGAATCAATACAACATCACAGTCACAGAACAGTCACAGAATAATGCAGCGGAAAATACATCGTCATAATAGCAGTTCATGAAGCTACTACATAGAGTACAACAATGTCTAAACAAAAGGTGACTGAAAGGAAATACATAAATGTCCAACAGACAAGGACATCAGTACTGGAATAGAAATAGACAGATAAAGATAAATGCTAAGTCTTCAGCATCTTCAACCAACCTTGATCATCAAACTGGATAGCTTCAGACTGACCCGAGCATATACAAAAAGAAACACTCGAGTCAGGACTCAAAATCTTATACAGGATAATCAAGTGCAGGGAATAAAGTCCATAACTCAGAGATGAATAAATAACATCTCTAAGGATCCGATAAACTATCTATATATACAATAGAATACGGTATGTAGATAATGTCTAATCAGTAAAGTACGATATTAAAATAGTGTTAAGGCGTTACCATAATTCCCCTTAACACATTTTATAATGCCATAGTCTATACAGCACCGTAAACCCCACCGTAAACTAGTGGTTATCAGAGGGTACCCCATAGGTATAACATAAAACAAAACATAGTGGTCGCGAATAGGATAATCGGTATGACAAGGTACATGAGGCGATACCAACTAGGATACTAGTAGTTGCGTGATCCGTACTGATGTTGAGCATAGTAGCTACTATCTCAACGCCGCGAAACAACACTCCTAAATCAAGGGTGCACCCAAATCGAATCACAAAAGTAATAGATATGGTATAGAAGAAGTGTGTCCGCTAGTGGTGGAGATCCTCAATGGCCCGGCGCGGCTCCTGTTTTAGTCATGTCAGGGGTCATCCAATATCGTTCTCTTTCTTTAGTCAACGCGTTCACCAAACCATCCACTTCATTCTGGATCAACTCTTCGCGTATAATAGTTATTAAAGTGGTTTCGGTATCGACAGAGAGTATGTCCATTCCCGATCCCGATCTCTTTAATAACTACGTATTTATTACCCGATGGTCGGTTAAATTAACGTTTAACAAATCAAAGTCCAAAAGTCAAGGTGCAAATTTGACTTCGAAAATTTGACATTTTACGATTCAATTTATTTTATCTATTTTGAAACATATTTCCAAATGCAATTTTCGTTCAAACATTTGAGTTGAAAATTCAAAATTAAGTATTCAAGTTCAATTTAATAAGGTCGAAATGTCGCTTGTTAAATTTAGTTCAAAATCAATGAATTCAATTTAATGGTAAACTTAATTTAAATCATTAAATCAAGTTCAATTCATGTCACTTTATGTTAACATCCACTATTATCATAAATCCGATTAAATCAACTTTATTAACTAAATTCCCCTTTTCAAAACTTCATTTGATTTATTTACCGATTCAATTAAATTTCTAATCAAAGAAGTCCATTTCCATTTACAATGTCCTGATTTGATTAATTCGTTAAATTTAAAATCATTTTAAATTTAAATATCACTAAGTTATATCCATAAAACTTTGGTTAGTTTTTGTATTCCTCTTAAGTCAAACTTTCTAAATTTCAAATTAAATTTATAACATGTTCCAAATCTATTTAATTAAAACCGAGTTTTAATCTAAACCTAACAAAATAAAATTTTAAATTATCAAATTCTAAAACTTACTTGTTTCTAAATCTCATTTCAATTAATTTTCAATTCATATTATTCCATTGGGTAAGTTTATTATCCCGTTTCAATTTAAATCCATTAATTTTTTTCAACTTAAATCCCTTAAGTTCGTTATTAAATTTACAAACAAATTGTTAAGTTCATTCCTTAATTTAAAATATTATTCAATTTCAAAATGATTTTTGTTGACCAATCGGGTTACTTATTTCTAATTTTCTATCCTAGGCCAAGTTGTTTAGTTGGGTATTTATCATTTCAACCCAATATCATTCAATATAAAACAAAGCATAGCAAAGTGAACTTGCAGTGTGATAACTGGGATGGTGTCAAAGTAAATAAACAAGCAATAGCAACCATACATAACAATTTAACAATTTATTAAATAATCCCTAAATAATCGTATTAACTTACATTTGTTATTTATGCAAACTAATATAATTATTCCTAGAATCCACACTACCGTTTTATGCAGATTAAATATTATTACATTATGGTTTCCACTCGGTGTCTATTATCAAATATCTACATCGATCATGCATTCAATGGTTCAAAGTGTAGTTAACGCTATTTCTACGCGAAGATTTAATTAACATTTAAAGGGGACAAGTTCAACATATATAATCCATTTTAAATTGTTGACTATCCTATATCAATTTCAATTTCATATTAAATTTCACTTATATTAAAAACCAAATTCAACTTCACATAACAATTTAGTGCCACAACTATTTGTCGTAAACTAACAATATTCAAATTTAACTTGCATAACGATTTACAATTCTTATTTCAGCAATTTTTAACAATCGAAAATTTAATATCCAAATTAATATTAACAACAATTTATCACTTGATTATCATAGCATAATAGACTGAGTCTTGAATGAAATATTCACCTTTTTGTCGCGGCGAGAATTGATGGGAAGAGGGCACGCAGACGGAAGACACTAACGAAGATAAGCACGAACTACAACTGAAATTCAAACAAGGAAGTTATTCGACAATCGATTGACGTATATATATAACACATGTATATATAAAACGTACCAAAACAAGTCGGGATGAGAGCGAATGAGCCGAAGCTAAGTCCTAAGAATCCGGAGCGGTGGCTGAAACAACACGCAAAGTTTATTAAAACACTTGATGTTCATAAACAACACGCAAAGTTTCTAAAATATATATATAATGCAAATGTTAAACTAACGGAAAACCACTGTATATTTATAAACTATTACGTAAAACAAAATTTCTAAAACAAAGTCAGAAACCGCTGGTACAAAATTATGAACAAAGTTTATGCAAACAGTTCTGTACCCAAAATTTATAAAACAACTGCCGTATAAAACTACATAACTTTACTAACCAAACTAAAGTTTATATAATAACAACTCATATATAAAGTTTTATACCATACCTCACAAAATAACAAAACAGAGATATATAATTTTTTTATGTTTGAACTTTATATGCAACCTGGAAAACTAAACTAATCAACAGCAAAAGCTTGTATATACCAAAACTAAAACATGTACACTTATATGTTTTTTCAACAGAACTCTTGTATATATCTTAATATAACTATATAACATGTTTATATTTCTTATTATTGCATGGTCTGGGCTGGGCATGGAGGGGTTTGAGGCCGCATGGGGTGGCCGAGCAAGTCGTGGCTGCAAGGGGGCTGATGGGGTCGGTGTGCGTGGGTAGTGGCAGTGGAGGGGGAGGCTGGTGGAGGCGGTGCAGGGGGGAAGGACGTGCACGTAGAGGTGGCTGCATGGGGGGTTTGTAGTGGTGGGGAGGCGGGCTATGGTCATGGCGTGGGTGGGCAGTGGGACTCGAGTGCAGCAGGGTAGTGGGGAGACGAGCGGGCCGTGTGGACTGGGGGCCGGTAGTGGGTTTTCTGGTGTGGGGCGGCAGTGGTAGGGTGGAGCTGGTAGGGCGGAGATGGTAGGGGCGTGCGAACTGTCGGACGCGGGCTGTGGGTTTTTTGGTGGAGGAGGTGGCCGTGTGGTGGCTGATGGTAGTGGAGGGGTGGCCGAGTGGGCTGTGTGGGCGGTTGATGGGAAAGTGGGCACGAAGGCCGGGTGGGGACGCATGGAGCGGGGCCGTGTAGTGTGGGCGGAGCTGCAGGGGCACGTGGCGGCATGGGCGGAGGCGGTTGCAGGGGGAGCCGTTAGTGGTGGGGGCGGTGAAGGGGGTTTGCAGTGGAGGGGAGGTGAGTAGTGGAATGGAGCTGGTAGGGGGTTTGAAGTTTTTTTAAAAAGAAAATAAAGTAGGGAAGAAGAATGGGGAGAGGTTGGTTTCATATTCTCTGGAAGCAAATAAACAATTATGAAGAGGGAGAAGAGAGAGCACGTACCAGAGAGAAAAGTGAGCAACTGATGATGCAGAGCAATTAATGAAGCCGAGGCATTAATGAAGGCACATATATAGAGAGGGGTTCAGAGTGCACAGTTAGATGAAATGGTGATTTTGCAAAGTGGAGGCTATTTGGGTTCCCAAGACAACTGCATAGACTCTTAAAAGTTTGAACGTTGGAAAGTTGGGTACCGGTTTGTGCTGCGTAACGGACCAACTTGTACTCCGTTAATAATTATAATTTTCAACCCCGAACTCCGATTGACACAAACAAATATACCGTTTTGATCAGTGCGAGGAGACGAACACAACAGTATAAAGATATTGATGGTTCGACACCGTTTTCGAAGTGGTAAATCTTATTAAACCGTTTGCACGAGCGAACATTTTAACTAGCAATTAAAAGCGAAATTTGACGAAACGAAATGCGCCGCCATGTTCAGAATATTTTTTTCTTATGCAACTTTGTGAAAAATATTTGAGTTCGGGTGCTAGGAAATTTACACACAAGATTTGAACTAAAATGTAAATGCGACGAGCGTAATTTACTTCAATATTTTTCAACGAAATTTGGCGCATGCCTATGTCTATCTAGACGCATTCCAAATGTGAAGTTTGGATAGCAACGGAAGTTGTTTGTGAAAATTCGAATTTCCACCTTAAATAAGCGATTTTTAAAATTTTAAACTGGGTCTGAATTTCGGGTCGTTACATTCTCCCCCACTCAAAAATTTTCGTCCTCGAAAAGGAACAAAGTAAATAGTGGAAGAACAATAAAGGAGATACGATGGATATAGAATAGATTATCGAATAAAGTAAAGAATATAGAATGGGATTTACCTTCAACAAACAATTCTGGATTAGAATCTCGGATACTCTCCTAGGTTTCCCAAGTACAATCACGATCATCGGGACTCCATTGGACTTTGACTAGGCTAACTGATTTCCTTCTAAGCTGCTTCGTATCCCTATCAATAATACGAAGTGGTCTCCTCTCTATAGTCAAATCCGGCTCAATATCAACCTCATCTAACTGAGCAATAGGAATGGTCATGGATGGATCATGTACAACCTTCCGAAGATGTGAAACATGAAATACGTTGTGCACGCCCTCAAATTTCTCTGGCAGCGCAACTATGTAGGCTAGTGTACCAATCCTCTCAGTGATAGTGAATGGTCCAACAAATCTAGGAGCGAGCTTCCCTCTGCGACCAAATCGAATAACATTCTTCAAAGGCGATACCTTAAGAAATACCTCATCCCCAACCTAGAATTTTAAATCTCTTCTACGCCTATCTGCATAGCTCTTCTGCCTATCCTATGCGGTTTTCATCTTCCTTCTGATCTCATTAACCTCCTCGGATGCTTCCATTATCATATCCGGGCCAAGAACTAATCGGTCACCAGGCTCAATCCAACAAGCTGGCGATTTGCATGGCCGTCCATATAAAGCTTCGAACGGTGCCATATCGATACTCGCATGTTTATAAAGATAGTTAAATTTCAATTCAATTTTACTTATTCAAATTGAAAATTTCTGATTACCTGATAACTGTCATTATAAGTGAATTCAACCAAATGGAGATGGTCTTCCCAAGATCCACCGAAATCAATAATGCAAGCTCGGAGCAGATCTTCCAAAATCTGATTTACCCTCTCAGTTTGGCCATCTGTTTGAGGATGATAAGCCGTGCTCAGATTCAGTTTAGTGCCCAAGACGTCCTGAAATGCCTTCCAGAATTTACTAGTGAACAAGGAATCTCTATCGCATACAATACTAGATGGAACTCCATGAAGTCTAACAATCTCTCTTATATAAATCTCGGCCAAACTCGAAGCAGTACGAGTGGTCTTAACAGGAATAAAGTGAGCAGATTTTGTCAACCTATCAAAAATCACCCATATACTCTCATTACCTTTTCTGGTCCTCGGTAATCCGTCGACGAAGTCCATAGAAATCTGATCCCATTTCCAACATGGAATCTCTAGGGGTTGAAGTAATCCTGCCGTCTTCCGGTGATCGGCCTTGACTTGCTGGCAAGTGGTGCATCTACTGACATATATGGAAATATCCCTCTTCATCCCACTCCACCGATATAAACGCTTCATATTTCGATACATCTTGGTTACACCAGGATGGAATGAAAGTGATGACTGATGGTTCTCTTTAAGTACTTCTTGTCTCAATCCATCGACATCAGGAACAAAAATATGGTTGTCAATCTTCAGAACTCCATTACTATCTATCTGTGCTCCCACTTTACTGTCAGCATTTCCCACTCTACCAAGAACTAACTCCTTCATGCGATAGAGCAAGGTGTCATCATATTGCTTAGCTTTGATGTGGTCCAAAAGAGATGGGGAGATCACCAGCTGAAATAGCATGCCTTCTACAAGATTACAACATGACAATGCTTAGCTATGGCTCAAAGCATCAGCTACAACATTTACTTTTCCAGGAGTATAATTGATGTCGAGATCATATGCAGCTAAGAATTAAAGCCATCGGACTTGTCTCTGGTTCAAATCCTTCTGAGAGAAAATATACCGCAAGGACTTATGATCTGTGAATAATTCAAATTTTGTTCCCAAAAGATGATGCCTCCATAGTTTCAAAGCAAATACAACTGCAAGAAGCTCCAGATCATGAGTTGCATAGTTTACTTCATGGATCTTCAACTGGCGACCAGCATAGGCAACAAGCTTACCATTTTGCATCAAAACAACGCCTAAACCTTCTCGACAAGCATCGATATAGACAGTTAATCCTTCACTCCCGTCAATTACCGCAAGAACTGGGCTGAAGTTAACTTACGTTTCAGCTTAATAAAAGCTGATTCCCGCTTCTCACTCCAAATAAACTTGACATCCTTTCGAGTTAAAGCAGTAAGTGGGGCAGAAATCCAGGCAAAGCGCTCAATAAATCTGCGATAATAACCGGCTAGGCCCAAGAAGCTACGGATATCAGTAGGAATTTTGGGAGTCTTCCAATCCTGTAGATAAATTTTCAGATTAGAAAGGAATAAGATGGATCGAATAGAAATAACGAATAGGATAGAACTTACATTGATTACGGCGATCTTAGCTGGATCGACCGAAATCCCATTTTCAGAAACAATATGGCCAAGGAATCGTACTTCGTCTTGCCAGAAGTGGCATTTAGAGAACTTGGCTTTAAGCTGATGATTTCGGAGAGTTTCTAGAACATAAGCAAGATGTGTCTCATGCTCGTTCTCATCTTTGGAGAAGACGAGAATATCATCAATGAAGACAAGAACAAACTTGTTAAGGACGTCACGGAAGACTCGATTCATTAAGTCAACAAAATAAGCAGGTGCGTTGGTCAAACCGAATGGCATAACCAACCATTCATAGAATCCATTCTCGGTACGGAAAGCTGTCTTATGAATACTATCTTCTGCTACTCTGAGTTGGTGGAACCCAGGGGCTAGATCAAGTTGTGAGAAAACTTTAGCTCCATGGAGCTGATCGAATAAATCATTGATGCGAGGCATCGAATAGCGGTTCTTGAGAGTGCGCTTGTTTAATTCCCGGTAATCAACACACATGCGAAGAGATCCATCAGATTTGGTGACAAATACGACTGCGGCGCCCCGTTCAGAACAACTTCTCCTGATCAAACCCCTAGCAAATAGATCATCAATTTGAGTTTTAATTTCAGCTTTTTTCTTAGGAGCCATCCTTCGGTGAGGAAGTACTACGGGAGTAGCTCCAGGGATAAGGTCAATGAGGAAATCGATCTCTCGCTTTGGCGGTAGAGAGTTGACCTCTCCAAATACATCAGGAAAATTTTGAACAATAAGAGTGGTACTAAGGTCATCCGGGTGAGCATCAAGAGAGAATATGAAGCTTTCGGCATATTTCTGAGGTGATTTGCATTCGATGATAAGCGGTAGACCCTTGTCATTGACTAGAGAAATAGATCGAGCTTTGCAAGAAATAACAGCATCGAATTTTCTTAACCAATCAGCACCCAACAAAATGTCAAATGCTACGAAGTCAAGTACATAAAAACCCAAGTGAATAGATATCTTCCATACAAAGGCACAACCTCTTTACAAATTCTACTGAGGTTGGCTAGTCCTCCAATAGGGTTGGAGACACATAATGAAGTAGTAGCAAGAGTAGGTTCTAATTTGAGCTTATTACAAAGATCAATAGATATGAAGCTATGAGATGCACCAGTATCGAATAATACCCTAACAGGTAAATCATGAAATGAAAAAGTACTTCGTAAGGTACCTCAGTCATCCTGAGCAGGTGGTGGAAGTGGTGCAGGAGTGGTGATAGCATATACTCCAGATGGTGTGCCTTTCTTCCGCAGTGGGTAGTCTCTCTTGAAGTGACCTGGCTGGAGGCAGACATGGCATAAATCATTCCTCATCTGAGAAGGTGGTGGAATAGCAGCTCCGGTGGATGGACAACTATTAGCATAATGGCCCTTCTTATCGCATTTGAAGCAAGTGATATTGGCAAGGTCGATTGGGCTTTTCTGGGCATATCCCAATCCTGTAGTCTTTTGCCAAGCTTTCTTTTGTTGATCAAAGTTCATCTTCCTCTTTCCGAGCTGGCTAGAAGAGGGCTGAGTAGGAGTGGCCTTAGCAGTGGGTCCCCTAGGCTTTGCCTCATACCTAAGAGCATAATCAATAAGCTCTATGAAGGTGCAGTGAGTGTGGCCAGTAAGCAAGTCATAATACTCTGGTCTAGCTCCCAAAATGAACTTCTCGTTCTTTAGAAGTGGTGTGTCGATCAATCCCGGGCCAAACTTGGACAGTTCGTTGAATTTCCTCTCGTACTCAGAAAAAGTCATACTGCCTTGCTTAAGATCCATAAAAGCTCTGTAAAGTTGGGTTTTCCCAGCAGCCGGCATCCATTGTGCCGTGAAAGTATCCCTATCAAAAGATAGACTAGATGAATAATATTTCAAAATTTTGAAGGAAGAATTTAGACTACGAAATCCGAACAAATTTATACCTAAACTGGGCCCAAGTAATGGTGTTCTCCTCGATACGAGAAGTAACATATTCCCACCAATCTTGTGCGGCATCCCTAAGTTGCCAAGCAGCAAGCTGACGCTTTTGAGCATCAGTGATCTCCAATCCAGAAAATATCTTCTCTAAGCCTTTGAGCCATTGCTGAACTTCGATAATGCCCTCGGATCCAGAAAACTTAATACCCCCCAGCTGGATATACTCTTTACTAAGAGTGGTGAATTTGACTAGAGCTAGGGCGGCAGGAGCACCCTGGGCGGGACCATGGCCTCTTCCTCCCCTATTGCTTCTTCCGGTACTCATCCTGAAATATCGAAAGAGATTTAGAACCAAGGATAGAAAAATCATGAAGCTTAAAGAAACTCTACTTAACGAATCAAAAGAAGTTTGAATTTAAGGATCTGGATATTGAATCGATTCTCCTCATTCTAGGGTATTACTACCCTATCTCTAATGAGTTTATATAACCCCAAACTAAGGTTTTTAGGGAAACCAAAGCTCTGATACCAACTGTAACAACCCGCATATTTAGACCATTTAAATTGACAATAATCCACACATGTCAACTTAAATAATACAAAACACGAATCATTATGGGATTATAAATACATAAATGTAAATGAAAATCAATACAACATCACAGTCACAGAACAGTCACAGAATAATGCAGTGGAAAATACATCGTCATAATAGCAGTTCATGAAGCTACTACATAGAGTACAACAATGTCTAAACAAAAGGTGACTGAAAGGAAATACATAAATGTCCAACAGACAAGGACATCAATACTGGAATAGAAATAGACTGATAAAGATAAATGCTAAGTCTTCCGCATCTTTAACCAACCTTGATCAGCAAACTGGATAGCTTCAGACTGAGCCGAGCATATACAAAAAGAAACACTCGAGTCAGGACTCAAAATCTTATACAGGATAATCAAGTGCAGGGAATAAAGTCCATAACTCAAAGATGAATAAATAACATCTCTAAGGATCCGATAAACTATCTATATATACAATAGAATACGGTATGTAGATAATGTCTAATCAGTAAAGTACGATATTAAAATAGCGTTAAGGCATTACCATAATTCCCCTTAACACATTTTATAATGCCATAGTCTATACAGCACCGTAAACCCCACTGTAAACTAATGGTTATCAGAGGGTACCCCATAGGTATAACACAAAACAAAACGTAGTGGTGGCGAATAGAATAATCAGTATGTCAAGGTACATGAGGCGATACCAACTAGGATACTAGTAGTTGCGTGATCCGGACTGATGTTGAGCATAGTAGCTACTATCTCAACACCGCGAAACAACACTCCCAAATCAAGGGTGCACCCAAATCGAATCACAAAAGTAATAGATATGTTATAGAAGAAGTGTGTCCGCTAGAGGTGGCGATCCTCAATGGCCCGGCGCGGCTCCTGTTTTAGTCATGTCAGGGGTCATCCAATATCGTTCTCTTTCTTCAGTCAACGCGTTCACCAAACCATCCACTTCATTCTGGATCAACTCTTCGCGTATAATAGTTATTAAAGTGGTTTCGGTATCGACAGAGAGTATGTCCATTCCCGATCCCAGTCTTTTTAATAACTACGTATTTATTACCCAATGGTTGGTTGAATTAACGTTTAACAAATCAAAGTCCAAAAGTCAAGGTGCAAATTTGACTTCCAAAATTTGACATTTTACGATTCTATTTATTTTAGCTATTTTGAAACATATTTCCAAATGCAATTTTCGTTCAAACATTTGAGTTGACAATTCAAAATTAAGTATTCAAGTTCAATTTAATAAGGTCTAAATGTCGCCTATTAAATTTAGATCAAAATCAATGAATTCAATTTAATGGTAAACGTAATTTAAATCATTAAATTAAGTTCAATTAATGTCACTTTATGTTTACATCCACTGTTATGATAAATCCGATTAAATCAACTTTATTAACTAAATTCCCCTTTTCAAAACTTCATTTGATTTATTTACCGATTCAATTAAATGTCTAATCAAAGAAGTCCATTTCCATTTACAATGTCCTTATTTGATTAATTCGTTAAATTTAAAATCATTTTAAATTTAAATATCACTAAGTTATATCCATAAAACTTTGGTTAGTTTTTGTATTCCTCTTAAGTCAAACTTTCTAAATTTCATATTAAATTTATAACATGTTCCAAATCTATTTAATTAAAACCGAGTTTTAATCCAAACCTAACAAAATAAAATTTTAAATTATCAAATTCTAAAACTTACTTGTTTCTAAATCTCATTTCAATTAATTTTCAATTCATTTTATTCCATTGGGTAAGTTTATTAACCCGTTTCAATTTAAATCCATTAATTTATTTCAACTTAAATCCCTTAAGTTCGTTATTAAATTTCCAAACAAATTGTTAAGTTCATTCCTTAATTTAAAATATTATTCAATTTCAAAATGATTTTTGTTGACCAATCGGGTTTCTTATTTCTAATTTTCTATCCTAGGCCAAGTTGTTTAGTTGCGTATTTATCATTTCAACCCAATATCATTCAATATAAAACAAAGCATAGCAATGGAAACTTGCAGTGTGATAACTGGGATGGTGTCAAAGTAAATAAACAAGCAATAGCAACCATACATAACAATTTAACAATTTATTAAATAATCCCGAAATAATTGTATTAACTTACATTTGTTATTTATGCAAACTAATATAATTATTCCTAGAATCCACACTGTCGTTTTATGCAGATTAAAGATTATTACATTATGGTTTCCACTTGGTGTCTATTATCAAATTTCTACCTCAATCATACATTCAATGGTTCAAAGTGTAGTTAACGCTATTTCTACGCGACGATTTATTTAACATTTAAAGGGGTCAAGTTCAACATATATAATCCATTTTAAATTGTTGACTATCCTATATCAATTTCAATTTCATATTAAATTTCACTTATATTAACAACCAAATTCAACTTCACATAACAATTTAGTGTCACAACTATTTGTCGTAAACTAACAATATTCAAATTTAACTTGCATAACGATTTACAATTTTTATTTCAGCAATTTTTAACAATCAACAATTTAATATCCAAATTAATATTAACAACAATTTATCACTTGATTATCATAGCATAATAGATTGAGTCGTGAATGAAATATCACCTTTTTGTCGCGGCGAGAATTGATGAGAAGAGGGCACGCAGACGGAAGACACTAACGAAGATAAGCACGAACTACAACTGAAATTCAAACAAGGAAGTTATTCGACAATCGATTGACGTGTATATATATATATAACACATGTATATATAAAACGTACCAAAACAGGTCGGGATGAGAGCGAGTGAGCCGAAGCGATGTCCTAAGAATCCGGAGCGGTGGCTGAAACAGCACGCAAAGTTTATTAAAAAACTTGCTGTTCATAAACAACACGCAAAGTTTCTAATATATATATATATACTGCTAATCTTAAACTAACGGAAAACCACTGTATATTTATAAACTATTACGTAAAACAAAATTTCTAAAACAAAGTCAGAAACCGCTGGTACAAAATTATGAACAAAGTTTATGCAAACAGTTCTGCACCCAAAATTTATAAAACAACTACCGTATAAAACTACATAACTTTACTAAACAAACTAAAGTTTATATAATAACAACTCATATATAAAGTTTTATACCGTACCTCACAAAATAACAAAACAGAGATATATAATTTTTTTATGTTTAAACTTTATATGCAACCTGGAAAACTAAACTAATCAGCTTGTATATACCAAAACTAAAACATGTACACTTATATGTTTTTTCAACAGAACTCTTGTATATATCTTAATATAACTATATAACATGTTTATATTTCTTATTATTGCATGGTCTGGGCTGGGCATGGAGGGGTTTGAGGCCGCATGGGGTGGCCGAGCAAGTCGTGGCTGCAAGGGGGCTGATGGGGTCGGTGTGCGTGGGTAGTGGCAGTGGAGGGGGAGGCTGGTGGAGGCGGTGCAGGAGGGAAGGACGTGCACGTGGAGGTGGCTGCATGGGGGTTTGCAGTGGAGGGTAGGCGGGCTGTGGTCATGGCGTGGGTGGGCAGTGGGACTCGAGTGCAGCAGGGTAGTGGGGAGACGAGCGGGCCGTGTGGACTGGGGGCCGGCAGTGGGTTCTCTGGTGTGTGGGGGGGGGGGGGGGGAAGTGGTAGGGCGGAGCTGGTAGGGGCTTACGAACTATGGGACGCGGGCTGTGGGTTTTTTGGTGGAGGAGGTGGCCGAGTGGGCCGTGTGGTGTCTGATGGTGGGGGGGGGGGGGGGGGGTTGGCCGAGTGGGCTGTGTGGGCGGTTGATGGGAAAGTGGGCACGGAGGCCGGGTGGGGACGCATGGAGCGGGGCCGTGTGGTGTGGGCGGAGCTGCAGGGGGAGCGTGGCGGCATGGGCGGAGGCGGTTGCGGGGGAGCCGTTAGTGGGGGTGGCGGTGAAGGGGGTTTGCAGTGGAGGGGAGGTGAGTAGTGGTTTGGAACTGGTAGGGGGTTTGAAGTTTTTTAAAAAAGAAAATAAAATAGGGAAGAAGAATGGGGAGAGGTTGGTTTCATATTCTCTGGAAGCAAATAAACAATTATGAAGAGGGAGAAGAGAGAGCACGTACCAGAGAGAAAAGTGAGCAACTGATGATGCAGAGCAATTAATGAAGCTGAGGCATTAATTAAGGCACATATATAGAGAGGGGTTAAGAGTGCATAGTTAGATGAAATGATGATTTTGCAAAGTGGAGGCTATTTGGGTTCCCAAGACAGCTGCATAGACTCTTAAAAGTTTGAATTGGAAAGTTGGGTACCGGTTTGTGCTGCGTAATGGACCAGTTTGTACTCCGTTAATAATTATAGTTTGCAACACCGAACTCCGATTGACACAAACAAATATACCGTTTTGATCAGTGCGACGAGACGAACACAACGGTATAAAGATATTGATGGTTTGACACCGTTTTCGAAGTGGTAAATCTTATTAAACCATTTGCACGAGCGAACATTTTAACTAGCAATTAAAAGCGAAATTTGACGAAATGAAATGCGCCGCCATGTTCAGAATATTTTTCTTATGCAACTTTGTGAAAAATATTTGAGTTCGGACGCTAGGAAATTTACACATAAGATTTGAACTAAAATGTAAATGCGACGAGCGTAATTTACTTCAATATTTTTCAACGAAATTTGGCGCATGCCTATGTCTATCTAGACGCATTCCAATTGTGAAGTTTGGATAGCAACGGAAGTTGTTTGTGAAGATTCGAATTTCTACATTAAATAAGCGATTTTTAAAATTTTAAACTGGGTCTGAATTTCGGGTCGTTACACCCTCGCTCTGATACCAACCGTGACGCCCCACCTCTATGCTCACAATAACAAAGAGTATTAAAAGGAAATACTGTCTGTTATTACGAAGAATAAGACTAGATAGAAGCGACCATCCGTAGTTAGGCCTTACACTAGTATTTGTTACCTCGATAGGAGTGGTATATATATAATTTTTAATCTCTTTGTTTATTTACTCCCATCGACATATTCAATTCCAGTGTAAAACGAACTATGATGGTTCATAATAGTTTAGGACAACATATATAATAACAACACAGATAAGCTAAACACAGAACACAGATAATATCAAATCCCATATATATATATATGTATATATATAACTGAAGTCAGTTACAATACATGTGATACATTACATGTTATTGTATGAATATGCGCTTATATGTTTTTGTTTGATGATAATAAACATATATATTCATTTAAATGTATTTGGTAATGTACTATTTTGTTTTTCATAGATTAAATAAATATTTTTTGAATAAAATAAATTACACAGAATTTGAATTCAAACAGAATAAGTTACACAGAATTTGAATTCAAACAGAAATTTTATTCAAACAAATATTTATTATAATCTTGAATAGTACAAATTCAAGCTCTCACTATACATATACATTTTTGATTACATCACAATTACATGACAATTGCTTTTACATTAATGACCTCACTACATATCACTCACACTCGTAGTTTATCTTCAACTGCATTTTAGTTTGAATTCAGCATCTGAGCAATCTGCAAAAATATTCACTAACGCAGTAAAATTGAAAAAGAAATATTTTTGCAATATAAAATAAAATATGATTTTTGAAAATATTATTTGCCTCAGTTTTTTGGGTTGTTCGTCATCATTCACATTTGAATTCATCACACACGAACAGTATGACATGCACAGTGTATCACTGTACATGCCACAAGGCCGTGCACATCGATATACACTTGATAATGCTACAGGGACAGGTGAGCACAGGTCAAACCCAAATGAAAAGCCGGGTTCAACTCACGTGCAATACATTTAAAATCACGACACGAGCACAAGGTCAAACCCGAGTTTTTAAAACTGGGTTCAACACAAGGCTACATAAAGAATGCAAAGCTTTGACAAGTCCAAATGCGTCAGTGAAGAAACTTCAGTGAACATGTCCAGTTACAACTACAGAGACAAGTGATGCACATGGCAATCAAAAATGCTTAAAGACTACAGCATCACGTAGTAACCAACACAATGAACAGACCCACAATGAAAATCAGGTTCAACAATATCAAGTCGACCAGGCAGCAATGATGGTAATGCAACATAGTGAAAATGCTCAATGCACCAAGTACAGAGACAATACAGCATGAATCAAGTTCAGTAAGGCAAAGCACAAATGCAACAGACTCAAGTGAATGCAACTATATGACATGTCAAAAATCACAAGCAATCAGACCAAATGCAGAGAGATGAATCAACAGCCCAAGTCAAGATGGAGCTACAGGAATGCACTAGTCCAGGCTACAACATGAACAATGACCAGAACAAGCAATGACCAGAACAATGACCAGAATATGACCAAGTTCATATGCACTATGCAGACCAGACCAGACCAAACAAACAACCAGAAGTACAAGTGGAGTTTAAATGGATGAGCAAGTGCAACAGAGAATAGCAACATGCAAACAACTCTATGCACAATGATACATGATCAGTACACAAACAACAAGCTGCAAATTAATGAACCAAGCATACAACAAGATGAACCAGACAGGTCAAGCAGCAAGGCAGACCACAAAGAAATGCCACCAAAATCATATGTACAGAGAATGTACAGTCGAAAGCTACAGTGGATGAACGAAGTTCAAAAGTGCTGTGATGATCAAGACGCAAAATCAAAGTCAGAATTCAAGTGTGTGTAAATTTGAAAAAGTCAAATGAATTCAACACCGTGGTGACCACGTAACAAAATCAAAGCCGTGCGCGTCAAGGCAGAAATCAGGAAAGCCGTGCGCATCAGGAAATTAAAATTAGGAAGGTGTGAATTGATACGAATAAATTCAAGTGTATTCGAATTTGTATAAATACCAAACCCAAATCATCATAATCGGCATCGAGTTAAATTGAAGCAATCATTAAACCAACAACGAAAAAATTACATACCAGATCAACAATGAACTCGATCATCAGAGAACGAGCGAGCCAAGCAACGAGAATCGATCAACAGGAGAGCAACAGAAATCAGATCGAACAAAGCCCCAAATTCACAAAAGAACGAAGCCCTAATTTCAGAAAGAAGAGAGAGGCCGTCATTTTTCTTCACAAGCCAAAAGAAAGGGGATTGGGTTAAAGAAATAATGGGTCGGCCTTTATTCTTATTAAAGGGGCTTTAGTTATTTTATTTAGGGTTTTATTAAAGGGGGTTTTTTATTTTTTTATTCGAGCAAAAATCATGGATTCAAGTTTGTATTTTAATTTTTGCTCCTGCTTTTATTTTTGAAGTCTGTTTTTTCTTTTCGAGTCAAAGTATTGGTAAATCACCACCTAGGTTGTAGGTAGTGTTAGATTGTCTAGTTAGAATTAGTTCAGTGAGCAGGGTGTGCGAGTTTGCAAAACTCTTTAGGCCGGAGCAGAGTTTGCGAAACTCTATAGGCAGAGCAGCGTGTGCGAGTCTATGATAGTGTTTGTGAGCGGGAGTAAGGGTTTGCGAGTCTAGTAGAGTGTTTGTAAGCGGGATACTGTTTAATTCTGATAGAAATCTAGGAATGCAGCAGTAGGCAGGGGTTGCCGAAGCTGGGTAAATTTTGTGTGTGATTTACTTTTCAGCATATTTATTTCTATAGTTTGTTTCTGTGTTTAATTTGAGAAAATTTGCTATAACCCTATTCACCCCCCCTTAGGGTTTATCTAGATCCTACAAGTGGTATCAAAGCACGGTATTTTTCTTTAACTCTAGAGTCATGAATTCATCAAATAATGCTTTTTCTGAGGGGCAATCTATTGTTAGGCCACCCATGTTTAACGGGAATGATTATGCTTATTGGAAAGTTAGGATGAGTATTTATCTTAGTTCCGTTGATTATGATGTTTGGGATATTATTGAAACTGGCTATAAATCTCCCACTATAACCGTTGGTGATACAAAGATTCCTAAACCTAAGGATAGGTGGGATGCTAACGATAAGAGATTAAAAACTACAAATGCTAAAGCCATGAATGCTTTGATCTGTGCTCTTGATAAGAATGAATTTAATAGAATTTCTCATTGTAAAACTGCACAGGAAATTTGGCATACCTTGGAGGTGACACACGAAGTAACTTCTCAAGCCAAGGAGTCTCGTCTAGCCCTATTCAACAATGAATACGAGAACTTTGTGATGGACAAAGGCGAGAGAATAAAAGACATGTTTGGACGCTTTTCAACTTTGGTGTACAATGCTAGAGCGCTTGGGAAGGTATTCACTGAGGTAGAGCTTGTGAGGAAGGTGCTAAGAGTCTTACCAATGAAATTTGAGGCAAAAGTCACGGCAATCCAAGAATCAAAAGATTTGAGTAAACTGAGCATGGAGGAGTTGATTGGTAACTTGATGACATATGAGCTTGAGCTAAAAGCAAAGGAGGAACGCAACAACTCCAAATCAAAGAAGAAGACGATTGCCTTAAAGAGCAAAGAAGAAAGCGATGAAGAAGAAGATCCAATTGAAGAGCTTGCAATGGCTGTCAATAATCTTATAAAATGGTCAAGATTCAAGCCACGGAAGAAGAAAACATCTGGTAATAGGTCAAGGGAGTCTAACAATTCCGATAATGAATTGACGTGCTATAACTGCGACAAGCCTGGCCACTTTAAACAAGAATGCCCACTTCTCAAAAACAACAAAGGAAAGAAAAAGAAGAAGAAGGCTTTTGCAGCAACTTGGGATGATGAAGAAGGAGAGGAAGTTTCGGATAGCAGCTCAAAGGAGGCTAATTTGTGTTGTATGGAAAAATCAGAATCAGAAGCAAGCTCCGAGGAATCTAGTGAGGCAGGTGAGTATTCCTATAGAGATCTTGTTTTTATGTGCTTAGATCTTACTGAAGAAGTTGATTCTCTTGAATCTAAAATTGAAAAACTGAAATCTGATAGGAGAGAACTTGATCGTGAAAATTTTAGGTTAGAAACTGAACTTGAAAATATTCAAAACCTAGACTGTAAGAAATGTAAAATTTTAGATTCAGAATTATCAAGACTTAAGAAAAGCTTTGAGAATCTTGAAAAAGAAAACTTGAGTCTTAAGGAAATCATTGACACTAGGAAAAAGGATTTTATAAATAGATGCACCTCACTTGTCACTGAAAACACAACACTAAAAACCAAAGTCCAAAATCTTGAGAAATCTTTGAATAACTTTTCAAGAGGAGAAAAATCTTTCAACATGCTATTGGGAAATCAAATTTTTGCTAACAACAAAAAGGGACTAGGTTTTGGGAAAACACAAGTTGAAGATAATGCAAAAGGTAAGAGTGTCTTTGATAGATGTGAAATAATTGGACATCGTGTTGAAAATTGTAGTCATTGGAACAAGAACACAAAATTTATAAAAGTTTGGGTTCCTAAGAATTCTACAAACAAATTTCATGTCTATTGGAACAAGAATGAAAGGACTAAACAAGTTTGGGTTCCAAAGGGTTTGTTTATTCACACTACTTCAGCCACTAACAATCATGGACCTATAAAAACAAATATGTCACAAAAATCTTTCATCGTGTAGGTATGGTGGCAGGCTAAGGAACAACAACAGTGTTCGCTGGATTTTGGCTGTTCCAGAAACACAACGGGCAACAAAGCAAAGTTCCTTAGCCTAGTACAAAGGTGACAGAATCACAATGGGCAATCACGAGAAATTATCGTAAAGGTAAAACAGACGAAGGTATATTTATTTGATCGATAAATTGAATGTGATAATCTGCACCGTATTTTGAATGAAATCATCCAATATTGAGATGTTGTAATGATTACTTGTTGGACATAGTTGGCCAATTATATTGATGCCAAAAAAACCATTCTTCGAATTACTTCATACATATTTGTTTGGATTAAACATAGTGTTTTGTTGGATGATAATATTGGCTAACTCTATATTCACGATCTGCTGATTATTTACATGGCTTCAATCCAAATTCAAGAGAATGTCATTTAAAATGCTGTGAAAAATTGAGTTTGAAATTTTTGATGCACACTTCATGGTCTGGTTTATCAATTTTAGTTAGTGATATTTTGGATTGAAAGAGAAACACAGATGCAGATTACACTGGTAATCTAGTTGATAGAAAAATTACTAGTTGAACGTGATTTTTGAGACATTTAGTAACTGCATCGTTTTTCAAAGAAAATATACGCATATTCTTCATAATTTTCAAATAGATGAATTTTTTTTCATATAACCCCTTGAGAAAATCATTTTTGACCATATTTTCAGATTAGTCATTTTTATTTGATTTTAAATGACAAACTTTGACTAATCCGACTACCTACTAATTATCAAAAAGATAAATAGTGATTGAAAAGGTGATAAGTGTTGATATTTAACATACGTTACTCAAGAGAGTATATTTGGAAAATTTCTTTAGGAATTCTAACAAGAGTTATAAAACTTTTTGTTGGGTAAAGATTCCATGTTCATTTCTATATCTATCATATTTCTATCGACCATTGTTTATCAAATATTAAATATAGTTTGTCGATATGTGGTACTATAATCAGGAATCATTTGTTTTTCATGTCATATTTTTTTTGTAAAAATAAATAAATATCCAAAGTATTCACTCTCATTTAAAAGTCCTCACGGTTATGCATGGGTGAATTACTTGGATTTGTGATTATGTGCTTCCATGCTCATTTAAAAGTCCTTACGGTCATGCATGTATGGAACGCATATCAAAATTAATTGATTAAATAGACAAGTTGATTCTAATCCCATTTAAAAGTCCTCATGGTCATGCGTGGTTAGAAGATACTTGATTTCATTTCTTAAATTAAATTGGAATACTACTAATCTCATTTAAAAGTCCTAACGGTTATGCATGATTAGTAGATATTCAAATTCCTGATATAAATGTACCACAAGTTGATACAATTGTATGATTTTATATGAGAATACCATTTCCATCATTCTAAAAGTGGAATATGCGCCTAACAAGGGTAGTTATGATTTTTGTTTGATTTTTATTGAAGTTTAATATTTATATTCAATTTGAGTTTAATGTTGGATTAATATTGATCACTCTATCTCTATTTTCTCTAACACTATTATTCTTTTGCTGATAACAAAAGGGGGAGAGAAAAGTTAAAATAGAATCAAGCAAAGGTCAAATAATATATGCATATATGCAGGGGGGCATCATGTAGAGAGGAAGTATTTAAATAGGGGGAGCAATTAGAGTATATCATTGATCAAATACATTTAACACGGTCAAAATCTTAAATATATGTTTGTTATCATCAAAAGGGGGAGATTGTATGAATATGCGCTTATATGTTTTTGTTTGATGATAATAAACATATATTCATTTAAATGTATTTGGTAATGTACTATTTTGTTTTTCATAGATTAAATAAATATTTGTTGAATAAAATAAATTACACAGAATTTGAATTCAAACAGAACAAGTTACACAGAATTTGAATTCAAACAGAAATTTTATTCAAACAAATATTTATTACAATCTTGAGTAGTACAAATTCAAGCTCTCACTATACATATACATTTTTGATTACATCACAATTACATGACAATTGTTTTTACACTAATGACCTCACTACATATCACTCACACTCGTAGTTTATCTTCAACAGCATTCCAGTTTGAATCCAGTATCTGAGAAATCTGCAAAAATATTCACTAACGTAGTAAAATTGAAAAAGAAATATTTTTGCAATATAAAATAAAATATGATTTTTGAAAATATTATTTGCCTCAGTTTTTTGGGTTGTTCGTCATCATTCACATTTGAATTCATCACACACGAACAGTGTGACATGCACAGTGTATCACTGTACATGCCACAAGGCCGTGCACATCGATATACACTTGATAATGCTACAGGAACAGGTGAGCACAGGTCAAACCCAAATGAAAAGCCGGGTTCAACTCACGTGCAATATATTTAAAATCACGACACGAGCACAAGGTCAAACCCGAGTTTTTAAAACTGAGTTCAACACAAGGCTACACAAAGAATGCAAAGCTTTGACAAGTCCAAATGCATCAGTGAAGAAACTGCAGTGAACATGTCCAGTTACAACTACAGAGACAAGTGATGCACATGGCAATCAAAAATGCTTGAAGACTACAACATCAAGTAGTAACCAACACAATGAACAGACCCACAATGAAAATCAGGTTCAACAATATCAAGTCGACCAGGCAGCAATGATGGTAATGCAACACAGTGAAAATGCTCAATGCACTAAGTACAGAGACAATAGAACATGAATCAAGTTCATTAAGGCAATGCACAAATGCAACAGACTCAAGTGAATGCAACTATATGACATGTCAAAAATCACAAGCAATCAGACCAAATGCAGAGAGATGAATCAACAGCCCAAGTCAAGATGGAGATACAGGAATGCACCAGTCCATGCTACAACATGAACAATGACCAGAACAAGCAATGACCAGAACAATGACCAGAACATGACCAAGTTCATATGCACTATGCATACCAGACCAGACCAAACAAAGAACCAGAAGTACAAGTGGAGTTTAAATGGATGAGCAAGTGCAACAGAGAATAGCAACATGCAAACAACTCTATGCACAGTGATACATGATTAGTACACAAACAACAAGCTGCAAATTAATGAACCAAGCATACAACAAGATGAACCAGACAGGTCAAGCAGCAAGGCAGACCACAAAGAAATGCCACCAAAATCATATGTACAGAGAATGTACAGTCGAAAGCTACAGTGGATGAACGAAGTTCAAAAGTGCTGTGATGATCAAGACGCAAAATCAAAGTCAGAATTCAAGTGTGTGTAAATTTGAAAAATTCAAATGAATTCAACACCGTGGTGACCACGTAACAAAATCAAAGCCGTGCGCGTCAAGGCAGAAATCAGGAAAGCCGTGCGCATCAGGAAATTAAAATTAGGAAAGTGTGAATTGATACGAATAAATTCAAGTGTATTCGAATTCATATAAATACCAAACCCAAATCATCATCATCGGCATCGAGTTAAATTGAAGCAATCATTAAACCAGCAACGAAAAAATTACATACCGAATCAACAACGAACTCGATCATCAGAGAACGAGCAAGCCAAGCAACGAGAATTGATCAACATGAGAGCAACACAAATCAGATCGAACAAAGCCCCAAATTTGACAGAAGAACGAAGCCCTAATTTCAGAAAGAAGAGAGAGGCCGTCATTTTTCTTCATAAGGCAAAAGAAAGGGGATTGGGTTAAAGAAATAATGGGCCGGCCTTTATTCTTATTAAAGGGGCTTTAGTTATTTTATTTAGGGTTTTATTAAAGGGGGTTTTTTATTCTTTTATTCGAGCAAAAATCATGTATTCAAGTTTGTATTTTAATTTTTGCTCCTGCTTTTATTTTTGATGTTTGTTTTTTCTTTTCGAGTCAAAGTATTGGCAAATCACCACCTAGGTTGTAGGTAGTGTCAGATTGTCTAGTTAGAATTAGTTCAGTGAGCAGGGTGTGCGAGTTTGCAAAATTCTATAGGTGGGAGCAGAGTTTGCGAGTTTGCGAAACTCTATAGGCGAAGCAGGGTGTGCGAGTCTATGAGAGTGTTTGTGAGCGGGAGCAAGGGTTTGCGAGTCTAGTAGAGTGTTTGTAAGCGGGATACTGTTTAATTCTTATAGAAATATGGGAATGCAGCAGTAGGCAGGGGTTGCCGAAGCTGGGTAAATTTTGTGTGTGAATTACTTTTCGGTATATTTATTTCTGTAGTTTGTTTCTGTGTTTAATTCGAGAAAATTTGCTGTAACCCTATTCACCCCCCCTCTAGGGATAATCTAGATCCTACAGTTGTGACGACCTGAAATTTTCAAGCATTCAAAATCGGAATATTTAATTTATTTTAAATATTTAAAAGTAAAATTTTAACTTGAATTACGAATATCACAATTTATTTGATTATTAAATTATTAAATTAAATAAGTGACGTTGGGTAAATTGTTGACTCTGGAGTTTTAAGCCTATTAAAAATAATTTGAAGGCTTGAAAAAAATTTATATTGATAACACTGAGGATAATAGAAGTCGTAAAATTGAAATCAATAGTGGTTTGTTTAGTTTTAAAATTTTATAGTTTAAACTGAATTTAAAAATGGCCTTCCGGGGCACAGTCTCGGAATTAGACGTAACCAGTTCCAGTGAATCCGTAATATTGAATTATTATCGGATTTCAAATTTCGTATTGATCGGAGTTGTTGTGTGCTTATACGTTAAGTAAACGCGTTGGAAATTTAATCGAGATTTTTTTATAAAAAAATTAATTAAATCAGTAGCCAAGCTTCTTCTGCATGCCTATTTTCCTATCTCTTTAAGTCGAGCCTTCGAATTAAACCTCGCACCTTCTTCTTTTCTTCTACTCGACAAACATCAGAAAGAAAAAAAAATAATGAAAGAAAAAAATGGCCGAAGAAAATAACGAATGAAGGTCTTAGATTTGATTTTGCGTTCGACTTTCCCCTCCTCCTTTTTGTTCGACTGAAGCCTCAATTTTTTGAAGGCCTTCCCAATGAAAACCAATTCCTTCCCAATCGAATTAATTGCCGCTGGTTCCCCCTCATCTCTCGCGTTCTCATCCAAGTTTCCTTTCGAATCGGTTCGAACTCGAGTTGCAATTGGACTCGTGGGATTTGCGAGTGCTGGGTTTCGAGCATACACATGAGCGTGTTTGGGCAGTGAGTTGTGATGGTGATGGGGCGGTGCTCGGAGAGTTCCAAGGCGCGACTGGGAAAGTGGCTAACGGTCGCGATTGAGTTTCCGTCAAGCGTGAGCGGGATTCAGCAAGCTAGGGTTTTGTAAGCAGTAGTTCGTGGTGGAAGAGACGACATCGGGTTTTGCTTGAGATCAGAGGCAGCGAGGTATCTTAGATTTTTATTTTATTTTCAATTAAACAATTAAAAGAAAACATAGGTATATTTTAACTTATTGTTAGATTTGGAGAAGAAATGTCTTAAGGTAATTCAGTATTTTAACATTTAAATTAACGATAAGCAAGCCTAAACTTCTTGTTTAATTTGTGAAAAAAATAATTACAGTGAAGGAAATTTAGAGTTTATTCTGCCAATAAATTTAATTTAAAATAAGAATATTATGGTAGAGTTTATAAGAAGATAGATTTTAAATTTTTTATATACAAGTAAATTAGTAAAAATGTACGTAGATAAGGTTTGGAAAATATAAGAAGTTATATAAAATTAGATTTTTGAGATCTGTAATTTATTTCAACAATTAAATATGTAGTTTTAATAGAAATACAAAAAATATACATATTCACATTTTAAACTTACTAGTTGTTTTTATAATAATATGTTAAGGTGATTAATTTACTTAATTAACTTATCTAAATTATTTCGGTTGCTAAGAAAATTATTTAAAAAGAAATTAGTCTAAAATTTAATTAATAATGGATTAAATTTTGTTGGAGATAATAAAATATGTGGTTAATTGAATTACCAAATGGGAATTTAATTTTTCAATTGACTCGAATATTAATAAAACACCTAATGTTTATACAAGGTCTGAAAATCTTGGAATCAAATCGAGAATGAAGTGGGTTGCAAAACAGGAATCAAAGGTGAGTTAATGTCACTCAGTTAAATTTAAATTTAAATTTAGTGATTAAATTTAAATAATTGATTGAATGGTGGAATCGATCGATGTGCTATAGTATGGTATATTTTGAAATTGGTATGTTATTATTGTGCTAACGTCTGTGGATGTAGGGAAAACAGGTTGGAGGCATCCAACTAGAACCCTCAACTTTTATTTAAATTATTTAATATCCTCCGTTGTGATTATTTGATATTCTATAATGAATTAGGTGGAAATATTGAATGTTATGGCTTGATTGATATAATTGGGTATAATGAATTACCAAAAATATATAAATTGGATTTCGGGGAAAGAAAAATAAAAGAAGTGAAATTGTAAGTAGAATAATTATAGAATTAATTTAAGAATGAGTTGGAAAAGAAATAAAGTGACTTTAAAATTCTAATAAATAAATCTTGAATATGGAAAGGAAAATTTGAAATAAAAGGAAGTTAATGAATTTTAAAATTCAGTATTATTATTTAAAAAGAACAAAACATTTATTTAAAATTTAAGATTTAAATTATTGAACAGAATAAAGAAGAAATTAGAAATACTAACAATAATAATAATAATAATAAAGTCCATAACTAATGAATTTTGAAATGAACTAATAAGTAAAGAAATTTATTTCAAATATAATAAATTGGGAATCAATTTGGAAAATTGATTCAAGTGTTTGAAATTGGTAATTTAAAGAAGAATGTGATGAGAAGTATATTTCTCTGGATAGCCAAGTACGATTTCATAGTAAATTTTTAAATATAAGATAAATGTTTAATGTCGTTCTAAAAAGCATGTTTTAGAAAATTTATTATTTCTAATCGTTTAAATTCTAAAGTAAATATTTTTCAAATCTATTATCGTAGTAATTATTTAAAAAGTGACTTATTATTTTGTTTTAAAAAGTAGAAACCTATTTTTTTTTAAAGTAACCTTATTTTCAAATATTCTTATAGTATGTATTTTTAACAAATTATCGAAGTAGTTTTAAAATAAATGTTTTAAAGCATATTTCAAAGTAAAGCATTTTAAATTATTTTGAAAATCCAAGGTTTTGTGCTTGGTGATTCCAGTGGACACAGAAAATACTTGGAATTTATTCTAAGAAAGGAAGATAGTTTGAAAACTGTTTTCAAAGGGTTGAAAATAGAAATATATCTTGTAAAGATATTTTTGAGGGTTAATAAATAATTTGGGAAATTATTCATTGTGTGATGGATGTTGTGAATATTAATTGATAGTTAAATAACCGACTATCAATATTGGACAAATACGTTGATCGTTTCGAAGAGACCGGGATCGAGATTTATTTCCAGAAAACCACTTCGATCCGGTTTGTACGTTTCGTGAAAAACGATTTTGGATTCGAAGTTGGAGCAGTGAAGTGTAAGGGCTAGTCGCTACTAATCCTGAGGATATTTCCATAATGGATGTAGTAGGAATAGCGCCTTCGGTTCCGTTCGAACCCGGGGCGGACTTCTATGGATGAATGCTTTCGGAACATCGTCAGGTGGACGATGGGCATTCTAAGAGATATGTTCTAAAAAGGTAACGCTTAGCCTTAAGCCTCATCGAATGGGAATGACTGAAAATCAGAGGTTATGCAGCAAGGCTAGGTGGGTAGCACCCAAGCAGGGTGAGGTCATCCCTGCCTAGATGTCCATTTTATTTCGGCTTAGTAGGCGGTTGTTGATCCCAACCGTGGGGTGATCTCACTCGGGATTATCCAGTAAGGGGTAGTCCCGGTCTTGTGTTGCAGGGGAGCGGGCGTACTCCTCGGTACTGTGATCTAGGCCACGTACTGTGACAGGTCGTACCCCAGTGCCTAGTCATTAGTTGGAAATCCATTCTACCTACGAGCCTTGTATGAGTTTTGTTTGTATTACCCACTCTGTGGCTAGTAGCTGGAATTTAATAGATGTAACAATTTCGGCTATTTTATAAGTATTTGTATATAGACCCTATTATAATATCAGAGGATTTCTATAAAAAAATTTTTAGCTACCGTAAGGTAAAAACCCGACATGTTTATTTGTGGCGTGGTCTTACGAGATGCTTTTGTTTGCAAAGGACTTTTGTAACTTTAATAATCAGTTGAGTGTGATTTTCTCAAGCTGGTATTCCAGACGGACTCGGATATTATTTGACTGTAATGCTCGGGTCAGACCGAGTATTATAGGATACAGGATTTGATGCTGCGGAGCTCAGGAGACGAGCTGGATGACGATATGTACTTTCATACTTGTTTTTTATATATATATATATATATATTCCGCTGTGTTGATTTGCTGTATATCCAGATGTATGTTATTGATGTTGTTGAGCTGTGACTGATGTACTCTGATGATGTAATATATAAACAGATATATTTGATTTTTGAGTAAAGATTATTTATTATCTATTATATTTTATTCCGCTGCGATGGTTAGATTCTGTTGTTATTTCTTATTTTCTTCTTCTACCTCTTCTTCTTGAACCCAAATGGTTCGTATTTCTGTACAACTTGAGTTGAATGTTGTAGAATAGTGTTGACTCAAGGGGTACGGATTTGCGGGTTTTTACACTTGGTGTCAGAGCTTAGGTTGGTGATAACCTTGGCTCTGGTGGGAGTTACTCATAGAATAGAGTCCGTAATACTCTAGAATGAGTTTGAGAGTATTAATAGATATGAGCGCGTATTTTTTAGTGAATATAAAATTGTTTTTATATTGTGTTGATTTATCGGTTGAGTGTTTATGGATTCTGGTCGATATATGGGACGCCATATCATCGATAGGAATTTCTAAACTCTTAAACACGATAAATCGACACAATATTGTTTAAATAGGGTAAATGAAATAATTTTACCCAAAAATATATTTTGATATAAAGAAAAGTTTTTGTAAATTATTTTAGCTAATATATAGTTGCTTGGATGTTAGAAAAAAATATATTAAAATATTACCGTTTTTGAGTGGAAATTTAATTAGAAGTTGAAATATAACTAAAGGATAAGGAAAGTAAATTCATGTATAAAAAGAGATTTATAAATATAAATTGACAACATGATTTATAAATTGAAATATAATCAAATGAGAATTTGTATGAGCATAAGCTGTGCCAATGAATTATAGTTAAAATTGACTTAAGTAGGATTTGGAAATTTATATCCCAGAGATTTTGAAAGTGTTTGTCGAAGTGTTTTGAAGATAAATAATAGAATTAATGTTTTAAAAGTATTTCTAAAAGGAAATTGTTTCAAATAAATTTTGGGAAGGGATATAGCATTGAAATCACTCGGATTATTGGAAAATAATTCTGATGTTGACGGCCGCATCATCGGCATTCATTTTCGAATTTCTAAGTGACAGATTGCTGCCAAATTGATTGGTTCGGAAAAGCTAGTTGTTTTGAAATTTCAAAAGCAATTTGACGGAAATAATAAAACCAGGATTGGTTTAAATTTTTGAGAAATGTGATTTGAGGAGTTAGAGATTTCAAAATAATTTGAAACCAAAGTCTGGTGTTTAAAAATCCTGATGAGATAGGTTGTAAGCTTATAATTTGAGATGATTTTTAAATCAGAAAAGAAATATAAGCTTTGAATGTTGGAAATTTAAATTTAAAGTGAAAAGTTAAAATGAAATTAACTTGGATGGGGGAATAAAAATTTAACTGGGTTGAAGTAAATTGGATAGGCTGAAAATAATATCTAGTTGTATTCGAATTAAGTTGAAATCGAATCGAGTTAAATAAATCGGAATTAAAATAAAATTGAATTGGAATAAAAAATTCAATTGAGTTATTGAATGAAATTAGTTTCTTACCTGAATAAATGAAAAAAATAAGTTGGATAAGGATTGAATTGAAATAAATAAATCAGAATAACTTATAAAAGAATTAAAAATGCATGGAATAAAAATATGCTTGAGTTATAAATAAATGTAAAACTCGAGTTAAAAATAAAAGAAGAATATATTCAAACCTAGAATGAAAGGGGATTGTGATTGTGTAAAATAATAAGTTGTGACTTATAAAATTTGAAAAGTGGGATAGAAAACCCATAATAAATATCTTTGATGAATTGGAAAATAAAACGAAAAAAATTCAAAACTTGAATCATAAAATAAATTGAACTAAGGAAAAGTTTGTGAAGTTAGTAAAAATAGTAATGAGAACCTAATGTAGTTAAATAAAAGCTAAATTGTAAGTTAATATTGAAGTTTGAAAATAAAACTCAAGTTATAAATCAAATTCGACTTGATCATTAGTGAAGAAATATAATTGAAAGTGGCCTTGCAATTAATTAAATGAATTGAGAATGAAGTTGAATTGTGAGTTCATGGAATTCGGTGGTAAATTGAAAATGGATAGTGGATTCAAAACTTCAGTTATAAATTAAAATTTAACTTGAAGTGTTAACAAATTAAATATAGTCAAAAATGTATCGAATAAAAAAATGAAATTAGATTAAAAGGGTGATGGTTTGAATTGCAAATATAATCCAAATAAGTAGAAATACATTGGAAATGGCCTGGTTATTAATAAAATAATTTCTGATGAATTGAGTATGGAAATAAAATTCATAATGGATTGAGTGGATAAGCTAATTATATTGAATAAATTTAAAAAGGGAATAAATAAGCCAGAATAAAAAAAATTGTATTCTGAAAAGAAAAATCCAAACTTGGGATATAAAATAAGATTGAATTTAAGGAAATTTAATAAAATGATTTACAAGATAAATGAAAAGAAAATCAAGTATGGGATTATAATTGAAAGTGTTGTTGAACGAAAATTGAATTGGATTAAAATGGATATGGTGTGAAATGTAAACAATCCAATTCAAGCATAAATTGTATGGCCTTGTTATTAATAAATTCAACAATGAATTGTTAATGTAAATTAAAATTTAAAATGGATAAAAGAATAAACTAATCGAATAAATTAGTGAAAGGGTTGGATTTGATCAAAGGAAAATCAAATCAAAGATTGTGAAATAGATAATTGAGTTTGGAAATGAAGCTTGAGTTATAAATAGAAATTCAATTTAAAATTTTAAGTGAATTAAATATGAATTGAGTTGTATGGAATTGGATTAAAATAAAAATGATTTGAAATGAAAATAAAACTAATTCGAGTATGAATAAATTAAAACAAGAGTGGACTTAAGTTATGAAATGGCGGTGAATTGAAGTAAATTAACTTAACTTTAAAATTCATAGAAACATGAGATGTTGTCGAGTATAATAAAATAGTTTGGAATCAAACATTTTGGATATGAAAGAAATGCAATGAAAGTTTGTGAATAAATTAAAATGGGATGGGATTAAGTGTAAATTGAGTTGGAATCAATTTAAATTGGTTATAAAGCTTATGTCATTATTTATTCACATTAATATTGTCGAATTGCATTAGAAAATTGGTCGTTCGACATAAACGGAAGTAAACAAAATTATATGAATCAATAGCAGTTTAATAAATTGAGTTTTGCATCAATTGGAATGAATATGAGTTCGTTTCATTTAAAAATGAATTGAATGGAATGGTATGTAATTTGAATGCAAACAATAGAAAACTAGTGTCGGAACCTTATATATGCTTATGGAGATTATATAACATACATTATATGTGAAACTTATGTGTTTATGCCAGTATATCGCATGCATTGTTACAGGATCGATGTTTTAGCTATTTAAATTTAAGCGAAATGCTATAAACTTCCTATATATAGTACTTATATGTTTAAATTGAGTAAGTACAGGTACTGGGAAGCCGTTCGGCTGGATTTTGGTCACGCTAGATGCTAAAATATAAGCCGCTTGCTTAAAATGCTAAATAAGGTACGCCTACGCAATAAAAATAGGAAATATGAACTGTTTTTGGTTTTTCCGACCGGGTGGGTCGATGTATATATATTTATATCTTTTGTCAAATTGCAAAAGCTCCTCCGTACTAAGGAGACTTTGCCAAAAAATTTCAGAAATTTTGGGAGTTAGACAATTTTTGGAAAATTTTGTTAACGACAAAACGGTTTCAAATTGGAAATTGAAATAAATTAGTAAATGAAACTAATTTAAAATAATGGCATGAATTAGTTATAATAGAAAACAAAATTTAAATATTCAGAGTTAAAGATAAATTGAATTCATATGGAAATGAAAGAATCAATTTGAGTAGAAATAGATATAAACTAAAGTGGAAGATGAAAATAAATATAAGAAACATATAAAATGCTTATACTAACTTAAGAAGGGAATGGTGGATTCTTGATTGGAAATTGATATTACAAATATATTCTGAGTTGATATTTGAATGAATAAATATTGACATTTTGTATGGAAGTCGATAAAATAATTTTTGGAATACTGTGATTGGATACTAGTGCTAAGCAGGATATGCAAGCATTATAAAGAGAAAGGAAAATTGGTTTTGATTTCAGATGATAAATTTGGATTGCTCGACAAAAAGGTATGTGTTTAAATTTCTGTGAAATTTGATTGGGTTTTTGGATCGAGCCACTTGGCATTTTGTTTTCTTTTTGGATTGGGAGGTCGTAGGGCCATTTTGTAGTTTTACCGAGCTAGCCGCGCAAAGGAGACGCTGGCAAAAAAATTCTGAAATTTAGAGAGTTAAAAAAATTTTAAGAAAATTTTGATAATCTAAATTTGAATTTGAATTTAAATTTGAATGGTTAAACAAGTAAAGTTATTTGAAAACTATAGAAGGTTTTGGAAAAGTTTGGAAAGTTAATAAGAATAATAATGGGTCTTTTATAAAGAGATCGTTGGTAATATGTTGAATTGTTTGGATTTGAGGAAAAGTAAACGGGTATTGTATCATTTTTCTAATTAGTAATTTCGAGGACGAAATTCTTTTAAGGGGGGAGGAATGTGACGACCCAAAATTTTCAAGCATTTAAAATCGGAATATTTAATTGATTTTAAATATTTAAAAGTCAATTTTTAACTTGAATTACGAATATCACAATTTATTTGATAATTAATTAAATAAGTGAAGTTGGGTAAATTGTTGAATCTGGAGTTTTAAGCCTATTAAAAATAATTTGAAGGCTTGAAAAAAATTTATATTGATAACACTGAGGATAATAGAAGTTGTAAAATTGAAATTAATAGTGGTTTGTTCGGTTTCAAAATTTTATGGTTTAAATTGAATTTAAAAATAGCCTTCCGAGGTACAGTCTCGGAATTAGACGAAACCAGTTCCAGTGAATCCGTAATATTGAATTATTATCGGATTTCAAATTTCGTATTGATCGGAGTTGTTGTGTGCTTATACGTTAAGTAAACGCGTGGGAAATTTAATCGAGATTTTTATATAAAAAAATTAATTAAATCAGTAGCCAAGCTTCTTCTGCATGTCTATATTCCAATCTCTTTAAGTCGAGCCTTCTAACTAAACCTCGCACCTTCTTCTTTTCTTCTGCTCGACAAACATCAGAGAAAAAAAATAACGAAAGAAAAAAAATGGCCGAAGAAAATAACGAATGAAGGTCTTAGATTTGATTTTGCGTTCGACTTTCCCCTCCTCTTTTCTGTTCGACTGAAGCCTCAATTTTTCGAAGGCCTTCCCAATGAAAACCAGCTCCTTCCCAATCGAATTAATGGCCGCTGCTTCCCCCTCATCTCTCGCGTTCTCATCCAAGTTTCCTTTCGAATCGGTTTGAACTCGAGTTGCAATTGGACTCGTGGGATTTGCGAGTGCGGGGTTTCGAGCATACACTTGAGCGTGTTTGGGCAGTGAGTTATGATGGTGATGGGGCGGTGCTCGGAGGGTTCCAAGGCGCGACTGGGGAAGTGGCTAACGGTCGCAATTGAGTTGTCGTCAAGCGTGAGCATGATTCAGCAAGCTAGGGTTTCGGCAGCAGTGGTTCGTGGTGGAAGAGACGACATCGGGTTTTGCTTGAGATCAGAGGCAGCGAGGTATCCTCGATTTTTATTTTATTTTCAATTAAACAATTTAAAAAAACATAGGTGTATTTTAACTTACTGTTAGATTTAGAGAAGAAATTTCTTAAGGTAATTTAGTATTTTAACATTTAAATTAACGATAAGCAAGCCTAAACTTCTTGTTTAATTTGTGAAAAAAATAATTACAGTGAAGGAAATTCCTGCCAATAAATTTAATTTAAAATAAGAATATTATGGTAGAGTTTATAAGAAGATAGATTTTAAAATTTTTATATATAAGTAAATTAGTAAAAATGTATGTAGATAAGGTTTGGAAAATATAAGAAGTTATATAAAATTAGATTTTTGAGATCTGTAATTTATTTCAACAAGTAAATATGTAGTTTTAATAGAAATAAAACAAAATACATATTCACACTTTAAACTTACTAGTTGTTTTTAAAATAATATGTTAAGGCGACTAGTTTCTTTAATTAACTTATCTAAATTATTTCGGTTGCTAAGAAAATTATTTAAAAAGAAATTAGTTTAAAATTTAATTACTAATAGATTAAATTTTGTTGGAGATAATAAAATATGTGGTTAATTGAATTACCAAATGGGAATTTAATTTTTCAATTGACTCGAACATTAATAAAACACCTAATGTTTATACAAGGTCTGAAAATCCGGAATCAAATCGAGAATGAAGTGGGTTGCAAAACAGGAATCAAAGGTGAGTTAATCTCACTCAGTTAAACTTAAATTTAAATAATTGGTTGAATGGTGGAATCGATTGATGTGCTATAGTATGGTATATTTTGAAATTGGTATGTTATTATTGTGCTAACGTCTATGGATGCAGGGAAAACAGGTTGGAGGGATCCAACTGGACCCCTCAACTTTTATTTAAATTATTTAATATCCTCCGTTGTGATTATTTGATATTCTATAATGAATTAGGTGGAAATATTGAATGCTGTGGCTTGATTGATATAATTGGGTATAATGAATTACCAAAAATATATAAATTGGATTTTGGGGAAAGAAAAATAAAAGAAGTGAAATTGCAAGTAAAATAATTATAGAATAAATTTAAGAATGATTTGGAAAAGAAATAAAGTGACTTTAAAATTCTAATAAATAAATCTTGAATATGGAAAGGAAAATTTGAATAAACAGAAAGTTAATGAATTTTAAAATTCAGTATTATTATTTAAAAAGTACAAAACATTTATTTAAAATTTAAGATTTAAATTATTGAACATAATAAAGAAGAAATTGGAAATAATAATAATAATAATAAAGTCCATAACTAATGAATTTTGAAATGAACTAATAAGTAAAGAAATTTATTTCAAATAGAATAAATTGGGAATCAATTTGGAAAATTAATTCAAGTGTTTGAAATTGGTAATTTAAAGAAGAATGTGAAGAGATGTATATTTCTCTTGATAGCCAAGAACGATTTCAAAGTAAATTTTTAAATATAAGATAAATGTTTAATGTCGTTTTAAAAAGCATGTTTTAGAAAATTTATTATTTCTAATCGTTTAAATTCTAAAGTAAATATTTTTCAAATCTATTATCGTAGTAATTATCTAAAAAGTGACTTATTATTTTGTTTTAAAAAGTGGAAACCTATTTTTATTTTTTTTATAAAGTAACCTTATTTTCAAATATTCCTATAGTATGTATTTTTAACAAATTATCGAAGTAGTTTTAAAATGAATGTTTTAAAACATATTTCAAAGTAAAGCTTTTTAAATTATTTTGAAAATCTAAGGTTTTGTGCTTGGTGATTCCAGTGGAAACAGAAAATACTTGGAATTTATTCTGAGAAAGGTAGATAGTTTGAAAACTGTTTTCAAAGGGTTGAAAATAGAAATATATCTTGTAATGATATTTTTGAGGGTTAATAAATAATTTTGGAAATTATTTATTGTGTGATGGATGTTGTGAATATTAATTGATAGTTAAATAACCGACTATCAATATTGGACAAATACGCTGATCGTTTCGAAGAGAGCGGGATCGAGATTTATTTTTCGAAAACCACTTCGATCCGGTTTATACGTTTCGTGAAAAACGATTTTGGATTCGAAATTGGAGCAGTGAAGTGCAAGGGCTAGTAGCTACTAATCCTGAGGATATTTCCATAATGGATGTAGTAGGAATAGTGCCTTTGGTTCCGTTCGAACCCGGGACGGACTTGTATGGATGAATGCTTTCGGAACATCGTCAGGTGGACGATGGACATTCTAAGAGATATGTTGTAAAAAGGTAACTCTTAGCCTCAAGCCTCATCAAATGGGAATGACTGAAAATCAGGGGTTATGCAGCAAGGCTAGGTGGGTAGCACCCAAGCAGGGTGAGGTCATCCCTGCCTAGATGTCCATTTTATTTCGGCTTAGTGGGCGGTTGCTGATCCCAACCGTGGGGTGATCTCACTCGGGATTATCCAGTAAGGGATAGATCCGGTCTTGTGTTGCAGGGGAGCGGGCGTACTCCTCGGTACTGTGATCTTGGCCACGTACTGTGACAGGTGGTACCCCAGTGCCTAGTCATTAGTTGGAAATCCATTCTTCCTACGAGCCTTGTACGAGTTTTTTCTGTATTACCCACTCTGTGGCTAGTAGCTGGAATTTAATAGATGTAACAATTTCGGCTATTTATAAGTATTTGTATATAGACCTTATTATAATATCAGAGTATTTCTATAAAAATCATTTTAGCTATAGTAAGGTAAAAACCCGACATGTTTATTTGTGGCGTGGTCTTACGAGATGCTTTTGTTTGCAAAGGATTTTTGAAACTTTAATAATAAATTGAGTGTGATTTTTTCACGCTGGTATTCCAGACTGACTTGGGCGTTATTTAACTGTAATGCTCGGATCAGACCGAGTATTATAAGATACAGGATTTGATGCTGTGGAGCTCAAGAGAGGAGCTGGATGACGATGCGTACTTTCGTACTTGTTATATATATATATTCCGCTGTGTTGATTAGCTGTATATCCAGATGTATGTTATTGATGTTGTTGAGCTATGACTGATGTACTATGATGATGTAATATATAAACAAATATATTTGATTTTTTAGTAATGATTATTTATTATTTATTATATCTTATTCCGCTGCGATGGTCAGATTCTGTTGTTGTTTTCTATTTTCTTCTTCTACCTCTTCTTCTTTAACCCAAATGGTTCGTATTTCTTTACAACTTAAGTTGAATGTTGTAGAATAGTGTTGACTCAAGGGGGTACGGATTTGCGGGTCGTTAAACTTGGTATCAGAGCTTAGGTTGGTGATAACCTTGGCTCAGGTGGGAATAACTCATAGAATAGAGTCCGTAGTACTCTAGAATGAGTTTGAGAGTATTAATAGATATGAGCACGTATTTGTTAGTGAATATAAAATTGTTTTTATATTGTGTTGATTTATCGGTTGAGTGTTTATGGATACTGGTCGACATATGGGACGCCATATCATCGATAGGAATTTCTAAACTCCTAAACACGGTAAAACGACACAGTATTTTTTAAATAGGGTAAATGAAATAATTTTACCCAAAAATATTTTTTGATATAAAGAAAAGTTTTTGTAAATTATTTTAGCCAATATTTGGTTGCTTGGATGTTATAAAAAAAATATATTAAAATATTATCGTTGTTAAGTGGAAATTTAATTAGAAGTTGAAATATAACTAAAGGACAAGGAAAGTAAATTCATTTATAAAAAGAGATTTATAAATATAAATTGACAACATGATTTATAAATTGAAATATAATCAAATGAGAATTTGTATGAGCATAAGCTGTGCAAATGAATTATAGTTAAAATTGATTTAAGCAGGATTTGGAAATTAAATACCAGAGATTTTGAAAGTGTTTGTCGAAGTGTTTTGAAGATAAATAATAGCATTAATGTTTTAAAAGTATTTCTAAAATGAAATTGTCTCAAATAAATTTTGGGAATGGATATAGCATTGAAATCACTCGGATTATTGGAAAATAATTCTGATGATGACGGCCGCATCATCGGTATTCATTTTCGAACTTCTAAGTGATGGATTGCTGCCAAATTGATTTGTTCAGAAAAGCTAGTTGTTTTGAAATTTCAAAGGCAATTTGACGGAAATAAAAAAACCAGGATTGGTTTAAATTTTTGAGAAATGTGATTTGAGAGGTTAGAGATTTCAAAATAAATTGAAACCAAAGTCGAGTGTTTAAAAATCCTAATGAGATAGGTTGTAAGCTTATAAATTGAGATGATTTTTAAATCAGAAAAGAAATATAAGCTTTGAATGTTGGAAATTTAAATTTAAAGTGAAAAGTTAAAATGAAATTAACTTGGATTAGGGAACAAAAATTTAACTGGGTTGAAGTAAATTGGATAGGCTAAAAATAATATCCAGTTGTATTCGAATTAAGTTGAAATCGAATCGAGTTAAATAAATCGGAATTAAAATAAAATTGAATTGGAATAAAAAATTCAATTGATTTATTGAATGGAATTAGATTCTTACCTGAATAAATGAAAAAAAATAAGTTGGATAAGGATTGAATTGAAATAAATAAATTAGAATAACTTATAAAAGAATTAAAAATGCATGGAATAAAAATATGCTTGAGTTATAAATAAGTGTAAAACTTGAGTTAAAAATAAAAGAAGAATATATTCAAACCTAGAATGAAAGGGGATTGTGATTGTGTAAAATAATAAGTTGTGACTTATAAAATTTGAAAAGAGGGATAGAAAACCCATAATAAATATATTTGATGAATTGGAAAATAAAACGAAAAAAATTCAAAACTTAAGTATATGAAATCAAAACCATGGCAAAATGCAAACTGTCTTACATATACTCAAGCAAACTTAAGTAAACAAAGTAGTTCAGGCTTGAAGCTATCAAGTGAACAAAGTACAAACTCAAATGAGTGAGTGCACCAGAGATATGGCAACACATCAACAAAGGCCAGGCAGCAAGCATTCATAAAACAAAAGTGCTAACTGACATAAAAATCACAAAAAATAGCAACAAAGATCAAGGCATCATACACATACAGGTTTTAAATATATGAAGAGAGTATAGTCAAGGCCACATGAAGTGAAACCAGACCATAAAATCAAGCAACATATATGGAACAGTAAATCGACTCAACAACATCAAAATGCACAAGCGAGGCTTTGGAATAGTGCAACAGCTATATCAGTGCAACAGTGATAACAAAGACAGATATATCAAGCTAATGATACATGAACAAGACTCAAGTGTAATGCACATATCAAACGAGGTGTTCAGTGTAACATGGTGCAACAGAACAACAATGGCACTACGCAGCAACTTGTAGCCGCAAATAATCAAGCACGGTTAAATGAAATCTCAAGCCAAGGCCGAAGCCAGCATAAACTTATGAAATCAGAGAGTGAAGTCAAGAATCATCAAATGCAGATCAATGAACCAGACAAGGCATGGTTCGAATCAAGTGAAGTTACTGTAGTTCAATGTCAACGCAATGGGATGGAAATTCATGGAGTCGAATTAACAAAACCAAATGACCAAGTCAGAAATCAAGCTAAAAATCAAGGGCGATACACAAAATCCTATGACCGCAGTCAAATGAAGCCGTGGTGGCCTCGAAATCCCAGCAGTGCCGAAAAACCCAATCAATCGAGGAATCGAACCAAGTCACGGTTCAAAACCGAGTAAATTGAAAAAGTCAGAGAAATCAACAACATCGAAACAAAATCGAACCACCGAAGCAAAGCGTTAAGTTTGAACTAGAATGTGAGTGGAAATCACTCACCTCATTTCGAAGCAAAGACGAACTCAATCAAGCAGCCGCAAGCATCTCAAGAGACGATCAACTAACAAGCAAGGAAATCGAGTTGAATCGAGCATTTGTAATTGGCATTATCAATTTACCGAGAACCCTAATTTCTGAAGAAAGAACGAGCACACAGCCATTTTCGTTTGTTTATTTTAGGGCTTGCGAAAATGAATCAAGGGAGGAACGGTAAATGGGATTTACTTAATACAACCCAACACCAATAATAAAACGCGGGCCAAAATTTTATTTAAAGCCCACACAACATTTAACAAATTTTTGAAAAGAATTTCAACCCGATTCAAAACTCCCAACAGCAATTAGCCAGCAGAATTAATCGTCTAATAACAATGATTAATTGGTGCGAAACCCCGAGCTTTAAAGCTGGATTCAACACAGGTGTAATTCGAAAAACAAACAAAATGCAAAGGTTAAGTCACTGCTATCATGACTCAACATGTATATGAATGGCCTCAACATCAAAGACAGAGATACCAAAATTAAAGGAGGATTACTGCAACATGCACCAGTGATACATGTTAACAGCAACTACAGAATGACAACAACCAAAACTGTTGCAACATGATGAAATCAAAACAATGGCAAAATGCAAACTGTCTTATATATACTCAAGCAAACTCAAGTAAACAAAGTAGTTCAGGCTTGAAGCTATCAAGTGAACAAAGTACAAACTCAAATGAGTGAGTGCACCAGAGATATGGCAACACAACAACAAAGTCCAGGCAGCAAGCATTCATAAAAAAAAAGTGCTAACTGACTCAAATATCACAAAACACCGCAACAAAGATCAAGGCATCATACACATACAGGTTTTAAATAATGAAGAGAGTATTGTCAAGGCCACATGAAGTGAAACCAGACTACAAAATCAAGCAACATATATGGAACAGAAAATCGACTCAACAAAATTAAAATGCACAAGCAAGGCTTAGGCATAGTGCAGCAGCTATATCAGTGCAACAGTGATAACAAAGACAGATATATCAAGCTAATGATAAATGAACAAGACTCAAGTGTAATGCACATATCAAACGAGGTGCTCAGTGTAACATGGTGCAACAGAACAACAATGGCATTACGCAGCAACTTGTAGCCGCAAATAATCAACCACGGTTAAATGAAATCTCAAGCCAAGGCCAAAGCCAGCAGAAACTCATGAAATCAGGGGGTGAAGTCAAGAATCATCAAATGCAGATCAATGAACCAGACAAGGCATAGTTCGAATCAAGTGAAGTTACTGCATGTGACGCCCCACCTCTATACCCACGCTAGCCAAGAACACTACGGAGTAGTGCTGTCAACTAGCGCGGAGAATAAGGCTGTTGAGGAGCGACCATCCATGTAATTGCTTATCACAAGGTGGCTTTAAATAATCTTCGGAAACAAACATAGAAATAAGCATAACACAAATCAGTCACAGGCATCCATATCACAAGGGCGGAAGAAGATATGAATCTATAACCAACACATGAAAGTGTACATCAGAGTAGTGGTCAAAAAGATCCACAATAATACAAAAGAATAGCAACACGTGCTATACAATAGAATACAACTATGAGTCTATATCTCAAGTGTATACAACAAAAACTGCTAATCTAAATAGTTAGCCAAAAGTCAGAGTAGCAAATCCCGGGAAGAAGTCAAGCAGAAGCACCTGTAACATCTCGGTCTGACCCGAGTATTATTTGAGAAAATAATAAACGGATCAGTCTAGCTATAAATATCAGATGACATGATATAAAATAAAAGATATGGCATAAACATAAAATATCCATACTGACATACTACTATAAGTATGCAAATGATGATCAATAGAAGATCAATCGATAAGAGGTAAATCAATATCACAAGAATCTTCTCAAAGATCCAAAGAGGGCATCATACCCTAAACTTGTACTCATAACAAGTCAATGACATAAATTCCAGAAATCAACACGAGAAATCCAGAAATCATAAAAAGGGAAAGAGGCCTATCACATGACGGTCCGAAGACCATGGGGAGCTACCCCACATGTGTGAGTCGAAATCACACAGATGAGGTCTAGACTAACCAAAAATCAAAAAGGTATGTGTGAGTGAAATCACACAAGTGGTGTCTAGTCTGACCTCGCAAACAAGAGACATCGCACAATTGCTAGTCTAAATCATAAGAATGATCGTCATGATCAACGAGAAGTGTCAATTACACTAAGCTAGTAAATATAAAAGTTTAGCTTCATGTCCCATAACCACTTGCTTAACTTAAATATTTACGAACAAACTGTAAATCTTCACTAGAAAATTGTCACAAAAAGGTTCAATCGAACAAGTCCAAGAGTTAACCGACGAAGCAAACGCAAGCGTTTCATACCACTTGTTTTACTAAGCCGTTTAATTCAATTTCTCATACGAGTGAGGTAAAGGTTTGTATATATTAGTAGATTGGAAAACGGTTTAAGAAAAGAGCTTTGTTATTGAACATAGAGTTGAAATCATTTTGTTGAAAGAGTTTTGATATTTACTACTAGTATTGAAACCTTTATATTATAAAGTGACAAAACACAGAAGCAATTGTAGAAACAATCATTCACAAAAATCGCATACGAAGATGTGAATAAAATCCAAGGAAATCAGCTCAATGTTTTTCAGATAAGATCCCCTACGGAGGGGGGGTCCGGGGGGGTGGCAACCCCCCAAGGTGGGGGTGCGGGGGCAACGCCACCGCTTATGGGATTCGACCTGCCCGGTCAGGTCGCGGGGGTCCCGGGTGCAGCGGCCCCGTCCAAAACGGTACGACTTAGTGAAGACAAAATGAGGTCTAACGACCTAAGAGGGATAGGGTCGAGCGACCTAATGGTTGCGACCTAGGGGTCTAAGGGGTACGACCTAGTGGTCCAGCGACCTAAAGGGTAAAGGTCATGCGACCTAAAATGGGTTCGCGACCTAACACTCAAACGACCTAAAGAAATTAAGGAGCCGAGCGACCTATAAGAAGCAGCGACCTAAGTAGAAACGAGGCCCAACGACCTAGGGGTTAGGTCATGCGAGTTAAGAAGGTCAGCGACCTAACAAAGACACTCGACCTAATAAAGAAACGCGACCTAAAGGCACGCGACCTAGCGACTTAAGAGGCGAGCGACCTAAGTGTTACGACCTAAGAGTCGAACGACCTAGCGTGGAAGCGGCCTAAAAGCCAAACGACCTAAGAGGCGAGCGACCTAAGTGTTACGACCTAAGAGTCGAACGACCTAGCGTGGAAGCGGCCTAAAAGCCAAACGACCTAACGACCTAAGGTCATACGACCTAGCGACCTAAAGCCATACGACCTAACGACCTAAGGTCCATACGACCTACGACCTAAGGTCTATACGACCTAACTCCGAAGACGTTAGAAATGGCCAGGACGACCTACGACCTAAGGTCCATACGACCTACGACCTAAGGCTCGACGACCTAATTCCGAGGCTAACGACCTAACGCTGCAGGGGGAATTTAAGGCCAGAAACGACCTACGACCTAAGGGTTAGGTCGCGAGCGACCTAACTCCGAACACACGAAAATGGCCAGAACGACCTAAGTGTAGAAAATTCACCAAAACGCTAAAAATTGGAGTTTTTAGCCAATCCAATCCAAACCAAATGCAAATGTGCTTGCAAAAGTGATAGGGAATCATTCCCAACAGTCCAATATAGTTATAGACTAGATTTGTGAGATAAAAATCTCACCTTTGCACTAAAGTTTATGAAGATGAAGCTTGAAAGCAAGGAGAAGCAATCCAAAGCTTGAATCCAATATCTTCTACTTGAATTTGGAGTTGAATGTTGGATTTGCAATTGAATTTGTGCTTGGAGTTTTAATTTCCCATTCTTTTCACCATTAATGCCCAAGCTTGAGTTAGTTAGGAAATTTATGAAGAGTGAGGAGAAGGGGGTTGGAACTTGGGCTTAATAGGCTAAACTAACCCAAAGTCCAAAGCTGGAAAAGTTAGTGAAATTTCGCTAACTCCAAACCTATCGATGTTTATACTTAAAGAACTTGTAAACGACATTTCGAACTCAATGGAAGTGGTCTCGAGTCCGAATTTGACCGTTTGCAAAAAGTAGCTTTTCGGACCAATATCTGATTAATGACAAAATATTTAAACAAAATATTTAAATGTAAAATCGATAAATATGTGGGTTGTTACACTGCAGTTCAATGTCAATGCAATGGGATGGAAATTCATAGAGTCGAATTCACAAAACCAGATGACGAAGTCAGAAGTCAAGCTAAAAATCAAGGGCGATACACAAAATCCTATGACCATAGTCAAATGACGCCGTGGTGGCCTCGAAAACCCAGCAGTGCTGAAAAACCCAATCAATCAAGGAATCGAACCAAGTCACAGTTCAAAACCGAGCAAATTAAAAAAGTCAGGGAAATCAACAACATCGAAACAAAATCGAATCACCGAAGCAAAGTGTTAAGTTTGAACTAGAATGTGAGTGGAAATCACTCACCTCATTTCGAAGCAAAGATGAACTCAATCAAGCAGCCACAAGCATCTCAAGAGACGATCAACAAACAAGCAAGGAAATCGAGTTGAATCGAGCATTTGTAATCGGCATCATCAAATTACCGAAAACCCTAATTTCTGAAGAAAGAACGAGTGCAACCATTTTCGTTTGTTTATTTTAGGGCTTGCGAAAATGAATCGAGGAAGGAACGGTAACCGGTATTTACTTAATACAACCCAGCACCAATAATAAAACGCAGGCCAAAATTTTATTTTAAAGCCCATACAACATTTAACAAATTTTTGAAAAGAATTTCAACCCGATTCAAAACTCCCAACAGCAATTAGCCGGCAGAGTTAATCGTCTAATGACGATAATTAATTGGTGCGAAACCCCAGGTTGTTACACCTTTGTTTTAATTTTAGTTTAATTTTAATATTCAAATTTTCAAACATAACAACTTTTGCACACAAGCTCGGATTCATGCACGATTTTTTCCACTGCGATCGTATCAAAATTTTGAACGACATGAACCTAGTTTGGTTGGATTCAGAGATTGTTCAAATTTTAGGCTTAATTTGGATTTTAAACTGAGTAGAAATCAAAGGTGAATGATTTAACCGCTCATGCAATACTGAATTTTCTTATATTAATTAAATTGAATTTATGAAGTGATAAGAAATTTATTGGTTGTTGTTTTGTAGTTTAAATTGACATTTGAATTGAAATTGACATTTGAATTGAAATTGAATTTTATATTGAGTTAAATTGACATTTAAGTTAAAATTTCAATTTAATTGCTTGTTAAACACAGACAATCGATGATTTGAAACTGTTGTGATATGTTGATTGAATTCGATATTGATTGTTATTGTATGCCTATTAATTGATGTTGGATGCATGGTTGTTTATTAATTTTTGGATAAATCTCTATTACTATCCTATTATTTATTTGATATCATATAAATTTTCAGTCGAATTATTTCGAATAAATTAAAAAATAGGTTGAAATGATATATATCTATGTCATTTAATTTTGGATTGAAATGATTTATATCCACCCATGTAATTAGAATTCAATTAATCGATTACTTGGCCATACGGTAGAAAATTATATATGGATATTGGATTTGTTAAATTAAACGGTTTTAAAAATCTTGAATTTGAATTCTGATTAAATGACATTGTTTTAAAGTAAATAACTTGTGGATTTATATGAATTGAATTATTTCTAATTCAAGCTTTGAAAAGTGACATTAAAATGGGTTAAAATAAATTGTTTTAAAGAATCGAATTGGAAATGTGAAGTTATAATCAATATATGACTTTAATTTTGAAAATTTAATTACTTTACAGATTTGTCTCTTAAAAATTGAACAATGAGGTTAATTTGATTTAAGTGATTTAAATCAGTAAATTAAAATTGTAATTAAATTTAAAAATGATTGTTTTCAGAAATTGAAGTTATTTCGAATTGAAATTGAAATCAAGTGGATTTGAAACCAAATTGAAATTGAGTCAATTAAATTGAAAGATTGGAAATTGAGTTTTGTTGATTCGAAACTTGGACATGGGTTCCAGATTGGTGGAAATGAAAAGAACAGTCTGATTTGGTATTATTTTCAAAAATAAATTATTTTAATATAAACTCTTTAAAATCTATTTTTTTAATATTCAAATTATTTAGATTTTCTAAACTATTTTACTATATAAACTATTTTAAATACTCAATCCCCTTTTATATTAAACTATTTAAACCATTCAAACTATTTTCTAAATTTTCAAGCTGTGTAAGGTTGAGATTTCTATGTTTAAATTGTGAATGTGGTTAAATGAGATTTAAACCTAAATTGGAATTTGATTTGGTATTTTCAAGTGAAAATGTCATATTTTGGGTAAATATGATGATTTTAATATGAATGATATTTTGATATCAAATATGAACCGGTTTTGAAACGTAAAAGAACCAACCAGTGTGAAAAATGACGTTTTGCTGTTAAAGAGGCCGAATCCTCTCATTGGCATGCTCTTTGTCAATATTGGAACCACTTTAACAATTGTGTACGTAGTGGATGATCCAGAATGAAGTGGTTGGATTTGGTGGACGATGGCTGGATTTGAAGAAAGAGAACGATGATGGACGACCCCGATGCTTGTACCAATTTGAAACGACTTAAACGGGATGACATATCAGGGCTAAGTGGACTAGCTACCCCTATCGGACACACTTCTTCATATTACTATATTGATGTTGGCTCGATCGGTGCACCTTTTATTGTTTGATTTTTGGGGTGTTGGACGCGGTGGGCGGTCGTAGCTACGATGTATTACCGCCAGCTCTACGACCCGAACTAGTAGTATCCTACCTTGGACGTTGCCTCACGTGCCTTGTCATACTCTTTATCCTTATTTGCGGCCACTACGATTTTTTTAGTATGGTACCTATAGGGGACTCACTGGCTATCGATTTTAGTGGTTGTGTTACAGGACCTGCATAAACTACCTACTTAAAAATGTGTTAAGAGGGTTCAATGTAACGCCTTAACGCTAAGAAAAATATTTACTTTACTGATTGGACATTACATATATAGCGTATCGTGCTACATATAGATAGTTTTGTGGATCCTTAGGGGATGTAAAATCTAATGACATCTCTTTATTTATTGCACGCACGTATGCACTGGATATGAGATGTAGGATCTCGTAAACATCTCTGAAGCTATCACACTCATATTTATTTGCTGTTGATTTAACTTACTTAAGAATTTTTTAGTTCTGACTCGAATGTTTTGTTTTTTCATTATGCTCGGGTTAGTCTGAGTTTTTCAGTGTTTAAAGACATTATTTTTGGACAACGAAGAGTTTGGTACATTATATTATTAGTATTATTCTGTTGCATCATTTTGGTATGTTATTGATTGTACTCTAGTTATGTTATAAATTTGTGTAATCAAATGAATATTGTAAAACAGCTTCATGAACTGTTTATTTGATTATTATATTTTGTTATTCCGCTACGAGATTATGTGTTTTGTTTCCTTTTTTTCCTCTTATTTTCTTATTAAACTACATCAATAATCCTCCTTTTGAATGGTTTGAGTTAGACATGTATGGTTTATTGTCGATTTAAACCATCCAAAAAGGTGAGTCATCACAGTTGGTATCCGAGCTTTGGTTTAGAGATATCTTAGCCTATTTAGGGTAAACTCATTAGAGATAGGGTAACTAAAACCCTAGAATGAGTTTGAGTGTATATATACAAGAGAGTGTATTTGTTATTGTAATAAAAATGTTTTGTACCGTGTTAAGTTGTTCGGTTGAGTATTTATAAATTCTGGTCGGTACATGGGACGCTATGGCATCGACAGAGATTTCTAAACACTTAATAGGGCGAGCCGACACAATATTGTTTTAAAAATAGGTAAATGAAATAATTTTACCTAGTATTGTATTATATATATATATATATATAATTTTTTTATCATAAATTGGTTTTGTTGTGTTGGTTGTTAGTAAATGGTAATATTTAATTATTGTCATTTGTTGTTTGGTTAGTCATGTTTTTTAGAACTATTATAAAATGTAATTTTATAAATATGGTTGGTAAAATATAATTTACCAATACCATGAATTTAATTGGAAATTTAAGAACTTAAGTTCTGGAGTTTTGAAATTGGTTTTCAAAAATTTTGGAGTATAATATTAGTATTATTTGAAAGCATTTGGAAATAGAAATGTCTTTAAAATGTCTTCAAAAAAGAACTTCAAAGAAATATTTTCAAATAATTTTTGAAAGGAAACAATTATATACTCCCCTCTTCTATCACTGGAAAATAATTTCGGTAATGATCGCGATGTCATCGACTTTCATTTTCGAGTTTCAAAGTGGGAAGACCACTATAGTAGCTTTGCTACATAATTATTTGGTGAAACAAATTTTAATTTTAAAATTTTTATATATGATTGGATATATATAAAGGATATAAGTATATATTATTTCTAAGTGATTAGAAATGAACCCAGTATTGAATTCTTAAGTTCCTGTTAATTAATGATTTTGAGTTATAGAAATAAAGTGAAATTTTAAATAGTTGGAAACTTTCAAAATTTGAAAAAAGAAATTAAGAGCTGAGTATTTAATGGAAACATAAAGAAATTGGAGATTTGTTACTTGGAAATTAAAGGATTATGAAAATTGAGAAGACATAAACTATTGAGCATTTTTGTTAACTAAAATGAATAAAATAAATTTGTATAAGATTTAATTACATTCTAAAACTTATATAAAACATACCGATAAAGTTTAAAAAGTTGAAATGTTTAAAAAATGAACATGTAATAGAATATTATACAAGTAAAAGCTTAAATAAAAAATGATTCAAAATGAACATATATTTATAAATGAAAAAAATAAGATGTTACAAGAAATGTTATAGACTTAAGTGAATGTTTTTAATAGCTTAATAATTAAAATAAATAGTAAAAAGTGAATACTATTTAAGTAAATGATTATAAACTTAAAGATAATGTTGAAATGATTCATGACTAGTTTTAATATTAAATGATGCTATATATGAAGAAGTAAATGAGAATAAAAAAAGTTAAGAAACTTAAGATGAAATGATTCGTGAATGAATATGAATACTAAATGGAAATCGAGTATATAAGTAAATAATAAACGTGAATTAAACTGCAAAGAAACAAATGTAATACTTTAAGAATGGATTTATTGATGATTTCAAATATTGAATGGAACAATTTTATGTAAGTAAATGAATGAAAAATAATGACATTGTATGAATGAATGAAAATAAATGAAAGTAAACGATGAAAAAAATAGAAACCAGTAGAATAAACTTAAATAATATTTAAAATTCATTGTTCTTTGGCTTATTTGATATTTAAAAAATGATACTTCAATTTGTTTAAGGTTGTATGAATAATCTATTAAGTAATTATCGAAGGCTATTGAGCGTAAGTTGTACTTGGTAGTTTATTTATCATCCTTGTACGATGAAAAGTGTCTAAACCTACACAAAAAATTTGTTTTGATTGCGATGGATGTATGATGAATTCTTATGTTGTATATGATGGTTGTACTGTTTTGTTATCATAGGACTATTTTCATGTTGTGTTGTTTGTATTATTAATTGAAACAACTAATATATTTCTCTTTTTACATAGTTCTAACTCTTTCGGATTATGTAAGTAAAGTACGTGTTTATGGAAGAAATAACTACTGGTTTTGGTTTCATAATAAAGTTTGTTTGCCTGACAAATAGGTTCGTTTTGGATTACAGTTTGGAACGATATTTTATTGTTTTTCCCATGATTTGGGATATTTTATTATTGAAATATGGTATATACATTGTAATTACCGATATTATTATTTTTCGGACCTAACCGTGCAAAGGAGACTCTACCAAAATTTTCGTAAATTTAGTACATAGATTTTTTTTGTAGAAGTTGAGTTTTTTTCAAAATTTTGTTAAACCTAAATATGTAAGTTTGATTGTTTGTAAATTGACAGCTTTGAATAAAACTTACCAAACCTCTTGGTTCTTTCTTGTTTCTTTCCTGGGACAAAAAGTTTATAATGCGGGAGATTGTAACGACCCATAGTTTGGATAATTAAAAAATTAAATTAAATAAGATCTTTGGAATTTACATTAGAATGAATGGTTTTATTTCAGTTGTAATTTAACGCTGAAGCTAATTTATAATTTAAAGCTTAGATTTAGCATGGAATGTTTAATATTAAAAGATTATTAATTTCCGTGTAATCAGAAATGATGAAAATTGTTAAATTTTAATTTAGAATTTATAAGCGATTAAATCGATTTAATCATAATTTATTTAATTGACATGTAAAATTAGCCTTTTGGGCACTTTCTCGGATTTCGACGAATCTAGTCTCATCGGATCCGTAATAGCGAATTATTATAGGATTTCAAGTTTCGTAGCGATCAGACTTATCATTTGATCGTGCGAGGTCGAAACGCTTGGAGATCAATTAATAGAATTAAATGAATATAACATGATTTTAAAAGCTCATTTCTATATACAATGGAAATAGGGTTTGAAACTAATTCTATTGAATTCAAAAATATCGAAAACATATATTTCGATATATTTGATGACCTATTTTTGTTTTGGAAGCGAAACGGCCTTTTCGGGGCGTTGTTATCTTTTCGACCCAATTCAATGAGTTCAATCCATTCTTATTAATCTATGTCTATATATAGGCTATTATAAACTAAGTAATTGGAAATTCAAAATCAAATTGAAAATTCGAACTCTTTATACATATCAAATTATATACCGTTGGAAAGCCCTCGACGAACGCAATCTCTCTCTCTCTCTCTCTCTCTGCAATTTGGTTTTGGATTAGAGGCTCCATTTGTCCAGAAATTGTTGATCATTCTTGGTCGTTCGTTGCTAGGATTTTGGATTTAACTGCAGATCGTCAACCAATCGACGATCGGGAGTTATAAGCTTGTAGAGGGTGATCAGCAGAGTAGATCTATGGTAATAGTTTGGGTCGCAGGTTGCCAGAATGTCCAGAAATAGCACTAAAAGGGGACGGCGGTTGATTGATGATGGTGGCGTTCGGAGTTGGCAGCGTAGCAATGGTCGCGGCGGCGTGGGCTGAGGAGTGGCGTGACGTGGTCAGATCGCGGTGATGGCACTTGTAGGTGGCGTGGTAGTAGGTTTGTTAGTGGTGGCCGTGGGTTCTTGACTCGAGGCTGAAGCAGGTTAGGGCACGAGCTAAGGTTGAGGAGGGTACGATTTTATAGATTTTCCCTTTGTTTTAATTTTAGTTTAATTTTAATATTCAATTCTTTAAACATTAATAATTTTTGCATACGAGCTCGGATTCAGGCGCGGCTTTCTCTATTGCGATCGTTTCAAAATTTCAAACGACTGCAACTAGTTTGGTTGGATCCAAGACTGTTCAAATTTTAGGTTTTATTTGGATATTAAGTTGACTAGAAATCAAAGGTGAGTCATTTAACCCACTCAAGCAATACTGAATTTTCTTATATTAGTTAAATTAATTCCACGAAGTGATAAAAAGTTTATTAGTTGTTGTTTTGTAGTTTAAATTGACATTTGAATTAAAATTGAATTTTATATTGAGTTAAATTGACATTTAAGTTAACATTTAGATTTAATTGCATGTTAAACACCGACAATTGATGATTTCAGTCTGTTTCGATATGTTGATTGAATTCAATGTTGATTGCCATTATATGCCTATTAATTGATGTTGGATGCATGGTTGTTTATTTATTTTTGGATAAATCTCTAATATTATCCTAGTATTTATTTGACATCATATAAATTGTCAGCTGAATTATTTAGAATAAACTAGGAAATATGTTGAAATGATATATACATATGTCATTTAATTTTGGGTTGAAATGATATATATCCATCTATGTAATTAGAATTGAATTAAACAATCACTTGGCCATATGGTAGAAAATTATATACGGACACCGGATTTGTTAAATTAAATGTTTTTAAAAAACCTTGAATTTGGATTTTGATTAAATGACATTGTTCTAAAATAAATAAATTATGGATTTATATGAATTGAATTATTTCTAATTTGAGCTTTGAAAAGCGAAATTGAAACGGATTAAAAAGAATCGAATTGGAAATGTGAAGTTATAATCGATATATGACTTTAATTTTGAAAATTTTATTATTCAAACATTTGTATTTTAAACAATGAACAATGTGGTTAATTTGATTTAAGTGATTTAAATCGGTAAATTATTTTTTGAATTGAATTTGAAGTTAAAAATGTAGGTTTTCGGAAATTGAAGTTATTTCGAATCGAATATTGAAATCAAGTTTATTTGAAACTAAATTGGAATTGAGTCAATTAAATTGAGAGATTCGAAATTGAGTTTTGTTGATTCAAAATTTGGACATAGGTTTTAGATTGGTGGAAATGAAAAGAAACAGTTTGATTTGGTATTATTTTCAAAAATAAATTATTTTAATATAAACTATTTAAAATCTATTTTTTAATATTCAAATTATTTATATTTTCAAAACTATTTCACTATATAAACTATTTTCAATACATAAACCCTTTTTATTTCAAACTATTTAAACTATTTTCTAAATTTTCAAACTGTGCAAGGTTGGGATGTTTAGATTTAAATCGTTGGTTTAAATGCAAATATGTTAAATGAGATTACAACCTAAATTGGAATTTGAAATGGTATTTTCAAGTGAAAATGACATATTTTGGGTAAATATGATGATTTTGAAATGAAGGATATTTTGAATTCAATATAATATTTTGATATCAAATACGAACCGATTTTGAAACGTAAAAGAATGAACCAATGCAAAAAATGATATTTGGTTGTTAAAGAGACCGAGTCCTGTCATTGGCATACTCTCTGTCAATGTTGGATCCACCTTAACAACTGCGTACGTGGTGGATCATCTAGAATGAAGTGGTTGGATTTGGTGAACGACTGCTGGATTTAAAGAAGGAGAACGATGATAGATGACCCCGACACTTGTGCCAATTTGAAATGACTAAAACAAGATGGCTCGTTAGGGCCAAGTGGGCTAGCTACGTGTAACATCCCGTCTTCTGAGTCCCAAAACTAACCGCCGCTGGAACTGCAGTCATCCGTAGTTGTTATTTCTTAGCGACCGAATGCGGCAAAGTTATTATTGTAACATTGAAACACAAGAATATGAAAAAATTTAAACTTCCAGTAAACAAAAAAAATTCATTTCAAGCAAGTCACAATTTAAGATTTAATTATATAATCCTAGACGTTAACCACGTTCAGATCATATATACATGTACAAAATACGATAAGGGCGTCATATGAAGATGTCCCTTTATGATGATCAGAGAATTAATAAATATGAACTTTACAATTCTTAGTACATCACAGCGGAATACAACAAATCGCTCCTATATGGCTAATACTGCCTCCTACATGTCTTTCGAAGCTTATTCGTCCAAAACCCTAAAAGTCTCCCACTCTTAGACTACTCAAATTAATTTTTGAGTACCCGGGAGATTGTAGAGAAACACAAACTTCGAGTCAGACAATAAGTCTGGTATAAATAATCCCCTATCATCTCTTATCATAAATAGATAACTAGTGAGACCATGCCGCTTAAAGGAAAGGGTTTTCCCCTCACTAGTATCCAAACAAAACATGCAAATCATTTACTATGCCCCTGCACCCAGAATTATTAGTCTTAACATAATATGAAATAAAGCAATAAATCATATATACTGGGTATCCCATCCACCCATTCATTAGATATCTCATCTAAAAGTAACTTATTAGATTTCCCATCTAAAATCAATTTATTAGGGTTCCCCTTTTAAACCTTTAAAATGACTATTTGTCAAAACATTAATAGGACTTTCCGTCCCAAATTCATCAAAATGAATGCAGATTATCCATCGTACATTGTTTTATAAAAGTTTTCCTAGGATGACATGAACTCTTGGGTGCCAAATTCCGAGGATAACCACTCTGGAAAAACATTCTTTACTTAAGAAATTTGATGTGGGCTATCCACCTCACATTCCATGGTTTTCCTAGTTTAACCAAGAACCCATCACTTGGCCAATTAAAACATCATGATTCCTATGATTATTTATAGTAATTTATGATCCCCATGATTACTTATATTTTTCGGGTATACCACATGTTTAACCTATTCCCATTGGTAGCCTCAATTAGGTTAAATTAAATAAAAACACATTGATAGCCCCCAATGTATATTTCGAAAGCATATTTCTGTTTGTAACCCCAACTATGTATCGAAAACATTAAACCCACCCCGGTGTCCCCATGCTTTAATAACATTTATTTTATATAAGATCCTTCTTACATCTTTAAATAAAGATAAGTATTTTATGCTATAACCCTTCGAAGTAAACCCTTCGACGTAGCAAAGTTTTAATTAAGAAAAATGGCTAAAAACAGCCCTTTAAAATCCTTCAAATGAAGTCCCATTCGAAAGCAAGTAAACAGCCAAAGTTAGCCCCTTCGCAAACCTTTCTTTTGAATGCGTCACAAAATCATACCTTTCGACCGTGTCGAAAGGTTTCTTTTCAACCTAGTCGAAAGCCTAGGGTATCCCCCTTATAAAACAATTTATAAACCTTCTGAAAGGAATGAAACTCAAAACCTTTCGCAATCGTTGAAGGTAACCCCCTTCAAAACCTTTCGAAATAAAAACCTTTCAAAATCAAACCTTTCAAAATCATTCAAAACAATGAAGTGTTGGTGTTGGAACCAACCCTTCGAAAGTATATTTCCGACCTTATCGGAAGGTTTACCCTTTGACTTTGTTAAAAGATATTAAAATCTTACTGGAAAGCATTTAAAACATTAACTCTCGGAGGTTTATGCTTTTGAAAATCCCCTTCGTGGCCCCTCCTTGAGTATATAAAACTTAGTCTTTTTATAAAAATTTATAGAGTCGAAGGATCCCCCCTTCGTCTTAGTTGAAAGCAAGGGAAGCGGCTCCCCGAACCTTCACCCCTCTTTCCTTTGTTACCATTCCTACCCTTCGACTTAGATGAGGGGATAAAAGCAGCTCTTGGAGTCGGAGGGAATGTCTGGACCTACTGAAGTGATGTTTTATCTTGCTTGTCTAATTGTGATTGGTCAAGGGGTATCCACCTATGCTTTCGAATAGTAAAAAAATATACCAAAGTCAACATTTTTCTTAAAACAATATACTTCTTCCCCAAATCAATTTTTGAAGCAATTTCCCTCCGGCTTTGACCAAGCTGGAAGCAATATTGCAGTTTAGCCCTTAGGCTTAATTAATTTAATTACCTTAATTAACCACTAAGGATAAATTCTCAAAAATTCTCAAAAATCTTATAAATCATATACTTCAACATATTAAAATTTTAAAGCATACGAAGATCAAAACAACTCGAAATATAACTAAAACCGAATAAAATGTGTTAATTAGCCCATTTACATTTTAAAACACCCAAGTCTTATCCAAACAAAGGTTTAAATGGTTATATCCTAACCAAATCACAAACTTGAATTGGGTATAACCCATAACCGATCCGTACATAGAAAATGAGATGATAAACATGATTATTCATCTTGATTAGTTAATTGAAGAATGTGATAATTTCCTATCTTTAATTCATCGGCTTTTCCTTTAATTTATTGCTCTTCCTAGAGGTTTGATTGGCCGGTAGAAAGTTGGTGAGGAGTTATGAATGAGAGAGTGAAAATTTATTAAAGTGGAGGGAGAGATTTATACTAAGAAATGTAGCCCCAATTTCATGTTTACCCCTTAAGAAATTCCTCATTCTTAATTTAATTATGTCTTATTTCAGTTCATTCGTTAAGACACGACTATTGGATCTATTAATCTCATCTTCCTAACTATTCACATTATTCTATTTAATTTATCTAATTAAATATCCCGAATAATGTTAACTAAAATTCAGGGGCATTACAGTCTCCCCCTTAAAAAGAATTTCATTCCCGAAATTTCAGTAAGTACAAAACAACAAGCATATAGCCCATGCAAGCAAAGCTAGTATAACCTACCAGCCAAATTCTATATGAACCCTATATAGAACATACGATCCAAAAAAGCCCAAAAGTAGCCCTAATCCTACCTTTTGTCTTCCAAGTATAGTCCTTCATGTTGTCGCTCCATTGAACTTTCACCAACTTGACTGTCTTGTTAACCTCTTCTCATCTTTTGCCACGACACGAACTGGTTGCCTCACAAAAGTCATATCTGGTTCCACCACTAAGTCCTCCAGTGCCGTCAGAGCGATAGTAGTTTCTGGATCATGAACATACTTCCTAAGATGAGAAACATGAAACATATTATGGATCCCGACCAAACTGCTCAGCAATTCTACTCGGTATGCGAGTCTTCCAATCCTCTTTAATATAGGAAATGGTCCAACATATCCCGGTGCTAGCTTCTCAGTCTTCCCAAACCGAACCCACCTTTCATCTGCGATACCTTAATGAAAGCTCTATCTCCAACTGAGAATCCTAGGTCCTTACGCCTTTTGTGTGCATAAATCCTCTACCTAGACTGAGCTTCCTTCATCCTTTCGTGTATCAACTCGATCTTATCTATCCCCTCTCTCACCAAATCTGGACCAAGGACCAATCTGTCTCCGGTTTCTAACCAACATGTTGGTGATTTGCATGGCCTTCCGTACAAAGCTTCAAAAAGCTCCAGTCTTATAATAGTCTGATAACTATTATTATAAGAAAACTTTACTAAGTGCAAGCGATCTTCCTTAGAATCACTAAAATCTAGCACATAAGTTCTCAACAGATCTTTCAGTACCTTGTTGACTCTCTCTGTCTGCCTATCCGCTTGAGTATGATTAGCGATACTCATCTTGAGCTTAGTGCCTAACACACACTGCATGCTCTTCCAGAACTCGCTAGTAAACAAAGCATCTCTATCGCTAACGATACTACTAGGAATTTCATGCAGTCTAATGATGTTCTTCATGAACAACTTAGCCAAAATAGGTGGTGCCCATGTTGACCTTACCGGAATGAAATGGACACTTTTGTTCAATCTGCCCACTATGACCCATATACTTTCATTACCCCGGTTTGACCTTGGCAACCTGTCAATAAAATCCATGGATATCGAGTCCCATTTCCAAACTGGAATATCCAAAGGCAGAAGCAAACCACTTGGCTTTTGATGTTCGGCTTCTACTTGCTGACAGTTCAAACATTGTTTTACCCATAAGCCAACATCCCTCTTTATTCCTTACCAGAAGAAACTTCTCTTCATACCTTGATACATCTTGGTTCCCTCAAGATGATCGTAAACTTCGATCGATGACATTCCTTAATAATTTTCTTCCTAAGGTTTCCAACATCTGGAAAACTTAACCGTTCTTCTTTCTCAACCAACCCTTACAATCAAGAATAAAATCCTTTAAGTCATTAATTTCGATTTCAGTTTCTAACCTTCTAATCGTCTCGGTGAACGCTGGATCCTCTTTCTACCTAAAAGAAATTCGTTCAATCAACACTTATCGAACTTCCAAACAAAATATTCAAACTAGATCCAGCATTTGACCTCAACTGCACACTACAAGCAGCCAACGCTTCAAAGTCTTTCCATTCAGTCAACGTATCTAACACCACATTCTGATGTTTCCTGCTAAGCATGTCTGCAACCTTATTTCCTTTTCCCGGTGTATAATCGATGCTAAAGTCATAAGCTGCAATAAGCTCAAGCCATCTCCACTGTCTCATGTTTAGCTCTTTCTGAGAGAATAAATACCATAGAGACTTATGATCTGTAAATAGCTCAAACCTTTCTCTCAAAAGATAATATCTCTACACCTTCAATGCGAAGATTACCACTGCCAACTCCAAATCATGAGTAGGGTATCTCACTTCATGTAGTCTAAGCTAACTAGAAGCATAGGTAATAACCTTTCCATTCTGCATTAGCACAACATCTAACTCAGTACCACATGCATCGATGTAAATTACCGATCTCTGATTCCCATCTGGAACTACTAACATGGACGCATTGGTTAACAAATGTTTGAACTTAAGCAATGCATCCTCACATATGTTAGACCAAACAAACTTCACATCCTTCTTGGTTAGCATAGTCAAGGATGCCGCTATCCACGAGAAATCCTTAATGAACCTTCGATAAATAACCTACAAGGCTAAGAAAACTTATAATCTCACTTACCGTCTCTAGTCTCCGCCAATTTTTAACAGCCTCGGTCTTTTTCAAATCAACTGCTAACCGTTCCTCGGAAACTACATAACTAAGGAAATTCACTTCCTTCTTCCAGAAATGACACTTGGAGAACTTCGCCTTCAGTTGATGTTGCCTTAGCATCTCCAATACTATTCTAAGATGATCTGGATGATCCTTCTCATTCTTAGAATATACAAAAATGTCATTAATAAAAACCAACAAGAACCTATCTATGTGCTCTGGAAAAACCCGGTTCGTCAATTCCACGGAGAAAGCTAGCGCATTAGTAAGCCCGAATGGCATAACCAACCACTCGTAAGACCCATATCTGGTCCTAAAACGCTGTCAAAGTAATATTGTCCTCTGCCACTCTTAGCTGATGGAAACCTGTCATCAAATTTAGCTGCGAAAACACTCTGGATCCACTCAACTGATCGAATTAGTCATCGATTCTCAACAAAGGATACCTATTCTTGATCGTCCTCTCATTCAACATATGATAGTCGATACACATCCTTAACGACCCATCTGGCTTCTTTACGAATATCGCGGCCGTTACCCAAGGCGGACTGCCTAGCCTGATGAAATTCTTTCCTTCCAATTCCACTAGCTGCAACTTCAATTCCTTCATCTCGGTTGGTGACATCCTGCCAGGTGGTCTACTTACAAGTTCAGCTCCTGGTATGAGATCTATCAAAAACTCGATTACGCTTTTTGGCAGCAAGCCCGAAAGTGGTTCAAACACATTCGCAAACTCTCTGGCAATATAAAACTGCTTCAACTCTGCTTCCGTTCCCATAGCACCCAATAACGCATAAGCATTTCCGTTTGAACTCCTTACTGGGTAAATAACTCGGTTACGGCTATTGGGGGTGCTTCAATGATATTTTCCCCTCCTTGAAAAATATCCTAGCATCATATCTATTTAACCAATCCATACCCAATATGATCCTGAAACCCACGAAATCAAAAACATATAAACTACATGCAAACATATGACCTAACAAATCCTAGTTTCTTATTTCAATACAATATTGTGCTATGCTTTAGAAGGACTTCTAATACAACAATTAATATTCTAGTTATGATACTAATTTTTTCAGTATTGATAGACATATAGATACACACACGGTTGTGTGTATGTATATATGTATGTGTGTGTAGAGAGAGATGAATACACACACACACATATATACACACACACACACACATACATACAAATACAAACACACATAAATACATATACATATATATATAGCTACACCTCAATTTGGCTACACCTCTAATCCCCTGATTTTGACCTCAAGTTCTAATTTAATTTATAATATTTTCTTTCTATTTAAACTACACTAATAGAAAACACTAAGAAAAATCTGACAACAAAGTCCATAAAAAATTTATCACTAATCCTAAATCTGTGATGGATTTATAATGGATAGTCCCCTACTAAAACACATGTGGAAGATTCGTCATAAATAAAATAACAATGCAAAATCAACATAATTTGTGATGGACCTGCCACAGTGCGTAACAAATTTAGTTTTTTATAACTCTGAGGTAAAATTACTATAATAAAAATTTATTGCTCATCCGTCACAAACCAATAATAAAACTTTGATTTTTTAATACTTAATTAGTTATAATTTGTTCTGTCATAAATCCGCTGCAATTTACTATACAAAAATCATAAAGTAACTACGGATTTGTCACGTGAAATTTTTTGAAAATAAAAATACTTGCATAATACATTGTATACTCCGTCATAAACCCATGACAAATAGCAGTTATAGATCATTTCATTTATTCTCTTGTTTCGTCCTAACAATCAAATAATATATTTATTACTTTAGAATATTACATGAACAATTTCATCGAAAACTATACCAAAAGAGCATATTAATAAATGCATAGTTAAAAGATTAACATAAACTAAAAGGAAATCATACAAATAGTAACCAATAAAATACAAGTCACGATATATAAATTTCAATGTGCATACCAAAATACATGCCAATACATTAAATTTCAACATGCGTACCAAAAATTTATCAATCATACCGCCCAAAATAATAAGATGATCCCATGAATCAATTAGGACCGAATGTGACAATCTTTCTTCGACAACTTACACAATGTATGCCAAACTCTTTATGCGTTTCAGTATCATGTCCATCCTCGATACACCGCAAATTAACCTCATGCTCTTCTCTAATCTGTCGACGATGTGTCTCACGCTCCTCCTCAATCCTTCGATGCTCAGTCCCAAATTGTTGACTTAATTTCATTGTTCGAGCCTTGACACGTTACATTTCCTCCATTAAGGCATAGCCTAGATTTTATTTCCTATGTTGTTGTACTTTCACTCATTAGCATCCTTCATCACCGGGCAACATGTGATCCAATCAACAATTAACAATACATGTTTTTCTTTAAAAATTACACTTCAAGAACATGAATTTTTGTATATATATTGATATGCAACATTATCAGTTATGCACTAAGTAAGAAATCAATTATTCATGAAATTACTTACATTATTAGGTAGGTTACCACCAAGATAGCACATCCCCTTCAAATTAATGGGCTCAAAGCGTGAAAATCAATGTTTGTTGCTCTTGTTAAAGTTCCATCGCATCCTCATCATTCTCTTCTCTAATAACGGTCAATTGCTCGTTACATGCAATATGATACCTAGCCTGTAAATATACAATGTCATCAAATTTTAAATTCAACCAATCAAAAAATTTAATCGAGTTGCAATTCACAACTCACTTTCAAAAATGAGATGCACAAATAAGTTTTGTGCATCTGACTTCAACTGAGTTGCCAACACAGTTTGAAAATTGAGTTGCCAACTCAGTTCTTAAACTGAGTTGCACACAACTCAGTTGAAAACTAAGCTGCCAACTCAGTTTTAAATCTGAATTGCTAGCGGAGTTGTGCAACTTGATATGTATTTCTTCATAAAGGTTCCAATTCACTGGAGACTACCCTCTTCCTGTGTAGAAATGTAAAATCCACACTTGAGACAACCCACTTCTTATGTAGAAATGTTAAATCCATACTGAGAAATGTTGATGTTATGCAACTTGTAAAGGCATGTAGCAGGCAGGATGAAGGCCCTGTTGAAAAAAATCAGTGCTCGTTGCTACCTAAAGGCATGTTGAAACCTGAAGGCCCAGTTGCAACCAAAAGGCTTAGGGTGAACCTGTAAAGGCATGTAGCAGGCAAGATGAAGACATTTGTTGCATGCATGGCCTGAGTTTTCAAAAAACATGTTGCTTCTCAGTTTTCAAACAAGTTTTAATGAGAATGTGTGTGTTAGCCTTGTTATTATCCTCTTAACTTTCTTATTGGGCTGGGCTTCTATTTTCTTAGAGCCCATCATGATATTATAAATATAAACTGTAACAATGTAATCAGTTTGTACAAGTTATTCTGAGAATAAAAATAAAAGCTTTATCTTCTATTTTTATGGTATCCGAGCTAGATAGCCGAAAGGCAGTTATCAATCATAGAATGTGATTTCTTTTTTCCCCCTCAGAACATTGTCATCACAGGGGAGGCATTCCCTTCTCATGATAAACATAGCATCAGATTTCCATTAATTCTTGCATTTGTGCACCATCCAAGAAGAGGATAAGATCCAGAATCTTCATCTCCTCATCTGGTTGCATAGATCTCAATCTTTACAACCTGCTTTGACTGCAAGTATATAATTGCCTCGCCAAAGCATTGCCTTCTTGATTAAGATCACCTCATCTGACCGTGCTGTTCTTATCTGCATTGGCTGCAGGTTCTTCATTGCCTCGCCAAAACATTGTTTTCCTGACCAAGATATTCGAACATGAGTGTTCTTTATCCACCATGGAAAATCAAGATGATGATGCCACTTCAGTAAACACAGGTAACAGATCTAGAAATGGGCAAAGCGTCGACCCAATCTTGATCATACCTTAAAATCAGGCAATCAACACACCATTAAATGAAGACAATTACAAAAACATGGAAATATCAGGTAGAAATTGCATTAATTGGTTATGATCTGCAAGATTATGTGAAGGGAACTAAGGTAATTCCTCCTATTAACATCACTGACGATAAAGGGACACTCATTAGCAATCCAGATTACACTCAATATCAAAAGCAAGATAATTTGCTTGCACCTTGGCTATTATCTTCTGTTAGTCAGAATCTTGTATCACAACTTGTTGGATGCTATACGTCATATAAGATATGGTCAACTATTGAAAGAATTTTCAGTTCACAGTCAGCAGCCAGAGTAATGCACTATAGAAGAGAACTACAAAATGCAAGAAAGAATGATACAAGTATGAGAGAGTATCTTGCCAAGATCAAGAATCTTTGTGACAAACTGAAATCTGTGGGACATGAGATATTTAATAGTGAGCAGATTCTCATTATCAAAAATGGTCTTGATCATGAGTATGAGTCATTAGTGACATTTCTTGCTACACAGCAAACTTTGCCAGACTTAGAGTATGTTCACTCAGCACTTCTTGCTCATGAAGGTAGAGTTGAACAAAGAAAACTGATGCAATAGGACTATTCAGCCAATTATGCCTCATCCATAAAGAATAGAAATCACAAACACAATCAAAATAAACAAGAAAATCAAAATACCAGAGGAAACAACAGTCAAAGGGGAAGAGGTAGAGGAAAATACCCAAACAGCAATAGGATCAAATGTAAAATCTGTGAGAAATTTTGTCACATGGCAAATAATAGTTACTTCAGATTCATGGAAGATTACAATTGGCTCAGCAAGGTCAGAATAACAGAGGACCAACAGCAAACATGGCATACACTAGTAATCAATCCAGAAATAAAGCAGATAATTCAACAGATGATGCAAATAAAACTGATGATATCAACACAGAGGAATGGTTTCCTGATTCAGGAGCTACTAATCATATGATCAACAACATGCATAATTTAAATTTGGGAAACAAAAGCTACACAGGTTAGCACTCTGTTGCAATGGGAAATGTTGAAACAATAAATACATCTCATGTAGGAACAGGCACTATTGAAGGTACAAGGTCACTCTATCTTAACAACATATTGAGAGCACCAAGTATCAAAAATAATTTAATTAGTGTCTCACAGTTTGCTAAAGAAAACAATGTATATTTTGAGTTTCACCCTAGTTTTTGTCTTGTCAGGGATTTTTTAAATATAAACATATTGTTACAGGGTAAATTGGATCAAGGTTTATATAAATTCAGCAATATGAGAAAAAGATCCTTTTGTAACAATGCAGTATGGTGTAATGAAGTCGGTACAAATGATAAAAATATCAATGTTCTTGATGTGTGGCATTGCAAATTAGGGCATCCTAGTTTTGACGTAGTCAAACAAGTATTGAATGAGAATAAAATTTATTTTCCAAAATTGCATAGTTCTAATATATGCACACATTGCCAAATTGGTAAAAGCCACAAATTACCTTTTCAATACTCTAAGACTGCATATGAAAAGTCCCTTGAGCTAGTTGCAGCTGATTTGTAGGGCCCATATCCACATAATTCAACTCAAGGAGACATGTATTATCTATCACTTGTTGATGCACATAGCAGATATACTTGGATATATTTTTTAAAGGAAAAATCAGATACATGCAGTGCTATGAAACACTTCATCACTTGCATTGAAAAACAGCTAAATAGCAGTGTGAAAATGATACAGACAGATGGTGGGGGTGAATTTAAATCCCTGAAGGATTTCTTTGCTATGAAAGGAATCATACATAGGATGACATGCCCACACACATCTGAACAAAATGGATTAGTGGAAAGGAAACACAGATACATAGTGGAGACTGGTTTGACACTTATGTCACAAGCAAATCTACCTATGAGATGCTGGAGGGGGGCATTTGCCATAGCAGTGTATCTCATCAATAGAATGCCGACCAGAGTGCTAGCTTCTCGGTCTTCCCAAACCGAATCCACCTTTCATCGGCGATACCTTGATGAAAACTCTATTTGCAACTGAGAATCCTAGGTCCTTACGCCTTTTGTCTGCGTAGCCCCTCTACCTAGACTGAGCTTCCTTCATTCTTTCGTGTATCAACTCGATCTTATCTATCCCCTCTCTCACCAAATCTGGACCAAGGACCAATCTGTCTCCGGTTTCTAACCAACATGTTGGTGATTTGCATGGCCTTCCGTACAAAGCTTCAAAAAGCTCCAGTCCAATAATAGTCTGATAACTATTATCATAAGAAAACTCTACTAAGTGCAAGTGATCTTCCTTAGAATCACTAAAATCTAGCACACAAGTTCTTAACAGATCTTTCAGTACCTTATTGACTCTCTCTGTCTGCCCATCCGTTTGAGTATGATTAGCGATACTCATCTTGAGCTTAGTGCCTAACACACTCTGCAGGCTCTTCCAGAACTCGCTAGTAAACAAATCATCTATATCGCTAACGATACTACTAGGAATTGCAAGCAGTCTAATGATGTTCTTCATGAACAACTTAGCCAAAACAGGTGGCGCCCTTCTTGACCTTACCGGAATGAAATGGACACTTTTGTTCAATCTGCGCACTATGACCCATATACTTTCATTACCCCGGTTTGACCTTGTCAACCTGTCAATAAAATCCATGGATATCGAGTCCCATTTCCAAACTGGAATATCCAAAGGCAGAAGCAAACCACTTGGCTTTTGATGTTCGGTTTTTACTTGCTGACAGTTCAAACATTGTTGTACTCATAAGCCAACATCCCTCTTTATTCCTTACCAGAAGAAACTTCTCTTCATACCTTGATACATCTTGGTTCCCCCAAGATGATCGTAAACTTCGATCGATGACATTCCTTAATAATTTTCTTCCTAAGGTTTCCAACATGTGGAAAACAAAACCGTTCTTCTTTCTCAACCAACCCTTACGGTCAAGAATAAAATCCTTTAAGTCATTAATTTCGATTTCAGTTTCTAACCTTCTAATCCTCTCGGCGAACGCTGGATCCTCTTTCTGCCTAAAAGCATTCGTTCAATCAACACTTATCGAACTTCCAAACAAGATATTCCAACTAGATCCAGCATTTGAACCCAACTGCACACTACAAGCAGCCAATGCTTCCAAGTCTTTCCATTCAGTCACTGTATTTAACACCACATTCTGATGTTTCCTGCTAAGCATATCTGCAACCTTATTTCCTTTTCCCGGTGTATACTCGATGCTAAAGTCATAAGCTGCAATAAACTCAAGCCATCTCCACTGTCTCATGTTCAGCTCTTTCTGAGAGAATAAATACCATAGAGACTTATGATTTGTAAATAGGTCAAACCTTTCTCTCAGAAGATAATATCTCTACACCTTCAATGCGAAGATTACCACTGCCAACTCCAAATCATGAGTAGGGTATCTCACTTCATGTAGTCTAAGCTATCTAGAAGCATAGGTAATAACCTTTCCATTCTGCATTAGCACAACATCTAACTCAGTATCACATGCATCGATGAAAATTACCGATCTCTGATTCCCATCTGGAACTACTAACACGGGCGCACTGGTTAGCAAATGTTTGAACTTAAGCAATGCATCCTCATATATGTCAGACCAAACAAACTGCACGTCCTTCTTGGTAAGCATAGTCAAGGATGCCGCTATCCACGAGAAATCCTTAATGAACCTTCGATAAATAACCTACAAGGCTAAGAAAACTTATAATCTCACTTACCGTCTCTGGTCTCTTCCAATTGTTAACAGCCCCGGTCTTTTTCAGATCAACTGCTAACCGTTCCTCGAAAACTACATAACCAAGGAACTTCACTTCCTTCTTCCAGAAATGACACTTGGAGAACTTCGCCTTCAGTTGATGTTGCCTTAGCATCTCCAATACTCTTCTAAGATGATCTGGATGATCCTTCTCATTCTTAGAATATACAAAAATGTCATCAATAAAAACCAACAAGAACTATCTAAGTGCTCTGGGAAAACCCGGTTCGTCAAATCCACAGAGAAAACTGGTGCATTAGTAAGCCCGGATGGCATAACCTACCACTCGTAAGACCCATATCTGGTCCTAAAATGCTGTCAAAGTAATACTGTCCTCTGCCACTCTTAGCTGATGGAAACCTGTCATCAAATTTAGCTGCGAAAACACTCTGGATCCACTCAACTGATCGAATTAGTCATCGATTCTCAACAAAGGATACCTATTCTTGATCATCCTCTCATTCAACATATGATAGTCGATACACATCCTTAACAACCCATCTGGCTTCTTTACGAATATCGTGGCCGTTACCCAAGGTGGACTGCTTGGCCTGATGAAATTCTTTCCTTCCAATTCCACTAGCTGCAGCTTCAATTCCTTCATCTCGGTTGGTGACATCCTGCCTGGTGGTCTACTTACGGGTTCAGCTCTTGGTATGAGATCTATCAGAAACTCGATTACCCTTTTTGGTGGCAAGCCCGAAGTGGTTCAAACACATTCGCAAACTCTCTGGCAACATAAAACTACTTCAACTCTGCTTCCGTTCCCATAGCATCCAATAACGCATAAGCATTTCCGTTTGAACTCCATACTTGGTAAATAACTCGGTTATGGCTATTGGGGTGCTTCAATGATATTTCCCCTCTTGGAAAAATATCCTAGAATCATATCTATCTGACCAATCCATACCCAATATGATCCTGAAACCCACGAAATATAAAACATATAAACTACGTGCAAACATATGACCTAACAAATCAAGTTCTAACTAGCCACATCCCATTCCTATAGTTGCATACCCTCCTATAGGATTCGCAACCCTTATAGGAGTAATAAGGTATAAAGGTTCCATACATAACTACCAAATGCTGAGATATAAATGAGTGTGATGCACCAGTATCAAATAGTATCCTAATTGGAGTACTATGTATCATAAGCATACCTTCCATCACAACTTTTCCTTTCTTAGCTGCCATTGGTCTAGAGGATGATGGGTCCAACGCAAGGACTTTTCCCTTTCCAGCCTTAGCAGCCTCAGGACACTTGTTCTTGTAATGCCCCATCTGGCCACAGTTGTAGCACTTTACATTCGGCCTCACTGAAACTGCTCTTCCATCACCCGAGCGACACCCATTAGCATAGTGCCCCTTCTTGTCACACTTGCAACAAACAATTTTACCCTTGCTCTTCTTAGCTATTAACCCCAACTGGGAACCTTTCTTCTTGAAGAACTTCCTCTTCTTACCCTGAAAATTCTGAATCTTGACCGGTTTCCCTTTTCCCAAAGTAGAAAGCATATCTTCATTGCGAATAGCCATCTCAACAACAATACGACACGAATCCCGAAGATTTGGCATGGTTGCTTTGGAGATCTCAGGATTCAACCCCTTGCTAAAATTATCATTCCTCCGAATGAAAGTATCCACGGTAGCATATTCGTAATGGGACAGGTTATCAAACTCTGTAGCATACTCAATCACCGATCTATCCCGCTAGACTAAATCTGAAAATTTCCTGGGCAATGCTGATTTGGCAACCTCTGATAGAAATCATTCTTCAAACCTCCTTCGAAATTCAGCCTAAGTTAGGTCTTCCTCTGGCTCTCCTATAGTAACTCCGTTCCACCAAAACAATACTACTCCCTATAATTGCCTAGAAGCAAGTCTCCTCTTTTGCATATCCATCAAGCCGAGATCTGCAAATATCCTTTCACAATGCAATAGCCATTTCTCCACTCCTATTGTATCCTCGGTTCCTAAAAAGGCTTCTCTCCAAGGCTAGCGTAATCCCTACTCAACTTGGCATAATTGTTGCCAATTGGGGCCATCGGATTAGCCCTGCTAGAATTCCCTGCAGCCACTCCTGCAGCCGCTCCATCTTGTATCATATTCACGAAGAATTGATACGTTATCCCCACATCAACTGGCGAGATCTCAACACCAACATTAGCATTTGCATCAGGGTTTGCATTTACCTGTCCACCCTGATTGCTCCTAGTATTGGGTCGAACATTGTTTATGTGTTGTGGTGCGTCTCCCACCTTGATTCGCTCTTCCATTTTCTACCTCCATATCTTACTTCCCTAGTGCGTAAAATACAATCTTGGTAAGATACAGATGAACGGTCTAAGAGAGTGAGGAATATATACTTAGGTAACTATAGCAATGTACACATACGTTACTATAATGCTTACCCAAGCCCAACCATATTTTAGATTCATTAGATTATGCTTTAAAAATATTTTAAGGTCTAAAATTTCTTTTAAGTACATAAACCATGCTCCGATACCAACTTGTAACATCCCGCCTTTTGAGGCCCAAAACTAATAGCTGATGCTGCGTCATCCATAGTTTTTATTTCTTCATGACCGAATGCAGAAAATTTAATATACATACATTGGATCACGAGAATATGAAAAAATAAATAAACTTTGAATAAACAAAATTTTCATTTCAAGAAAATCACAATTTAAGATTTAATTACATAATTCCAAACGTTAACCACGTTCAGAGCACATATACATGTACAAAATACGATAAGAGTGACATCTGAAGATGTCCCCTTATGATGATCAAAGAACTAATTAATATGAACTTTACAGTTCTTAGTACATCACAACGAAATACAAAAAATAGCTCCTATGTAGCTAATACTGCCTTGTACACGTCTCCGGAAGGCCATTCATCCAAAAACCTGAAAGTCTCCCACTCTCAGACTACTCAAATTAATTTTTGAGTAACTGAGAGTTTGTTGAGAAACACAAACTTCCAGTCGGACAATAAGTCTGATATGAATAATCCCCTATCATGTCTTATCATAAATAGATAGCTAGTGAGAACACGCGGCTTAGCGGGACAGGGTTTCCCCTCACTAGTATCCAAACAAAACAAGCAAATCATTTACTATGCACTTGCACCCAAAATGATTGGTCTTAACATGATATGAAATAATGCCTTATATCATATATATTAGATATCCCATCCACCCATTCATTAGATATCCCATATAAAAGAAATTTATTAGATTTCCCAACTAAAATCAATTTATTAGAGTTCCCCTCTAAAAACTTTAAATTGACTATCCATCAAAAATTTAGCAGGACTATCCGTTCCAAATTCATCAAAAAAATGAAGATTATCCATCGTACATTGTTTTATAAAAGTTGGTATAGGTTATCCACAGCACACTCCATAGTTTTCCTTGGAAGACTATGTACCCTTCGGTGCCAAATTCGGAGGCTAACCACCTCTGGCAAAACATTCTTTACTTTAGAAATTTGAGGTGGGCTATCCAACGCACATTCCATGGTTTTCCTACATTAACGAAGAACCCATCACTTGGCCAATTATAACATCATGCTCCCCATGATTATTTATATAAATTCATGGTCCTCAAGATTACTTATTTTTCCTAGATATGCCACCTTGTTAAACTATTCCCATAGGTAGCCCCAATTAGGTTAAATTAAATAAAAACACATTGATAGCCCCAATGTATATTTTCATAAGCATATTTCTGTTTGTAACCCCAGACTATGTATAGAAAACATTAAACCCACCCCGGTGTCCCTAAGGTTTATTAACATTCAGGATCCCCCTTACATATTCAAACAAAGATAAGTATTTTATGCTATAACCGTTTGAAGTACCCATTTGACCTAGCAAAGATTTACTGAAGAAAAATGGGTAAAAACAGCCCTTTAAAACCCTTCGAATGAAGTCGCATTTAAAAGAAAATAAACACCCAAAGTTAGCCCCTCCAGAAACCTTTCTTTTGAAAGCATCACAAAATCGTACCTTTCGGCCTTATCGAAAGGTCCTTCCTTTCGACCTTGTCGGAAGGTTTCTTTTCGACCTAGTCGAAAGCCTAGGGTATCCCTCCTTATAAAACCATTTATAAACCATTCGAAAGAAATGAAACTCAGAAAATTTCGCAATCATTGAAGGTAACCCCTTTAAAACTTTTTGAAATCAAACATTTCGAAATCAAAATCTTTCGAAATCAAATCTTTTGAAATCAAAACCTTTCGAAATCAAAGCCTTTCGAAATCATTCAAAAACAATGAAGTGTTGGTGTTGGAACCAACCCTTCGAAAGTATACTTTGGACCTTATCGGAAGGTTTACCCTTCGACTTTGTTGAAAGGTATTAAAATCTTTCTGGAAAGCATTTAAAACATTAACTCTTGAAGGTTTTGGCTGTTGAAGGTACCCTTCGTCGCTCTCCTTGAGCATATAAAACTTAGTCTTTATACAAAAAATTATAGAATCAAAAGATCCCCCTTCATCTTAGTTGAAAGCAAGTTTTATTTGTTGAAAGCAAAGGAAGCATCTCCTGTCGCTTCACCCTTCTTTCCTTCATCAACCATGTTTACGTTTCGACTTAGACGAAGGATAAAAGCCGCTTTTGGAGTCCGAGGGAAAATCTGGGCCTACTGAAGTGATGTTTTATCATGCTTGTCTAACTGTGATTGTTCAAGGGGCTTCCACCTATGATTTCGAATAGTAAGAAATATACCAAAGTCAAACTTTTTCTTAAAACACTATACTTCTTCCCAAAATCAATTTTTGAAAGCAATTTCCCTCCAACTTTGACCAAGGCGGAAGTAATATTGTAGTTTATCCCTTAGGATTAGTTAATTTAATTTCTTAGTTAACCACTACGGAAAAATCTTCAAAAATCATCAAAAATCTTATAAATCATATACTTCAACATCATAAAATTTCAAAGCATATGAAGATCAAAACAACCCAGAATTTAACCAAAACCGAATAAAACGTGTTAATTAACCCATTAACATTTTAAAACACCCAAGTGTTATCCAAACAAAGGTTCAAATGGTTATATTCTAACCAAAACCACAAACATAAATTGGGTATAAACCATAAACTATCCAAGTACAGAAAATGCATGATAAACATGATTATTCACCTTGTTTAGTTAATTGGAGAATGAGACAATTTCCTAGCTTTAATTCCTTAGCTTTTTCTTCAATTTATTGTTCTTTCTAGAGCTTTTACTGACCGGTAGAAAGTTGGTGAGAAGTTATGATTGAGAGAGTGAAAATTTATTAAGGTCGAGGAAGAGATTTATACTATGAAATATAGCCATATTTTCAAGTTTACCCCTTAGAAAATTCCTCCTTCTTAATTTAGTTATGTCTTAATTTAGTTCATACATTAAGACACAGCCATTGGATCTATTAATCTCATCTTCCTAATTATTTACATTATTCTACTTAATTTATCCAATTCAATATCCTGAATAATGTTAATTAAAATTCAGGGGCATTATATTACCCCTAGCAGACACACCTCTTTGTATTACTATACTGATGTTGGCTCGATTGGTGCACCTTAATTTGATTTGATATTTGGGGTGTTGGACGCTGTGGGCGGTCGTAGCTACGACGCGTTACCACCAGCCCTGCGACCCAAAATGGTAGTATCCTACCTGAGGCGTTACCTCATGTGCCTTGTCATTGTCTTAATTCGTGGCCACTACGATTTTGTTATGGTACCTATATGGGACTCACTGGCTATCGAAGTTACTGGTTGTGTTACAAGGCCTGCATAGACTACTTTCTTAAAAATGTGTTAAGGGGGGTCAATGTAAAGCCTTAATGCTAGGAAAAATATTTACTTTACTGATTAGACATTACATATATATTATGTATCTTACTACATATAGATAGTTTAACAGATCCTTAGAGGATGGAAAATCCCATAACATCTCTTAAGTTATTGCATGCACGTATACACTGGATAAGAGATGTAAAATCCCGTAAACATCTCTGAAGTTGTCACACTCATATTTATTTTCTCTTGATTTAACTTAATTCTGACTCGAGTGTTTTGTCTTTTCATTATGCTCGGGTCAGCTTGAGTTTTTCAGTGTTTAAAGACATTATTTCTGGAGGACGGAGATAGAGTTTGGTGTATTATATTATTAGTATTATTCCACTGCATCATTTTGGTATGTTATTGATTGTACTCTGATTATGTTGTAAATTTGTGTAATCAAATGTATGTTGTAAAACAACTTTATGAACTGTTTATTTGATTATTATATTTTATCATTCTGCTGTGAGATTCTGTATTTTGTTTCCTTTCTTTCCTCTCATTTTCTTATTAAACCTCATTAATAATCCTCCTTTTGAATGGTTTGAGTTAGACATGTGTGGTTTATTGTCGATTTAAACCGTCCAAAAAGGTGGGTCATCACATTTGGTATCTAAGCTTTGGTTTAGAGATATCTTAGCCTATTTAGGGTAAACTCATTAAAGATAGGATAACTAAAACCCTAGAATGAGTTTGAGTGTATATATAAGAGAGAGCGTATTTTTTTAGTGTTATAGAAATATTTTGTATTGTGTTAAGTTGTTTTGTTGAGTATTTATAAATTCTGTTAGGTTCATGGGACGCTATGGCATCGATAGGGATTTCTAAACACTAAATATGGCAGGCCGACACAATATTGTTTTAAAAATAGTGTAACGCCCCACCTCGAGACCCACATTAATAAAGAGAATTACATAGTAATTCTGTGTGCTAATGCGGAAAATATGGCTGGTTAAGGGAGATCATCATACTCTTGTATTAGATAAGAGTTAAGTATGTCAGATTTTGCACTTATTTTTTTCATTTTGTTATTAGTATTCGACATACTTAATTTCTTTCTAATAAACTACTATGGTGGCTAACCTGCAACTTGCTCTGACTCGAGTAATAAACACACAGGTCGTGCTAACTAGAACTTGATATTAGTAAAAGATAAAGGAATAAAAGTGCATAAGGGAAACATTGTTTTAAAGATAAAGGAATGATATAAGAAAGTCTATTTATACAACTAAGAATAGGTATTCCATAGAGGCTCAAAGTTAATCACTTGATAAGGTTTAACATAGCGTAGAGGTTTCACATTCAAGGGCTATATAATGTAAATGAACATAAGCAATATACAAGCCATATGTGAAATCATCAAAATCTCCAAATCAAAACTCATGAAACTCAATAAGAGTTTATAATCCCAATATTGAAATCACCATAAAACACCTATACTTATAAGCTTTTCTCTTAATCAAGCCTATAAATAAATTCACCATCTCAAATTGGTGAACGGAAATCAAAAACTCATAAAAATTCCCTGAATTGGCCAAATCCCATTTGCATGCTGAAGCGATGCTGCACGTGCCATCCCCTCAATACTATATATATTAGGTACCTCTCCTAGACGACCGAAGTCGTAAATCTCAAGCGACCAAAGTCATAATCCCAGATGACCCGAAGGTCTATAGTACTTGCAATCCCAGAATGTGTGACAACTCCTGGATAGGAACTCGAAAAATGTTAACGTGAATCCCATACCACACGTTCACACTTAACAGTTTACTAATCGCTAGTCATTACCACATTAGAAAATAGAAATCATCATAAAATCTCAAAACTCGAAAACTCATATTCGCCTCATCTCAATGGCAAGTAAAACATTACAACGTGTTCTCATAGATCATACTCCTAGAATAGTAGATCTCGAACCACAACCCGCCAAATATGGGCCTTCCCAGATAATTCCTGAAGATAGGAATTATAATCTCAAAAACTCGCCATAAATTGGCTAAATAGCTCAGAAATCAATAACCTAGATAGTTTCGATCGTATAAGTCTGGAAATAACCGATAAAGTAAACTCACCTGTCCCATACAATGGGTTTTACTAAACAATTCTCTTTCTTATATGTCTGAATAGCGTACAAATAATGTATATTATTTATAAAATAATTTACTTGAGAAAACAGGATTTTAAAAATAAATTTATGAAATCATTTTGAAGACATTTTATTGAAAATTCTGCTTGAATATATCTAAATATCTTGAAATAATTTAATACTAATTTAAAAATGTTTTATAACAAAGATTTCAAAAACCAAACTATCTTAAAACTTTTTTGGAAGAAATAGTGCTTGAGAATCAAGAAAACATTGGAAATACACCCAATTGATATTCAAATTTAATTCTAATTTAAATTCAAAATTTTAAACTCCAAATTCCTCCAAATCTTGGCTAACCCATTGATGGATATCGTAGCTCATAACCATCATAAAAAACATCGCAAAATTGCATAGGAATTGGGACCAAAATCATAGCAAAAGACGACGAAGTGCTTCGAAAAGTATATTAACAATGGCCACAACTTCTCGTACCTAGGCCAACAGAACCCGACCCAGGCCGATGGCCAGGTCGACCTGGAGACTGCTGGGTCGACCTACTCGTCGACCCAGGCTACGGAGTTTATTTCTCTAGGTGATTCCTGCTTCGTATTGAACTTTCAGATAATATTTCACATAATAAACGAATGAATTAAGGACTGAAATTTGATATGAAACAAGTTTAACAAGAAAAAAACACTCAGGAAAAGATCCGGTGGCAATTCAAGCGAAAATCAAAGAGTTATGGATGCTCAAAGTAGCAACCAGAAACCAGAAAGCAAGAAAACAAGAAATGGAGAATAGAATGTATACATTAACTTTTTTTGATCAATTTTGTTTACAGGCAAAGCTTGATTTATAACAATTGTGAGTTTTAAACCCACCTCAATGATTTAGCAAGTGTTTGGGTGATTTCAAAATGAAGTTGGAAGCTTTTGGTGGACAAACGACCTTCAACAACATGTTGAAGCTAGAAAAGAAACATGCAGAACAAATCTAATTTGTTACAGACAATTCATATCTAATTCAAGATTTTTGATGAGATAGATTTAGTATTGGTGGATATTACCTTTTATAATCTTTGTTTGGTGATATTTCTCTTTGAATTTGTAGCAAATTTTGAGTGGAAATTGAATTTATCATGAAGTAGCCATGGATTTCTATTTTCTTTCATTGCAAATGTTTTTTGAAGAAGAAGGTGGAATGAAAGTTACATACATGCTATTTCCTTCTCACCAAATTCTCCAGATTAGTCAAATGGGTGCAAATATTAACCCAATAGCCCAAACCCAATTTTTACTTAGTGAAATTACAAATAAACGTACATTTACAACCTATATTATCAATATATATACCAATTTTCTCATTTTAAGCCAAGTAAAATACATACAACCCATTTGCATGAAAATAAAATTGTTATTCTAACTAAATAAAATTTATTTCAACAATAAAATGTTATTTTTTATAAACAAAACCTTATATTTATCTATATTTCGTAATTTACACAATTTTATTATAAAACACTATTTTCACTCCAACAATTTGTACAAAAATTATTTTCTTATCAATTAAATTACCATAATTCATTTTAACACTTTTAATCATCAAAATATTATTTTCAAATAGTATTTCATCTTTTATTTCAGTAACACATAATATCTTCATATTTCTCATTTTAAATTCAATAAAAGATTAATATTAATAATATTTTCCAACATTATTGTATTTACCTACATAAAATTGCAATTTGATTATTTTCTACTCAAATTTTCAAAATAAAGTTTTTAGAACTTTATTTCCATTACTTTAGATTTATTTCAACAATTTAACGTTGAATACATCACCTAATTAAATTATTAGCTCTAATTAATAAAAACCCAATATTTCAATTTATTGAAACCAAATACTTGTCTAATCCATATTTTATTCCTAATTAAACAAAGTAAATTTCCAAAATTTATTTTTTCCCATTTTAATTACACAATTTATTGTTTATTCCAAATAAAAAATTAAAATCTCCAATTATATTTTAATTTACAATATTAAATTATAACCTCCGTTATAATTTAATATGTACAAGTAATCTTCAAACCAGGGTTGTTACAAATAGGTAAACGAAATAATTTAACTAGTATTATATTTTGTATATATACAAATATATATATTTATATATAATTTTTCATAAATTGATTTTGTTATTTTGTTGTGTTGATTGTTAGTAAATGGCAGTGTTTAATTATTGTCATATATTGTTGCTTAATCATGTTTTTTAGAACTATTAACTACTGTATGTTATAAAAAAATGTAATTTTATAAATATGGTTGGCGATTTACCAATAAAATGAATTTAATTAAAAATTTGAGAACTTAAGTTCTTGAATTTTGAAATTAGTTTTCAAAGGTTTTGGTATATAATATTAGTATTATTTGGAAGCATTTGCCAATAGAAATATCTTCAAAATGTTTTCAAAAAGGTACTTGAAAGACGTGTTTTTAAAGAATTTTTAAAAGGAAACAAATTCTGTACTTCCTTCTTTTGTCGCTGAAGAATAATTTCGGTGATGACCGTGACATCATCGACTTTTATTTTCGATTTTTAAAGTGGGAAGACCACTATAGTAGCTTTGCTACATATTTATTTGGTGAAACAAATTTTAATTTTAAATTTTTTACATACGATTTGATATATATATAAAGGGTATAAGTATATATTATTTCTAAGTGATTAGAAATGAACCCTGTATTTGAATTCTTAAGTTCCTGTTGATTAGTGATTTTCATGTATAGAAATAAAGTGAAATTTTAAATAGTTGGAAACTTTCAAAATGAGAAAATAGAAATTAAGAGTTGAGTATTTAATGGAACCATAAAGAAATTGGAGATTTGTCACTTGTAAATTAAAGGACAGTGAAAATTAATAAGATGTAAACTGTTGAACATTTTTGTTAACTAATATGAATAAGACAAATTTGTACAACATTCAATTACATTTTAAAACTTATATAAAACTTACCAGTAATGTATAAAAAGTTGAAATGTTATAAAAAATGAATATGTAATAGACTATTATACAAGTAAAAGCTTAAGTAAAAAAATGATTCAAAACGAAAATATGTTTATAACTGAAAAAATAAGATGTAACAAGAAATATTATAAACTTAAATGAATGTTTTGAAATTCTTAATAATTAAATTGAATAGTAAAAAGTGAATACTATATAAGTAAATGATTATAAACTGAAAGAAAATGTTGAAATGATTCATAACTAGTTTTAATATTAAATGATACTATATATGAAGAAGTAAATGAGAATAAAATGAAGTAAGAAACTTAATATGAAATGATTCATGAATGAATATTAGGAAATCGAGTACATAAGTAAATAATAAATGTGAATTAAACTGCAAAGAAACAAATGTAATACTTTAAGAATGGATTTATTGATGATTTCAAATATTGAATGGAAAATTTTTATTAAGTAAAAGAATGAAAAATAATAACATTGTATGAATGAATGAAAATAAATGAAAGTAAAGGATGAAAAAAAGAGAAACCAATCAAATAAACTTAAACAATATTTAAAATTCATTGTTGTTTGGCTTATGGGATGTTTAGGAAATGATACTTCAATTTGTTTAAAATTGTATGAATAATCTATTAAGTAATTATCGAAGGCTGTTGAGTGCAAGTTACACTTGGTAGTTTATTTATCATCCTTGTATGAAGAAAAGTGTCTAAACCTGGATAAAACATTTGTCTTGATTGCGATGGATATATGATGAATTCTTTTGTTGTATAGGTTGGTTGTACTGTTTTGTTTGCATAAGACTATTGTTATGTTGTGTTGTTTGTATCATTAATTGAAACAACTAATATATTTCTCTTTTTACATAGTTCTAACTCTTTTGCATTATGTAAGAAAAATACAGGTTTATGAAAATAATTGCTACTGCTTTTGATTTCATAGATAAAGTTTATTTTTCCGACAAATAGGTATGTTTTCGGATTATGGTTTTTGAAACGGTATTTTATTGTTTTTTCCATGGTTTGGGATATTTTATTATTGAAATACTGTACATATATTGGAATTATCGATATTATTATTTTTCATACCTAACCGCATAAAGGAAACTCTGTTGAATTTTTTCGTAAATTTCAAACATAGAATTTTTTTGTAGAAGTCGAGTCATTTTCAAAATTTTGTTAAACGTAAATATGTAAGTTTATATGTTTGTAAATTGACTATTTTGAATAACACATACCAAACCCCTTGATTCTTTCTTGTTTCTTTTCGAGGACAAATTTTTGAGAGGGGGAGATTGTAACGACCCGTATTTTTGATAATTAAAATATTAAATTAAATAAGATTTTCGAAATTTAAACTATAACGAATGGTTTTATTTAAGTTGTAGTTTAATGCTGAAGTAATTTATAATTTAAATCCTAGATTTGGCATGGAATATTTCATATTAAAAGATTACTAATTTCTGTGTAATCAGAAATGATAAAAATTGTTAACTTTTAATTTAGGGTTTAAAAGTGATTAAATCAATTTAATAATAATTTAATTAATTAACGTGTAAAATTAACCTTTTGGTCAATGTCACGGATTTCGTTGAATCTAGTCTTATTGGATCCGTAATAGTGAATGATTATAGGATTTCAAGTTTCATGGCGATCGGACTTATCATTTGATCGTGCGAGCTCGAAACGCGTGGAAATCAGTTAATAAATTTAAATGAATATAATATGATTTTAAAAGCTAAATTTTGTATATAATGGAATTAGGGTTTGAAACTAGTTCCATTGAGTTTAAAAATATCGAAAACATATATTTAGATATATTGGATAATCTATTTTCGTTTCGGGCTTTTCGGGTCGTTGTTATCGTTTCAACCCAATTCGATCTGTTATAAACCCTAGCAGCTTCTTATTTTCATTGCCTATACATTCAATTTATATCCATATGTTCCATTACATGCTCCTTCTCAATGGTAGACATCTCAAACCCTAATTGCGAATTCAAAATCAAATTGAAAATTCAAACTCTTCAAACCATATCAAATTATATATCGTTGGAAAGCTCTCGATGAACGCAATCTCTCTCTCTCTCTCTCTCTCTCTCTCTCTCTCTCTGCAATTCATTTTTTGATTAGAGGCCCTGTTTGTCCATAAATCAATGATCGTTCTCAACCGTCCATTGCTAGGATTTTGGATTTAATGACGAATCGTCGATCGGGCGGTGTAAGCATGTAGAGGGCGATCAACAGAGTAGAATTAATGTATTATTTTAGGTTGCAAGTTACCAAAATCGCTAGAATTAGCATTAAAAAGCGGCGGCGGACTGATGATGGTGGTGTTCGGAGTTGGCCACGTGGCCATGTGGGGCTGTAGCATGGGCCAAGGACTGGCATGACGTGGTCATATCACGGTGGTGGCACTTGTAAGTAGCACTTGTAGGTGGCACTTGTAGGTTGAAATGATATATACCTATATCATTTAATTTTGGGTCGAAATGATATACATCTATCAATGTAATTAGAATTAAATTAATTGATCACATGACCATAGGGTAGAAAATCATATATGGACATTGGATTTGTAAATTCAATGGTTTTAAAAATCTTGAATTTGGATTTGATTAAATGACATTGTTTCAAAGTAAATAAATTGTGGATTTATATGAATTGAATTATTTCTACTTCGAGCTTTGAAATATGAAATTGAAATGGGTTAAATGCAATTGTTTTAAAGAATTGAATTAGAAATGCTAAATTATAATTGACGTATGACTTTAGTTCTGAAATTTTAATTATTTTTTGGATTTGTATCTTAAAAGTTGAACTATGAGGTTAATTTGATTTAAGTGATTTAAATAAGTAAATTCAAATGGGAATTGAATTTGAATTAAAAATTAATGTTTTCGAAAATTGAAGTTATTTCGAATTAAAATTGAAATCAAATGGATTTGAAACTAAATTGAAATTGAGTCAATTAAATTGAAAGATTGGAAATTGAGTTTTGTTGATTCATAATTTGAACATGGGTTCTAGATTGGTGGAAATGAAAAGAAACTATTTGATTTGGTATTATTTTCAAAAATAAATTATTTTAATATAAACTGTTTAAAATCTATTTTTTAATATTCGAATTATCTTGATTTTCCAAAGTATTTTACTATATAGACTATTTTCAGTACTCAAACCTTTTTATATCAAACTATTTAAACTATTTAAACTATTTTCTAGATTTTCAAACCGTGCAAGGTTGAGATGTTTGCATTTAAATCATTGATTTGAATGCGAATGTGGTTAAATGAGGTTATAACCTGAATTGTAACTTGAAATGGTATTTTAAAGTGAAAATGACATATTTTGGGTAAATATGATGATTTTGAAATGATATGTTGAATTGAATTTGATATTTTGATATCAAATATAAATCGATTTTGAAACGTAAAAAAACCAATCGGTGTGAAAAATGACGTTTGGTTGTTAAAGAGACCGGGTCCTCTCATTAGCATACCCACTGTTAATATTGGAACCATTTTAACTACTGTGTACGTGATGGATGATCCATAATGAAGTCGTCGAATTTGGTGAATGATTGCTGGATTTGCATAAAGAGAACGATGATGGATGACCCCGACTCTTGTGCCAATTTGAAATGACTAAAACAGGATGGCTTATTTGGACCAAGTGGGCTAACTATCCCTAGCGGACACATATCTTCGTATTACTGTATTGATGTTGGCTCGATAAGTGCACCTTGATTTGATTTGATTTTGAGGGTGTTGGACACGGTGTGCGGTCGTAGCTACAACGCATTACCACCAGCCCTGTGACCCGAACTGGTAGTATCATATCTTGGCATTGCCTCACGTGCCTTGTCATACTCTTTATCCTTATTCGCTGCCACTACGATTTTGTTTATGTATGGTACCTATCGAGGACTCACTGGCTACCAACATTACTGGTTTTGTTCCAGGACCTGTATAGACTACCTGCTTCAAAATGTGTTAAGGGGATCAATGTATAGCCTTAATGCTAAGAAAAATATTTACTTTACTGATTAGACATTACATATATAGTGTATCTTACTACATAGAGATTTTTTAACGGATCCTAAGGGGATGGAAAATCCTTTAACATTTCTTAAGTTATTGCACACACGTATACACTAGATAGGAGATGTAAAATTCGTAAACATCTTTGAAGCTATCACACTCATATTTATTTGATGTTGATTTAACTTACATAAGAAATTTTAGCTCTGACTCGAGTGTTTTGTCTTTTCATCACGTTGGGGTCATCTTGAGCTTTTTAGTGTTTGGAGACATTATTTCTAGGGGATGAAGACGGAGTTTGGTACATTATATTAAAATATTATTCCGCGAGTTCGTTTTGGTATGTTTTTGATTGTACTTCAATTATGTTGTAAATTTAGTAATCAAATGTATATTATAAAGCAGTTTAATGAACTATTTATTTGATTATTATATTTTATCATTCTGCTGCGAGATTCTTTTTTTGTTTCCTTCCTTTCCTCTTATTTTCTTATTAAACCTCACTTACAATCCTCCCTTTTGAATGGTTTGAGTTAGGCATGTGTGGTTTATTGTCGATTTAAACCGTCCAAAAAGGTGGGTCGTCACACTTGTCTATCGTCCCTTTTGAATAAACTCTAGTAGTGATAGTCTAAAATAAGGGAATTTCCTACGCAATTCCTATGACAAAAGATTGGGCGTAGGAAATACGTAGAAATCTCCAATGCATTCTCTACGCCCTTTATATTTTTCAAGTGGTAGAAAAGGCATCGGATTTCCTACTTTCCCTAAGTTATTTGAAGGGGCATAGGTAGAGCTGTCAAGAGTACCCAAAAAATCCAAAATCCATCCGTATTTGTATTCGAAATATGAAAATTATTCAATATCCAAAGAACGGATATGGATACGGATATTACTGTATCTGATAATTTTTCGTCCGGTTTTTATAAGATTATAGTTATTTTTCATGTATTTTAGTACATAAAATGATCGTCATTTACTATTTTATCCAGGTATAAAAAATATTTTATATATAAAAATTAAATTTTACCGATTAAAATTTTTTTCTTAGCGTATTTACTTTTTTTTATATATTTAGTACAGAAATAGATTTATAATAAATCAAAATTTTCTATTTATTGGTTGTGTACTGATCGAAGAATATCCTATATCCATCTGCATCCGCGGATATGGATATCCTATATTCGAAAATGACTTTGGATATCGATACATATATGACACTATCCATATTCAAAAGTACATACCAAGGCGTGGGATAGACTTGAAAAGGCATGGGAAAAACGTAGAAATTTTTTTGCACTCTTTCTATGTCTTTGTAACCATTTAGATCCCTCTCTACTTTTAATCTTCAAATTAAATTCAATTAAAATAACACGATCCAATCTCAACATCGCAGCTCACCGTGGTAGCTCCATAAATTACCGCTACTAGTATAGTTGATATTAACATTCAAATAGTTGCTAATTTTTTATGTTATAAAGATTAGAGGCATATAAAGTCAAAATTAAAATCCAAAACAATCCTCACTCCATAGATCACCCAAAACCATAATCAAAATCCAGAACAACTCCACCATAGAACTACTTCTCCTCCTTCATAGAAACTATCCTCCCCTACCTCAACTCCACCATCTCTCTCGCTCGGGCCCTCCGCATCGTCATCTTTACCGGCCACCACTGATTTACCCTTCATTCACCTATAATACAACACCGCAACATACTCGTGAAATGGGGTCTGACCTCATCATGGACGACACCTTCATATCCAAATTTCTCCTAACCCTTTATCGAGATCTGGACGATCCCGTGATGGAGAACAAGATAAACAAGGTGTTTTGAGGGATGGGGCTGGATGAGTGGACCATTGAATGTTTATGAAGGTTGTTTTTGGCTAAGTGGTATTGCAGCATCAATGTTTTACAATTGCTCCAAGCCTAACATGAATCCTAGTGACAAAATCATTCTTTCAAGGTTTGATTTCACTCACGTATGCTGAATTTTATATACTTGTATTTTACAAAGCTTTAAAATTTGGGATTAATTTTGGTTAAGCTAGACTTGAATGACTGGATATTATTTTAAGTGGAAATTGTCTATAGTTATGTATTGCATTTAAACTAGAAATTTGAACATAGGAATCATTTCGCACATGAGTTTTACCCATGCTGCTAATGGTGCAAGCACTATGTAGGTCTTGAAGTTACATATGCCTCGCCTACATCATTTTGTTTTGTGTAGGTCTTGTAGTTACACATGCCTCGCCCACATCATTTGGTATAGGTAAATGAACAAATTTCTTGTGGTGAATTCGCGAGTACAACCTATTAAGCATGTGGTTATAACATGTAAAATATGCCTCATCATAAAATAGGCATATATAAACTACATCACTGTAACAACCCGCATTTTTACGATTGTATATTTAAATATTTTATTTAAATATAAATATTTAAATATAGCATTGTTAGTTGGATTAAAGTCCAAAATGCTACTTTTTGCAGACAGTCGAATTAGGACTCGAGACTACTTTCATGGAGTCCAAAATGGTATTTGCGACCTTTTTGAGTATAAACATCGATATGTTTGGAGTTGACTAAAATTTTGCTATTTTTCTATTGGGCTTTGGGTTTGGATTTCAGCCCATTAATCCAACATAATACCCTAACTCCACCCCTCTCCTCTTCGTTCATTTTATTTCCTAAAACTCTCAAGCTAAAGAAGACATGGTGGAAAGAAAGGGAAATTAAAACTCCTAAGCCCTAGTTCTCTTAGGAAATTCAAGTTCTTGCTTTAAAATAAAGAGAAGCTTAGATAAGCATCCTCTTTATTTCCATCTCAATCTCTCTTCAAATTTTCAGAAATTCCTAAACCCTAACTTAGGAAAAACTTCACCTTTGATAATAAATTGAAGTTTCTAGAGGTGTATTGAAGAGAAATTGGTCTTGCTTTGTTTTAAAGCCTCTCATTCGTTGTCTTTGATTTTTAAAGGTGAGTTTTTGAACCCACATCTACGTATATAACTTTCATTATTGTTAGGTATGAATTTCTAACATCTATTCATGTTCATTTGCTTTTGATTTGAATTAATTGGGTGAATCTTCCAATTTTGGGGTTTAGAAGTCAAAATCTTTAGAGATCCTATCTTGGATGTTTGAACATGTTATTTGTGGCGTGTCGAAGAGCCTATAGGGCTGGGTTATTGATTGACATAAACCCCTATCATCCATCGCTCGCTCGATCGCTTTCGGTTTGGATTTTTGCCCTTTTTGGGCTAGGGTGATTTTTGCATAGCAGGAAAATTCAGACGTCTGGATGAAAATCCAGACGTCTAGTTGAAAAATCCAGCCATTTGGAAGAGGTTACTGGAAAATGGAAAAAAAGGCAGAGACAAAATCCAGACATCTGGTTAGGGGATTAAGACGTCTAGTTAGCAGTTCAAATGTCCGTTTGGTAATTTCAGACGTCTGGAACTGTTTAGTTTTGCCTATTTGGCGGTTTTTAGGGGATTCCCAATTTTAATCGATTTTTGTTAATTCAGTTAGCTGCTGTCATTTATTATCGACTTTGACGACTTCTTTTCTGGATTTTTAGGAATATCCATTTGATGGATTTGATATCCATTTTTATGGTTTTAATTCACGTCATCGAATGTGGATTTTTGTGATAGATTGTTTTTACAATCATTCTGTGGCTTGTCACTTTAAAATATAAAGGTTTTTATGCTTGTAGTAATTACTCAAACTCTTTCACAAAAATGATTTCAACACTATTTTTAATACAAATCTCATTTTTAAAACCGTTTTCCAATCTATTAGTATATACAAACCTTTACCTCATTCGTGTGAGAAATCTAATTAAACGACTTAGCAAAACAAGTGGTATGTAAAGCTTGCGTTTACTTCATCGGTTTATTCTTGGACTTGTTCGATTGAAATTCCATGACAATTTTTGAGTGAAAATCTACAATTTGTTCATAAATATTTAAGTTAAGCCAGTAATTATAGGACATGAAGCTAAACTCATTTATTCACTAGCTTAGTGTAATTTACACTTATCGATCAATGATGATCATTTTGTGATTTAGACTCGCGATGTGTGATGTCTCTTTGTTTGTGTGGGGATTAAACCTCGTTTGCGGAGTTTCGGCCAAACTTGGTGGGGTAACGACCCATTGTCTTCGGGCCGTTTTTGGAGCCTCGGCTCAAAATCGATGGTTAGCGACCATGGAATAACATTCCGTTTGTGATGCACGTGTTGGTGAGTTTTCATGCTCTCGTTTTTGATAGGCCTCCCCTTTTGTGTTTTTTGGATTTCTAATTGATGATTTCTAGAATTTGTATTTCAACAATTGTTGTGATTTACATTGATAAGTTTTATCAACATTTGTGGTTTGGTGAACATGTTAAAGAATATGACGTTCTTTTTGGTGTTTGAGAATATTCGAGATATTTTATGATTTTTGTTGTTATCTAATGTATACTTGTCATAGTATGACATTATAGTTATCATATGTTTTTGTCATATCTCTTATCCTATCTCATTTTATATGATATTTGTAGCTAGACTGATTCGTTTATTATTTTCTTCATAAATAATACTCGGGTCAGACCGAGGTATTTCAGGTGTTTCTACTTGACTTCTTATCAGGGTCTGTCATCTGACTTTTGGCTAACTACTTAGCTTAGCAGTTTTTGCTTTTATACATTCGAGATAGAGACTCCTTGATGTATATATATTCTTTTGTCTAGCACTTGTACCTATTCTTTTGTGATGTAGTGGATCTTACATGACCACTACTTTGATGTACACTTTTATATGTTATATTCATATCTGTTTCCGCCTTATTGATATGAATATTTGTGATTGATTTGTGTTACAAATATTTTATATTTGTTTTCGAAGACCACATAGCCACTATGTAGTAGATTTGAGTTTGTATTTGATATGTCAAATTTATGTATGATATTTTATCTGGCATATCGGTATTCGTATAAAGTAATTACACGGATGGTCGCTCCTCAACAACATTATTCCTTGTTCTAGTCCACGGCACTACCCTGTAGTGTCCTTGGCTAGTGTGAGTATAGATGTGGTGCGTCAGAACTTGGTATCAGAGCCAAACTTCAGAACAACATAGAATACTATAGCAAGAATCATCGTCGTACGTCTTTCTTAGGAATCGTGCCTTAGGATTTAATTCGTGTCCTTGGACCCGTTCTATCCTATATTCTTTATGATGCCTTGTTTTATCAATCAAGTTTGTTTGATATTCATTCTAAGCATAACCTTTTTTCTCTTCTTTCTTTCTTTCTTAAAGAAGAGAAATGGTTAGACCTGGCCGTCCCAGCATCGGTCAATCCAGTGCTACTCCTCAGGATGGAGTATTAATGTCTGCCCAATAGCTTTTGGATCTTGTAAAGAATGCTCAAGCTGCTGGACCTATTCTTGAGCCTACTCACCCTAAATCCGGGTTTGCATGCTTGTGCAGTGATTATACCAATTTGGGTGGAAGGCCATTTAAGGATTTTAAAAGCGTTATAGAAGTCCTAGCTTGGCTTAGAACATGTGATCGCATCTTTTCTCGCATGAATCTTGTAGATCTACTTCGAGTCCAAGTGCTTCTAGCATGCTCCAAGAAAGAGCATTAGATTGGTATGAGCTTTTGATTTCTGAGATTATCGAAGCGGATCTTACTTGGGAGAAATTCCGAGAAAGATTCGAGTTGAAATTTGTGCCGGAAGCTGAAAAGGTAACTTTAGCCAGACACTTTATTGACCTTGTTCAAGGTGAATCTTCCGTGACAGACTATGTCGCATCTTTTGAATCTCTCTCTAAATATGGGGTCAAGTATATTAATATCCCATTGAAGAAAAATTAGAGATTTATTTATGGGTTGAATAAGAATCTCAAAAAGCCCTTATTTCTAAAATTAGAAGTTTCTTCCGATCAGCTTGTTGATATCGCTCTTCGACTTGAAGAGGCCGATAAAGAAAATGAAGTTGAAGTTGTGGGTGCCAAACAGAACTTCAACAATAACAAGAAGAGGCCTATTAAGTTAAAAGGTCCTTATCCCAACAAGAAAGGGAAGCAAGCAACTTTGGTAGCAAAGACTCCTACTTCTAGTCGTGGCGAGTGCTACAATTGTGGTTCTAAGGACATTATACAAATAAGTGTCCAAAGCCCCTTACTTGCCACTATTGCAAAAGTTCGGGTCATTATATATCTTCATGTCCCAAACTTCAAAGCAAGAACGAAGGAAAGCTAAATGTTGTGCAAGCGCCTAGTAACAATTCTCTTGTCAAGGTATTTCTCATTCTATCCTTGATGGCATTATTCTGTTTCGTGATCATCCCATTCGAGTCCTTTTTAACACGGTGCATCCGACTCTTTTATATCAAAAGAACTTGTTGATACTTTGTCTTTATGTGTTATGTGCTTGATGACTTTACTGAGAATTGCGAATCCGGTTGATAGATCCGCAACACTCAGTTTATTTTTTAAAGATGTCGAGATTATTTTATGTGATTATTCTTTGCGAGCCGATTTGCATGTTATGTGCTACTTAGGCTTTGGAATGATTTTGAAAATGGATTGGCTTAACCGTTATGAAGCCTACGGCTAATGTCCTAAGAGGACTATATATCTTCGATACCCTCAATCTGTTAAGAAGATTTCTATGGTTCTTAAAGATTCAGATTCTAATTCGGTGGCATTGTTATATTCTCCAAAACCTCATGATGATGATAATGATGATGAGAAAAATGTCATTTTCCTCATTCACTTTGTTCGTGAATTTTCCGACATATTTGAGCTCGTTTTAGGATTACCCCTTAAGTGAGCAATTGAGTTCAGAATTAATTTAATCCTTGGAGCTCTACCTATCACTCATCCTCCTTATTGTATGTCTAATAAGGAAAATCCGGAGATGCGTAAACAATTATTCGAATTGGAAGTGAAGAAATTTATTCGTTCTAGTTCCTCTCCTTAGGGAGGTTCAGCTATTTTTGTGAAGAAATCTGGTGGTACATTTAGGCTTTGCGTTGACTACTGCAGCTTAATGATCTAACCATCAAGAATAAATATCCCTTACCTCGGATTGATGATTTATTTGTTCAACTTAGTGGTGCTAAAATCTTATCACAGTTAGACTTTGCAACCGTGAAACGATCCTGACTCGACCTTTGAAAATCGGCACTTGCACTTCACTTGTACTCGAATGTCGTAGATTCAAACGTCGAATCTAGCTCGCCGGAGCCTATAACACATTAAGTACAACAACACAGCAGAAGAAATGAATAATATCATTGATATACAATATCTGATACAACAATGAATACAATAGAATGATACAATAGATATCAATACTATCAGAGATACAAGACACAGCGGAAAGAATATCTTCAATAGAATACATCTCCAAAAGAATCCAACTCCATAATGCAACTGCAGCTCCATCTCCAAACTAAAGATAGCTCCAACCATCATCATGATGCAATAAACAAACTAGACGACTCCAGAATGAAGCAAATGTGATCGCCAAGATCCAAAGGCTTCAAAGATATCGAATCTACTCCTACTATCTGACTATCTGAAAAAACCAACTCTAGACTGCCCATGTGGAAAATTGTGGGCACCCAGAGTTTAGGAAGGGAACAATAAACTCCAGGTCAGTCATGGGAATGGTATGAGCACACAAAAATGGTTTCTATCTTTAAAACAAACAACAAAAGGTTTTTTTTTAGTTTGAAATCCGTAATGTTTTTTGGAAAATGAAACTGCCATAAGGCCTCCCCCCCACACATAATGCAAGCGCACACTTGGAGGAGATTTCTCCTTATGACAGTCAAAAATGTTTGATACGCGAAAATCCTTTTGATATTATTATTAATGCATAGTGGAAAACATGTCGAAAGTATAATATTAATCTTAGCCAACATAGGTACCATTATACTATGCCTACTATAGCTACCACCTGAGGTGGCAGGTTATACAACTGCAATCGTAAAGGGCATGTATTGGAACAAATGGTCAGGCAAAGGAACTTCACACACAAAATGGAACGCCTCTGGAGGGACTCCCTGAGAACCTAACCGGTCTCTGCCACACAAGGCCGGGTTACCTTTGTAACTGGGTAACAAATGACACGAGTATGCCATCTCCCGGTCGTTACTGACCTTTATCCGAGGCCTCGACACCAACAACCACACAGTAAAGTATCCGGGATCCATACCATGATACCACTTACAAAATCAACATAAGTAAATATCTAGGCTCCATACCATGATACTACTTTTTATCTAGAAGGAAATGGTCATACCCTCAGGGGGAACAACCCCGAAATAACCCTGCTGCCACGATTCCTGTTTCGACCATTACCGGGTTGTGAGGCTCGATAAAGTCACATCCACAAAGATACACTTTTTCACAAAGTCACGCTTTTTCACAAAGTCATGATTTGATCAACAAATGATCAGAAGCACTTCATATGCCACACTACCAAATTGGGAATGTATCACTAGTAACCAACAACTACATAACCTTTGAGCTCATACGTCTCAGAGAAGGGTGTTAAGCTAAGAGAGTAAATTCTCCGCCACCAAACAGAAATATATTTGATCGAAACCAGCTTCACCTCTTAAGGTGTAATGTCAGACACACATACATATAAGTCTGTTTCGGGTTCGAACAGAACCGAAGGCACTTCCAAAGAAGCCCTTGCAAATCCAGGTATTCATTATCCCGATCGGACTCCCCATCACATATGGAGATCTCTATAACGGCGCGACTCAGTCCAGAGACATTCGACAGATTATCCTATCGTTCTCGAAAATACCCGATCTTTACCACCGATCTTTAATTGCTATCCATATCGTCGTATCATTATTCGGAATGGGTCATATGACACAAGGTCCTCTCCCAGCTAAACCGAATAATGAGCGCAACATTTAAAAAAGAACATATGGATATTGGGATTTCAATTAAGTCGCAACTTAAAACCCAAACATTTCTTTCAAATAGTTTAAACAAATTACCATTTCAAATCTTTTAAACAAAAAGATTCATTTCACAAAGTTCACCAATCTTTCACAAAGATTCATTTACAATATTTAAACAAAAGATCTATCTTTGAGATCCTCTTTTGTCAGGAAACAAAGTTCACAAATGTCTCACAAAGATTCCATTATAGCTTTCAAAACAATTTCATTTCAAATCTTTTATATAAAAGATGTACCTTCAAGATCCTTTTCAATTTCAAAACAAGGTTCAACAATTTTCCATAAAGATTAATTCATAGCTTTCAATACTATTTCAGTTCAAATTTGAAATCCTTTCAACATAATTTGGAAATCCTCTTTTATATGAAAGCTATTATTATTTGTAAACAAATAGTTTTCATTTCGGAAAAATCCAGTTCTATTTGCACAAGTTAAAGTCTTTCAAACTCGGGTTAAACTTAAATTTCCAAAATAATGCTTTTAAAATGGTTTAAAACCCATATAAACACATTTATAACTTGTATAATCTTTTAAACCATAATTTTCAAACATAGAATTCAATTTCAAATCTTGATTTTAAATTCAAATTAAATTATCTAAATTTCAAAGCTTAATCAAGCTATTCAAAAGTAACTTTTATTATCCAAACTCCTTTTCAAAGCCTTTTCAAATTCAACCCAATTTCATTTCCAAAATCATTTGGATTCAAAATTCAGCTTTCAAAACCATTTTAAAAATCTGTGACTTAACCGATTTTCCTGTGCAATCCATATTTGTGTGTGTATAGTGTGGTCCAGGGGTTTTACACACAATAGTGCAACTACATCATCCATCATTACAGATTCACACACAAAACTGTAGTTGATAAGCGGTATAAACTATAACGCTTATCTTTCGTTCACAGATCACGGATTTATCATAGATAATAATTACATTCATCCCAGATAAATAAATTACATTACAGATGAATAAATTACATTAAACATAGCTTAAATCAAAACAGAGCACCACATATCAAGTATATCGCATAATTCAAAGCATCCAATAGAATCCGAACATCCATGCATAAGATCAATTAGTTATCTGATTTATTTAAATCAAATTATTTACCTATGAATGAATTTCTAATCATGATTAATTAATAATTAATTAATTACAAACCATTTTTGATTAATTATCCTCTAATCATAGATTAATTAACCTTAAAATTATTAACTAACTATCCTTAATTAATCATTAAATCAATTAACTTTTAATCATTAAATAATTAACCCCTAATTATTCTTTAATTAATTAATTACATTCCTTAATTAATTATCATTTACCTAATCATTCTAAATTAATCACAATAAGCGATTATCCTCAATTAATTAACCTTATATTAATTAATTATCCTCAAATGAATTACCTTGATTAATTAATTACCTTAATTAATTATTATTAACCCATTAACCTTCCGTTATTAAATAATTAATCTTTATATACTTAAGATTTTAAATCAATTAAAAGATAGACCATTTGTCCTTATTATTTTAATTATCATAAAATCTTTATTTAATAACTTTTGGGAATAAAACATCATAAAATCTAAAATTTAACTTAAAACCCTTAAGTTGAATAAATAATTTGAAAACATTTCATTTTCACAATTGTTCACTAAATTATAAAAATTAAGTTTATTTAAAATAAATTTTAAAACAAAGGTTATATGGATTAAATTACTTCAAATTTTGTTTACCCTCTTTTTTTCGCTAAAGCCTGCTTTTTAACATTACATTGTTTAACACTTTGTTAATCATTTGCTTTAACAAAAAAAATAAACTGTTGTATTTTCAAATAACTCGAGCCAGATAAAAAAAATACGAGATCAACCTGAGTCTCCCTCACATCCCATAACTTCGAGTATTTCAGCAAGATCCTTCGAGCCAAACCCAATGAACATCATCTCCTTCAATTGTTCGAACAACCATAGGTACGTGCAACCACGCGTGCACGTGCACAATCGACCGGCGACGATCTGGTCGTCGATAACACCTCCCTCATATCGTTAATGACATCGGCAGCTACCCTGACATCTCAGCTTCGATGATTTCATCGCTAAATGAAATCAAGCCAATCAACCTCTCCCTATGACCCAACGCCTCCGACGAAATCGCTTCGCCCACGATGACCCATCCACGATCATCTACTGCATTTAAACCAAAACTTCATCACATCCATACACACGAATTCCCACTGGAGTAGACTATTCCGATCAACCCACGGTGATGAGATCGACCCGATTACAACGGCGACTCCTCAGGCACTTTAAATCCTATTTCGTTCCTGTTCAACCACCACAGCCTTTGAACAACTCAACGAACATTTTACCCTCAACCACCCTCCGATGACCTTCCTCCAGCCACTACCCCAAAGTTTCAGAACCTTGCGATCATCAGATTTTGATGAAAAATCTAATTTCGAACACCCCACAAATTATCGCAACCCACATACTTAAAAATCCAGATAATGTTAGCGAAAAACATCATATTTGAATTCGAATTGGTTAATATACTCAAAATTCGAATTTCAGATGATGGATTTTCACTGACTTGAACAATTTCCACTGTATTTTCTTTTTCTAGTAAATTTACTTACTTATTTTACTAATAAATATTTTTAGAAATATCATTCGATTAATATGAACGAATTTCCTTCAAAGATCATGATCTAACATTTATTATATGAAGAGATATTGGATATTTTTATACTTTTATTTTTTAAACAGGTATGAAACCTATATATCTAAAACAGAGATAAGTATGTCTGTCAAACTACCTCAGGCACTTTCATATACAAACATATTCCATAACTTTCAGTAAACACTCATCACAAACAAACCAATATTGAAACAAATTTGATGTTTTTTTAGAAATTAGTTTGCTCACCTTAATGTTTGGAAAGAACAGAGAGCCTGGGATGCTTTCAAGTTTGAAAATATGGAATTTAGCATTTTGATTTGAATCCAAGCGTGATTTGCTTTGCTGAATTCTAGCATGCTTGATCTGGAAGTTATATTCGACCTGAAGCTTGATTGTTGCCATCTTTGCTTTGATTTTTTTCTCCAGTTTTGAAGATTTTGAAAACAGCTTTCTTTTGATCTGATGATTTTTTTCTTGTTTCCAGATCCGATATGATTAACAGCTTCAGGTTTGAAGCCCTTGAATTTTCTTTGATTTTTGTTTTGATCGATTTTTTTATTTCAAGTTTAAGTTTGAAGAGTTTGTTTTCAAGCTGAAAACATGAGGTAGGTTTGGATCTGTAACCTGATTTATTTCAGGTTTGAGGTACTTTGATTTTCCTGGTTTTTTGAAAACAGCATGGTTTTCTTCTTTTAATGCATGTTAATAAAAATTTAAGAGAATTAAATGCCACTTGTAATTGGTATTGACACTTGTTGTTTGCTAACTAATTTTACAAATGCCTTTTATGATTCAAATTGTGTTTAGGACCCTTACTTATTTTATTTAGTTTAAATACATATATACTTTGTATTTATATTTATATACACCAACAAACATAAAAGGAAATGTATTATGTTTAAACTCTTATTTATTAACAACTATACTTAGTTATGTTTTGTACATGTATATATTTTGTACTTATTACTTCCAAAAGAATACATACATAATAAAGCTTTTACATGTATACTAACTATATTCATTTTAAAACTCTTTATATTTTCCCTTTAGCTTTACAACCATTTTTGTCAAATCTTATTTAAATTGAAACTATTATACAATTAAATAAATATTTATCTATATACATTAATTTCAAAATATAACTTTCATATATATCATATACTCATCTTCCTATATTCAAATCAAATTCAAATTATCTTATAAAAATCCAATAATATAAATAGATAAACATATATTTTATTAAATTTGGAAAGTCCAATTAAATCGTATACATATTCATTTCCAAATATTCAAAGAAATTCTCAATTAATCCATACTTAATTCCAAATTATTTAAAAATGTTTATCTTAGAGTTATAAATCCATTTTTTTTAAAATCAATTATACACGTATATTTGAACAAACAACAACACATTTTATTTTATTCAAAAAAATTCAAATAGTTACACAATTTATTTCAAAATTTTAATCAATTGTCAATTTATTCTTAGTTAAAATCTGGGAATGTTACAAATCGGTTTTCATCAGCTTCGTATTACAGTGTATAGCATTCCTTTGACATCGTTCTGTACTCGTTATGGATCTTATGAATTTCTTGTTATGCCATTTTTGTTTACGAGTGCTCTAGCTTATTTCGTTGACCTTATGAATCGAGTTTTCAAAGAATTCCTTGATCGATTTTTTCTCATCTTTATAGATGATATTCTTATTTATTCCAAAACCGAGGAAGAGCATGAAAAACATCTTCGGATTGTGTTGGAAACTCTTAAGAGCAATCAATTGAAAGCAACATTTTCTAAATGCCACTTTTGGCAATCTTGTATGAAATTTATCGGACATATCATTTCTGAATTCAGAATTTCCGTAGATCCTTCAAAGATTGAAGCGATTCAAAATTGGAAGAAACTGGAGAGTGTGATGGAAATTCGTAGTTTTCTTCGATTGGCGGTCTATTACCGTCGGTTCATAAAAGACTTTTCTAAAATTTTCGTGCCTCTTACTAGCTTGACAAAGAAAGGAGTTAATTACACTTGGTCAAACAAATGTGAAGCTTCTTTTCAGAAATTAAAAGAACTCCTTTCGATGCTCTTATTCTTGTGATTCCCAAAGGGAATCAAGACTTTATTGTTTATACCGATGCTAGTCGTGCTGATTTGTGTGCCATTCTTGTGCAAAGGGAATGCGTAATCGCGTATGCTTCTAGACAATAAGCCTATCGAGACTAGATATGCCACTCATGATTTAGAGCTCGCGATCATTGTTTTCACCCTTCGAATTTGGTGTCGTTATCTTTTAGGAGAGAAATTGTTCTCTACACCAGTCATAAATCTTTAAAGTATTTATTTTCTCAAAAGGAACTTAATTTGCATCAACAATGTTAGCTCGAGTTTCTTGCATCTTATGATCTTGATATTCTTTATACTCCCGGGAAGGGAAATCGTGTTGCCGATGCCCTTAGTCGTGAACAATAAGTGGTTGTTTCTGTGATGATATCCAAATGGAATGATCTCGAGACTTTGTCTACTTGTGAAATTCGAGGTTGTGAATCCGATTCATGTTCATCTCTTGTCCTATGTAGCCTTGAGGCTCATCCATCTCTTTTATATCGAATTCTTGATGCTCAAAAGCATGATCTCGAATTGGCTCGTCTTAGCCAAAGTTGTAGGGATAGAAATATTGGTGGTTTGAAAGAATTTGAAATTGATGCTCGTGGCGGCATTTGAAAATTTGGACTTATCATGCCAAATATTAGTGATCTTCGTAAAGACATTTTGGAAGATTCTCGTCGTTCTAAATTTACCATTCATCTTGGTAGTAGTAAAATGTACGCGGATATGAAGCGAATTTATTATTGGGATGGAACGAAATCTTATATTACCAGCTTTATTAAGCATTGCATGACTTGCCAACTTATAAAGGCTGAGCATCAAAGGCCCGGTGGGTTATTGCAACCTTTGAACATTCCAGTTTGGAAGTGGGATCAAGTCTCAATGGACTTTATTAACGGTCTTTCCTGTTCTCGTTCAGGTCATGACAGTTTATGGGTGATTGTTGATAGACTTACAAAATCCGTCCATTTTATTCCTGTTCTGTCTAATCGGACCTTACCCCTTTTAGCTAAATTCTATGTTAGAGAAATTGTTAAATTATATGGAGTTCCTACTTCTATTGTTACCAATCGTGATCCATTGTTTACTAGTGAATTTTGGAAGAGTCTTCAAAAAGCTTTGGGAACGAAGCTTAATTTTAGCACCGCTTTTCCTCCTCAATTCGATGGACAAACTGAGCGTGTAAATCAAACTCTTGAAGATCTTCTTCGTGCATATGATCTTGATTTTGGTGGAAGTTGGGATGGTCACATTTCTCTTGTTGAGTTTTCCTACAATAATAGTTCCAATCTAGTATTGGTATGTCACCTTTCGAGGCACTCTACGGAAGGCCATGCCGATCTCCTTCTTGCTGGCTTGAGGCCGGTGAGAAGCTGGTTTTAGATCCAGATTTTATTCGTGATTCCACAAAAAAGATTGACCTTATTCATCATAGGACGAAAGAAGCCCCAAAGTAGACAAAAATCCTATGCCGACAACGGAAGAAGGACTTTGAAATTTTCCGTGGGAGATTTGGTGTTTATTCGTGTTTCACATATGAAAGGCATTATGCGTTTCAGTCGATCGAGAAAACTAGCACCTCGATATGTTGGTCCATTTCCCATCACCGAACATATTGGTTCCATGGCATATCGCCTTTTATTACGGCTCAATTTTCTACCATTCATGACGTTTCCACGTCTCTCAACTACGGAAATGCCTTAGGGATTCCGATTGTATTCTTAACCCCAGTGTTGTTGAAGAAATTAAAGTTTCACCTAATTTGACTTATGAGCAACATCCTATTCGTATCATTGCTACGGAGGTTAAACGTCTTCGAAATAAAGATGTCCCACTTGTGAAAGTTCAGTGGTCCTCAAATCCTAAGGATTATTCTTGGAAATCCAAAGAATTCATCGAGCGAACACATCCGGACTTACTCTCTCATGCTCTTTGAGGTGAATTTCTTATTTCAAATTTCTTTTGTGTTGATAAGCTTTTATGGTTGTTACTCTTTATTTTCATCTTAAATATTGCGGGGACACAATTTCCTTAAGGGAGGGAGTCTGTAACAACCTGCATATTTTATGAGTGTACATTTAAATATTTTATTTGAATATTATATCGTTAGTCGGGATAAAGTTCGAAATGCTACTTTTAACAAACAGTCGAATTAGGACTGGAGACTACTTCCATTGAGTCCAAAATGGCATTTGCGACTTTTTTTAGTATAAACATCGATATGTTTAGAGATGACTAGATTTTTTTCTATTTTTCTATTGGGATTTAGGTTTGGGTTTCAGCCCATTAACCCAACATAATACCCTAACCCCACCTCCTCTTCATTTATTTTCATTTCTTAACACTCTCAAGCTAAAGTAAAAATGGGGGAAAGGAAGAAAAATTAAAATTCCTAAGCCTATGTCCTCTTAGGAAATTCAAGTTCTTGCTTTAAAATCAAAGAGAGGCTTAAGGTAAGCATCCTCTTCATCTTCTCCATCTCAGAAATTCCTAAACCCTAAATTAGGAAAAACTTCACCTTTGATAATAGATTGAAGATTCTAGAGGTGCGTTGAAGAGGAATTGATCTTGCTTTGTTTTAAAGCCTTTCATTTGTTGTCTTTGAGTTTTAAAGGTGATCTTTTGAACTCACATCTATGTCTATAATTTTCATTGTTGTTAGGTATGAATTCGTAACATCTATTCATGTTCATTTGCTTTTGATTTGAATTGATTTGGTGAATTTTCCAATTTTGGTGTTTTGAAGTAAAAATCTTTAAAGATCCGATCTTGGATGTTTAAACATGTTATTTGTGGCGTATCGAAGAGCCTATAGGGACGGGTTATCGATTGGCATAAATCCCTAGCATTCATCGCTCGTTCGGTTGCTTTCGGTTTGGATTTTTGCCCTTTTTGGGCTAGGTTGCTAGACAAAAATCTAGATGTCTGGTTGAAAAATCCAAACATCTGGAAGAGGTCTTTGGAAAAAGAAAAAAGACAGAGACAAAATCCAAACGTCTGGTTAGGGGATTCAGACGTCTGGTCAGTGGTTCAGACGTCTGGTTGGTAATTTCAGATGTCTGAAACTGTTCAATTTTGCCTATTTTGGTTGTTTTCGAGTGGATTTCCAATTTTAATCGATTTTTTTTATTCGTCTAGTTGTTGTCATTTATTATGGACTCTGATGCTTCTTTTCTGGGTTTTTTGGAATGTCCATTTGATGGATTTGATATCGATTTTTATGGTTTTAATTCACGTCGTCGAATGTGGATTTTTTTGCTAGATTGTTTTTACAATCATTTCTGTGGCTTATCACTTTAAATTACAAAGGTTTTTATACTAGTAGTAAATCCTCAAACTATTTCACAAAAACGATTTCAACACAATTTTTAATACAAATCTCATTTTTAAAACCGTTTTCCAATCTATTAGTATATACAAACCTTTACCTCATTCATATGAGAAATCTAATTAAACAACTTTGCAAAACAAGTGGTATGAAACGTTTGTGTTTAATTTGTCGGTTAATTCTTGGACTTGTTCGATTGAAATTCCATGACAATTTTCGAGTGAAAATCTACAATTTGTTCGTAAATATTTAAGTTAAGCCAATAGTTATGGGACAAGAAGCTAAACTCAGTTATTCACTACTTTAGTGTAATTTACACTTATCGACCAGTGATGATCATTTTGTGATTTAGACTGGCGATGTGAGATGTCTCTTCATTTGTGTGGGGATTAAACCCCGTTTATGGAGTTTCGGCTTAGAATTGGTGGGGTAGCGGCCTATGGTCTTTGGATCATTTGTGGAGACTCGGCTCAAAATTGATGTTTAGCGACCATGAAATAGCACTCTGTTCATGATGCATGTGTTGGTGAGTTTTCATGCTCCCATTTGTGATAGGGCTCCCCCTTTGTATTTTTTGGATTTCTAATTGATGATTTCTAGAATTTGTGTTTCACCAATTTTTGTGATTTACATTGATAATTTTTATCAATATTTGTGGTTTGGTGAATACGTTAAAGAATATGACATTCTTTTTGGTATTTGAGAATATTCGAGATATTGTGTGATTTTTGTTGTTATCTAGTGTATACTTGTCATAGTATGGCATTATTGTTATCATACGTTTTGTCATATCTCTTATCCTACCTCATTTTATATGATATTTATAGCTAGACTGATCCATTTATTATTTTCTTCTTAAATAATACTCGGGTTAGGCCGAGGTATTTCAGGTGCTTCTACTTGACTTCTTATAAAGTTCCGTCATCTGACTTTTGGCTAACAACTTAGCTTAGTAGTTTTTGCTTTTATACATTCGAGATAGAGACTCCTTGATGTATACATATACTTTTTTCTAGCACTTGTACCTATTCTTTTGTGATGTAGTGGATCTTACATGACCACTACTTTGATGTACACTTTTAATATGTTATATTAATATCTGTTTCCGCCTTAGTAATATGAATATCTGTGACTGATTTGTGTTATGCATATTTTATATTTGTTTTCAAAGACCACGTAGCCATTGTGTAATAGCTTTGAGTTTGTATTTAATATGTCAAATTTATTTATGATATTTTATCCGGCATATCGGTACTCGCACAAAGCAATTACATGGATGGTCACTCCTCAACAGCCTTATTTTTCGTGTAGTCGACGATATTACCCCGTAGTGTCATTGGCTAATGTAAGTATAGAGGTGGAGCATCACAATCGCCTCAATGAAATATCAAACATAACACACTTCCAAATCAATCGTTATTCATCACACCAAATATGGTTATATAATATATAAGTATGAAACCACTACATAAATCATGTGCAAAAACAAAGTGTATATCAATCATACAGTGGGTGACTATACACACACATAGAGGCATGCGCATACTCGCGTACATATAAATACATGGCATGCATTAACAACACCAATTATGTGCACATATGTACTGTCACAATATAACTCATCCAAAGCAATTACAATATCTAACACGCCCAATGCTCAGATTGATGTGATTGGTCTTCTATTCCTTTGCATCATGCATATATTACTTGGTAATTATGTTAATGGCTCAAGCATCTCGTGGGATTTCACTATTCACTCTCAACAATATCCTCATCCAGGACTACATACAATCTATCACTATAGTACACGATGTAGCATAAATAACCCATAAAACACATTGATGTCTCACACTATCCACTATTATAACCTCATCTTCCTATTTACACGTTTTTCCAATTCATGATTTGACTTAGTCTCAACATTGATAACACTTCACTACAGAAATATAGGAACACACCACAAATATCCTATCAAAAACATCATTGATATAGGAGAACTTTAAATCATAGTGAAAATACATACATCATATACGATCATGCTAAGCGTATATAAAACAAGTCATAGTACATATAATCATATACACTCAATTATACATTATCGTTAACATAGGACCTTAACTCCTAAACTACAATTATACATATTACTATTTTTATTTAGTATTGCATCTCCTCATTCATTCTTTTTTTCATGTTATCCTAACTAATGTTCTTATAGTCTTCTAGATAAGTGTAAGTTGAATAGGATAGAGACTATGCAAGGGAAAATTGGAATAAGCATGAATAGTGAAAGATGATAAGAAAGTAGAATAGCTAAAGTTTCTAGTGCGGGACTTAGAGCGATACTTCAAAATCTTATTATTGCTATTTGGTAGATGCTAGTGAAGCAATTGAATTAAGAGGACAAGGAGTTAGCTCAATTGACCATTATGTTGAAGTTAGGATGTTGAGCATTTCTCTCATATTGAGTCCATTATGAATGTTTTATCATGGGTTAAAATCTATGAAATGGTAGTCAATGGTATGAGAATAACAGTGGAATGTTGCAGGTGGTTAGCTTTTAAGTGTTTGAAGGAGCTGCAGTTGGTTGTTGGGAACATATTGTACCCATTGTGCTCGAAGTAGATATTACTTCGGATGATTTCAAAGTGAAGTTTGAGAACCAGTTCATGCCTTAAACAGAGAAGTGTACAATTTTCCAGACATATTTCAAGCTAAAGCGGGGGAAAATGTAAGTATTAGAATATGTAAACAGAGATTTCATGCTTTGTTAGTTATGTTTTGACTTTGACTATTACTTCTTGAAGAAGGATGAGAAGCTTGCGTTTGGTCTTTGAGAGGAGTTGAGCATGATAATGTTGTCACATATCGAAGAAAATATATTGATAAAGTGCTTGTTCTTTTCCTTCGTCAGGAGGGAAGTAGGGGTGAACATTTATTAGTTAAAACCGAATAAAATCGAATAAAACCAATTACGTTTGATCGGTTTGGTTCGGTTTTGTTAGTTAATTGGTTGGTTTTGGTTTTACTTTTATACTTCTTTGGTTTATTTGTCCGATTTGGTTTTCAATATTTGAAAACTAAACCAACTAATTAAACCAAATTTAAAAATCAAATTATTTTAAAATGATAAAATTATTTCTGGCACCGCTGTTATTTACAATATTTCATAACAATATTTTTTTCCTTTCAATTCATATTAATATTTTTAGAAGAGAAGTATATTTTTCAAAATTTTTGCATCATATGGACTCAATTAATTATTTTAATCTTATATTATATCAACAACTAGAAATCTAATTCTTTAAGAAAAACCAAATAGACCAACCAAACAAAATATTATCGGTTTGGTTGATTTTGTTTTTAAAAATATTTTTTTGGTTCGATTCGATTTATGTTTCCTGAATGGTTATTTTGTTTTCAAGATTTGTGATTGATTTCAAACCGAACCAACTATTTTCTCACCCCTATTAGGAAGAGCTCTAGAGATAAAGCTATTATGCATAGCAAGAGGAACACACCAGAGCCATATTGGAAGGGTTTCGCTTCAAGCCTTAATGGAGGAGGTGTGTGGATAAGTTTCTAAAGAGTGAGATGAAGAAGGACAGTAAGCTAGTGCTGAGGAATAAATTGGATAAGAAACATGTTAAGTACTTAAGGTTGTTAAATATGGAATTGTGCATCTACTTGTATTTAGGTAGAGAAGTTTGCAATACATTTCTTTAGACATGGGAGTAAGCTTGTCCATAGATACTAGAATAATCCAAAATTCATCTGCATTTGTATTTAAAAAATATCTGATATTCAGAATAATTAATACGGATGAAAATATGAAGGCATTCGCATCCGAAAATTATATTATTCATTTTTTGTTAAGATTATTGTCTATGTTATGTATATTTTAGTATAATGAATGATATGTATTTATTGTTTTATAAAGTAAATAGATTATATTATATGTGCATATTGACTACTTAAAACTATCTATTATTGTCATATTTATTTATTTTCATACTCTTATAAATAAATAGAACTGGAAATAAAATTATGTTAAACCAAAAAAATTTATTTATATTTTTATATTTATTAATTGCTGGATAGGATAAATATCCAATATCAGTTTATATCCATGGATGAAGATATCGAAGAATGATATAAGATAAGGATGCAGATGCATATGTAGCTCTATCCACATTTATAACTAACTATTGATATGCCACGGGAAGTAGGGAATATATAGAAAAAATATCTAAATCAAGGTAGAGTGAGCCAAGGTCAGTCGTTGTGGTCATCCCAGCAATCAAGAGTGAGAGTTGGTGCAAGTGGAAGTGATTCTAGGTATTCTATTTTCGAAGGTGATATACTTGTTTACGATTAACAGTTAAGAGTCTTTTTGATGTTGATGCATCTAGTTCATTTGATATAGTAGCAAAGTTGGAACTAAAAATAGTATCTGCTCTCTTAAAGCCACGGACTTGATTGAAGGTTCGAAAACTCTAAGTAGATGTGTTTGGATGTACGTTTGATTTCATGGTCATATATTTTTCGGTTATCTTGTGGTTGATTTCATTAGTTTTGGAATTTTTTTGGGTATCTATAGGTATTTTAAAAATGGGATCGTACTGGATTATGTGAGTTTATTGGTTGTATTGAGAGATGAGGGCGAACAACTTTAAAGATGTGTTATGTGAGAGGACAAACTTGGACATTGGTAATTTAACAATCATTCGAAGTTGCTTATGATAAGGTATGAATGTTCTAATTGCATGTGAGTACCTAAATGTCTCCAAGGAGGTGTTCGATTAACGTCTAAAGGGGGAAGTTAAATTTAGCATTGAATTGGTTCCAAAAACAATGCCTGCACTAAAATAATTTAGAATTATGTCCGTTAAGGAGCTATGTAGCTAAAGCCCTGATGAAGCCTAGATAGATAAAGCTAAGCTAAAGCGCTTAGTGCCCTACGCAGGCTACTCTTTTACGATTTAATGCTCTAAACTAACGAGCCCATTAAAGCACAGTTATATACCGCTAAATTCGCTAAATAAAGTTACTTTGGTATCCACTTTATGCGTGTGTGTATATGTCTCTCTATATATATAATTTACATTATTTTCTTGTAATTCCTAGTAAAAAAGCTTAAGCATGTCTAAGTCCAATGCCTAGATGCTCACCATAATTTGGAATACCATTTCTAGTCCCAAAGTTTGAACTACTTGAATTAAGACATTCTAGGATTTCATTATATATGAGTAAAAATTGTTTCACTTTCTTACACCAATGATAGAAGACTGATAAAAAATTATTTATCCATTTGACTTTGCCTCTGATATAGCCTTTCACACATTTCTATTTTTTTACTACGCCCTCGGTATATCCCTTCCATGATATTTTATACCTCCACCGCTATGGAACCATTGAGCATTTTAACTACATAGCTCAGGAGAAGGCCAAATGATAAACAAATTCGAACAGCTTGAATGGAAAGGGTTAATACGAACTAGAAATTTATTATGGGTAACGCTTGTTAACTTCACCTCTAAAGGGATGGGTCTCATTAGCTTTGTGTTAATTACTATGAGTTAAACAAAGCAATAATAAGTATCTCTTATAGTACATTAATGAGTTGCTTGACCAACTTAGTGGCTATTAGATATTCTTATAGTTGAATTATACTTCTAGGTTCCATTAATTGTGAATGGCTGAGGGAGTGTACCACTGACTACATATTAGACCCAACAAGATTCTTTGACTAGTTGGTAATATTATTTTGGATGAATTGATGAAGTGTCAAGGAGAAACTAAATAAGTTTGTCCTTGTGTTTTTCTACGATATCTCGGTTAATTCAAGAATCAAGGATGAACACACATATTCATTTAAAGTATTGCTATAGTGCTTGAGGAAACACCGGTTGAATATGTTTTTGGTGTGACATTTTTGGTGGTTTGAAGTTGGATTTCTTTGATGCATTGGTTTCAAGTAGGCATCTCAGTTGGTCATACAAAGTTATAAAAGCTTTAGGATTGGGAAAGGCTAGAGAGTGCGATGGAGTTCACAAGCCTTTTAGGCCGAGTATGTAATTATCAGAAATTCGCTACTTTTTTCCCAAGATTGCAGGCCGGTGACACAACTTAAAATGAAGGATGTAAAATTTACACGGATGATAATATGTAAGAAGAATCTTTTTTAACTAAATGGATTTTAGCATGTTCTATTTGTTATACATGGGAAAGTAGGTTGGAAAGTAAATATAGATGTACATAGCAAAAATTTTTGTGACATCTTGCTATTTTAAACATCTGGAATCAATTATAAACGCAATAATATACATTTGCAACTAATTTTCGATATTAAAAATAGTGGATTTTATTTTATAATTTAAAATTTCAAAACTAAGAAGGAAAAAGGGAAACCTCACAGCGAAATAAAATATCAATATGAATATACATTAACTCAATAATACAATTATTTTTCGTGATAATCACTTCAGTTCACATTTCAATACATTGATTATCACTAACTCATAAACGATATAACAATGGTATAAAGGAGTATACCAAATCAGCTAGTAAAGCCTACATCCACATTTCTATTCTCTCCTTTGCTCCTACCTGCAACTTCACAACTGTACACACATATAGACATACACATGCACGCGTGCACGCACACGCACGCACACATAGGTAAAGAGTATCAACCATATTGAACTACGCATAACCATATACACTCTGGCCATATGCTCGAGAGTTATTTCATAAAAGAACAACACCTACGTACCCATTTGGGGACCAATGCATCATTGCAACCAATGCAATAGGAAACACTATTCATACAAGTCATAACCATCAATCGTAATAAATATAGGATAACAACAGTAATAACACACTCATCCATTAAACATCACATACGTTTGACAACACCCAAAGTCAACCCCAAACGTCAACTAAACTAACAACAACAAATATACTCACATATGTATTAATCATCGACTATTAGTAGTATATCATCAGTACAGGTATAAATTAAACAAACGTGTACTAACGCACTATATTAGTAACACAAACACTAAATCACCAAATGTGTATTAACCTAATATATTACTAACACGACACTAAATTATCAAATGTGTACTAACCTAACATATTAGTAACACAACGCCAAACTGTTCTAATGTGCACTAACCCACTATATTGATAACAGAAACATCAAATCACGATATAATATAAAAACCAACACAATAAAACCATAATTAATTGCACATAACGTAGTAATAGTAGCAAAATGTTGTGCATACCTCCAAATGCGATTTCATCGTCATATAACAACATATGTGATAATTCAAATAAATAATTAACTAATGTTACATCCATCCAAAACATCATATTTACTACCATTGTTTTCTCTTTAAGTATAAAATTATTTTATTATTATTTATTATAAAATCAGCTTTATTTATCTTAAAAGGACAATAATTCTTCTAAAGTAGTAATATACTTCAGAATCCTTTATTATACTTCTATTACTTCAAATCCTTAAACATTGTATTTTCTATCAAAAATAGTAATTTACATCAAATTACTTTTCAAAAAAAATTATTATTTTACATCAAGATAATAGTATATATCGAAACCTCTTTAATATTTTCAAAAACTAATTCATTATCGTTTACTTCAAAAATAATAATATTCCATATTAAACTTCAAAACTCCTTTGATTGTTAGTTGCATCGAAATAATAATAATTTAACCTAAAACTTTGGAAACATATCCTATGAATTTCAGTTTAAAATAGGTTTTCCTTTATTACTTATGAATTGCCGTAGAAATTCATAAATAAAAACATTATTACATTTCTTACCTTAATTCCAGTTTAATTTGTTAAATCACTATTATTTTACAAATTTCACTCAAAATTTGTAAATAATCTTAGTTTTCATTCATTTATCTAATTTTATCATTATTTCATAATTTCATCCATTTTATTTTAATTAATTACGTTCACAATTCAAATCCACAATTAATTATAATTAAACATCAAATAATACAACAATAAACAGTTAAATCAAGGCACAACATATCTAAAATATTTAAATATCCAAAAAAATTTAATATAACACAACACATATCAATAATTATAAATTTTCATCAATGAATATGAATTCAATATTTTAATCCATAATGAATTAAATAAATAAACCACACCGACACGCTTTTGCAAACCGCTCAAAACTCAGCAAGCCAATTAAATCAAATCAAATCAACACCATTAACTATGAAATTTCATCATGGTAAACTTTTTAAAATATTATCATCGAAAAGTGACTAATATATTATTACTTTATCGTGTGAAAAATAATCAAATCTTGTTTTAATTGTCCTTGAATTAAAAATTATATAACTTTTCTTTATATTTTCTTAACTCATTATAAGATTGTACTAAACATACAACAAAAATTTCCTAGTTTCTTATTTCAATACAAGATTGTGCTATGCTATAGAAGAACTTCTAATACAACAATTAATATTCTAGTTATGATACTAATATTTTTCAGTATTGATACACATATAGATACACACACGGTTGTGTGTATGTATATATGTATGTGTGTGTAAAGAGAGATGAATATATACATACACACACACATATATATACACACACATACATACAAATACAAACACACATAAATATATATATATAGCTACACCTCAATTTGGCTACACCTCTAATCCCCTGATTTTGACCTCAAGTTCTAATATAATTTATAATATTTTCTTTCTATTTAAATTGCACTAATAGAAAACACTGCAAGAAAAATCTGACAGCAAAGTCCATCAATTTTTTTTCACTAATCCTAAATCTGTGATGGATTTATAATGGATAGTCCCCTTACTAAAACACATGTGGAAGATTCGTCATAATAAAATAACAATGCAAAATCAACATAATTTGTGATGGACCTGCCACAGTGCGTAACAAATTTAGTTTTTTTATAACTCTGAGGTAAAATAACTGTAATAAAAATTTATTGCTCATCCGTCACAAACCAATAATAAAACTTTGATTTTTTAATACTTAATTAGTTATAATTTGTTCTGTCATAAATCCGCTGCAATTTACTATACAAAAATCACAAAGTAACTACGGATTTGTCACGTGAAATTTTTGAAAATGAAAATACTTGCATAATACATTGTATACTCCGTCATAAACCCATGACAAATAGCGGTTATAGATCGTTTCATTTATTCTCTTGTTTCGTCCTAACAATCAAATAATATATTTATTACTTTAGAATATTTACATGAACAATTTCATCGAAAACTATACCAAAAGAGCATATTAATAAATGCATAGTAAAAAAATTAACATAAACTAAAATGAAATTATACAAATAGGAACCAAAAAAATACAAGTCACGATATATAAATTTCAATGTGCATACGAAAATACATGCCAATACATTAAATTTCAACATGCATACCAAAAATTTATCAATCATACCAAGCCCAAAATAATAAGATGATCCCATGAATCAATTGGGACCGAATGTGACAATCTTTCTTCGACAACTTACACAATCTAAGCTCAAACTCTTTATGCGTTTCAGTATCGTGTCCATCCTCAATACACCGCAAATTAACCAAATGCTCTTCTGTAATCTGTCGACGATGTGTCTCACGCTCCTCCTCAATCCTTCGATGCTCAGTCCTAGATTGTTGACTTAATTTCATTGTTCGAGCCTCGACAAGTTACATTTCCTCCATTAAGGCATAGCCTAGATTTTATTTCATGTTGTTGTACTTTCACTCATTAGCATCCTTCATCACCGGGCAATATGTGATCCAATCAACAATTAACAATACATGTTTTTCTTTAAAAATTACACTTCAAGAACATGAAATTTTGCTTATATATTGATATGCCACATTATCAGTTATGCACTAAGTAAGAAATCAATCATTCATGAAATTACTTACATTATTAGGTAGGTTACCACCAAGATATGCACATCCCTTTCAAATTAATGGGCTCAAAGCATGAAAAATCATTGTTTGTTGCTCTTGTTAAAGTTCCATCGCATCCTCGTCATTCTCTTCTCTAATAACGGTCAATCGCTCGTTACATGCAATATGATACCTGGCCTGTAAATATACAATGTCATCAAATTTTAAATTCAATCAATCAAAAAATTTAATCGAGTTGCAATTCACAACTCACTTTCAAAACTGAGATGCACAACTAAGTTTTGTGCATCTGACTTCAACTGAGTTGCCAACTCAGTTTGAACATTGAGTTGCCAACTCAGTTCTTAAACCGAGTTGCACACAACTCAGTTGAAAACAAAGCTGCCAACTCAGTTTTAAATATGAATTGCTAGCGGAGTTGTGCAACTTGATATATGTTTCTTCATAAAGGTTCCAATTCAATGGAGACTACCCTCTTCCTGTGTAGAAATATAAAATCCACACTTGAGACAACCCACTTCCTATGTAGAAGTGTTAAATCCACACTGAGAAATGTTGATGTTATGCAACTTGTAAAGGCATGTAGCAGGCAGGATGAAGGCCCTGTTGAAAAAAACCAGTGCTCGTTGCTACCCAAAGGCATGTTGAAACCTGAAGGCCCATTTGCAACCAAAAGGCTTAGGATGAACCTGTAAAGGCATGTAGCAGGCAAGATGAAGGCATTTGCTACATGCATGGCTTGAGTTTTCAAAAAACATGTTGCTACTCAATTTTCAAACAAGTTTTAATGAGAATGTGTGTATTAGCCCTGCTATTGTCCTCTTAACTTTCTTATTGGGCTGGGCTTCTATTTGCTCAGAGCCCATCATGATATTATAAATATAAACTGTAACAATGTAATCAGTTTGTACAAGTTATTCATAGAATAAAAATAAAAGCTTTATCATCTGTTTTTATGGTATCAGATCTAGATAGCCGAAAGGCAGTTATCAATCAGAGAATATGATTTCTTTTTTCTCCCCTCAGAACATTGTCATCATAGGGGAGGCATTCCCATCTCATGATCAACATAGCATCAGATTTCCATCAATTCTTGCATTTGTGTGCCATCCAAGAAGACGATCAGATCCAGAATCTTCATCTCCTCATCTGGTTGCATAGATCTCAATCTTTACAGCCTGCTTTGGCTGCAAGTATATCATTGCCTCACCAAAGCATTGCCTTCTTGATTAAGATCACCTCATCTGACCGTGCTGTTCTTATCTGCATTGGCTACGGGTTCTTCATTGCCTCGCCAAAACATTGTTTTCCTGACCAAGATATTCGAACATCAGTGTTCTTGATCCACCATGGCAAATCAAGATGATGATGCCAATTAAGTAAACACAGGTAACAGATCTAGAAATGGGCAAAGCATCGACCCAATCTTGATCAGACCTAAAAATTAGGCAATCAAAACACCATTAAATGAAGACAATTACAAAAACATGGAAATATCAGGTAGAAATTGCATTAAGTGGTTATGATCTGCACGATTATGTGAAGGGAACTAAGGTAATTCCTCCTATTAACATCACTGATGATAAAGGGACACTCATTAGCAATCCAGATTACACTCAATATGAAAAGCAAGATAATTTGCTTGCACCTTGGCTATTATCTTCTGTTAGTCAGAATCTTGTATCACAACTTGTTGGATGTTATACGTCATATGAGATATGGTCAACTATTGAAAGAATTTTCAGTTCACAATCAGCAGCCAGAGTAATGCACTATAGAAGAGAACTACAAAATGTAAGAAAGAACAATACAAGTATGAGAGAGTATCTTGCCAAGATAAAGAATCTTTGTGACAAATTGAAATCTGTGGGACATGAGATATCTAATAATGGGCAGATTCTCATTATCACAAATGGTCTTGATCAAGAGTATGAGTCATTAGTGACATTTCTTGCTACACAACAAACTTTGCTAGACTTAGATTATGTTCACTCAGCACTTCTTGCTCATGAAGGTAGAGTTGAACAAAGAAAACTGATGCAAGAAGACTATTCAGCCAATTATGCCTCATCCATAAAGAATAGAAATCACAAACACAATCAAAATAAACAAGAAAATCAAGATACCAGAGGAAATAACAGTCAAAGGGGAAGAGGCAGAGGAAAATACCCAAACAGAAATAGGATCAAATGTCAAATCTGTGAGAAATTTGGTCACATGGCAAATAATTGTTACTTCAGAATCAAGGAAGATTACAATGTGGCTCAGCAAGGTCAGAATAACAGAGGACCAAGAGCAAACATGGCACACACTAGTAATCAATCCAGAAACAATGCAGATAATTCAACAGATGATGCAAATAAAACTGATGATATCAACACAGAGGAACGGTTCCCTGATTCAGAAGCTACTAATCATATGATCAACAACATGCAGAATTTAAATTTGGGAAATAGAAGCTACACGGGTAAGCACTCTATTGCAATGGGAAATGATGAAACAATAAATATATCTCATGTAGGAACAGGAACTATTGAAGGTACAAGGTCACTCTATCTTAACAACTTATTGACAGTACCAAGTATCAAAAAGAATTTAATTAGTGTCTCACAGTTTGCTAAAGAAAACAATGTATAGTTTGAGTTTCACCCTAGCTTTTGTCTTGTCAAGGATTTGCTAAATATAAACATATTGTTACAGGGTAAATTGGATCAAGGTTTATATAAATTCAGCAATATGAGAAAAAATATCCTTTTGTAACAATGCAGTATGGTGTAATGAAGTCAGTACAAATGATAAAAATGTCAATGTTCTTGATGTGTGGCATTGCAAATTAGGCATCCTAGTTTTGACGTAGTCAAACAAGTATTGAATGAGAATAAAATTTCTTTTCCAAAATTGCGTAGTTCTAATATATGCACACATTGCTAAATTGGTAAAAGCCACAAATTACCTTTTCAATACTCTATTACAGCATATGAAAAGTCTTTTGAGCTAGTTGCAGCTGATTTGTTTGGGCCATATCCACATAATTCAACTCAAGGAGACATGTATTATCTATCACTTGTTGATGCACATAGCAGATATACTTGGATATATTTTTTAAAGGCAAAATCAGATACATGCAGTGCTATGAAACACTTCATCACTTGCATTGAAAAACAGCTAAATAGCAGTGTGAAAATGACACAGACAGATGGTGGGGGTGAATTTAAATCCCTGAAGGATTTCTTTGCTATGAAAGGAATCATACATAGGATGACATGCCCACACACATCTGAACAAAATGGATTTGTGGAAAGGAAACACAGACACATAGTGGAGACTGGTTTAACACTTATGTCACAAGCAAGTCTACCTATGAGATACTGGAGGGAGGCATTTGCCATAGCAGTGTATCTCATCAATAGAATGCCAACCAAAATGTTAAACCATGTCTGCCCGTTTGAAAAACTTTTTGGTGTCAAACCAGATTATAAGAATTTGAGAAGTTTTGGATGTCTGTGTTTCCCTTGCCTCAGACCATACAACAAACACAAATTAAGACTGAGATTTAGTCAATGCACTTTTCTGGGTTATGCAGATAATCAGAAAGGCTACAAATGTCTAGACAATTAGGGCAGGTTTTATTTTTCAAGGCATGTAGTTTTTAATGAAATTGTTTTTCCTTTTGCAGAAAAGGAAAAACATAAACAAGCAATAGACATAAGCAATGTAGGAGCAAGTCAAATACCTGACCAATCTGATTGGATCAGCAAAGAAAACAAAATAAATTATGAGTCAACAAAGAATATTCATAGTGATAATTCAGAGCAAAGTGCAGTGGATAGTTCACAGCATAGTGAACAACAGCAAATAGATACACAGCAAAATCAAATCAATGAAGACTCAATAAGTGAAACTACTGATCACTACAGGGTTGAACATCAAGTGCCACAACCAACCACCAGTTAACACCCCATGACCACTAGATCTAAAAGTGGTATTTTTAAACCCAAAATATTTAACACTCAAATCAATGAAGTAGAGCCAACATCATATGAATTAGCAGTTAAAGATGAAAGGTGGAGGAAAGCCATGGATGAAGAGTATAATGCATTGATTAAAAAAACATGGATCTTAGTTGACCCACCAAAGAACAAGAATATTGTTGGAAGCAAGTGGACATACAAAATCAAAAGAGATGCAGAAGGCAAAGTAATTAAACATAAGGCAAGACTTGTGGAAAAGGGCTATACCCAGCAGTATGGTTATGATTTCAATGAGACATTCTCCCCAATCATTAAGCCAACAACAATAAGAATTATATTAACCCTAGCTTTGCACAAGCACTGGCAGATAGGGCAGTTAGATGTGCATAATGCATTTTTAAATGGAGATTTTGTGGAAGAAGTGTACATGCAACAACCAAGAGGCTATAGTTCTAAGGATAACAACAATCAATTATGCAAGTTACACAAAGCTATATATGAATTGAAACAAGCTTCAAGGGCATGGTATGAAAAACTGAAGACTACTTTAGTCAAGTTAGGTTTCACTGCAACTAAATCTGATAATTCCTTCTATATAGGAAAGTAGAGGGGCAATGGCATCTACATATTAGTATATGTTGATGGCATTCTTATTACAGGGGATAATCATCAAGAGATTGAAACGGTTAATGGGTGTTTAGACAAGCAATTTGCTATAAAGGACTTGGGAGAAGCTAATTACTTTCTGGGCATACATATTCAGAGAAATGCAGACTCAAGCATCAACTTATCACAAAAACAATACATATTTGACATTCTAGTAAGAGAAAATATGGACAAAGCAAAGGCACTGCCCACACCCATGACAAGTAATCTCAAATTATCTAAAGACAAGGGTGAACCGATCGAAAATGTCACGCAATACAGGAGCATAGTTGGGTAACTTCAGTATGCGACTATTTCTAGACTAGACATTTGTTTTAGTGTGAATAAGGTCTGCCAGTACATGCAAGCACCAACAAATGAACATTGGCGTGCTGTTAAATGTATTCTTAGATATCAAAAAGGAACCACTCACTATATGTTGAGATTAGAATCATGCAAAAGTATTATAATACAGGCTTACAGTTATTCAGATTGGGCCAATGATGTAGATGACAGGAGATCCACTACTGGGTACTGTGTGTACTTCGGCAGCAACCCCATTTCAAGGTGTACAAAGAAGCAATCGACCGTCTCTGGGTCAAGCACAGAAGCAGAGTACAGAGCTATTGCAAGCGCTACTGCCGAAATTACGTGGACAGAGGCCCTTCTCGGAGAATTGGGACTTGAACTCAAGCAAAAGGCGACCATCTGGGTGGATAATCCGAGTGCAATTTTGCTATCTATGTATCCTGTTCGACACTCGAGAACACAACACCTTGAAGTAGATCTTCACTTCGTCAGAGAGCGAACTGGCAACGGAAAACTCCACATCCGACATATCCCATCCTTTTATCAGCGAGCAGATATATTGACGAAAGCAATTTCATCAAAGAATTTACTTGTCTTATAGAAGAACTTCGAGTTTTTCCGCCGCCATGATTTTTGAAGAGAAGGCTTAGGGGAATGGAAACCCTATCTTTGTTTGTGGAGGAATAATGAGAATGTGTGTACTAGCCCTGTTATTATCCTTTTAACTTTCTTATTGGGCTAGGCATCTATTTGCTCAGAGCCCATCATGATATTATAAATATAAACTGTAACAATGTAATCAGTTTGTACAAGTTATTACTAAATGCTTCACTGATATTTTGATATGGCTGAACATCATTTATTGTAAATTTATTAGAAAATCTTCGGCGGTTGAGTCGACCCACTTCAAAATAACGGTAGTTGGATCATCCGCCATTGTTATCTCATTACTATTTTGATATGAGGCTGCCTAAATATCTTGAATGGTGTCACCGCTTTATTTTTGTCATTGGACTGTAATATTATAATTATGTTATTCACTATTTGCTATAAAATATATTTAAATATTTTCTAAATTACCATCTTCTTCCCCGTCTCCTCCATAGAAATTGAACCACATTATGCAAACGTGGATTGCTCTTATGACTAAATGATGCCTCCTAAGACTTTATTGTTATGTCTGGATGATTCCAATGCTCCAACCAACCTTTCCATCGATGCTCTAATACAAATTGTGGTATTTCCTTTTTATTAATTTCTAGTTCCTTCATCTTATGAATAATACACGAACAACATCCTATAGCTTTTCGGCGCCAAGCCTCCCTCATCATAGAAAAGGTGGCATCCTTCGGATCTAAACAATAAATCTTTGCCTAAAGAGTGGAAATGGTTTACAATCATAATGAAGCACATAGTGTATAGTACATAATGATTATAAAATACTAATCATCAAATTTTACTTTGTAAACCAATAATAGTTGTATAATTCATTATTCAATATAAAAATACAAATTAATTACCATTAAATCGGCAAATAAGGCTTTTTTCACATCGGCAACCACATTCTTCCATGACGCCGCCCAAATATCACTGATACATTGCTCTAGTAAATTTGATATTTTTTTGGCATGCATAGAAGACGGATGAAGTACAAAATTCTTGTAAAATGTGTATTAAAAATAATGAACATATTATCGATTTTAAAATATCAAAGGGGTGTAAATATTTTAGCAAAAGCTTTCATAAAGTAAAATATTTTATATATTGTGTCATTACAAAATAAGCACACTTAAGCATTGATCATTAAAGTCACTTGAAGAGAGGACAAATCCTACTTGTTTCATGTGATATTTTATCATTTTTTTTAACCTTTCACTGAAATTTTGATGACTTATATCGTCTTTTATTTTTAGTTCACAAACAAAAATATTTTATATATTGCATCATTATAAAATTCTTGTTAATACCTTAAGAACCTAAAATGTCCATAATTTAACTTTCCTATAACAACATCATACTCAACCATCCAACAACAATTAACAAAAAATATAGGAAATGAATTTTAGGTAATACACATCGGTTTTTGTGTTTCAAACTCTTCATACACTCATTTCAAAAATTAAAGTACATCTATTTTAATATGAAGTTTATACAAACATTAATATTATAAATTCTGAGTTTTATACATTGAATATTAATGAAAATCCCTTTAAACATTATATGATAAAGTATTATACATATATAATTCTTTTGACTTTTATAACTCGTTTATAAACTTTTGCAATGAAATAATGTTTGTAGCAACATGCTATTTGTCCTAGTATGGTTATAATTGAGTTAAAGTTGGTTATACAGAGTAACAGACCCAGTCAAAATCTGCTGATCATATCTATATAAATGGAGGTTCATCTATGGTTACATGGGATGACAAAAAACAGATTCAAATCGTAAATGGATCTTGATTAGCAATGTAAAAAAAGTTGCAAAAATCTGTACTAATGTAGGATGACAAAACATGAACTTTTACATTGTTAGTCATTCAAAAACGTGAATAAACATGCGTTGCTAATAGTCCATAGAACATGCATAAAAATAAACACAAATAAATATGGGATAACAAAACAAAGATTAAATATGCGTTGGTAATCGTCAAACACAGATTTTTAAGTTGCTAATCAGACAAAAAAAGTTGAGCATATCTATCCTATTATATAATAAATTCAATATTTGACCATTAGTATTTGCTCTCCCATTCATTCTTAGTCAGTATACTCAATTCTCCTTAGCTCCATGATAATTTTCATTTTAACCCTCTATATGTTATCAGTTTTTCTTCAAACCATCAAAATATTAATTCCTATCTTTTAAAATTCCTATAATGCATCTCAAGATGTTATAATTTGTGTAAACGTTTTGCAACTTGAATAATTATTATATAAACACATTAACAAAGAAATAAACACCTCATTTATATTAACCAAGAATTAATTAAGCTAAATATTTAATTAATTTAGGGAAAGATACTTAAGAAGATATTTTCACAAAAGTCAAATCTAACCACATCAAAATCTAACAAAATCTTCATTTTACATTTCTTAAGCGTTAAGTGATTATGACATAAAGAAATGATGTAATAAGGTGATGGTAAGGTTTGAAAAATATTGTTTACTTTATGGATAAGCAAGGTATTTTTTCCGTTCAAGTTATGATATTTATTCTTAAACTTTTCCTATAAATACCCACCGCCATCTCCACTTTCATTCACACATTTCTACATCTTCTTTTCTTTTTTCTTAAGCTTCTTTAATGACTTCCATCCCTTCTAGAAAATAAAATATTATAGTAGTGAAGCTATACGAAAATTATAAGGAGAAATACCACTTCAATGTAAAGATACTAGCTCGTATCATCACCAAACACCTCCTCCACCTCTCCATTGCTCACAACCACATCTCCTCACCCTCAAAGCCAAGAAAACCACCCAACCAAAAGCATGCCTGTGCCTACCCTAGTCTAGGCTGAGCCCTGTAGGAATAAAGGAGCAAGATCGTGGAGCTCTGGAGTGAAAATATTGGAGAGAAGTACCGCCGGTTTAATTCCAAGAAGATAAGAGGAAGTTTGAAGTACTACGGAAGCTCTGCCAGATTTTCTGGAGCTTAGGAAGGAAGAATGAAGTAGATGATGATTAGTTGAAGTTGACAAAAGTTTAGTGTTGTTGGATAAGAATATTGGTAGGAAGAATTAGTTAGAGACAGTGGTGGGTACTCACATTTAAATTTACTAATTAATCTCTATTAATTTCAAGTTTAATGATATATATATATATATATATTGCCCCATTTATTTTAATCTAGTAGCTAGCTTGTGAAAAGTGACGAGGCTTCAGAAGTTAGTAGTGTAGCAAGTACAGTTCCAAGTAGCTAGCTTGAAAAAAGCGATAAGGCTTTCGAGGACTATAGTTATTATATATGGATCGAAGGAAATGACCACTAGTTCCCTATCATTTTGGAAATCCAACTCCAAATACGAGATTTATGGTTTTGATTGTAGTCCTAAAATAGTTGTAATGCTTTGCAAACATTTTAGCTACCCTTTTAGGTATCATATATTCCGTCCAGTATATTCTGTTGATCTGGCCCGGATATATTACCATATTTCATGTATTGATACTTTCTTTGTATATATATTTATTTGAAAGTGTTTTCAAACTGATGTTGGTAACAATAATATCAAAGTGATTTTTGGCATAAAGTATTTTGGTTACATTAAGGTAAAAACTCATCCATTTTTATGTATGGGCACGATCTTATAAAATACCCTTCTTTTCAAAGGTTTTGATAAGCATCAACATGTTCTATACATTAAAAAGTTCGAGTATCTTATGCTGGTTTATCAACATGATCCGGGTATTTTTAATACTCAGGTCAGATCTGGGCAGTTTAAGATTTAGTTGAAGACCCTTGGAGTTTTCAAAGGCGAGTTGGAGATCTTTATCTATGTATGGACGTATTCTATTATCCACTGCTTCTATTGCATTTGTTTTTAATTTTCAACATTTGTAAGGACTGAGGCTCTATAACTGTCAAAGCTAAATCTAGGTTAGAATCGGTTTTTTATTCAATTTTTTCCGCTTTAAGATTATAGTTGAAATAATATATGTTATTCCATTCGTGTCAGATTATGTTCTATCTTTATTTTCTTTTTCCCTAACAATAGGGCTTTCTGGCACTTGGATTTATGGCATGAGGATGTATTAGTGTTGATTTTCGAGGGACGAAAATTTCGGTTGTTACAAAAGATCTCGATCAACGGTTCTAACGAGAGAAAGTACTCTCAGCTGAATGTCCCTAAGAGATATATAGATATTCATAACATCAACAGATTTCTTAGCAAAAGGCTCTAGGAGAGAATGAAAGACGAGCACACAGTTAGTCCTTAATTTCATATAGAAAGGCAGAAAGCAGTTGGTATAGTGTTATGCTATCTCAAATGACCGACGAGCACATAGCCAGTCTCTAACGTCAACTAGTCATCGTCTCTACTGAGGTGATAACATCCAATGTCTCATAAATAATAGATCTACCTAAGTCATTTAGAAGGAAGACTGACATAACACAACGCTTCTCTAGGAAACGCAAATGCCTACGGCCTATTTTCTACAGTCCCTTAGTTACTCTCAAAATCATGACACTCATATCCATCGCATGTCATAAACATTCTGTAAGACTATGCTATGCATTGGACGCGACTCCTACTTTCCCTTGATAACAGACTGTTGGTCCTTAAGTGACATTTGGGCAATTGCTCTAATGAAAGTAGTATCTCTCAACCTCATCCTCCTCAAATAATCAAATTGACATCACAGATCCGCGGCGCGACCCCGCAATCAAGACCGCTAGGATCGACACTAGCCTATCTGGTGGGTCCTAGTCACGCGCTTTTCATTGTGGAGTGAACCTTACGACCTAGATTCCCAATGAATACATGAGAGTAATAATAAATACTCTCGACTCCATGCGTCCAAATGAGTATATCTCAACATAATAAATTATCAACTACCAACCCTAGGATTAAATAATAATACTCGGCCAGTTAGTGCTTGGAGGATAAATTTGTAAATCTTAACACTCTATCTTTATCCCTTGGAGAGAGGCTCTCGACTACTAATCTCTATAAAAGTGTAATGATCCATAATTTTGGTTATTTGAAATTGGAATATTTACCTGATTTTAAATGCTTAAAAGTTAATTTTTAGCTTGAATTTTAAAAATAACTATTTATCGAATAATTTAATTATTATATTTAATAATTGAAACTTGGTTAAATTATTGAATCTTGTGTTTTAAGCTTGATGAAAATAGTTTAAAGGTTTATAAAATTTATACTAATAATAATTAAGATAACAACATTTTTTAAATTGAATTTAAAAGTGATTTGTTTAGTTTTAAAAATATGTCGTTTAAATTGACATTTAAAAATAACCTTCCGGGACACAGTCTCAGAATTTAACAGAACCCGTTCCATTGGATCTGTAATAGTGTAATATTATCGGATTTCAAATTTTCTAACATATGGAGTTATTGTTTGGTGGTATGAGATAGAAACGCGTTGAAATTTATATCGTAAATTCAATATAATAATTGGCCAAAAAGCTATCTTCTCCATACGTTCGAATTAGGACTTGAAACCATTTCCATTGCATTCGAAATAGGAGTATAACACTATGAATACCTAGCGATATGCCTCGATAGGAGTTTGAGATTTTAAGCTGCATAATCGAGAAGATTTGAATTTAAATTATATATATTTATGTCGACTTGACCATTTATTTACATCAACTTGTTTTTTTATCACCTCAAATAACTGTACCTTTCCCTTCTCAAACGTGCTTCCCTCTTATAATACGTTTCCCTTCTCCTTTTTATTTAAATAATAACCGAACGTTTGAAAAGAAAAAGTAAAAAAATGTTTACATTTAAAAATTTGTATTGAATGGAATGCACAACGAAAAATTCCCAAATGATTTTTAAAAATCATGTTTTGACGAGAGCTGGGTGATGGTCTATTTTTGTTAGCATTCCAACATGTTTTGGATGGGTTTGTTGTTGCTCGACGGTGAGTTCGCAAGGTAATTTCGAAAACTAGGGTTTGGAAAATTGGAGCTTGCCATGCTTGATTCGAAGTTTTGAGTTCGTATTTGAATCCTTGGTGGCGATTCACATCTAGGTGTAAGATTTGATGTCGACTGGTCGTATTTGGAGATTGCGACGTTCTCGTGGTCATGCACGAGCATCTGAGGCGTTGGAGTTGGAGGGAAGATGCTAGGCAGGTGGAGATTGATGCTAGGAGGCCGTAGGTGAAATCGAAACTCAATTTCGTGAAGGAATTGCACGTATCACTAGAGGACGTGCATAACTGGGTTGGGTTGTGCAATGGAAATGGCGTATTGGGTGTTTAAGGGAGAAGGTGTTAGGCAGGCCAGATTTGAAATTTGGGTATGAGTTTAAAAACAAAAGGAATTGTAAATTTGGTAATTTAATATCTTGAAAACTAATAAAATGCATAACTTCTGCACGCGAGGTCGAATTCGAACGAGACTTTTTGCATTGTGATCGTGGTGACGAGAGCTTTGAAATGAAACTAGTTTTGATAGATTTAGAGATAGTGAAAATTTGGGCTAAAACCGGGAGTCGTCTGGTTTTAGTTCCAAACCAGAACGTCTCGGCGACAACTGAAAATCAAAGTGAGTTAATCTCATTCAATTTGGATTACTCAAATTAATTTTAAATTGTTAAACTTAATTATTGATTGGTTGAATTGATATATTTTTATCAGTTGAATGTGATATTATATATATATATATATTAGAGTGATTGATATTTCCACATATATAGCGAATGAGACCCTATGCTCCTCGCATAATAGCAGATGACCCTATATACCACGATATCCGTCTCGAAGTGTGAGTGGTATTTTTATATTGTGTTAACATCTATGGATGCGGGGAAGCAGGTTGGAGGGAACCGACTGGAATCCTCAAAAATATTGAATTTAATTTTCATATATAATGATATATGTTTTATTTGAATAATCTATGATAGATTATAATGAAATTTGAATTTTATTGGATGCTATGGTATAATTGGTTTAGATTTTGGTATTTTAAAATACCATAAATATGCATATTGAATTTAAAAAGAAAATCAACAGAAATTGGAAGTAAAAAATTTATAGTGAAATTCGGATTAATTAAAAAAAAAATTTGGGTAAAACAAATAGTTTGATTTTAAAACCGTACTTGATATTTTGGAATAGGGAAAATAGAGATATTAGAATAATGTAATAAAAGGACTTTAAATAATAAAACCTAAGCGATATTTGTTTAAGTGTAAAATGTTTTTATTTAAAATAGTTTGAAAAAAATAAAAAGGGAATTCGAAAACAAAATGTGAAATAGTTATACTAGATTTTAAATAAGACTTTAAATTATGAAAAGGAAGTTAAATCTGGATGTAGTTGAGTTTTGGAATATAGTTGGGTTATTTGGGAAATTAATTTATAAAAAATGGAATTCAGTTTAGAAATCGAATTTAAAATCAATTAAGTATGATGAAATCATTATAAATGAGAAATGAGACTACGGGGTTTATAAACAAGGTTTGTAAATATAGTAAAGTGATTGCCAGTGGATCAATTAAAGTTAAAAATTCACGGTGCGAATTTATAAGGAGGTGGGTAAATCGATTTAAAAATAAATGGTTGATTTATTTTTAGAAATGTGAAAAGGGAATTTACGAAATTCGGACGTAAATCAATTGGGGATAAATCGAGAGAGATTTATAAATGTTAGACTGGTTATATTGGAATTGAAAAATATATTTTTCTAAGAAGTTAAGTTTGTTTTTAAAAAGGAGGATTTTAAATTATTAACTAGGCAGTTTAAAAAGTTTTTTAAGAATATTTCAGAAAATTAACTATTTAGTTGTTTTAAATTGTTTAAAGTATATTTAAATATTAATTAAGTAGTTTATAATGGGTTGATATGTAGTTAATTGAATTAGAATTAATCAGTATATTATTTTAAAAGATAAATTGTTCAATATTAATATATTATATGACAACTTTTATTTTAAAAGGTATTTGCCTAAAATTAACTTGGAAATTTATATAGGAATTTTTATAAGTACTATTTTGAAAAAAGAATTATTTAATAAAGTTTTTGGTAAATATTGGTATACTTTCATGGCAAAATCGGAGGCAGTGAGTGCCTGCAGTTGAGTTTAGGATTTCTTTGAGATAGAGACGTAACCATTGAGTTGTGAATCCATGGTTGATACCGCAGTGGTACTTTCCATATTATTTTAAAAAGGGTTTTCAAATATTTATGAAAAGGATAGTTTGTGAACATACCAAATTCGGCAAGATAAGTATATATTTGGATAAAGAGATTAAATTTATTAAAATTAAATTAAAAGGAGATTTAGAGTTTTCAGTGGAAAGAAAATATTTGGTTGAATGATTGTTTATTTGATAGTTAAAGAACAGATTATCAAATCTGGACCCAAAATATAACTTTGAAAATATCTAGGAGAAACACAAGAATTATATGGCACAATTACCGTTCGAGGTGTTATACTGTAAATATAAACTTGTTTCGTTCTTCTAGAACGATGATAAGGAAATCCATCCATAAATGGTTAGGAGGTGATCTCCGATCTTATTTTCGTCTGACTATTTCCTAGAGAACCAAGGTTGAGTTTACCGAAAAATATCGAATGTTGTTTCGAAGAGACGGGAATCAGATAAGTTATCTGAAAACCACTCGATCCAACGAGTATGTTTTCGAAATGAAGACAAGAGCATGGAGTCTAAGATGGTGCAGTGAAGTACAAGGGCTAATTGCTACTAATCCCAAGGATGATTCCAAAATGGATGTAGTAGGAATAGTGCCTTCGGTTCCGTTCGGATGCAGAGTGGACTTGTATGGATGAATGCTATCAGTAGATTGTCATTGGAGGACAATTAGAATTATAAGTGAAAATTCTTTAAAAAGTTAATCGTAGCCTCTAGCCTCATCAACCGAGAATGACTGAAAAGCAGGGGAGATGCCGCAAGGTTAAGTGGGTCGCACCCAATTATAGTGTTTTTATCACCTTTCTAGATATCCTCAGATATGATTACTACAATACATAGAAGGAGCTCGGAAAAGGAGGGAACACCCTAGGTGATAGCTTATTTGGTCTATCCAGGTTAGGGATAGTCCGGTCTTGTGTTGCAGGGGATCCCGGCGTGGTCCTCGGTACACTTTTTTAGACGTGTACCGTGACAGGTGATACCCCAGTGCCTAGTCATTCGTATGGAATCCATCCTCCAATACGTACCTTTACTGTTTTGGTTGTAGAGCCTAGTATGCTGAAATTTATTTAATGTAACAATTTCAACTGTTTGAATAAGTATTTGTACTTATACACTATTACAATATCAGACGATTTGATATAAAATGTTTTGGTTATCATAAGGTAAATACCCATCGTGTTTATTCGTGACGTGGTCTTACGAGATACCTTTTTTTTTCAAAGGATTTTGATTCCTTTAATAATTCAGTTTAAATGTACTTTCTCAAGTTGGTTTTCCAGATCGACTCAGGTGTTATATTTTATTATAATGCTCGGGTCAAACCGAGTATTACAGATTTAGGATAGGATGCTATGGAGCTCAGGAGACGGGCTGGATAACGAAGACGTATTACACGTATACAATTTTATTCCGTTGTGTATTGTATGTTGTATATTCATCTTTGTGAGGACAAGTTATTATAACTGTCTGTTATTATGATATTGATGTGTTATACTCTGATGACGTAATGTATAAATAATAGTTATAGTTCATTTTGTGTAAAGACCAGTTGTTATCTATTATATATTGTTCCGCTGCGATTGTGAGATTCTGTGTAGCTATTCTATTTTCTTCTTCTGCCTCTTTCTTCTTTTTCCTTAACGATCTATTTTTTTCCGACATTCAATTGCTCGGCATGTAATACAATGGACGTATTGAAGTTGTAACAACCCGATATTTTCGTCAATTTTCAAATTGAAGTTTTTAAATTTTTAATTACAAATGGTTATAAAGTTTGAGGGGTTTTTGATTTTTAATAGTGGTTCATTTTTGTTTATTGGGCCGTGATTATTTTGTTAAGCATATAACCCATCCCCTTTTCTTATTTTCGTTCATTCAAACCCATTTCTCTCTTTTTCTTCATTCGTGAAAAACATGGCCGCTCCTCTTTCAGATCTAGGGCTTCGTTCCTCCGATTCAATTAGGGCTTTTGATGTGCCGATCCTACTTCGATCGATTCTCGTTGGTCTCTCTCTGGCTACTTCGAGTTGATGGAGTTCAACTTCGATTTGTCGGCTTGGCTGGACTTTGGCTTTGGCTTCTTCCAAATTCGTCGACAAGGTGAGTACTTTATGTTACTCACATCTAATTCCTATCTCGTGTTTATTAGTGTTCGAATTGGATGACTTTCGTTCGTATTTGGTTGTTGAATTCGTCCCTTGAATTGTCGGCCGTTCGACTGTGTATTTACTTTGAGTATTGACTTCGGTCATTGCTTGAACTATTTTAATTTCGGCATGTGTTTTGATTTCGAACTACATATTGTCCCTGGCTTCATCGTTTCGAGCTGTTCGTTTTCGTGGTTATCCCTCTACACGTTGTTGCTTCTGGTTACTGAATTGTTTGTTGTGGATATTGTGCTTAAATTGCACTGCACTGTGTCTTGTTCACCATGTGTGTCTGTTGCACTTGTGTACTTGGTCGAGTTCCTTCCTTGTGTTGTTTAGTCTTGCAGTTTTGTATTCCAGTATGCTTCAATCTAGTTCATGTATATACATACATACCTGTGTGTATATATGTGTGAGTGTAGTCTACATTTGCATACTTGCATTTGCTCTCTGTGCTTGTACTGCACTGTTGCCTTGAGTAGATGTTGTCACTTGTTTCATTGCTGTTGACATGTCTTGTACTTTTGGTTGATAGCAGTGTGTACTGCTTCCATGTTCATACACTTTGGTCTTGTGGCAGTTTGCATGTCAGTTCACTTTCTCTGGTATGCTGCAGTTTGGTCTTTGTTGCATTCATTAGACTTTGCATTTGTTCTCATTCACCTCGAGACAGTTTCAGTTGCTAGTGCAATTGGTTATTTCCACTTGACACAGTTGAGCTATTAATTGTTGTCACCTTATTTTGGCCTGCATATACGAAGTGCTCACTGATTTCATGCTAGTATTCCCACCTGTCTGTACCCAGAGTTGGACTGACTTCCAGTTTGCATGAGACTATGGCCTTAGCTTGTGAAATATATTGTGATTGTTTCACTACCAATTTTTATATCTTGTTTAGTTGAGATGCAGCATTGATTTTCATTAAATGTTACTGGAATTCGTTGCAGTGCCTTGTTGTTTTTGACTCATCTGGGCACTGTTGTGTTCATTCATGCTAATGCAATTCTTGGTCAGGTTAAGTTGTCTGCTGTTTTCATGTACATGTATACACTTGTTGTATATTTGAGCATTTGGGATGCAATGAGCTCGATGGAGTCTTCATTTATGTGCAGTTGCATTTATATTGCCTCTGACATTTTAGGCACACAGACATCATTTAGTTGATTGTTGTGTATCAATGCATATTTGTGTTGTCCAGTATTTTACAAGCATATTCCACATACTTGTTGCCAATCATTTATAAATCAATTGCATTCCTCTTATTCATTTTTGTTGGAGCCATTGCCTTGTGATCTTGTACTAGCTGCAATTCATTTGCAGTCTGCCCTTTTTGATGTGTGTTGTGGTGCCATTTCATTGGTGCTCTCACCTTCATTCGGCTGTGTCTTCTTGTTGTACACTGCCTGGTGCACTTGCTCATTGGAGTATACTTCTTCTCGTGCACCTCTGACTCTTTTTGTCGTGTGCAGTTTGTTATGTACATTCATTGTGTACATCTTTTACATTCATTGGTTACATCGTCACTGTTGTGGTGCGGCAGTGCACGCAAGCGTGAACTGCAGCCACACGGTATTCATTGGTTACATCATCACTGTTGTGGTGCGGCAGTGCACGCAAGCGTGAACTGCAGCCACACGGTATTCATTGGTTACATCATCACTGTTGTGGTGCGGCAGTGCACGCAAGCGTGAACTGCAGCCACCCGATATTTCTTTGATTAATATTCTATCTGCTTTTGATTTTAGGATATTTTTCGTATTATTACTGCTTCTATGCACTAATTTCTGAGTTTGAATTAGACTGACCCGGGTATTATTTTCTTTTGAATTTAATACTCGGGTCAGACCGAGTATTTACAGGTTGTAGATTTTTAGCTTCGGGTTGCTGCTTGAGCTATGAAGTTCTTTCATATCTTTTGGAGTAGTCGTCATGTATAGTAGTCGATGTAATTGTATATGAAGATATGTATTCATGTATATTATATTGAAAATGTACTTGTATGTATAACTTCCTGAGTCAACTGTTGTAGTTGCATCATATGTACCATATCAAATGTATTGTAACTGCCATCAGTTATTATATATATGAGATTTTTCTGTTCAATCTGTGTTCCGCATTTATTTAAAATCTTCTGTGTTATTGTGGATCTTGTTAGACCACTTCTCTGATAAACACTTTTAAGTGTGGTTTATTCATATCTATTTCCGCCGTTGTGATATGAATTATCTGTGACTGATTTATGTTATGCTTATTTCTATATTTGTTTCCGAGGATTATATATAGCCACCGCGTGATAGCTTTGAGTTTGCATCAGTATGTCGGATTTCCTCCTTAAATGAAATGCATGCTGTACTATCTGACATATCAATGTTCGCGCAAAGAAATTACACGGATGGTCGCTCCTCAACAGCCCTATTCTCCGTGCTAGTCGACAGCACTACACCGTAGTGTTCTTGGCTAGCGTGGGTATAGAGGTGGGGCGTCACAGCTTGGTATCAGAGCCAAACTTCGGAACAATATGGAATTACTATAACAAGGATCATCGTCCTAAGTCTAATTTAGGAGTCGTGCTTTAGGATTTAATTCGGGTCTTCGTACCGTTCTATCCTATTCTCTTTATGATTCCTTGTTTTATCAATCAAGTTTGATTGAAATTCATTTTTGTGAATATCACCTTCTTCTTTCTTCTTTCTTTTCTTAAAGAAGAAGATTTGGTTGAATCTGGCAATCTTAGTGCTATTCAATCCAGTAGTCCATCTCTGGATGGCTTATTCATATCTGCCCAACAACTTTTGGATCTTGTAAAGAATCAAAAGTTTATCAGTGCTTAGTTGAGATAGAGTCGCTGACTTGATCGACTTTTGCCCTGCTATTTTCTGTCTCGAGTACCTTGCTCGTTTTGCTTTGATTTTTCCAATTGATAATCGATTCTTCTTTTCCATTTAGTTGTTATCGCCTTTATCGACTTTGATAACTTCTATTTCTGGAATTTTTGGGTATTCCAACTTTGACGGATTTGGAATCGAATTCTTTGGATTTTATTCACGCCTTCGAATGTGAATTTTAGTGAATTGATTTGATTTCTAAATTTAATCAATTCTTGATTATTTTCCCGATTTGTTGCTATCATTTATTAGCAACTTTGGTGATATTTTCTTCGGGATTTTTGTGAACATACTTTTTGAAGGATTCAATATTGATTCCTTCGGATTCTATTCACGTCTTTGTATGTGAATTCTTGTGAATTGATTTGGTTTCCAAATTTTAATCGATTTCATTCGATTCTATTCACGTCTTCGAACGTGAATTCTTGTGATTGATTGTTTCTACAATCATTTTTGTGATTTTTCACTTTAAAAATATAAAGGTTTCAATACTAGTAGTAAATATCAAAACTCTTTATCAAAATGTTTTCAACTCTATTTTCAATACAAAACTCTTTTTCTCAAACCGTTTTCCAATCTACTAGTATATACAAATCTTTATTTCACTCGTATGAGAAATCTAATTAAACGGCTTAGTAAAACAAGTGGTATGAAACGCTTGCGTTTACTTCGTCGGTTAATTCTTGGACTTGTTCGATTGAACCTCTAGTGACAATTTTATTAGTGAAGATTTACAGTTTGTTCGTAAATATCTGAGTTAAGCAAGTGGTTATGGGACATGAAGCTAAACTTTTATATTCACTAACTTAGTGTAATTGACACTTCTCGTTGATCATGACGATCATTCTTATGATTTAGACTAGCAATTGTGCGATGTCTCTTTTTGGTTAGGCTAGACACCATTTGTGTGGTTTCATTCACACATACCTTTTCGGTTAGCCTAAACACCATTTGTGTGATTTCGTCTCACACATATCTCTTTGTCGGCGTGGATAGCTTAGGCCTCGTCGGTGTGATTTTGACTCACACATATCTCTTTGTCGGCGTGGATAGCTTAGGCCTCGTCGGTGTGATTTTGACTCACACATATCTCTTTGTCGGCGTGGATAGCTTAGGCCTCGTCGGTGTGATTTTGACTCACACATACCTCTTTGTCGGCGTGGATAGCTTAGGCCTCATCGGTGTGATTTTGACTCACACATATCTCTTTGTCGGCGTGGATAGCTTAGGCCTCGTCGGTGTGATTTTGACTCACACATATCTCTTTGTCGGCGTGGATAGCTTAGGCCTCGTCGGTGTGATTTTGACTCACACATATCTCTTTGTCGGCGTGGATAGCTTAGGCCTCGTCGGTGTGATTTTGACTCACACATATCTCTTTGTCGGCGTGGATAGCTTAGGCCTCGTCGGTGTGATTTTGACTCACACACATCTCTTTGTTTGTGAGGTTAGTCTAGACCTCAATCTGTGTGATTCCGACTCACACATGTGGGGTAGCGCCCCACGGTCTTCGGGCCATTCGTGTGTCAAAATTTGTGGCTTGCAACCATGAGATAACGTCTCGTTATGCGTTGCACGTGTTGATGAGTTTTCATGCTCGCGGGTAGGTGAGATTTCGTGCTCCCGTTCTCGCTTTGCGTTGCCCGTGTTGATGATTTTCATGCTCACGTGTAGGTGAGATTCCGTGCTCCCGTTCTCGCTTTGCGTTGCCCGTGTTGATGATTTTCATGCTCACGTGTAGGTGAGATTCCGTGCTCCCGTTCTCGTTATGCGTTGCACGTGTTGATGAGTTTTCATGCTCGCGGGTAGGTGAGATTTCGTGCTCCCGTTCTCGCTTTGCGTTGCCCGTGTTGATGATTTTCATGCTCACGTGTAGGTGAGATTCCGTGCTCCCGTTCTCGCTTTGCGTTACATGTGCTGATGAGATTTCATGCTCGCGTGTAGGTGAGTTTTCATACTCCCATTTGAGTTTCCATACTCCCATTTGAGTTTTCAGACTCCCATTTGAGTTTCCATACTCCCATTTGAGTTTCCATACTCTCATTTGAGTTTTCATACTCCCGTTCGAGTTTTCATACTCCCGTTCGAGTTTTCATACTCCCGTTTGAGTTTTCGTACTCTCATCTTGTGATTTCTGGATTTCTTGTTTAGTCTTCTGGAATTGGTGCTTCACCAATTTTCGTGATTTCTATTGATAAGTTTTATCAATTTTTGATGCATTGGTGAATTCTTGTGTCATTGACTTGTTATGAATACAAGTTTAGGGTATGATATCCCTTGTCATTGACTTGTTATGAATACAAGTTTAGGGTATGATATCCCGTTCTCGCTTGTGATGTCGCTGTTTTAATCACGTGTTTTAAAAAAGTTGTTTCAAAAATAAAAATTGTTTTCAAAATTTTTACAGCTTACGCTTTCAAAAGAATGAGGAAGCGATTTAAACGTTTCAGCAAAATCGAGGACTATGACCCCTTTCTTTTACTGATTTGTTTAATTCCGGACTTGTCCGTTTGAGATTGAAAATTGTGAATTTCTTTTATGAAATTAAAAGATGATTTTGTGATTGCATTGCCCATTAAGTGCTTTAAGAATTCTGGTCGATGCGCTTGATCAACGTTATCGATAGGAATCTCCTAGACGCTTAGATGAGACAATCAGACACAGTAAATTGAATTTTAAAATGTAAATTTTTCTAAAAAGATAATTACATAAAGTAAATTGTAAATTTCGAAAGTTTTAGCTTTTCGGGAAAGAATATTATTTAAAACAACTCTTTTTCCGATACTTCTATTCTTGCGATTCCCGAGGGGAACCAAGATTTTATCGTTTGTACCAATGCTAATTGTATTGGTTTGCATGCCATTCTCTTGCATAAGAGAACGTGCTGCCTCTTGTGTTTCTAAATCATTTATGCCTATTGAGACTAGATATGTCACTCATGGTCTAGTGCTCGTGGCTATTGATTTCGCTATTTGGCATCATTATTTTGGGTGAGAAATTGTTCTCTGCCCTGATCATTAATTTTGGGAATATTTATTTTCTCATAAGGAACTTAATTTACGTCAACCACGTTGACTCGAGTTCCTTACATTTTATGATCTTGATATTCTTTACCACTCCCGGATGGGGAATCTTGTTACCGATGCACTTGTCGTAGGCAAACAAGTGGTTGTTCTTTGATGATGTCCGAATGGAATCATCTTTTTACCAGGTTCATCAGATGTTTCGATGTACTTCGTTTTATTGAGCTTCGTCTCATTCCTTTTATGGACTTACATCTGATGTTCTTTTATGTGATCGGTTCATTGGATGTACCATTTTTGTACTACGTCGGCGTTCCGAATTAATGAAGCTTTGATTCATCTGGCGTATCGTTATTGTACTACGCTGTTGTTCCAAATCATTCGTGTCTCACCTATGAAAGGTGTTGTGCGTTTCAGTCGGTCGGGAAAGTTAGTGCCTCGATATATTGGGCCATTCCCTATCACTGAACGTATTGGTTTCTTGGCTTATCGCCTCTTATTACCGGCTCAATTTTCTGTTATTCATGACGTGTTTCACGCGCCTTCCTTCTACGAAAATGCCTTTGGGATTTCGATTTTTATTCTTGAGCCCGGTATTGTTAAAGAAATTGAAGCTTCACCAGATTTGACTTTGAGCGAACACCTTCAGGCTTTCTCTTTCCTGCTCTATATGGTGAACTTCTTATTTTCAAATTTTGTCATTTTAAGATGACATGCTTTTATGGTTGTTACCTTTTGTCCATTTATTCCTTAAGATTGCGAGGACGCAATTTCTTTAAGGAGGGGAGTCTGTAACAACCCGATATTTTCGTCAATTTTCAAATTGAAGTTTTTAAATTTTTAATTACAAATGGTTATAAAGTTTGAGGGGTTTTTGATTTTTAATAGTGGTTCATTTTTGTTTATTGGGCCGTGATTATTTTGTTAAGCATATAACCCATCCCCTTTTCTTATTTTCGTTCATTCAAACCCATTTCTCTCTTTTTCTTCATTCGTGAAAAACATGGCCGCTCCTCTTTCAGATCTAGGGCTTCGTTCCTCCGATTCAATTAGGGCTTTTGATGTGCCGATCCTACTTCGATCGATTCTCGTTGGTCTCTCTCTGGCTACTTCGAGTTGATGGAGTTCAACTTCGATTTGTCGGCTTGGCTGGACTTTGGCTTTGGCTTCTTCCAAATTCGTCGACAAGGTGAGTACTTTATGTTACTCACATCTAATTCCTATCTCGTGTTTATTAGTGTTCGAATTGGATGACTTTCGTTCGTATTTGGTTGTTGAATTCGTCCCTTGAATTGTCGGCCGTTCGACTGTGTATTTACTTTGAGTATTGACTTCGGTCATTGCTTGAACTATTTTAATTTCGGCATGTGTTTTGATTTCGAACTACATATTGTCCCTGGCTTCATCGTTTCGAGCTGTTCGTTTTCGTGGTTATCCCTCTACACGTTGTTGCTTCTGGTTACTGAATTGTTTGTTGTGGATATTGTGCTTAAATTGCACTGCACTGTGTCTTGTTCACCATGTGTGTCTGTTGCACTTGTGTACTTGGTCGAGTTCCTTCCTTGTGTTGTTTAGTCTTGCAGTTTTGTATTCCAGTATGCTTCAATCTAGTTCATGTATATACATACATACCTGTGTGTATATATGTGTGAGTGTAGTCTACATTTGCATACTTGCATTTGCTCTCTGTGCTTGTACTGCACTGTTGCCTTGAGTAGATGTTGTCACTTGTTTCATTGCTGTTGACATGTCTTGTACTTGTGGTTGATAGCAGTGTGTACTGCTTCCATGTTCATACACTTTGGTCTTGTGGCAGTTTGCATGTCAGTTCACTTTCTCTGGTATGCTGCAGTTTGGTCTTTGTTGCATTCATTAGACTTTGCATTTGTTCTCATTCACCTCGAGACAGTTTCAGTTGCTAGTGCAATTGGTTATTTCCACTTGACACAGTTGAGCTATTAATTGTTGTCACCTTATTTTGGCCTGCATATACGAAGTGCTCACTGATTTCATGCTAGTATTCCCACCTGTCTGTACCCAGAGTTGGACTGACTTCCAGTTTGCATGAGACTATGGCCTTAGCTTGTGAAATATATTGTGATTGTTTCACTACCAATTTTTATATCTTGTTTAGTTGAGATGCAGCATTGATTTTCATTAAATGTTACTGGAATTCGTTGCAGTGCCTTGTTGTTTTTGACTCATCTGGGCACTGTTGTGTTCATTCATGCTAATGCAATTCTTGGTCAGGTTAAGTTGTCTGCTGTTTTCATGTACATGTATACACTTGTTGTATATTTGAGCATTTGGGATGCAATGAGCTCGATGGAGTCTTCATTTATGTGCAGTTGCATTTATATTGCCTCTGACATTTTAGGCACACAGACATCATTTAGTTGATTGTTGTGTATCAATGCATATTTGTGTTGTCCAGTATTTTACAAGCATATTCCACATACTTGTTGCCAATCATTTATAAATCAATTGCATTCCTCTTATTCATTTTTGTTGGAGCCATTGCCTTGTGATCTTGTACTAGCTGCAATTCATTTGCAGTCTGCCCTTTTTGATGTGTGTTGTGGTGCCATTTCATTGGTGCTCTCACCTTCATTCGGCTGTGTCTTCTTGTTGTACACTGCCTGGTGCACTTGCTCATTGGAGTATACTTCTTCTCGTGCACCTCTGACTCTTTTTGTCGTGTGCAGTTTGTTATGTACATTCATTGTGTACATCTTTTACATTCATTGGTTACATCGTCACTGTTGTGGTGCGGCAGTGCACGCAAGCGTGAACTGCAGCCACACGGTATTCATTGGTTACATCATCACTGTTGTGGTGCGGCAGTGCACGCAAGCGTGAACTGCAGCCACACGGTATTCATTGGTTACATCATCACTGTTGTGGTGCGGCAGTGCACGCAAGCGTGAACTGCAGCCACCCGATATTTCTTTGATTAATATTCTATCTGCTTTTGATTTTAGGATATTTTTCGTATTATTACTGCTTCTATGCACTAATTTCTGAGTTTGAATTAGACTGACCCGGGTATTATTTTCTTTTGAATTTAATACTCGGGTCAGACCGAGTATTTACAGGTTGTAGATTTTTAGCTTCGGGTTGCTGCTTGAGCTATGAAGTTCTTTCATATCTTTTGGAGTAGTCGTCATGTATAGTAGTCGATGTAATTATATATGAAGATATGTATTCATGTATATTATATTGAAAATGTACTTGTATGTATAACTTCCTGAGTCAACTGTTGTAGTTGCATCATATGTACCATATCAAATGTATTGTAACTGCCATCAGTTATTATATATATGAGATTTTTCTGTTCAATCTGTGTTCCGCATTTATTTAAAATCTTCTGTGTTATTGTGGATCTTGTTAGACCACTTCTCTGATAAACACTTTTAAGTGTGGTTTATTCATATCTATTTCCGCCGTTGTGATATGAATTATCTGTGACTGATTTATGTTATGCTTATTTCTATATTTGTTTCCGAGGATTATATATAGCCACCGCGTGATAGCTTTGAGTTTGCATCGGTATGTCGGATTTCCTCCTTAAATGAAATGCATGCTGTACTATCTGACATATCAATGTTCGCGCAAAGAAATTACACGGATGGTCGCTCCTCAACAGCCCTATTCTCCGTGCTAGTCGACAGCACTACACCGTAGTGTTCTTGGCTAGCGTGGGTATAGAGGTGGGGCGTCACAGAAGTCATTTTTCGAAGGTCGAAAATTCGGTTCATCACACTTGGTATCAGAGCTAAAGGTTAAGCGAGAACCTTGGTTTTGATGGGGTAACTCATTAGAGATATGGTCAGTAGTACCCTAGAATGAGTTTGAGTGTATTAATAGTTATGAGCGCGTATTTGTTAGTGAATATAATATTGTTTTATACTTTGTTGATTGATCTATTGAGTTGCTTATGGATTCTGGTCAATACGAGTAATTAACGCTATTGATAGGGATTTCTAAACACTTGAATAGAGCAATTCGACATGGTATTGTTTTGAAATGAGGTAAATGAAATAATTTTACCCAAATTATTTTTATATATAAAATGAATAGTTTTTAGAAATTATTATATATGGTGTACTTGGTTGTTAGGAAATGATAATATTAAACTAATATCATTCGTTGTTATGGTGATTGAAATAAAAGTTGATATTATAGTCAACAGTTAAGAAATAATTCATATAACAAAATGGGGTTATATAACTAGATGATTATAAATGTGGTTTATACTTTGAAATGAAATGAAATTCTAGAGGAATATATAAAAATTGATATGGTTTATAAAAACTATTTATAAAGGATTTAAAAAAAAGTTGGAAATTTAAATCCCGTTGGATTTGAAAATGATTTTCGAAGTCTTGGAAAATAATGGTGATGTCATTTGGGAAATAATTTTAAAATGGTTTTAAAGGAATAAAAGCATTGAACTCACTTTGGTCATTGGAAAATAATTTCGGTGATGACTGCAGCATCATCGACGTTTATTTTCGAGTCTTCAAGGGAGGGATTGCTACCTCAATGATTTGAATTAGAGTTTTTTTGCAAAACTGGTTTTGGTTTTGAAATTCAAAGGGATGATTTGATATACCAATGATTTTGAGTATATATGATTTCAAAAAAATGATTTTAAAATAATAAGTAATTATTTAAAACTTTGGAATCTTATTTAAAATGTTTTATGGAATGTGAATAAGTTTGATAAATTATAGGAATTTAAAATTTGATTTGGAATATAAATTAACTTGAATTAAGTTAAATGAAGAGAATTTTCAAAATCTAGCCTAAGTAAGCTAAATGAAATAATTATTGAAATAGAATTTATTAAGATTGAAAAAAATGTGAGGATGAACTAATTAATTTAAAGTAAGTAAGTGAAATTGAATATTGGAATGATTGAATTAAGAAATTTAAAGAGGAAGTTCTTAAGTGGAATTGGTGCTTAAGATATATACCAAGTAAACATTTGAATTCAGATCAAATAAGGGATGTGAATAGTGGTTTTAGAGAGGGTTGATAAAATTCAATTGAGTTTAAATGGAATTGAAAATTTAATTTGAATACAAACGGATATAAACCAAAGTGATGAAGTGGAAATAAATAGAAGAACTTTGTACAAAATGTTTATTATATACTTAAGAAAAGGATGGTAAAATTCTTAAGTAAAATTGATTTTAGGAAATATACTAAGTTAATTAGTGAATGTGAAGTTTAAGTGGGTATGATAATTGTAAATAATTGAGTGGAAAGGAAGTAAATGTAAATATATAAAATTGATATAGCTAATAATCAATTGAAATAAGTACGTAGGTTGTACGTATATTACTTTATTCGCATGATAATTTGATCCAGATTCGGGCATAAAATTTCGAAATAGTTTATATCGACTCGAGTTAGGATTTTTTTTCACTCGATTTTCAACGGCAAACAATGGATATGGTTTTTGACTAATTCTGGAATTCTCTATCATAGCGTATGGCGATGCAAGCAGAATGGCGGCTTCTAATGAAGAAACCATATTGGTGTCCTCATTAGAGGGTCGGGTGAACGATACTAGTTCAGAAGTGAAATAGTGTGATCGAGTGAGCATCAGAGTTGATATTGCATAAGGATGATACATGTACATCGTACGAGCTTAAGTAAAGCAAATATTGAAAATTTTGAAAAGGAATAAATAAATGTTTCAGAATCAAATGATTGGATATCATTGGTAAGTAATGTGTAGGTATTTAAAAGCAAAAGCTAAATTGATGTCTTCGATTTCAGAAGTAAAATTTGATTGCGCGACAAAAAGGTACATGTTTAAATTGTGTTTAAAATTGATGGTTTTCTAATTGAGCCACTTGACTTTTGTTTTCTTTTGATGATTTGGGCCCGTAGTGGCATTTTTTAGTTTTTTGAATCTTGTTGGGCAAAGGAGACGCTGGCGAAATTTTTCGAAAATTTAAAAAGTTAATTTTTTTTATTAACTAAAATTTGATTTTGGATTATAACTTGAAATGGTTGAGTAAATAATATTATTAGTGTAATCTATGGATTAATTTGGAAAGTTAGCAGGGGTGATAACGTACTTTCAATAAATTAATTTTGGAAAGGTTGTTTCAACTAATTGGTTTTGAAACAGTAAACAGGTTATGGACCATTCTTCTTACCTAGGAATATAATGATCCAAAAATTTGATTATCTGGAATTGCAATATTTAATTGATTTTTAGTATTTAAAAGTTAATTTTTAGCTTGAATTTCAAAAATAACTATTTATCGGTTAATTATTGTATTCAATAATTGAAATTTCGTTAAATTATTGAATATTGAGGATGAAACTCGATGCAAATAATTTAAAGGTTTATAAAATTTATATTAATAATACTAAAGATAATAAAAAAATTAAATTGAATTTAAAAGTGATTGGTTCAGTTTTAAAAATATATCGTTTAAATTAACATTTAAAAATAACCTTCCGGCACACAATCTCGGAATTTGACGAAACCAGTTCCATTGGATCCGTAACAGTTTATTATTATCGGATTTCAAATTTTGTAACGTTTGGAGTTATCGTTTGGCCGTACGGGATAGAAAAACGCTGGAATTTATATAGTAAATTTAGTATAATAACTGGGTACAAATGCTATCTTTTTCATACAATCGAATTAGGACAAGAAATCTTTTCCATTGCATTCGAAACAAGGGTATAAAAATTATTAATGTCTAGCGCATGCCTCGATAGGAGTTCGAGATTGTGAGCTATGTAATCAAGATGATTTGAATTTAAATAATATATATATATATATATATATCTATTTATATCGACTTGACTTTTTATTTACACCATCTTGTTTTTTTATCACCTCAAATCACTATACTTTTCCCTTCTCAAACATGCTTCCCTCTTCTAATATGTTTCCCTCCTACTCTTTTTTTGATAACAGTCGAACGTTTGATGTTCACATATAAAAATTCATATCGAATGGAATACTCAACAAAAAGTTCCCAAACGATTTTAAAAAAATCATGTTTTGACAAGAGCTAGGTGATGGTCTATTTTTGTTGGCATTCGAACGTGTTTTGGATGGGTTTGTTGTTGCTCGACAGTGAGTTCCATGGCAGTTTCAAAAACTAGGGTTTGGAAAATTGGAATATGTCGTGCTCGATTCGAACTTTTGAGTTTGTATTTGGATCCATGGTGGAGATTGGCATCTAGGTGCAAGATTTGATGTCGACCGGTCGTGTTTGGATATTGAAACATTCTCATGGTCGTGCATGAGATCGAGAAGATCGTGATTTCATCGGAGGCATTGGAGTTGGAGTGAAGATGTTTGGCAGGTGGATATTGATGTTGGGAGGCCGTGGGCGAAATCGAAACTCGATTTCGTGGAGGAATTGCGCGTATCACTAGAGGACGTGCACAACTGGGTTAGGTTGAGCAATGGAAATGACGTACAGGATGTTTGGGGTGAAGGTATTCGGCGGGCCGAAATTTGAAATTTGGGTATAGTTTTCAATAAAAATGAATGGTAAATTTTATATTTAAATATCCTCTAAAAATTATAAAATGCATAACTTTTGCATGCGAGATCGAATTGGAACGAGACTATTTGCATTGCGATCGCGGTGACGAGAGCTTTAAAATGAAGCTAGTTTGAATGAATTTGGAGATAGTCAAATTTTGGGCTAAAATCGGGCGTCGTCCGGTTTTAGTTCCAAACCAAAACATCTCGGGGACAACTGAAAATCAAAGTGAGTTAATCTCGCACAATTTGGACTACTGAAATTAATTTTAAATAGTTAAAATTAATTATTAATTGATTGATTGAATTGATATATTTTTATCAATTAAATGTGATATTACATAAAATAGTGTGTGTGTGTGTATATATATTTGAGTGATTGATATTCCCACATATATACATATAGCGGATGAGACCCTGTGCGGCATGCATAATCACAGATGACCCTATATACCGCGATATCCCCCTCGAAGTGGCATTGGTATTTTTATATTGCGTTAACATCTATGGATGTAGGGAAAACATGTTGGAGGGATCCAATTAGATTCCTCAAAAATGTTGAATTTAATTTTCATATATAGTCATATATGTTTTATTTGAGTAATCTGTGATAGATTATAGTGGAATTTGAATTTTACTGGATGTTATGGTATTATTGGTTTAGATTTTAGTATTTTAAAGTACCATAAATATTTATATTGAATTTAAAAAGAAAATCAAAAAAAAAAAATTGGAAGTAAAATATTTGTAGTGAAATTTGGATTAATCTAAAGAAAAGAATTTGGGTAAAATAAATAGTTTGATTATAAATTCGTACTTGATAATTTTGGAATATGAAAAATAGAGATTTTGGAATAATGCAGTAAAACGATTTTAAATAATAAAAACCTAAGCGATATTTGTTTAAGTGTAATGAGATTTTAAAAATCAAGATTTAAAATAGTTTGAAAAAAATAAAAAGGGAGTTTGAAAATAAAATATGAAATTGTTATACTAGTTTTTAAATAATGAAAAGAAAGTGAAATCTGAATGTAGTTGAGTTTTGGAATATAGTTGGGTTATTTGGGAAATTAATATTTAAAAAAATGGGACTCAATTTAGAAATCGATTTAAAATCAATTAGTTATTATGAAACCATTATAAACGGGAAATGAGACTATGCGGTTTATAAACATGGTTTTTAAATAAAGTAAAGTGATTAACAATCGATAAACTGAAGTTATAAATTCAAAGTGAGAATTTGTAAGGAGATGGATAAATTGGTCTAAAAATAAATGGTAGATTTTTTTTTCGAAATGTGAAAAGGAATTTACGGAATTGGGACGTAAATCAATTGGGGATAAATCGAGAGAGATTTATAAATGTTAGACTGGTTATATTGGAATTGGAAAAATATTTTTCTGAGAAGTTAATTTTGTTTCTAAAATGGAGGATTTTCAATTATCCACTAGGTTATTTAAAAAAAATTTAAAAATATTTCAGAAAATCAATTATGTAGTTGTTTTAAATTGTTTAAAGTATATTTAAATATTAATTAAGTAATTTATAATGGGTTGATATGTATATAATTATTTTTTTAGAATTAATCAGTATATTATTTTAAATGATAAATTAATTAATATTAATATTATATGATAACTTTATTTTAAAAAGTATTTTCCTAAAATTAACTTGGAAATCTACCTGGGAATTTTTATAAGTGTTATGCTGGAAATAAATTATTTAATAAAGTTTTCGAAAAGTAATGGTATACTTTCATGGCAAAATCGGAGGTATTGAATGCCTGCTGTTGAGTTTTGGATATCTCTAGGATATAGACATAACCATTAAGTTGTGAATCCATGGTTGATACCGCAGTGGTAATTTCCATATTATTTTAAAAGGGGTTTTCAAATGTTTATGAAAACGATAGTTTGTGAACATAGTAAATTCGGCAAGATAAGTATATATTTGGATAAGGAGATTAAAATTTTTAAAATTAAATTAAAAATGGATTTAGAGTTTTCAGGGAAAGAAAATATTTGTTTGAATGATTGTTTATTTGATAGTTAAAGAACCGATTATCAAACATAGATCCAAAATATAACTTTGGTAATATCTAGAAGAAACACGGGAATTATATGGTACAGTTACCGTTCGAGGTGTTATACTATACGTATAAACTCGTTTCATTCTTCTAGGACGACGATAAGGAAATCCGTCCACAGATGGTTAGGAGGTGATCTCCGATCTTATTTTCATTTGATTATTTCCTAAAGAACCGGGTTGAATTTACCAGAAAATATTTAATGCTGTTTCGAAGAGACCGGGATCAGATAAGTTATTCGAAAACCACTCCAATCCAACGAGTATGTTTTCAAAATGAAGATAAGAGCGTGGAGTTGAAGATGAAGCAGTGAAGTAAAAGGGCTAATCGCTACTAATCCTGAGGATGATTCCAAAATGGATGTAGTAGGAATAGTGCCTTCGGTTCTGTTCGGACCTAGAACGGACTCGTATGGTTGAATGCTATCAGTACATTGTCATTGGAGGACAATGAGCATTCTAAGTGAAAATTCCTTAAAAAGGTAATCGTAGCCTCTAGTCTCATTAACCAGGAATGACTGAAAAGCAGGGGAGATGCAGCAAGGCTAAGTGAGTCGCACCCAATTAGGGTGTGTTTATCACCTTTCTAGATACCCTTGGATCTTATTACTACGATACATGGAAGGAGCTCAGAAAGGGTGGAAACACTCGAGGTGATAGCATATTCAGTCTATCCAGGTTAAGGATAGTCCAATCTTGTGTAACAAGGGATCACAGCATGGTCCTCGGTACATTTTTCTAGACGTGTACTGTGATAGGTGATACCTCAGTGCCTAGTCATTCATATGGAATCCATTCTCCAATACTTGCCTTTACTGTTTTGGTTGTAGAGCCTAGTATGCTGGAATTTAATTAATGTAACAATTTCATCTATTTGAATAAATATTTGTACATAGACATTATTATAATATCAAACGATTTGATATAAAATATTTTGGCCATCGTAAGGTAAAAACCTGCCGTGTTTATTTATGGCGTGATCTTATGAGATACATTTGTTTTTCAAAGGATTTTGATAACTTTAATAATTCAAATTGAGTGTGTTTTCTCGCGTTGGTTTTCCAGACTGACTCGGATGTTATTTTATTATAATGCTCAGGTCTGACCGAGTACAACAGATTTACGATAGGGATGACGAACACTATTACACGTATTTGATTTTATTCCGCTGTGTATTGTATGTTGTATATTTAGTATTTATGAGGATAAGTTATTATAACTATCTGGTATTTTGTTATTGATGTGTTGTACTCTAATGACGTAATGTATAAATAACAGTTGTAGTTCTTTTGTATAAATACCAGTTATTATCTATTATATATTTTTCCGCTGCGATTGTGAGATTCTATGTTGTTATTATATTTTCTTCTTCTACATTTTTCATCTTTTCCCCTAACGGTCTAGTATCTTTGGCATTCGATTTCTCGGCATGTAATGCAGTGGACGTATTGATGTTGATTTTTGAAGGTCGAAAATCCGGTTCATCACAAAAGGAGACACATTTAAACAATATCATAAATTCCTACCACGATACAAAAAAAGTTTCAATTACTTACAAAACAAATATCAACCTAGGCATCCCATATCACTTGGTGTTACTCGCTCATTTACTCAATGCTCATAAACTACATTCGAAAATATTTAATGCAACGAGTCCCAAAAAATTACAAGAGAGATATTACCGAAAGTCTCATATCAGACAAAATTATAACACATTTATTCAATATTTTCAACACATAGAAAATACAATCAACTACATCACACAATTCTTTTAGAAAAGGAGTTTTATTTATGGAAAAGATATCAAGTGTTTCGAAAACCATTGTATACTTTGAAAAGTTAAAACATTATTTTCCAATTTGTGCAAAACGAGAAATAGGGATTCTAATACTTACAAATAACTTTCAAAACTCTTTTTTATATTTTAAATTCCTAAAAGCCTCTTATACAACTAAATATTACGTATATATAAATATCATTTCATAATTTTTTGTAATAAATAATTATGATTTTTAATTGAATTTATGGACTCTAAACCAAGTTCCTTTTATTTTGAATCGATGGAATATAACTTTTTTTAGATCCGTATGTGTTTTCATAAGTCATAAAATATTAATTTAAGGTGATTTCATATTTTTCTAAAATTATATAATATTTTTAAATTATTATTTTAAAACCAAAAATTGATTTTCCCTATATACGTTAATTCCTTTAATAATATATTAAATACTAAAATTGTAGTGAAACTAATCTCAAAGTAATTACATATACATAACTCGCAAAACCCCATACTACAATCACATATTTCTATATCTATTTTGTAACTTTTGCTGTAGGCTACATATTTTTGCTTCGCTAGTGCACCGGTCACGATCTGTGTAGCCCGAAACTCCCTTGAAAAGATTTCTTCTTTTATTCATATATATCTATGCTAGTCTCTCTTTTGATCAAACCATATAAATATATAATCGTTTACTTTGATCTTAGCATTCCCAAACATAATTAATCATCCACTATCAACCTAAATTTCAAGAAGACATAGAGATGTACAAATGGATTTGAGAGAAATTTGTTTTCACTTTTATAAAGCAATTTTTATTAAATTTAGGTAAAAACATGACATACATTCAATCATAAGATATATCGACAAAGATGTGAGTAAGAATACTCACTTTAGTCATAGCTTGCCTAAAACTCCATCCTCTTCCTATTTTTCTCTTCATTCCACATTTTTCCATAAACCAAAACTTTATCAAAATCCTAAATTCGCCAGTCCTAGGGGTGTAATGGAGTGTTGAGTGTGATAAATTTTGATTTTGGGATTTTTGGGATTTTGTTTCTATTTTACTTTTATTTTTGAGGTTAAAGATCGATTTTCATAATTTATATTTTATGAAAAAGAGAGCAAAGGGATGGTATACATGAGAATATTTCAAGAATGAGGAGGAATTTCTAGACCAAGATAAATCTATATACTAGTGTTGTGGATTTTGGGTTTGGGCTTCACGTAGATTACTAAAAAAAAATCTCTTCTTCTTTACTTTTATAAAGCAATTTTTACTTAACTTAAGTCACTATCAAAACCCAGATATAAAAAAAAATCATATTTGGATTTTTCAAGTAATTACTCAACGTGATAAATTTTTATAGAATTTAGTTTCCATAAATTCTCTTATTTCGGTTAATTATCCCAAATTAGCATACTCGGAACACTTTAGTAATATTTACTTATTAACCCAAACTAAATTCAATTTCCACTTAAAAATTATGTAACGACCCCCTTTCCAAATCACGGAAGTGGACACTATTACATCCACGGAATTCACATGTCGAACAACTAAGTGCCGGAAAGACAGATAGTTGGAGGAAGTAAAGGAGATAGAAGATTAAAAGAAATTAAACATTCATAGAATCTCATAATGCAATAGAAAAAAAATATTAATCAATACAATACTTTACAAAGTCATTTTAAAAATGATACATCAGAGTCATTCTAATACAATTCTACCTTTGGACAGTTATAACAGCCTGTCCCTACTTAACTGATATAAGATACATATAATACAGCGAAAACAAGATAATAACTGGCTATCGATGAAACCACTTGCTCTAAGCTCCTCTAAAATGCATCCGTGGAAAAACCTGAACTACTTGGCTGCCCATAAAAATTTAAGTACCCAAAAGTTTTAGGAAAAGAAAGCAAAACTCCGGGTCAGACATGGGTCTGGTGTGAGCAAGCTCAAACAACTAAATTATTATGTTTAAAACCCTTTCAAAATCAAAAGTGTCTTATAAAACCATATCGCACATAAAAATGGATGGGTTTTTTACCTTAAGATAACCAAAACACTTTCTATATGAAAATCTAGTGATATTATAATAATGTGTAAGCGTTTAAAGTAAATGTACGAAAATAGACAAAATTGTTACCATTATTAAATTCCAGCATACTCGGATCTACAATCAAAACCATAAGGCATGTACTGGAGAATGCATTTCCATCAATAGCAAGGTAAGAGACTACCTTCCGATGATACACCTCAAGATAATGTACTTGGAGCCAAGAACCTCTTGACCCCTGTCAACACAGAACTGCCTGCCCCTTTAACATGACAAATTAGATTACCCCACCCCTTTTTGACACCGAGGACTTATACTACCATGGTGTTTGTGCACAAACCAACTCTAATAAGGAATGACTGGAAGGGGACGACAGCTCCTAATGGTAGCAAACCACATGGCTCCGCTTCATGTCCTTGTTTTACCATTTTCCAATTTGTGAGGCTTGTGAGGTCACGATTTTACCTTTTGATTAGCAAATCCACTTGGAATGGTAACTCTGCCCTCCAAACATCAATGCAATTCTAGCATTTACCCATACAAATTCGTTCTGAGACTGAAACAAATCAAAGGCACTACTTCTATTATATCCTTTTCGAGGAATCCCTTCCACGATTAATAACAAATAGCCCTTGCACATCAAAGCCCTATCTTCGATTCCATGTTCTTCAAGATGTCATCAAGTCAAAACGCTTGAGTTGGATCGAAGTGGTTTTCGGATTACATAACCGATCCCAGTGTCTTCGAAACAACTTCAAATATCGGAAAACTCAATCCCGATTCTTTAGGAAATAAAGAGACAAAGATAAGAGCGAAGATCACCACCTAACCGTTAGTGGATGGATTTCCTTATCATTTACCCTAGAAGACCGAAACGAATATATAGATACACTATAGCACCACTGATGGTAAATGTACCATATAATTTCCATGTTTCTCCTAGATATTTCCAAAAGTTATTTTTGGTCCAGTTTTGATAGTTGGTTATTTAACTATCAAACAAACAAACATTCAAACATGAGTTTAATTCCACATGGAATGTACCAAGCCTTTATTAATTAATCTTTCAATAATTTAAAAACTTTGCAAAATTTGATCAAAAGAACTTTTTAAAAGACTATTTCCAAAACCCTTTACATTCCTTTTATACTTGGAATACATTTTTACTTATCTCAAAGATATAAGTATTTACCAAAAATATTTGAAAATTTTCCTCTTCTCTAATTCCGTATTAAATGGCCAAGAAATTCCCTTTTCAAAACATCACTTACTATAAAACTCATTCACCTAGCCCTTATAAAAATTCTTTTTATAAGTTCACGTCAGTTTTCAGTTTTCAACCTCCTTATAAATCTTCAAACTAGATTTAACCTTCATTTTAAAATCTCTAAAATGATTTATAAATCTCTTTCCATGTAAAACTCTTTATAAAATTTCCTTTAAAAAATATCTTTGACATTACAAAACCCCATTTACTAAATCTCATTTTTAAATCACTTTAAATAAACCCTTTTATTTAATAAAACCCTTTTATTTAATAAAACCCTTTTGATGAACAATTTATTATTTATATTAAATACTTTTGTGAAATAATTATATAACTTGAAAAACATTTGTATACCTTAAAACCCTAAATTGATTAAGAATTGGAGTTAATTAAAAATCATACTTTATAAATTCAAAAAGAGGCTTAGTAAACCTAATGGTACTAATTAAGTTACCATTTAATTTCTATTTCACTTTCAAGCCATTCGATAATTTATTATCATAAGTCAACGTATATGTAAATACACTTTATATCCAAATCAAAAGATAACATGTCAATGCAAACTAACTGGCATATACATGTCTAAATAACATAACAGCGGGATGGTGATTTGTCCTGCTAAATAGTTGTTTAAACAATCAAATAATTAACTTATAGCAGAATGGGTGTTTATTTTGCTAACCTATATGTCTATATAATCAAATTAACCAATCTACAACAGAACGAGGATTTATTCTGCTAATATATATCTACCATAATCAAGTTAACTGCAATATAGCAGAATGTGGATTTATTCTGCTATTAGATGTCCACAAGAACACAATCACTGACATTGTAATTCATTCACGATTGTTTTTTTCCTACTTAATGGTATCGACATTTGAATTCCTTGTGTTCAACCATCTTTGAAGAAAAAGTATCTTAAAAACAATTTGATTCTTGGAAAACAAAGGATTTAAAACTTAAAACTTCTTTTTAAAATAATTATTTACAAGTTAAACCCTTATTTAAATCATAATTAATCTTAATTAAATCTTAACTTAATTTAATTAATACTCAAGAAATAATTAAACCTTTAATAAATTATAAAACAATAATTAATAAGTAATTATACCCTAATTAATCCTTTATTTATTATTAAATAATAATTTAAACCTTCATTAAGAATTAATATTAATTAATCTCATTTAATTAATTAAATAACTTTAAAAAAAGCTTAAATGATTAATTAAAGTTAATTAATTTTAGTTAAGTCTTAATTAATATTAGTAATTGTCCTTAATTAATTTAAAATTAATTAAATAATTGAACTCTAATTAAATAAATTTAAAATAATTAAACTTTCTTAAATAAAAATAACTATCTTTTATCTCCATTAATCCTTAAGTAATTAATTATAATAACTAACTTACTTACCTAATACCAATTAACTACTAATTACTTAACTTAATTACTTTGTTAAATAATAAATAATTATTGTTAGTTAATTAATTATCCAAAACATACTCAATTAAGTAATAATTAACTTTTATGTTTACTAATTAAGTTTGAAAATAATTTTTCAAAATTTAAAAGAACACCTTAAAACTTGAAAATAATTAAATTTTCCATATCGTATCCATAGCGGCTATCACTATGGCTGCAGTAACTTAGAAGTTTTTTCTTTTCTTCTAAGTTATTCCAAAACTTTAACGTTTCACTTATGCTTACGTTTAAAACATGATTAAGAAAGTTTTAATTTTTTTTTACTAAAGTTAGAAACTAAAATAAGTAACAAGATGTTTACCAAATCTAACAAGTAAACAATTTTTTTCTTTCAAAAAGTGGATCCCACGTCCTTTCCAACATTTTAAGCTCTCCAAACCATTTAATCACAATCCAAGCATATACATGCATACCAAATCACATTATCCCATTAACAAAATAAAGATCACAACTTAATATCCAAATACATTACTTTAACAACCAAATCAAAGTCTAATGCTAAACCACAAGTTAGCACACACATAACCATAAAAACCTTACCATAGTCCAACCAACAAACACATATATATAACCAAATAGCCAACATATATTTAAAGGTAAAATATTTTTAAAAAGTTAGAAGTTTACTCACCAAAAATCTTCGAAAATTTGAAATGCTTTAGAACTTGGAAATCTTGGAAAACCACAAAAATCACTCAAAAATAGGCCATCTTCTCCTTGATTTTTGAACATATTACTCTCAGATTTTGAAAATTACGTCAAATGATAAGTTGTGACGACCGCCCGTGACTCCCGCACGGAAACAAGGAAATGGTGCGCTGAAAGTGTGCCAGGCAGCCATGAGTGATCGTCAAGGGTAAAATAAACAACGCAGACTCTATCGTAAAACTCACAGCGCATGTACAATAGAGAAATATAATATAGTGAAGCTCCCATAGAACAGAATATCATCATCTAATCATAATAGCTTTATACAGGGTCTGAATCATGAATACAAGAAGCCTCACTACATAGCACTCAGAGTAATCAACAATCAGCGGAATATCCAGTACATAGAATATGAAAATAATATGTAAAGCCTCCTGCTCGTCTTCGTCATCATCAGCGTGAGCCACTAAGATCAGCACCTGCCACCTGTCACCTAGTCTGCCCATCCCAAACATGGATGAACAGCCCAAGGTAATAAGAGGAGACATAAAACCTTGAGTCAGACAACAGTCTTAGTGAGCAGTAAATCAACTATCAAACATACCAAAGGAACATAAAGGATAAAAGGAATAGGAACCCAAATAATCCCACTCCACCTCTTTCTACAGTGATAGCCCCCAGACACACACTAAGGAGAAGCAAGCATAGCAAAGCAGATAATTAAAGTAAAGCAATAATCACTCGAGTCAAGGTCGATGTTTCCCAAATACAAACCCCCACGGCCTAAACCAAGATCAGATAAGCACCCAGAAAACACCGCTCTTGAGACCGAATGATGGTACAACCAAACATCCATGACTCTGGCTATCACTGTTATCATTGCCTTGATTTTATCGTTAATTGAATGACCAACTCATCTTTCAACCATCCGTCGAGTGCTAATGGCAACTCCGGTTCTAGACATAACTCCGCACGTCATCGTGACCCGTGCCTAGGTATAACGAATCTACCCAGAGTACTAGCACGTCATCATGACCCGCGCCTGGGTATAACGGATCTACCCAACGTACTCTTGCTTTGAGCTTGCTAGAACCTTCAATAACGATAAGATCTCAGCCTTCTAGCCATCCTCCTCGACGACTATTCCCATTATAGCTCAAGCACCTCTCGAGCCCACCATTATCCACCAACTCGAACCGCGTCATCGAGTAATCAACATGCTTGGGATGATCCCGTCTGGATTAAACCAAGGCTTCCACATCATGCTTTGCTCCAACGCATCTTAGCAAAGTCCATCTCATCATCATACTTCGCCTCAACATATCATGGCAAAGTCCATTTCGTCATCATACTTCGCTTCCTCTAACTATAGCAAAGTCCTCTAACCCATCCATATGAGCTTCATCATCCGCTTCATATGCCACAGCAGCTTTTACCATTCAAGAGCCTTTCCACTTAGCTTTTCAATCATCTTCAACCATCTTGTCCCGAATCAACTACAAGCTAACTCGAGACAATCAAATCAATCATACATCCAAACAATCAAGCATTCAAACAAGATCTAATCAAGCAATATCAACTATAATGGCAATTTCGTAAATAAATGAGCATAAGTCTAACATATATGAAATCATGGATTTTAGCATAGATCTATCAAATATAAAACATGGGTTTTGTCTCTATAACTTGTTAATTGAACTTGCATAGGCAAACATCTTCAAAAGTAATGAATCTAGTCTTGGAACTAAGAAAAATGCATGAAATCTCTAACTTTAATACTCAAACAAGCCACCAATCCAATATACTCCTTTGGGTCCGCGTGAGAGATAACTACCACTCACCGAATCACCCAAACACTTCAACAACTATCAACTAAAGATCTGGACAGCAAGGATTCAAGCTCGATTCGTCGAAATCTCGCTTGAAATGGTGAAATCTAGCTTCGTCGGATGAAGATCTTCAACTTTGGCTCTTGGATCTTCAATCCTGATCTTCGATCTTGGATGGATGTTAACACTAGATTAGAGTAGAGAAAAGAAGTGAAGAACTGTTATAGACGAGCTCTCAAAATGGAAGCACTTCGTCGCTTCGAAATCCGGATCCCAAAAAGTGAGCCAAACCCCTCTATTTAAAGGCTGAAATCACCCTTAGGTCGTCGCCCAGTTTTAGGTCGTTGCCGACCTAAAGATCCCGGACCTAACTTAGGTCGTTTACGACCTAAATCTCAATAGTACATGCGACCTAAAATACAGCCGCCTTCCTTAACTCGAACCAACGACCTACGACCTACCCAAACACACAAGATCTCACGACCTAACTCCTATGCGACCTAACAAACAAGGCCGACTTAGCACACACATGCACTTACACGACCTACCTAGCTGCCGACTTAAAAGCTTACGACCTAACACATAAGCCTCTATACGACCTAACCTAGTCACGACCTATCAAGCAACACGAGTTACAACCTAACAACTCATAGCGGCCTTCCTTAGGTCGTCTAACGACCTAACTAACCTACCGACCTAACTATGCTGCGACCTAAAACATGACGACTTAACCACCAAGCCTTAACTCGTCTACGACCTAGCTTCCTTAGGTCGGTCCAAACTTAGGTCGGTCCAAACTTAGGTCAGTCAGAAATCATAACTCGTAACTGCTAGGTCGTTAACCCTATGTCGCTAACTATCTTAGGTCGCTCTACCGACCTATCTACCTTAGGTCGTAAAACAATAAACTCGGTCAAACGACTCATCCTCCTTAACTCGTTCACACACTAACTCGTTAGCCCATAGCCTTCTTAGGTCGGTCACATCTACATCCTATAGGTCGTTTACGACTTATAAGCCCAGCAACTTACCAACCCGTTCCAGCCCCTAAGTCGTAACTCGTAGTCAACCTAAGCTAACTTCCACACGAGTTAAGCTATCACACGACCTAAGCACTAAGTCGGTCACGACTCAATTCCGAACGACTTAGGCCACTCACGAGCTAGCTATTGCGCGGCCTAACCCCCTTAAGCCGTAAACCCTGCCACCTAGGTTCAACACGACTCAAGCAATACAAACGACTTAATGCAACTATTTTACGACTTATCGACACGTAAAATACGGGTCGTTACATTCTCTCCCCCTTAGGAATTTCGCCCCCGAAATTCCAAGCAAACAAGAGCAACCAAAACTATTCTGCATGCCTACCATCCATAGCAATCAACAAACCATGCATCCAAATTCTAGCCTAGCATGCAGAATTCTAAGATTAGAACAAGTTACAAATTCATGAGATGTCACAACACCTTAGGGCCATACCTCGAAGAGTTCAAGATGAGCTGCCTTCATCCTCTCTTCCTCCTCCCATGTGCAGTCGTTAACATCATCACTCCATTGTATCTTGAGCAACGTAATCGTCTTCCTCCTAAGCTGTTTCGTGTCGGTTTCAACAATACGAAGCGGCTTACGAGGTCTTCTAACAACTTGATCAACCTCCAAATCTTCACAGCTATCAGCAGAAACCACAATATTCGAGTCGTGCACATACTTCCGTAGATACGATACATGAAAAACATTGTGCACACCCGCCATCTTATCCGGTAACTCCAATCTATAAGCGAGCTTTCCAATTCGCTCGATGATCGGGAATGGCCCAACAAACCTCGGAGTCAATTTTCCTTTCTTCCCGAATCGAATAACATTCTTCAAAGGAGAAATCTTCACAAAAACCATATCTCCCACGTCGAATTCCAAATCCTTTCGACGTTTATCTGCATAACTTTTCTGACGATCCTGGGCTGCCTTCATTCGTTGCCGAATGATCTCTATGAAATCCGAAGTCTGACGAATCATCTCAGGCCCAAGTATCAGCTTATCTCCTGTTTCCAACCAACATGTCGGAGAGTTACACGGTCTTCCATACAGTGCCTCATATGGTGCCATACCAATACTTGACTGGTAACTGTTATTATATGCAAATTCCACCAAATGAAGATGATCTTCCCATGATCCTCCGAAATCCAAAACACATGCCCTCAGAAGATCTTCCAAAACTCGTTTGACTCTCTCAGTCTGACCATCTGTTTGAGGATGATAAGCTGTACTCAAACACAACTCGGTTCCCAAAACCTCCTGGAAGCTCTTCCAAAATCCACTAGTGAACAATGGGTCTCGATCACTCACTATACTCTTCGGAATACCATGGAATCGAACTATCCACTTAACATACAATTCAGCCAACTTCGATGCAGTCCTAGTTGATCGAACAGGAATAAATCTTGCACTCTTAGTCAAACGATCTACAATGACCCAAATCCCTTCATTTCCCGTTCTGGTTCTAGGTAGACCATCGATAAAATCCATCGATATTTGCTCCCACTTCCATGTAGGAACTTCTAACGGCTGAAGCAATCCACTGGGCTTCTCCTGCTCTGCTTTAACCAACTGGCAATTCATGCACTTGGAAATAAAATTTCCAACATCCTTCTTCATACCTTCCCAGTAATAGGTTCTCTTCATGTCCCGATACATCTTATTTCTTCCTGGATGAATTGTCAACTTCAAGTGATGACTTTCCTTCAAAACTTCATCTCTCAACTCATCGATATCGGAAACAACCAGTCGTCCTTGCTTACGAAGCCAAACCCTCTCGATCGACTTCGAATCTTTTATCCTTCTCTGGGTCCAATCCAGATTCTAAATCACGGATAATCTTGACAAGCTTATCGTCTCGCTTTTGGCTCTCGCCAATTCTTTCCACAAGAGTAGGCCTTATCGATAAGTTTGCCAACATTTCAGGTTCCAATTCACATCTGGGCCTGAAGTCAAATCTAGCTAAAAACTCGAGACTCTTCCATTCCGAAAACATGGCTCCCAATCCTGCATGTCTTCAACTTAACGCATCAGCTACTGCGTTACCTTTTCCCGGAGTATAGGCTATACCAAAATCATATGATGCTAAAAACTCTAGCCATCGTTGCTGCCGAAGATTCAAATCCTTTTGGGAGAAAAGATACTTCAACGACTTATGATCCGTAAACAACTCGAATCGAACTCCCAATAGGTAATGTCTCCACATCTTCAGAGCAAAAACAATCGCCGCTAACTCCAAATCATGAGTCGGATAATTCCTTTCATGCGGCTTCAGTTGTCGACTTGCATACGCAACAACTTTATCCTTCTGCATTAGCACTGCTCCAAGTCCAGTACCACATGCATCGGTGTAAACCACCATCTCATCATTCCCACTTGGAATAGTCAAAACAGGAGCACTCGTCAATCGCTCTTTCAGGATTCCAAAAGCTTGTTCACACTTTGCATCCCAACTGAACACTTGGTTTTTCTTCGTCAATCCTGTTAACGGTGCAGCTATCTTGGAAAAGTCTTTGATAAACCGACGATAATATCGTGCTAATCCAAGAAAACTTCTCACATCGGATGCATTCTTAGTTCTAACCCAATCCTGGATTGCTGCCACCTTAGCGGGATCAACCGCTATTCCATTTCCAGAAACAACATGGCCTAAGAACCTCACTTCACTCTTCCAGAAGTGACACTTCGAAAACTTAGCCTTTAGCTGATGTTTTCGCAAGATTTCCAAAACAATACGCAAGTGCATCTTGTGCTCTCCTTCAGTTCTGGAGTAAATCAGAATATCATCCACGAACACAAGTACGAACTTGTTCAACTGATCTCTGAACACTCTATTCATAAGATCCACAAAATATGCTGGTGCATTAGTCAATCCAGACGGCGTTACCAGCCACTCATAGAAACCGGATGGTGTCCTGAAAGCAGTCTTCGGCACGCTATCCTTCTCCACTCTCAACTGGTGAAATCCCGTTGCCAAATCCATCTGAGAAAACACCTTAGCTTCGTGAAGCTGATCAAACAAGTCATCTATTCCCGGCAATGGATACTTGTTCTTCTTAGTCACCTTATTCAGCTCACGATAATCAACACACAACCTTAACGATCCATCCGCTTTGGTTGCGAACACAACTGGTGCACCCCATTCGGACACACTACGCCGAATGAATCCTTTCCATAAAAGGTCATCAACCTGCACCCTCAACTCTTGCTGTTCTCTAGGCGCCATCCGCCTAAGAGGCATCACCATAGGTCTGGCTCCCTCAACTAGATCGATACGAAACTCGATCTCCCTACGCGGCGGTAACCCTTTGACCTCGTCAAAGACATCCTCGAATCCATTCACGATTGGCATCGATGACAGTCCATCCCGTGGAACTACCAACGAATACATGAAGCTCATGAAGACGCCTTCTTCATGCTTACATCGTATCACAACCTTTCGCCCCTCCACATTCTCGACTGTCACCTCCAATCTCTCACAATCAACCTTTGCGCATACTTCCTAAGCCAGTCCATAACCAAAATAATTCCGAACCCCGCAAAGTTCAGAACAAAGCAATCACAAACAAAAGAGCAATCATGGCTCGATATAACTAGACCACGGCATAGCATACACAAACAAGACGAACCCCCAACTGGATTAGTCACTACCAATGGTCTATCAACAATATCCGGTTCCAAACCCAACCGGTCTACCAACTCATTACAAACAAAAGAATGAGACGCTCCAGTATCAAATAATACTCTAACTGGAACACCACAAATGGAAAGAGTACCTTGAACCACCACACTCTTCCCCTTCTCTTCAGCAGTAGGAGCTTTCGAAGATGACGGAACAGCCCCCAAAGCATAAGCTTGCACAACCTGCCTGTCCTTTATCGGTTCCGGACAGTTCTTCTTAATGTGCCCCAGCTTATCACAGTTGTAGCACTTCAACAACACCTTCGGATTCTTGCAATCCTTGGAGAGATGGCCCTTCTGCCGACAATTATAGCAGGTCTTTTCCCCCTTCAGCTTCTTCTGACCATCCTTACCCTTCTGCTGTTGCTGCTTCCTCTTCTTGTTTCCACCCTGCTGTGGTTTAGATTCCTCCTTGGTCACAACAACAATAGATACTTCCTTAGGAAACAAACTCTCGTGCCTGAGAGCTTTCTCCACTAGCTTCTCAAATGGATCGTCCAGATGATCCACCAACTGTCTTCCAAGATAACTGTCCAAGCCTGTCACGAATTTCTCGTTCTTCTGGTAGGGAGATTCAATATACGACCGGGCATACTTGGACAAAGCCTCAAATTCAGAAACATACTCAAGAACCGATCTTCCACCTTGCTTGAGCTCAACAAACTTCTTGAACAAAGCAGACTTCTGAGCCGTAGAAATGAACTTAGCTTCAAATCTAGCTTGGAACTGCACCCAAGTGATTTCTTCCTCCGGAGTATCAATGGTGATAGAGTTCCACCAATCAGCAGCTCTTCCTTGAAGCTGTCTCGATGCAAGCTTCCTCTTAGTTGCATCATCAATTCCCAGGTCACCAAAAATCCTTCTACAAGCATCTATCCATCTTTGGACTTCAATGGTTGACTCTGTCCCTAAGAAAACCTTTCCTCCAAGAGCAGTATAGTCCTTACACAACTTAGCAAAATCCACCGATCTTGGAGCTTGAACTTGAACTCCAACATCCACTGATGGCCTTGGAGCTGGTATCCTTCTCATGATAGAAGTCATCATAGCTTCAAACATAGCTCCATAATTAGCAACTCCTTCAGTGGCACGGCCTTCCCTTGCAGCTGGTCTCCCTCTTCGACTCATCCTTAGTATCTACAAAAAGGACTGATTAGAACACCTTGAGGAACAACTACATAAGGACTTCAAATCCATCTAAACTACTATATATTATATATAGTAATCATCCATCAAAATACAATTACGTCTCTCTTACGTAGTTACGTTAACGAGCGTTGGCTAAAATCGATTAACCAAAGCTCTGATAGCAAATGTGACGACCGCCCGTGACTCCCGCACGGAAACAAGGAAATGGTGCGCTGAAAGTGTGCCAGGCAGCCATGAGTGATCGTCAAGGGTAAAATAAACAACGCAGACTCTATCGTAAAACTCACAGTGCATGGATAAAATACAATAGAGAAATATAATATAGTGAAGCTCCCATAGAACAGAATATCATCATCTAATCATAATAGCTTTATACAGGGTCTGAATCATGAATACAAGAAGCCTCACTACATAGCACTCAGAGTAATCAACAATCAGCGGAATATCCAGTACATAGAATATGAAAATAATATGTAAAGCCTCCTGCTCGTCTTCGTCATCATCAGCGTGAGCCACTAAGATCAGCACCTGCCACCTGTTACCTAGTCTGCCCATCCCAAACATGGATGAACAGCCCAAGGTAATAAGAGGAGACATAAAACCTTGAGTCAGACAACAGTCTTAGTGAGAAGTAAATCAACTATCAAACATACCAAAGGAACATAAAGGATAAAAGGAATAGGAACCCAAATCATCCCACTCCACCTCTTTCTACAGTGATAGCCCCCAGACACACACTAAGGAGAAGCAAGCATAGCAAAGCAGATAATTAAAGTAAAGCAATAATCACTCGAGTCAAGGTCGATGTTTCCCAAATACAAACCCCCAAGGCCTAAACCAAGATCAGATAAGCACCCAGAAAACACCGCTCTTGAGACTGAATGATGGTACAACCAAACATCCATGACTCTGGCTATCACTGTTATCATTGCCTTGATTTTATCGTTAATTGAATGACCAACTCATCTTTCAACCATCCGTCAAGGGCTAATGGCAACCCCGGTTCTAGACATAACTCCGCACGTCATCGTGACCCGTGCCTAGGTATAACGAATCTACCCAGAGTACTAGCACGTCATCATGACCCGCGCCTGGGTATAACGGATCTACCCAACGTACTCTTGCTTTGAGCTTGCTAGAACCTTCAATAACGATAAGATCTCAGCCTTCTAGTCATCCTCCTCGACGACTATTCCCATTATAGCTCAAGCACCTCTCGAGCCCACCATTATCCACCAACTCGAACCGCGTCATCGAGTAATCAACATGCTTGGGATGATCCCGTCTGGATTAAACCAAGGCTTCCACATCATGCTTTGCTCCAACGCATCTTAGCAAAGTCCATCTTATCATCATACTTCGCCTCAACATATCATGGCAAAGTCCATTTCGTCATCATACTTCGCTTCCTCTAACTATAGCAAAGTCCTCTAACCCATCCATATGAGCTTCATCATCCGCTTCATATGCCACAACAGCTTTTACCATTCAAGAGCCTTTCCACTTAGCTTTTGAATCATCTTCAACCATCTTGTCCCGAATCAACTACAAGCTAACTCGAGACAATCAAATCAATCATACATCCAAACAATCAAGCATTCAAACAAGATCTAATCAAGCAATATCAACTATAATGGCAATTTCGTAAATAAATGAGCATAAGTCTAACATATATGAAATCATGGATTTTAGCATAGATCTATCAAATATAAAACAAGGGTTTTGTCTCTATAACTTGTTAATTGAACTTGCATAGGCAAACATCTTCAAAAGTAATGAATCTAGTCTTGGAACTAAGAAAAATGCATGAAATCTCTAACTTTAATACTCAAACAAGCCACCAATCCAATATACTCCTTTGGGTCCGCGTGAGAGATAACTACCACTCACCGAATCGCCCAAACACTTCAACAACTATCAACTAAAGATCTGGACAGCAAGGATTCAAGCTCGATTCGTCGAAATCTCGCTTGAAATGGTGAAATCAAGCTTCGTCGGATGAAGATCTTCAACTTTGGCTCTTGGATCTTCAATCTTGATCTTCGATCTTGGATGGATGTTAACACTAGATGTAACATCCCGAAATTTTTTGAAATTTAAAATTTGATTAATAGTATGAACTTTGGGATCTAACTAGTAAAATTCAATCTAAATTTAATATTGATAATATTAATATTACACATTAATATAGAATTAAATAAAAAAAAGAGATATTGATAGATGATCTTTTAACGGAGTTAAAAATTTGTTAAAGTAAGTTATGATGAAATTATAAAATTTAAATAACATAATCATAATCTAAACAAACAAACAAATAAATAAACAAATAGTCAAATAAAAAAAATCAAACAAATAAAGTAAACAAATAGTTGAACCAAAGAACAAACAATAAACAAAAGAATAAACTAACAAACAAATAAACCTATGAATAATTAAACAAATAAACAAGTAATCTAACATTTAAGAAAGTAAAACATTCAAACAAATAAACATGTTACTAAATTAAATCAGGTAAGTCTAAGAACCTAAAACAAAACACTTTTATTTTATAAAGTAAACTAGGAAAGTAAGTGTTTTAAATAAAAAAATAATAATATATGAAGATAGTACTTACAGGAAAAAGAAAATCAAATAGCATGCTGAAAATGTATAAAGCATGAAACACTACATGCTTCCATTTAATGCTTCATTTAATGCCATTACTCTAGTAACCATCAAGTGTGACATTGACTGTAAAATGCATGCTTGTATTAAATGTTACTCTTCAGCCTTCCTTGAAGAAAGGAGGAAAACATGCAAAGTACAAAAGCCTGTATAAGCCACTATGCAAATTAAATGTTCAGTACTTTGGTTAAAAACCTGTCTACCTCCCTTACTTGTATATTTCTATATATATCAACCTATGCATCATCTTGTTTAAAAACTTCTTACTGAAAGAAAAAAAAATATTTAGCAAAGAAAAAGAGAAATTAAAAGGAAGAGAAGAATCAGAAAGAAAAAGAAAAAAAACCTGCAGATTTCAAAACAAACAGGTGAGCAAACTAAATCTTAAAAAGGGTTTTTTTTCTTCTTTTTATTTAAAGTTATTAAAACCAGTGCAGACTTCATTTATAAACTGTTGATTCATGCTTCAGTATGAAAACCTGTTTATGATGTTCTGTGAAAATTCCTACAGGGTTTGTGGTTGTTTCAAAACTAAAGTCCCCTTGCTGATAACCACTAACAAGCTATGGTTTTTCAAATAATCAAGTGGTTTAATCCATGAAACAAGTTTTGCAAAGTTGTTTAAATCTGCAGTGGATCATTACCACTAAAACTTTGGTTTACAGGCTTCCAACCAATAATGGACAAAAATAAATTGTTGTAAATTTTGAATTCAAGAATATTTATTACATCTATACATCAACTCATGATTTTTAAAAATAAAATGAGGATTTTTAGTTGGTTATTTCAAGAGTATTATGTGTTTAAATAAAAATGGAACTTTTATGAATTTATAACAATCGATTCCATTTTAAATGCTAAAAATTGGTTTCTGGCAAGCTTGAACCTCTAGAATGTTGAGAAAATAGTTGAATTAATTTTCAAATACAAGGATTGTTCGAACGAGTTGGACTTAGGGTTTAAACCTGGGTTTTTTGCATTGTCTGTAACGTGGAGATTTTTGCCACCACGAATTGATCGAGCTCATCGCGGCTTTGAGGGAAGATGGAGGGGAGGTAGACGAGGCTATGGCCGAAATTTGGTAGCCTCCGTTGGTCGGTGCTGAGAGCGCTGTGCGTTGACAGGGTTTGGGGTGGGTGGCTGCTTTTGTTCCAGGTTTTAAATTTGCACTCGATTTTGATTTCCTTGCGTTGGACTTGGATCAATGATGATGGTGGGTTGCTGGGTCGATTTCTGATGTTTAGTGATCATCGTCGATGGTCAATGGTGACTGGACTATCTGTACACGTATACGCGTATCATCGCGTGTCTGAAAATGGTGGGTTGTGGAAGAAGGAGTGGCATGGAGGAAGACTCGAAGCACGACTCGAGGAAAACTGGGGAGAAATCGAAGGGAGACTCGGGGGAGTTTCAGCGTTGGGTCGTGTAACAGTCTGGACTTAAGTAAATTTTGAAAATTTCTGTTTTCACGGGTAGTTTTGGGAGGGGACTCGAAGCAGGAGGTGTTTGAACTCGAGCGCGACTCGGGGGAAGTCTCGGGTTGATCCCCTGAACCATATTCCCGTATGACATTTGTAGACAATTTAAGTTTAAACTATTTTTATAAGCATTCTTTATGAAATAATGATTGTTAATGAAATGTGAAGTTAAATTAAACAATGATTAAATAATTTATGATTTATAATTACTTTATAATTTATAATAATAAATAAATAAAAGCAATCAAAAAAATTAAAGTTGTAAATTAAGAATCGTTAAATTGATAATTGAAGTTGATTGATTCAAAATTGATAGTTACATTAAAATAATTTATTAATTAATAATAAATTAATATATTCAATTGAGATCTAATTGAATTATAGTTTAAAATGATAATTAAAGTGAATAATTGTCATAAATCAATGATTTTGAAAAGAAATTTAAGAATGATTTACAAACTTGTAATTAAATTGATTTATAAACAATTAAGTGTTTAAATAAATTTGTAAGTAAGAATTTGTAAATTTTGAAACGATAAATTGAGTAATCAAAATGTAATTTATTTATCCAGATTCTTATCATTAAATTTAATTAATTCAGTGGTAAATGTATTTAAATCACATTGGAAAGTAATTAACTATTGTTGTTAACTTACATTGATATCTCTGTTCTGTTTGTAATTCTGTATGGTGTAATTGCCATGTTATTTCACTGTGATTATGATTGTTCTGTATTAATGTGAAAACCCTGTTGTCTGTAAAACGACATTTAAACTTCGATGCGACAGGGTATCGGATTTCAGTTGGTTATCCGAAACCCACATCGAACCTGTGAATATTTGTGAATGACATCCACATGTTTTAAAATTTGACACTCACTATTCGAATTAGCCGGGAAAGGACCTGTGTGTCATATAACCCATTTCGAATATGTGATGCGTCGTTATGGATGGCATTTGAAGACCGGTGTTGAAGACCGGGTATTTGCGAGAGCGATAGGATGATCTGTCGATTGACTCTGCACCGAGTTGCTCCGGTATAGAGTTCTCCATATGTGATGGGGAATCCGATCAGGATTGTGGATATCCGAATTGCAAGGACTTCTTTGGAAGTGCCTTCGGTTCTGTTCGAGCCCGGAACAAACTTGTATGGATAGTATGTCTGACATTACAAGTTGAGATATAAAGCAGATTTCATTCAAATATATTTCTGTTGGTGGCGGAGAATTTATTCTTTAAGCTTAACACCCTTCTCTGAGACGTACGAGCTCAGAGGTTATATAGTTGAAGTTATCAGCGATATATTCCCAATTTGGTAATGTGACATGCTGAGTGTTGCTGAAATGATCATTGTGTTGATTTTTGTGATAGGATCGTTTATTTGATCGTCTATCTTAGTGATCATTGTGTTGATCATTTGTTGACCCAAAGCACGGCTTTTGTATAAAGTGTGTTTTTGTGGACGTGACTTCGTCGGACCTCATACCCCGAAATGGTCAAAACAGGAAAGATGCAGCAAGGTTATTGGGGGTAGCACCCCTTAGTGTATGTACATTTCCTTCTGGATAGAAGTGGTATCATGGTATGGAGCCCAGATACTTAACTTATGTGTATATCGCAGATATATATATATGATTTTGTGATTTGTTGCTGGGGCCCCGGTTAAAGGTTGGTTACGACCGGGAGATGGCATACTCGTGTCAGTAGTTACCCAGTTAGGGGTAACCCGGCCTTGTGTTGGCAGAGATCCGGTTTGGTTCTCGGGGATGTCTTTCCAGAGGCATTCTCATGTGGCAATGGGAAGTTCCTTGGCCTGACCATTTGTTGGAAATCCAAAGAAACAATACGAGCCCTGTACGGTTTTAGTTGTAGAACCTGTCATGCAGCGTGGCGGTAACCTGCCACAAAACATGGTAGCTATAGTAGGCATACGACAATGGTCGTATGTTGGCTAAGATTACTATTCTACTTTCAAAATGATTTACTTCACTATGCACTAGTAATAATATCAAAGATTTTTTTTTTCTCGTACCAAGCATATTTAACCATCATAAGAAGAAATCTCCTCCAATTCTGTGTTTGCATTGTGTGTGTGGCGGGAGGTCTTATGGTAGTTCCATTTTCAAAAGCATTCCGAAAATTCTTTTATAAGTCTTGTTTATTTAAAACACAACTGTCTTGTTTACTCGCACCAGTCCCATGACTGATCCGGAGTTTATTGTTTTCTTTCCTAAACTCTGGGTGCCCATTATTTCCACACGGGCAGCCTAGTAACAGGTTTAGGTTATTTTGGAGTAGCAGTATTTTGGAGCTCTTATCTTGGAGATATATTAGGAGCTTTTGGAGATTGCAGGTGTTAGCTTTTGGGAGTTCGTTAGCATCTCTCTCATTTGAGAACTTTTGGATATATGTTCACTGTTGTATTATCATGATGTTGTATTTAGAGATCGTGGTATATGTATTTATGTACTCTGTTGCAGTATGGATATTATGTTGATGTTGTAACAGTGATGTTATTTATGATATTGATTCTGTTCCGCTGTTTTATATTCATCTAATTGTTGTTATAAGCTCCAGCGATGCGAATTTGATGTCGGTTATTGGACATCGAGTTTGGGTCGTCACAAATTGGTATCAGAGCAATTGGTTGAGTAAGAAACTTTAGCTACGGAGTATAACACATTAGATGGCTCATTAGAGATAGGGTGAAGTATACCCTAGAATGAGTATAACTAAGATTGAAACTTTGAAATTTCTTAGTCTATTTCTTTTTACTGCTGATATTCCTTATGATATTTCGCCTGTATATCTAAATCAATTTTCTTACTAATCTCAGATAGTGAAAATGAGTGGACGCAGAGGAAGAACTAGGGGTCTAGGCAATACTGCAGCACCAAATCAAATTCCCGCAGCCGCAGAAGCAGTAATAGAAATTCAGCAGCAGCCGGACTTGGCTGAATTATATAAGAAGTTTGAAAAGCTTGGTGGCAAACCATTTATTGGCAAAGAGTCAATTATTGACGCTCAAGCTTAGGTAAGATCGTGTGAAAAGATTTTTAAAGGGCTAAAATTGCAGGATGAGCAGAAAAGACTTATAGCTTCTTGGCAACTCCAAGGAGAAGCTTCAGCTTGGTGGGAAACCATCATTGTAGATGAACCCGAGGAAGAATTTACTTGGGATCGTTTTAAAGAAGTGTTTGAGAAACGTTACATGCCATCAGCGGGAGTTTCTAGAATGTATCAGGAATTTCTGGATTTGAAACAAGGAAGTTTGTCGTTTGAAGAATACTTGAATAAATTCAGCGAGCTATCTCGGTTTGGCCCGGAATTGCTAAATACACCTCTGAAGAAGAACGAAAGGTTTATCCGGGGAATGAACCAGAAATATCATGGAAGAATGACAGGTCATGTTAAAGAATCTTTCTCAGATTTAGTAGATATGGGTTACAGGTACGCTACTCTTGATATACAAGAAGCAACTGTGGAGAAAGGTAATCCAGGTAGTCAGAATTATAAAAAGCGAAAATTCGGAGGCAAGAAACCTTGGCAAGGCAATGAGAAGAAGAGGAACACTCAAGGAAGAGCAACAGAAAATGTCACTTGTTACAACTGCAAAGAGAAAGGCCACTATTCAAATGACTGCCCAAAACCGAAGAAACCAGCTAGAGAATGTTACAATTGTCATAAACCGGGACATTTAGTTAAAGATTGCCCAGTGATGAAGCCAGCGCAAGTGGCAAAAGTTTACACGATAAAGGAGGACCCCTCATCTTCAAAAGCTGACAAAGGGAAAAGTGTTTTGGAAGGTAACCTTACTATTAATAATAGAACTGTTAGAGTTTTATTTGATACAGGAGCTTCACATAGCTTTATCTCCCAACAAACCGTAAATGAATTAGGACTTGAAGCTAAATTTGCTGCGATCTTATTTGCGTGAAAAATCCGGTTGGAGGTCCCGCAAATCTTAGTTCATATTGTAAGAGAGTTCCTATTTCATATGCTAGCTATAAATTTCCTATCAACCTTTATGTCCTCGAATTTGATGAATTTGAAATCTTACTCGGTATGAACTGGTTAACGAGATACGATGCTAGATTGGAGTGTAGTAATCGGACAGTTTTAATCAAAACAAGCCTTGGAAATTTTATTGAAATCTCTTGTGAGAATCCAAGTCCAAGGAGCGACAGATTGATATATACTTTGGGAAATCTTGAACCCACTTTGCAGTCTATACCTGTTGTTCGGGATTTTTCCGACGTATTCGAAGAAGTGAAATCTTTACCTCCTCATCGGGAAATAGAATTCCGAATTGATCTTGTACCTAATACTCGTCCTGTTGTTCACGCAAGTCGCAGAATGGCACCTAGGGAAAAGATTGAATTGGTTCATCAAAATAATGAGCTACTAGCAAAAGGATTAATTCGGCCCAGTGTTTCTGAATGGGGTTCAGCCGTCGTATTTGTTGCCAAATCAAACGGATCTTTGAGATTGTGTGTAGATTACCGTGATCTAAATAAACAAACTCTCAAGAATAAATTTCCACTGCCCAGGATTGATGATTTATTTGATCAGTTGCATGGCGCTCATTTCTTTTCAAAAATGGATCTAGCTCAGGGATTCCATCAATTACGAATCGCCGAAGATTGTGTACATCTGACCGCTTTCAGAGGTCCTAATATGTTCTATGAATGGTTGGTTATGCCTTTCGGGCTAACCAATGCTCCAGCATACTTCGTAGATCTTATGACTCGTGTGTTTCGGGAAGTTCTGAATAAATTTGTGCTTGTATTCATTGATGACATCTTAATTTTCTCCAAAACTGAAGATGAGCATGCCGAGCATCTTAGAATTGTCTTAGAAATTTTAAGGAAAAATGTTCTATATGCAAAATTTTCCAAATGCCATTTCTGGGTCAATGAAGTCAAATTCCTTGGCCATATTGTTAATGAAGAAGGAATTTCAGTAGATCCTAGCAAAATTTCCGCTATTCTTGATTGGAAACAACCCACTACTCCAAGAGAAGTTCGAAGCTTTTTAGGTTTAGCAGGCTATTACCGGAAATTCGTTCAAGATTTTTCTAAGTTAGCTAGTCCGCTGACTAAGTTAACAATGAAAAATGCAAAGTTCATTTGGACTTCAAAATGTGAAGAAGTTTTTCAAGAGTTGAAAAAGAGATTGACCACTGCTCCTGTTCTCACTATTGTTAACGGGAACCAAGGCTTATCTGTCTATACTGATGCATGTGGTGAAGGGGTAGGTGCAGTATTAATGCAAAATGGAAAGGTGGTTGCCTACGCAAGTAGACAATTACGTCCGCATGAGAAGAACTACCCAACGCACGATTTGGAACTTTTGGCTGTTGTTTTCGCTTTGAAAATATGGCGACATTATCTTCTGGGTGAAAAATTCGAATTATTCACCGATCATAAGAACTTGAAATATCTTTTCACCCAGAAGGATTTGAATTTGCGACAACAACGTTGGTTGGAATTTCTGGCATCTTATGACTTAGATATCCAATATACGCCGGGAAAAGCCAATGTAGTAGCCGATGCTTTAAGTAGAAGACATGCTGTTCTTGCATATCTTGTTATCACTCCTACTCTTCTTGAGAAGATCGCGAGCAAACAAACCGAAGACAAGTTTCTTCGAGAAATGCGTAGAAGAATAGATCGAGGAAAGGATACTACTTTTGAAATAGATAATAGAGAAGTTATAAGGATGAAAGGCAGAATTTGTGTCCCTGACATTCCAGAACTGAAACGTGAAGTGTTGGATGAATGCCACAAGTCCAAATTCAGCATCCATCCAGGAGTCAACAAAATGTATCGAGATGTTAAAAGAACATTCTGGTGGAAAACGATGAAGAGAGACATATCTATTTATGTGAGTCGCTGTGCTACTTGTCAGCAAATAAAGAGTGACCAAAAGAAAGTGGCCGGTTTACTTCAAACTTTAGAAGTACCGAAATGGAAGTGGGATCAGGTATCCATGGATTTCATTGATGGATTGCCTCGTACCAAGAAAGGCAATGAAGCGATTTGGGTTATTGTGGATCGTCTAACCAAAAATGCTCATTTCATTCCAGTTAAATCTACTCGGACTGCGGCAAGCTTGGCAGGTATATATATAAAGGAAATTGTTCGCCTCCATGGTATTCCCAGTAGTATAGTGAGTGATCGTGACCCGATCTTCACTAGTAGATTTTGGGAAGCATTTCAGGATGCATTGGGAACGAAATTAAAATTCAGTACTGCTTATCATCCGCAATCTGATGGACAGACTGAGAGAGTTAACCGAATTTTAGAAGACCTACTGCGTGCTTGTGTTCATGATTTTGGTGGTTCTTGGGAGGACCATTTGCATCTGGTTGAATTCTCTTATAATAACAGTTATCAGTCCAGTTTAGAAATGGCTCCTTTTGAAGCTTTATATGGTCGTCCGTGTCGATCACCTACATGCTGGATCGAATCAGGTGACAGACTTGTTCTTGGACCGGATATGATAAAAGAAGCCACTGAAAAGGTAAATTTTATTCGAAAGAAGTTATTAACTGCCCAAAGCCGTCAGAAGAGCTACTATGACCGTCGAAGGAGAAATTTGGAATTTCAAGTTGGAGATTCTGTATTTCTAAAAGTATCTCCGATGCGGGGTGTGTTGAGGTTCGGGAAAACTGGAAAGTTGGCACCGCGTTATATTGGTCCTTTTCCTATTCTGGAAAGGATTGGTTCTCTAGCATATAGAGTGCAGTTACCCAGCTGGTTGTCTGGCGTACATGATGTGTTCCATATTTCTAACCTTCGGAAATATGTGCACGATCCAGATGATATTATTGAAGAAGCTGCTCAGCAGGATCTAGAAATCACTCCCAACTTGGCAGTTAGAAGGGAACCGATGAAAATTGTTGATCGTGATGAGAAGCGATTGAGGAACAAAATTGTGAAATTGGTCAAAGTTAAATGGAGTGGCGATCCAAAGGACTGTACTTGGGAGACTGAGGAGAATATGAAGAAATCATATCCCAAATGCAGAATTGACATCTCGACTTAAATCTGTAAGTCATTTCCTTATTTCTGAATTCGTATATTATTTGTTTAAGTTTCTCTCTCTTTCAATTTCGAGGACGAAATTTTCTTAAGGAGGGGATATTGTAACATCCCGAAATTTTTTGAAATTTAAAATTTGATTAATAGTATGAACTTTGGGATCTGACTAGTAAAATTCAATCTAAATTTAATATTGATAATATTAATATTACACATTAATATAGAATTAAATAAAAAAAGAGATATTGATAGATGATCTTTTAACGGAGTTAAAAATTTGTTAAAGTAAGTTATGATGAAATTATAAAATTTAAATAACATAATCATAATCTAAACAAACAAACAAATAAATAAACAAATAGTCAAATAAAAAAAATCAAACAAATAAAGTAAACAAATAGTTGAACCAAAGAACAAACAATGAACAGAAGAATAAACTAACAAACAAATAAACCTATGAATAATTAAACAAATAAACAAGTAATCTAACATTTAAGAAAGTAAAACATTCAAACAAATAAACATGTTACTAAATTAAATCAGGTAAGTCTAAGAACCTAAAACAAAACACTTTTATTTTATAAAGTAAACTAGGAAAGTAAGTGTTTTAAATAAAAATAATAATAATATATGAAGATAGTACGTACAGGAAAAAGAAAATCAAATAGCATGCTGAAAATGTATAAAGCATGAAACACTACATGCTTCCATTTAATGCTTCATTTAATGCCATTACTCTAGTAACCATCAAGTGTGACATTGACTGTAAAATGCATGCTTGTATTAAATGTTACTCTTCAGCCTTCCTTGAAGAAAGGAGGAAAACATGCAAAGTACAAAAGCCTGTATAAGCCACTATGCAAATTAAATGTTCAGTACTTTGGTTAAAAACCTGTCTACCTCCCTTACTTGTATACTTCTATATATATCAACCTATGCATCATCTTGTTTAAAAACTTCTTACTGAAAGAAAAAAAAATATTTAGCAAAGAAAAAGAGAAATTAAAAGGAAGAGAAGAATCAGAAAGAAAAAGAAAAAAAACCTGCAGATTTCAAAACAAACAGGTGAGTAAACTAAATCTTAAAAAGGGTTTTTTTTTTCTTTTTATTTAAAGTTATTAAAACCAGTGCAGACTTCATTTATAAACTGTTGATTCATGCTTCAGTATGAAAACCTGATTATGATGTTCTGTGAAAATTCCTACAGGGTTTGTGGTTGTTTCAAAACTAAAGTCCCCTTGCTGATAACCACTAACAAGCTATGGTTTTTCAAATAATCAAGTTGTTTAATCCACGAAACAAGTTTTGCAAAGTTGTTTAAATCTGCAGTGGATCATTACCACTAAAACTTTGGTTTACAGGCTTCCAACCAATAATGGACAAAAATAAATTGTTGTAAATTTTGAATTCAAGAATATTTATTACATCTATACATCAACTCATGATTTTTAAAAATAAAATGAGGATTTTTAGTTGGTTATTTCAAGAGTATTATGTGTTTAAATAAAAATGGAACTTTTATGAATTTATAACAATCGATTCCATTTTAAATGCTAAAAATTGGTTTCTGGCAAGCTTGAACCTCTAGAATGTTGAGAAAATAGTTGAATTAATTTTCAAATACAAGGATTGTTCGAACGAGTTGGACTTAGGGTTTAAACCTGGGTTTTTTGCATTGTCTGTAACGTGGAGATTTTTGCCACCACGAATTGATCGAGCTCATTGCGGCTTTGAGGGAAGATGGAGGGGAGGTAGACGAGGCTATGGCCGAAATTTGGTAGCCTCCGGTGGTCGGTGCTGAGAGCGCTGTGCGTTGACAGGGTTTGGGGTGGGTGGCTGCTTTTGTTCCAGGTTTTAAATTTGCACTCGATTTTGATTTCCTTGCGTTGGACTTGGATCAATGATGATGGTGGGTTGCTGGGTCGATTTCTGATGTTTAGTGATCATCGTCGATGGTCAATGGTGACTGGACTATCTGTACACGTATACGCGTATCATCGCGTGTCTGAAAATGGTGGGTTGTGGAAGAAGGAGTGGCATGGAGGAAGACTCGAAGCACGACTCGAGGAAAACTGGGGAGAAACCGAAGGAAGACTCGGGGGAGTTTCAGCGTTGGGTCGTGTAACAGTCTGGACTTAAGTAAATTTTGGAAATTTCTGTTTTCACGGGTAGTTTTGGGAGGGGACTCGAAGGAGGAGGTGTTTGAACTCGAGCGCGACTCGGGGGAAGTCTCGGGTTGATCCCCTGAACCATATTCCCGTATGACATTTGTAGACAATTTAAGTTTAAACTATTTTTATAAGCATTCTTTATGAAATAATGATTGTTAATGAAATGTGAAGTTAAATTAAACAATGATTAAATAATTTATGATTTATAATTACTTTATAATTTATAATAATAAATAAATAAAAGCAATCAAAAAAATTAAAGTTGTAAATTAAGAATCGTTAAATTGATAATTGAAGTTGATTGATTCAAAATTGATAGTTACATTAAAATAATTTATTAATTAATAATAAATTAATATATTCAATTGAGATCTAATTGAATTATAGTTTAAAATGATAATTAAAGTGAATAATTGTCATAAATCAATGATTTTGAAAAGAAATTTAAGAATGATTTACAAACTTGTAATTAAATTGATTTATAAACAATTAAGTGTTTAAATAAATTTGTAAGTAAGAATTTGTAAATTTTGAAACGATAAATTGAGTAATCAAAATGTAATTTATTTATCCAGATTCTTATCATTAAATTTAATTAATTCAGTGGTAAATGTATTTAAATCACATTGGAAAGTAATTAACTATTGTTGTTAACTTACGTTGATATCTCTGTTCTGTTTGTAATTCTGTATGATGTAATTGCCATGTTATTTCACTGTGATTATGATTGTTCTGTATTAATGTGAAAACCCTGTTGTCTGTAAAACGACATTTAAACTTCGATGCGACAGGGTATCGGATTTCAGTTGGTTATCCGAAACCCACATCGAACCTGTGAATATTTGTGAATGACATCTACATGTTTTAAAATTTGACACTCACTATTCGAATTAGCCGGGAAAGGACCTGTGTGTCATATAACCCATTTCGAATATGTGATGCGTCGTTATGGATGGCATTTGAAGACCGGTGTTGAAGACCGGGTATTTGCGAGAGCGATAGGATGATCTGTCGATTGACTCTGCACCGAGATGCTCCGGTATAGAGTTCTCCATATGTGATGGGGAATCCGATCAGGATTGTGGATATCCGGATTGCAAAGACTTCTTTGGAAGTGCCTTCGGTTCTGTTCGAGCCCGGAACAGACTTGTATGGATAGTATGTCTGACATTACAAGTTGAGATATAAAGCAGATTTCATTCAAATATATTTCTGTTGGTGGCGGAGAATTTATTCTTTAAGCTTAACACCCTTCTCTGAGACGTACGAGCTCAGAGGTTATATAGTTGAAGTTATCAGCGATATATTCCCAATTTGGTAATGTGACATGCTGAGTGTTGGTGAAATGATCATTGTGTTGATTTTTGTGATAGGATCGTTTATTTGATCGTCTATCTTAGTGATCATTGTGTTGATCATTTGTTGACCCAAAGCACGGCTTTTGTATAAAGTGTGTTTTTGTGGACGTGACTTCGTCGGACCTCACACCCCGAAATGGTCAAAACAGGAAAGATGCAGCAAGGTTATTGGGGGTAGCACCCCTTAGGGTATGTACATTTCCTTCTGGATAGAAGTGGTATCATGGTATGGAGCCCAGATACTTAACTTATGTGGATATCGCAGATATATATATATGATTTTGTGATTTGTTGCTGGGGCCCCGGTTAAAGGTTGGTTACGACCGGGAGATGGCATACTCGTGTCAGTAGTTACCCAGTTAGGGGTAACCCGGCCTTGTGTTGGCAGAGATCCGGTTTGGTTCTCGGGGATGTCTTTCCAGAGGCATTCTCATGTGGCAATGGGAAGTTCCTTGGCCTGACCATTTGTTGGAAATCCAAAGAAACAATACGAGCCCTGTACGGTTTTAGTTGTAGAACCTGTCATGCAGCGTGGCGGTAACCCGCCACAAAACATGGTAGCTATAGTAGGCATACGATAATGGTCGTATGTTGGCTAAGATTAATATTCTACTTTCAAAATGATTTACTTCACTATGCACTAGTAATAATATCAAAGAATTTTTTTTTCTCGTACCAAGCATATTTAACTATCATAAGAAGAAATCTCCTCCAATTCTGCGTTTGCATTGTGTGTGTGGCGGGAGGTCTTATGGTAGTTCCATTTTTAAAAGCATTCCGAAAATTCTTTTATAAGTCTTGTTTATTTAAAACACAACTGTCTTGTTTACTCACACCAGTCCCATGACTGATCCGGAGTTTATTGTTTTCTTTCCTAAACTCTGGGTGCCCATTATTTCCACACGGGCAGCCTAGTAACAGGTTTAGGTTATTTTGGAGTAGCAGTATTTTGGAGCTCTTATCTTGGAGATATATTAGGAGCTTTTGGAGATTGCAGGTGTTAGCTTTTGGGAGTTCGTTAGCATCTCTCTCATTTGAGAACTTTTGGATATATGTTCACTGTTGTATTATCATGATGTTGTATTTAGAGATCGTGGTATATGTATTTATGTACTCTGTTGCAGTATGGATATTATGTTGATGTTGTAACAATGATGTTATTTATGATATTGATTCTGTTCCGCTGTTTTATATTCATCCAATTGTTGTTATAAGCTCCAGCGATGCGAATTTGATGTCGGTTATTGGACATCGAGTTTGGGTCGTTACACTAGATTAGAGTAGAGAAAAGAAGTGAAGAACTGTTATAGACGAGCTCTCAAAATGGCAGCACTTCGTCGCTTCGAAATCCGGATCCCAAAAAGTGAGCCAAACCCCTCTATTTAAAGGCTGAAATCACCCTTAGGTCGTCGCCCAGTTTTAGGTCCTTGCCGACCTAAAGATCCCCGACCTAACTTAGGTCGTTTACGACCTAAATCTCAATAGTACATGCGACCTAAAATACAGCCGCCTTCCTTAACTCGAACCAACGACCTACGACCTACCCAAACACACAATATCTCACGACCTAACTCCTATGCGACCTAACAAACAAGGCCGACTTAGCACACACATGCACTTACACGACCTACCTAGCTGCCGACTTAAAAGCTTACGACCTAACACATAAGCCTCTATACGACCTAACCTAGTCACGACCTATCAAGCAACACGAGTTACAACCTAACAACTCATAGCGGCCTTCCTTAGGTCGTCTAACGACCTAACTAACCTACCGACCTAACTATGCTGCGACCTAAAACATGACGACTTAACCACCAAGCCTTAACTCGTCTACGACCTAGCTTCCTTAGGTCGGTCCAAACTTAGGTCGGTCCAAACTTAGGTCAGTCAGAAATCGTAACTCGTAACTGTTAGGTCGTTAACCCTATGTCGCTAACTATCTTAGGTCGCTCTACCGACCTATCTACCTTAGGTCGTAAAACACTAAACTCGGTCAAACGACTCATCCTCCTTAACTCGCTCACACACTAACTCGTTAGCCCATAGCCTTCTTAGGTCGGTCACATCTACATCCTATAGGTCGTTTACGACTTATAAGCCCAGCAACTTACCAACCCGTTCCAGCCCCTAAGTCGTAACTCGTAGTCAAACTAAGCTAACTTCCACACGAGTTAAGCTATCACACGACCTAAGCACTAAGTCGGTCACGACTCAATTCCGAACGACTTAGGCCACTCACGAGCTAGCTATTGCACGGCCTAACCCCCTTAAGCCGTAAACCCTACCACCTAGGTTCAACACGACTCAAGCAATACAAACGACTTAATGCAACTATTTTACGACTTATCGACACGTAAAATACGGGTCGTTACATAAGTTTTAGGAAATTCTTTTCTCTATAATTTGAATAAAAGAATCTCTCAATTTGAATTATTTTTGAAGGAGATGTGGTCAAAAGAAGGAGTGCTATTTTCGTGTTTGAAAATATATATCCAAAAATGAGTCCGAAAGAAATGCAATTTTGACCCAAAAATATTCGAAAATTGAAAACGCAATTCAAACAAAAGTTGCAACCACTGGATATATGGTTTGAAAAGAAGAAAATCTTTATTTGGTATAATTTGTAGGAAGTGATGGCCGAATGAAGTGGGAGGAAAAATAGATAAGAAAGAGTTTTAAAATAAGGTTTGAAAATATTTAAAACAAAATAAATTTTTGAATTTAAATTTTATAATTTCAATAGGAAGCCATTAACAAGGTTTCATGAAACTTTCGGAAAGATGGGAGAATAGGAAACTTCAGAGAGAAAAGAAAATAAGAATAAAAACTAGGAAAATGAGTAATATATTATGTTAACATGTTAAATTACCAAACTACCCTTGTACTATGCCCTCCTCTCTCCTTATGCCACCTCACCACCTCCTTCCGCCTCACATACCATTTCAGCCCGCACCTAGCCACCTTCCCATCAAATCAAAGCCAACATGCATTGATCACTTTAGCCCTTTATGTCAGAAAAGGAATCTTATATTATAATATATATATATAAACCATATCTTATTTTATATATATATATATATATACTTAATTGTTTATGTATATTTAAATACATTCAACAATGTATAAAATACTTTGTAAATATATGTATGTCTGTGTTCAATAGGTACAGCAATTCCAACAACTTTAAGCCGTCGAAAACTCGAAAAACGAATTCCGGTCACATTTTCTGTTTTCCTTCGAACTAAATATTTTTGTGAACAAATTTTGAAAACTATTTCATCATCATTATTTACTATTTAATAGTTTTTTATTTTCATTATAAAATCTATACATTGAATATTTAAAATTAGATAAAAATTCGCAAATCAAAGCAGTGATTTTGGATCATTACAAATTATTTATTATTCAGCTCGTCATTACTCATTCATGATATATATTTTAACAAAATACTTCCTATATTTTAATCCATTTTAATATAATTATTCGTTAATTATATTTTATGCCCGTTTATTTAATAAACTTCAAACTCGTAATCTAAATGAAGTAAAATTTATTTTATTTTTAAATAAATTTCTAATCATATGTATTATCAGCACTACACTTTATTAAATTATTTAACTACTTTCATATGTTTTAATAACCATTACCTCAAATTACTTCTTCATTGAATCCCAAACTATTCGCAATTCATTATTTAAAGCTCAATTAATTATTTCAAATTTCTATATTAATTTTGATTAATTACTTCTCAGCATTGAGTTGTTATATACTTGCTCTTTAAGAAGGTTTTGTCCTCATAGTTTCTCCTTTGGGAAAATCTACGGCTAAGCTAATAACTTATAGCTTAACTACATCGCCTACAATTTACATAATATACCCAACCATCAATCATTAAGACATACAATAAACCAAAGTAATCATAACCATTCATATAGAGCTCTAAATGTACTATCTCGGTGTAACGACCCACCTTTTTGGATAGTTTAAATCAATAATAAACCACACATGCCAACTCAAACCATTCAAAAGGGAAGATTGTCAATGTGGTAAATAAGAAAATAAGCGAACAAAAGGAAAAAAACATAGAATCTCATAGCAGAATGACAAAATATAATAATCAAATAAACAGTTCATGAAGCTGTTTTATAACAAATATTTGATTACACAATTTCTTTTTTGAAATCAGAGTACAAACAATGGCATATCAAAAATGATGCAGCGCAAATTACTAATAATATAATATACCAAACTTTGTCTTTGTCCTCCAGAAATAGTCTTCAACACCAAAAAGCTCAGGCAGACTCGAGCATAATGAAAAGACAAAACACTCGAGTCAGAACTAAAAGATCTTATGTAAGTTAAATCAACAATAAGTAAATATGACTGTAATGGCTTCAAAGATATTTATGGGTTTTTACATCTCTTATCCAGTATATAATGTGCATGCAATAACTTAAGAGATGTTTCGGGATTTTCCATCTCCTAAGGTTCCGTTAAACTATCTATATGTAGTAGACTACGCTATATATATGTAGTGTCTATCAGTAAAGTATTAAAAGAGCGTTAAGGCGTTACCCGTAACCCCTTAACACATTTTATGTAAGTGCCATAGTCTATACAGTACTATAAACTCCATCAAATGGTGAGCTACCAGGGAGCACTCCATAGGTACACAAACCGAAATCCTAGTGGGGCCGATAAGGCATATAACCGGGCACACGAGGCTATACCCATAGTAGTATTCTATCGGATTGCTGAACCAAGATGGTGTTAATGCATAGCCGCAACTACCGCCCACCTCAAATAACAGTCCCATAATCAAATCGAGTGTGACTACCAATCAATCACAAAGTAATAGATATGGCATCGAAGAAGCGTGTCCGATGGGAGGACTGACCTCACTTGGCCTGGTTATGGCTCCTGATTTTAGTCATATCAAGTTGACCTGAAGGTCAGGGCTGCGTTCTTACCTCATACCAGTAGCGTTCGCCAAACCATCCTACTTTGTTATGGATTCTCTAATATGTGCACAGCTGTAAAAATGGCTTCGTAATTGGAAGAGAGTATGACAATATCCGACCTGGTCTCTTTAACAGCTAAACGCTTATTTCATACCGTGGTCATTTTACAAAACATTTTAAATAATAAATCTAGAAAACTGTCTATACCTTCATGTCAAGATATCCATAAACTTATTCCAAAAGTATAAATATATTCATAAATACCGAGGAAGATTACTTTCAATCAATTTCGAAAATAAATTGTAAATCTCTCTTAAACCATTTATAAACTATTTATACGCTTTAGAACCATTTATAAAGCTATTTATAAATTCCAAAACAATTTAAAAATCTTTCCTTTTTCATAAACTTCTACACAAGTTCCTTTAAACCGCTTCCAAATCCCTTTATACAAGTATAAACCCTTTATAAAATCCTATAAACCTTTATAAACTTCTTTATAAAACCATTATAAATCCTTTATAAAAATATTTTATAAAATCCTTTTATAAAATCCATTATAAAATATCTTAAAAACTTATATAAATTCCATACATTACCTTTTACAAAATTATAAAATCTTTTACAAAAAGCTTTTATCTATTAAAGTTATTATAAAAGTCTATATTTATATCTTAAATCAAACTATATTTATTATATTAAATCAATTTTAAAATATATATATATTAGACTATACTAATTATTTTATTAAATTAAATTTTAAACTATTTAAGATATATTTTTAAAACTAAATAAAATTATAAGTTAAAAACTTAAAATTACATTTATAATCATATATTAACTTTTAATTTGAAACTTTAGTACATATAAAATAAATTATTTTCCCATATATAAATTTTAAATAAAATCATTAAATAAAATTTAAAAATAAAATTTAGAAATCAAACATACTTTACTATTTAGAAAAATAATTTAAAACCGACCAATAGTGTCCACACAAAATTTTCTACCTTACGGTCAAATGATAGGGTATGCATCATTTCAACCCCAAATAGTTAAATTTCTGGGTATATATCATTTCAACCCGCATCCTGAATAAAAAATTTCCAAATTAATAAAATCGCTCGGGTTTATCATTTCTCAAGCCATAACGATTTTCCCTAATTTATAAGATTGGTCGGTATGTATCATTTCAACCAATAGTGATAACATGTATATAAACATCCAATAATCCAAATTGTTAACAAATAAACATCCATCACAATCAATATCCAAATCAGCCAATGAATCACTACAATTAACTGGTTATCACTCTCAGGTATTTAACTAACAATTTAAATTCATTATTAATTTAAAAGCCAATTTAATTCAATAAAATGTCAAATTAAACTACCAACAGCAACCAATAGTATTATTATCACATCATAAATTTAATTTAATTAACATAAGAAGGTTTAGTATTTGCGAATGGGTTAAATCACTCACCTTTGATTTATCGTCGATTTAAAAATCCAAATAAAGCCCAAAATTTGAATAGTCTCAAAATGCAGCCATACCAGTTCCATATTGTCTGAAATTTCGTTACGATTGCAATGGAAGAAACCCGTCCAAATACAAGCTCGTATGTAAAAGTTATGATAGTTATAACATTTAAAATTTAAATTTAAATTAAAAATAATATCAAGAGCAAAAGAGAAAAATGCATACCATCTGAAACCCTAACATCGCGTACACAAACCCACACGTCCTTCAGCCGCCATAATCAACTAGACGCCATATGAACTCCACACGCTTAACCACCGATCAGACGACGCAACCTCCACCACCTCAGGCCAACCCTACCATGGCCGCGCGGCTCCTTTAGGCATCGCCTGAGACGCTCGCCGCTTCTGACAACTATGGCCCAAACCCGCGAATCCTGACAACTTTGACACACATGAACCACATGGGTTGACTCGCCTCAGCCTCCTCTACGTCGCAACAACATTCGATCATCCTATTCTATGAAGATCCAACGTCAAAACGCAAACCCTACAAATGAATAGCCAAGACCAAATCGCCAATTTATAACCAAACTAGACTCAATTGCAAAAACGAATAGCAGATGTGGATTGCACTCGTCAAGAGCTATCCAATGATATATAATTTGCTATGATTTGAGGAGTTTGAATTTTGAAGTTTGACTTGAAATTGGGAAATTAGGGTTTTCTACCATTGGGAAGGAAGAAGAGATAGAAATGAGAAATACCAGTATGTACAAAAATGAAATGAGAAATCTACTAGGGTTTTAGAAAATATCTATTTATATAGATAGTCAATGGATAAGAACGAATGGACATATCGAATTGGGCCGAAACAAAAACATTGACCTTAAAAGCCCGTTTCGTTCCCAAAACGAAAGTAGGTCATCCCATATATCAAAATATAGGTTTTCGATATTTTTAAACTTAACGAAACTAGTTTCAAACCCTAATTGCATCATATACAGAAATTAACTTTCGAAATAAAATTATATTCAATTAAATTCCATTAATCGATTTCTACGCGTATCGAGCTCGTACGATCAAACGATAAGTCCGTTCGTTACGAAACTTGAAATCTTACAATAATTCGCTGTTATGGATCCAAGGAAACTGGTTTCATCGAAATCCGAGATAGTGGCCAAAATTGGGTATTTTTACACGTCAATTAAATAAATTATTATTAAAATGGTTTAGTCACTTTTAAATTCAAATTTAAAAGTTAACAATTTTATCATTCTTGATTACATAGAAATTAATAATCTTCTAAAATTTATATTCCATGTATATCTCAAGATTTAAATATTACATTAATTTCAGCATCAAATTATAAGTGTAATAAATCTTGGTTAATTATATTTTAATTTCAATTAAATTCTTTTATTACAATTTACACTCTTATTATTCAATCTTCCAACACCATATGAATTCGTTTAACACTAGTTTATATTTTATTACATTCATATTCTACAATTATCATCTTAACTCATATTAACTATAACAGTTCAACTATACTAATTTTATTGTTTTTTCAAATTAATTTCAAATGGATTAAATAATAAAATAATAATTAAAAAAATTATTACACATTAGTAATTCAAACACATCTCTAAGTCTATTATTTACAAACAAAAGCTAATAAATTTATGTACTAATTAATTTATTTCATATTTCATGATAAACCTATTTCAATTAATAACCGATAATTTCAACATTGAATCCAACATTTAATTTATTCCATATTTACAAATATAACCAAATTAAGTTTACAACTATTTCAATTTATTCAAATTACATTAAAATAGTTGTCAATAATATTCAAACAGCATTATTAAATCATATTCTAATTAGTTTTCTCATTAATAAATCGTAAATTTTAATATCTTACAATATTAAATTTTAAAATTCTATTTAATTTAATAGTTTTAATTATCAAAAATACGGGTTATTACACTAAGGGATAACATGTTTCGGGAGCTGCATAGAATCGCCAAGTACAGAGCAGCACAAAATCAGTGAGTAGACCTTTTATCAGTGGCTTACCCCAAGGCTCAAATCTATACTCCTTGCCTATCATCTATGATCATCGACTATGAGCTCGAATAAACTCATTTTGAAGATTCCAGTACTTGACAATTGATGAAAATATTTCCATATGTTGAAATTTTCAAGAAATTTCGGAGCGATCTCTATAGTACGAAGAGTGTATGTGTGTTACGCATTATTACAAACATATTTATATCTCACAATATAGGTCTAATTATCCATAAAAGCCACAATATGTCACAAACAATCATTTAAAAGCATCGTACATAATTCATTTCAACATGTATTATAAATATGAATTTCCAGACCTACAAATATTATATAATGTAACAACGTTTCAATGCCATTGTTTTTTGGTGACTTAACATGTCAATTGGCTACAACGTATTGCTTTCAAAATAATTCATTTCTACATCAAAGTAATAAATATATTTTGATATCATATACATTTTCGTATCAAACTTCTTTATACGATTTGTTAGAATACTGTATAATTCCTCCTTTCAAATTATTCTCATAGTAATTCTTTAAAATGTTGCTTTATCTATAAAACATCTTTTCCAAAATTCCTCAAATCATCCACTTCTTTCTAAATAACATTACTTTTCTTAACACATTATTTTTTTTCAATATATAATTTATAACGCTTTCCAAAAATGTATATTATCACTCAAAACATCATTTTTAACATTGTTCAAAATGTTTACTCCTTTCGTAACATTTTCCAAATGTCTTGTTCTAGTATTTAAGAATATCCATCGAAGAAGTTGGCCAGATGCGTTGTCTAATGTTAGGGTTTTCCCAATAGTCCCTATATAGTGAGATTTTAGAGGAGATAAAAAGTGAAGAAAAACATACAGATTCCTCCATACAAAACCTTTATTAATTCATCCAAAGATTACAAAAGAAAACTAAAAATTGTGAAGATATCTCAATCCCAAAACCTTAGAAAAATAAACATTTTCCCACACATATAATGAATCATATATATGCCTATTTATAATACTCTTGTTAAATGCCTTCTTTAATCAACCATTGATTATTTTCATCCCCAAAAATAAATCCTTCCCATGTGGATAATTCTTTGCCCTTTTTAATGCAATAAAAGAAATAATTAATAATGTCCAAAATGAATAGAAGAAGCAATATATTTGAGTCATAATTCTACCTTAACTCAAATATCTTCAAAATCTACTTAAGTATGGAATATTGTATCACCAAAATCTAATAGTCTCCATTTAGATATGATATTCTATAAATGTCATCCAAGCTCCACTTAGAATCTCAAACTTCAAATAATCTCCAATATTACAGTGGAAGCAAGTGTCTCCATCCAAAAAACTTAACCAACCTCCAAACCATCTAAACATGCATGCCTACTAACTGAATATGCATTTCATCCATAAATCAGAATTGCTTGTTATACCACGACGGTCTCCAAGCAGACTTTGGGGTTTTCCGTTATGTAACACCCTTCCCCTATACCCATAATATCCAAGAGTATTGCTGAGCAATACTATCGAGTAACATAGAGAATGAGGAGATGTATGTAGAACACACGTGAATATTCTCTTGAACCAACACTAAATGCATCTCAAAATATAAAAAACACTCACCTCGACTTAAACAGTCTCGATACAAAGCAATAAACACATATGGTTCTGAAGGATAAAATAGTATATAGTATATCGGATTTGCAACCATTAAGGAAGTAACTAGGTATGAGAGTCTAGATTAAGCTTATCTACCAAAAAATGAGATATAAGAGAATGTAATACACTGATATCAGATAAAACACTAACTGACATACCATGAATCAAAAGCATATCTCCCAACATAGCTTTCCTTTTCTCCTCTGTTGTTAGTCTCAATGTAGCTCGCTCCAATGCAAACACTTTACCTTTTCCATCCTTGGCTGGCTCCTTGCACTAGTTCTTATAATTTCCAATTTGAGCATAGTTGAAACATCTAACATTCTTCTTCCCAATCACCTTCTTTCCATCACCCGAGCGACATTTACTGGCGAAATCAAATTTTGAGCACACGAGAGTTTAAGGAAAAACATAAACTTCGAGTCAGACAAAAAGCCTAGTGTGAATAATTATATGCCATCTCGATTTATAGATATCCTGTGAAACTACGCCATTGAGTGGAACGGTTTTCCCCTCACTAATATCTTTTTTAAAATATTTCTTTTGCAAAACAAAATCCTATAACCATAGTGGTTAAAATAGACAATATAAATGATCATGTACATGCTTATTACATCTGTAATCATGATTATTCGTCAAATTAATGGACTATCTATCCCAATGTTTAGTTTTCACAGGGTAACCACCAACCTACATAGCTAACTTAGGCCTACTAGAAATTTCCTAACCGACTGTTAGAAAAATGGATGGTCTATCAAATACACTTATCCTAATGTTTATCTGATTATGTGTCAATCTCATAATTTTGCTAGGCTTATTGTGAATCTAAAGGTTTTTAATGACAACTTATAACCTATTTTATCTTTATGTATTCCTTTTTGGGCATAAACCAACTTTTAGTCTTTCCCTTGACAAAGCCCTACGCATTGGAATTTTGGATGCTATGGGCTAACAGTTGAAGTATAGGACGCTACCCTACACCAATCCTATCTGGTTTTTTAATGAGTCAAAATTTTCTTATAATAGTTTATCCAAAAGTGATAAGAGTCATCATTTCCTTAATAAAATCCTGGGCTAAATACCCTTTTTATTTCCATTAAAACATGCTTTCTTTATAATTGATTTAACCCATGAAATCCTATTTAATACAAGGAAAATTTTAGCTCTCTACTTTATTCAAAATATATATGCCATGATATATGCTTTTATAAAATTATGTTGATGAATCTTGAAACCACATGAAAGTTATCTCACTTTTAAACCATAGGCTATAGAGCCTAAAATGATATAAAACCTCTATATTGATATAACACAGCAAGGATATAGCCGATGAGGGTCTTCACCCCTTAAAACATATTAAAATCTTTTATTGGTAAAACATAAGGGTTTAAAGTTGAAGTTAACCACCTCGTATAGCATATTATAGAAAAGATACTCGACGACATTGATGAGTGTCGACATCAACGCCTTAAAGAAAGTGGCTTCATTAGGGCAAAAGTGAGAATAAGTGGCATCATAGCCTTCTTCGAAAATATGCAGCAAAGAATAAAGTCAAAGTTGATAAAGCACAGCACCATATAGCCGAAGTTAAAAGATGCGGCTTCCTTGCCTTTCGGAGTCCTTTCAGAGTCATTATCAAAATATGTGATATTGTTAACACTGCTATAAGTTACTTTGAAAACAATAGGGTTGGTAATGTTTTAGAAATATGTGACAAAGTGTTCAAGGAAAACAAGTGGCAATGCTTACTACGAAGTTCATGACATCGACCTTAATACTTGACTTCGCACTTCGACCCAGATCAATCCATTCCACACCAACTACAGCTAGTGGCATACTTATCGCACTAGATTGACATCGAAGGTCAAAGGCATGGTATGATGAGAGGCGGTCGTTAGCTTAGGCATGATGTTGTCGTAAATAACATGAAAACTGCTTTTTTGCTATTAAAATTAGTTTTTTTAACCAACTCCTTGTATTTATCAAAATACCATTGGATAATAATTTTCTTTACCAAAATCTTTTACAAAAACTATCAAAGAGCAGATTTATCATTTCCAAAGCCTTTACAAACCCATGACCTTATGTTAATATATTAATTTGACATTTAAGCCCTTCCAACAAAATAAATTTATAATGCATCTTAAGCACTTGGAAAAAATCCCCAAAAATCATAATAAATCCAATTTATTATATCATTTAACATATAAAAATTTCAGGATAAAAAACAATACGTAGTTATTTTTAATAATTAAAACCCAAAATAATCCATTTTCTCCACTTAGAAAGTCCATAATAAATTCTCACTAACTTAGAAAATGATGAAATTTAAAACTCACTTCTAAAATAATGTTTATAACATCATATCAAAGTTTTAAGTCATTTGGATGTCATATGATAAGTTTTTGAACTTTAACATGCTAATAAATTACATAATAAATCATATAAATTCATCAAATAGCATATGTTTATCTAATCATTTAAAATATAGCATAATAACACAAAAGACTCGAGTTTTCACTTAAAACCAAAAATAAAAATAAAAACTTGAGATTCATAACTATTATTCACCTTGAATGGTTTAAGAAGGTTGAGATTTCTATTTGATTTGATTCCCCTAATCTTCAATCGTGCTCTTCTAACTTTTCTTTGCTTGAATCACCCTAGTGATGGTCGGTCTTTGCTTGCTTTATTTTCTTTTTTATGTTAATGAAGTTTGGGGGGAAATGAGAATGAGAGAATATGTATTAAGGAAATATGCTATTTCCTTTTTGCCCTCCTTATATCTTCCTTCTTATTAATGTTCTGATTAATCTCATTAATTCATTAATTAAGACCCGACCCATTTTAATTATCAAACCCCAATCTCCTTAACATTCCACATTATTTTACTTTATTTATCTAATTAAATATACTCAATAATGTTAATCAAAATTAGGGGTGTTACATAAGTAAAGATCAGACCTACTCATACGTCGATATATTTTTATCTACTTCTTTACCATTTTCCTCCTTATGCATATGTTGACTTTTACTGATTTGCATTGGCTTGATACTCATATTATCCAAGCCAACTCTTAATTAAACATCTGCAATAATTTTCTTATTTCATTGGTGTAGACTTGTACTCCTTACACAATTTTTCATTAGTTAATTTAAAAGATAATATCCTCGACACAAATTTGTACCATTAGCAAATCATTTCTATCATTTTTAGTGAACAATGTTTTATCGACTTTACCAATTTTGAAATCAAAACTCAAATGATAGGTTTTTAGCCTATTATACCAAACATAAGGTGCTTATTTAGATAAAGCTTATTTTCAAGATTACAATGATGGTTTGAGATTTTTTCATACTTAAATTATGGAGTTGTTTAACATATACATTCTCTTTTACAAAACCGTTTAAAAAAACATCTTTTAACATTCATTTGTTGAAATTTAAAACTGTGATGGAGCTAAAAGCTAATAATATGCATATTTCCTCAAGTCCTCCTATAGGGGCAAACATTTTTTTGTAATATATTCCTTCTTCTTGATTTTATCTCCAGGTACTAACCAAGCTTTATTTCGTATAATGTTATCATTTTTTTGCTTTGTTCTTGTTGACCCATTTTGTATTAATAAATGACTATTTCTCATTGACCGTTTTGTATTAATAAATGACTAGTCTGTCGGTCAAGGGACTAATTCCAAACATTGTTTCTTTCGAATTAGTAAAGCTCTTCTCGCATTGCTGAATCAAGCAATCATCCTTTGAAGATACTTTATAATTTTCAAATTCTATATAGATATAAAAGCATTTGAGTCCTAATTGATTTAACTGATTTCTAGTTTTTAATTTATTGTTTACATCACCTAAAACATTGTCTAATGGACGATCTCTTAAAGTTTAGGGTGGTTATTTAAAAATATAATACTAGGCTCGTTCTTGATTACTGTTATTATTTCAGCAGTATTATTTACTTGTGAAGCATTTTTCTCCAAGACTATTAGTTGATTTATTCTAGGATTCTCAATATCATCATCATTGAATTTTAGATTTTCATCAAAAGATACATGGGAAGCTTCACTGGTATTAGTTCGTTTGTTGAAAATTTGATAGTATTTCTATTTTTCAGTAGCCAACAAAGATACTTTCATCGGCTTTTGGATCGAATTTTCTTATTTTATCTTTAGCGTTTGAAATAAAATATTTGCTCCAAATATTCGAAAATATGATGCTTTTGGTTTCTTTCCAATGAATAATTCATGGGGTATTTATAGTCAAATGACTTATAAAATCACGACTAAGAACATAATATGACATATAGAAATATCTGGTCGAAAAATTATTTGGTATTGCACTACTACTTAATAATATTTTGGTGCATTCCTATGGGGTTCCATTACAAAATTTGTCAAAAAGTTCATTTTCGAATTTGGCTCCATGATCATTTTGAATATTCTTTGTTTTTAATTGTTTTTGATATTTGAATTCATTTTGCAAAAAATATAAACATTTCAAAATTATCACTTTTATGTTTTAAGAACAAAGTCCAAGTAAATAATAAAAAATCATCACTCCGTATGCCTCTCGAAGTCATATGTCATAAGGAAGCTAGCAGAGATGAAACTCCTGGATTATTGAACATTCACGCATAATTCTATAGCTCAACACATAATGCCACTCAAAAACTATACGACATCACAGTAGCACATTCCGCACAACACAAGGGTTCCCTTTTTCCATAACTATAACACGTTTCATACTTTGTAGTGATGTTTGAATTCTATTACTATATTACATTCCATTCTATGTGGTGGAAGTCAAATTATTTTAAATTATGAACTTTTGGGTCATATAATTGGTTTAAAATCTAGTGGAATTGGCTTCTCCTCTTTTCAAATTGATGAGCAAAATCGTAAAGTTTTTACGACATTTTCAAAAGTGATTAGATTAGATTTTTAACACAAGAATCTTTGACCAAAATTGAGACGATGGCATTTTACAACAAAGTATCACTTTGAGGATGGACAATTACAATAACCCTACTCAAAATGTTTTTAAATCTCCTTCTTACATTTATGTAAACTATTGCATCAATTAGGCATAAGTCATCTTAGATGACTTTATTCAAAAGAACATTTCTAAACATAAGCAAACATTCTACTATAGTGTATATCTTATTAGAATTTTCATATATTTTAATGTTGATATAAAAGAAGAGCAAACTCCACCTTGAAAAGTTTTCGATAAGGCAAACTTTCTCTCATGCACATTCCATCTTATTTTAGACCATATGAGACTCTTGCCGAAAAAGAAGAAAGATTAGCATATGAAGAAGTGCATGAAATTCAATGTGAAGAAGAGGAAGAAGGTGATGAAGTGGATGTAGAAGAGGAGAAGGAACAAGTGGATGCTTCTTTAGAAATTTTCGATAAGCCATCTCATCCCTCTAATAAAGAGATTCTAACGAACCAAGAGAAGCTTAAATGTTTCGTTAATAAAAAGTTCACTTCCCTTTTTAATAAAGTAGACAAATACTTTAGGAAGATCATTCGCAAGCTTGAAAGAAATACATCGTCGTTATCTACATCTTTCTAAGCCTATCTAGTTATTTTCTTATGATATCTAGTTTTGTATTCCTTGGTAATGTGTGCTTTTAGTTTAAATTCATGTTATTTTTGTGTATTTCATTTAAATCTATGTTCTTTTCTGTCATTAGTAATGAAATTTTTTCTTACTGTTATATATAATTCTAATAGTCTTTAGAAGTTATAAATATATAGTGGTATAAGATAAAAACAAAAAAAATATAATAAAACCAATAGCTTTGCAATTTTAAGTATATATATCGACATACGTACAATAGATATGTTGCCATATATGAGCTGTTGGGAAAAATTTATTTTTTTTTAAAAATAACCACCACATATTCAAATCTTTCCAATTTCACTCCTATATAAGTCTATTTCTTCTAGAAAAATCCACTTATCATTTTACTCTCTATTCCCTTTTCATTCTTAAACGTTTTTCCAACAAAATGTCTTCTACACACCAAAAATTGTGTAAAAACCTTGAACAAACACTTTAATCTTTCAAGGATATTCTTACATTTACCTTAAGAAGTCAAAAGAATTTAGTGTCAAGTCAAATGTCGATGATCAAAGAGCAAGAAAAGCTTTTCGATGACCTTCGATGGATGATTTCTTCCTTAATCCAAGACGATCAAACCAATAACCTAGAATGCTCTATCAACACGGATAATGAAGATTAGGGTGCTATCAAAGTGGATTCAATCTTTGGATCCGACGATTGGGTTGAAGTACCTAAAATGTCTAGTTTTCCATATATTTTTCATAAGTGTGTATATTTATTAGATTTGAATTTATTTGGTTGGATTTGTGTGATATAGTTTGGATCAATACTCTTAGGATTGGACTTGATTGTATTGGTTTTTGGATTTGTTTGATTTTATTTAATTGGATGCTTAGATTGATAATATGAATTTAAATTAATAAAAATAGTTTACATTATCTTATTATATCATCATATAATTATCATGCTTAAATATCATATTACATAATGTTTAGTATGCTTCAATTATTTTGTACTTAGTTATCGATTTCAACTCCATAGTTTCTAAGTATTTGATTTTGGGGGAGTTTTATCTTGCTCCCATTTTTATTGAAGACAATAAGGATAAAAATATAAAATACACATATCTATATATTCAAGGCTAGTTATCTAACTCAAAGTGAATTATATCATATTTTATATACAAGTATTTTAATTGTTGTCATCATCAAAATGAAGGAGATTGTTAATACCTCAATTTTTTTATTTTGATGATAACAACCTTGATAACAACGATATGCATTCATGTAAATGACTGTACAGTATAAAATACGGATACTAATATTTTTGCCAAGTAATATAGTATATAGTGCAAGATATTACACAAGTGTTAAATCGAAGACTGTATAATATAAAAGACTCAAAAGATGGGCATGAAGACTCATGAGTATAAAGACGTGTAGGATCTAGATTAACGCTAGAGGGGGGGGGGAGTGAATAGGGTTATAGCAAATTTTTCCGAATTAAACACAAAAGCAAACTGCAGAAATAAATATGCTGAAAAATAAATCACACACAAAATTTACCCAGCTTCGGCAACTCCTGCCTACTGCTGCATTCCCAGATTTCTATTAGAATTAAACAGTTTTCCGCTTACAAACACTCTAACAGACTTGCAAACCCTGCTACCGCCTATAGAGTTTTGCAAACTCGCAAACCCTGCTAACTGGACTAACTCTAACTAGACAATCTGACAACACCTAAACCCTAGGTGATGATTTACCATGTTTTGTTTTGAAAAGAACAGACAAATAAAACAAATTATAAGAGCAAGCACTAAATTTAAAAACAATTTAAATTATCTTGCCCTTAAATATAAAAAATATAAAAAACACCCTAACCCAAAACAAACGCGGTCACTTCCCTCTTATCTTATTTCACCCGGTCCTTTGTCTTTTGTTTGTGAAAAAAATGACGGCCCTCTGTTTATTCGATCTGAATTAGGGCTTCTTTCCCTTGCGATCCAAATTGGGGCTTTGACTGATTTTTGATGCTCGTGTTCGCGCTCGCTCTCTGATGATCGAGTTGTTGATGGTTCGGTATGTAATTTCTTTTGTTGCTTGTTTGATTGCTTGCTTTTTAACTCGATTGTTCTGTGTTCTATGATGATTTCTTGGGGTTTATTTATAGGGTTGAAACCCTAATAACCACTGTCAGATTTGATTTCTACACGTCGTTGATTATTTTTCCTGAATTTTTTCTAGATTTGGAGTATTCTTTTCTTAATTTAATTTCGAATTATTGCTGTCCATATTTGTTTTCGAATTAATTAATTGGAAGATTTCTTCCTATATTTGTTGTCTCGGCCCCTATTTGAATTAACACTAACCATATATGTGTTCGAGAAATTTGATGCAGAGATTTCTTTCCAAATTAGATTTTTTTGACTAAATTAAAACCCGATGTTTATTTTTAAATTCAACCCCATTTTGTTTCTTTGACTTTGGACATGTTTGCATAACTGTTGAGCTCACTGTGTCTACTGACCATCTTCTCTGTTGTTCATGTAGCTGCATTTGGTCTCGAGTTTCACTGTTGCATTTGTTCATGTAGCTCACTGTGTTGCATTGTACTGCCCTTATGTTGCTCACCATGTTGCATACATGTTTTTATGCTTTGTGACATTCGGGTTTGTTGTGTACTTGTCTACTGCAGTTTCATTGTGACTTGACTGTGTTGTTTTGTCTCTGCCCAGTTGATGTTCTGTTCATGTGTGTCTGGTCGAGTTCATTCAATTCATTGATCCTTGTACATGCTGTACTGTCTGGTCTTTGTTTGCTTGGTAGCATTTTGTGGTCCTTCATGATGTGTTTGCTGTTGCACTCGGTGTTTGTAGCTTGCCACTGACTTCTTTGTAGTTGCACTGCACTTTGGCTTCACTGTGTTTGCTGTTGCAGTGATTTGTCTGACCTCGTATGCTTCAAGTTGCCTTGAGTTGAACCTATCTTGGGTTTGACCTTGTTTGTGATTTTTGTGCATTGTGCTCTGTTGTTGTATTTGCATTGAGTCACTGATTTTGGTCGAGACTTTGTTTGTTGCAGTATGTCACTGCATTTGGTCTGAGTCACTTGTATCCATTCTCGAGTTGCACACTTTGATTTACTACTGCTTCACCTTGTTGAGTACCTGTAATTACTGTTATATCACTTCAAATTGCATTTATTTGCTTGTACTTGTGTTCCGGTCATTGCTTTGTTGTGTAGCTGCTATGCAATTGCTATGCATCACTATATATATACTCTCTGTTTTGATTTGCATTGGTGCAGTTTCCATATTTTGTGTATCTTGATGTTGTATACACTTTTTCATGCTGCTATGATGCAGTTTCCTTCACTGTTGTGTCTTCGGGAGTTTGCACTGCTTCATGTTGAATTCATTGAAGTATTGATTGCTTTTGTTGATAACGCACACGAGTTGGCGAGGCAGTGCACACGTGTATAAATGTACACGTGTGTATTGCAGCCACTCACGATTACCTGTAAGAACACTGATATGCACAGATATTACACAATCAAAGATGATGACAATAACCCATGTATCTGAGACACAAACAAATTTCTATTTTTGCAAATTCAAATTTGTTTGTTTTCAGATTACTGTTGTAGTTGCTAATTATACAGGTACACAGGAGACAGGACAAGAAGTGGAGCTGGATAATGCAGATAGATGCAGATGTGCAGACAGAGTGAAAAACTGAGTGTTGAGTGTTGTAGTGAGAAATGTAAAATGTATGAACTGGTGTATGTATATATAGAGAGAGCTGAAAACTTTGTATTGTTTAAGTGTTGTAATAGAATATTATATTGAATAAAAAATACTGGTTGAATTATATAAATTCTGTGCAATAGTATAATTATTCAATATGAATATTTCTTCCTTTCTGTATATAGTCCAAACTGCAAACACATATATATATTGATATATATTTTGTTATCATCAAACAAAAAAACACATCAAACAATCTCCCCCTTTTGATGATGACAAACATATATATTAAAGATTTTGAAATGCTAATACATGTGTTTGAGCATGAAATGTTTAGCTCCCCCTATTTGAATGCTCCCCCTACAACCAAGACCACTCCACTCCCTATTTAAAAGATAACAAAAATTACTGATGAATAAAAGAACTAAGGAAAATTATCTAACAACATTAAACAAATATTTTTGAAGTATTCCAAAAAATATTTACTTCCTTACCAAAATCTAGTTCTTTTCTCCCCCTTTTGGCATTATCAAAAGACTGACAAAAAACAATGGAACAGTAGGAACAAAAAAATAATATATCATAACGAGATAACAACTTCCACATTGTAGAGAATGGATCGATGATCGGTTTAAGAAGAGAGATATTTTAACATTAATTTGACATTTAAGCACAAAAAACAAAAAAAAAGCACTTACTAACCACGCATAACCATAAGGACTTTTAAATGGGATTAGCAGTTACTTATTAGTCTAAGCATCCGGACTTTTAAGTGAGACCAGAATACTTAGTTACCATACTCCATCCATGCATAACCATAAGGACTTTTAAATGAGAATGGAGTAATGATAAAAATAATTCACTCACATGCTCCATCCATGCATAACCATAAGGACGTTTAAATGAGAATGGATGCATGAGAGTTATTATTATTTATTATTATAATTTTTTATTATTATTTATTTAAAAATAATTCACTCTTCTTATTTTACAAAACCATTATGAACGATAGAAAGATGGCAGAAATAGAAATGATCGTGGAATAAGTTACCAAGTTAATTATATTATGTAATATCCAGTACTGAATACCATATTCGAATCAATCTTTGGATAATATCCAAAACTGGTTTGAATCCTAGAAATTGAAGTTGAAAGTATATATCCAAGAATATTTTAACAAAAAAAAATGAAAAATGGTTAGTCAATTTCTATAATCCCCAAATCCAAACGTAATCTGGAAAATCTTTCTTCTGGGAGGGGTTTTGTGAAAATATCAGCAAGTTGAGTCTCAGTTGAAATATATTCAATGCAGATGTCTTCCTTAGCAATGTGATCTCTAAGAAAGTGGTGTCTCACATCAATGTGTTTTGTGCGTGAATGATGAACAGGATTATTTGATAAGTCTATTGCACTTTTACTGTCACATTTTAATGGAACTTGTTTATAAACTAAGCCAAAATCAGAAAGAGTTTGCATCATCCATAAAATTTGAGCACAACAACTCCCTAAAGCAATATATTATGCTTCAGTGGTGGATAATGCAACACAGTTCTGTTTTCGACTTGACCATGAAACTAACGAGTGTCCTAGCATAAAGCATGTTCCACTAGTGCTTTTCCTGTCAACCAATGAACCAGCATAATCAGCATCAGAATAGCCAACTAAATCAAAATTTTCACAAGAAGGATACCATAACCCAAGTTTGTTTGTGTGTGAAAGATATCTCAAAATTCGTTTAGTGGCTTTCAAATGAGATTCTTTAGGATTAGAATGAAAACGTGCACACAGACACACAGAAAACATAATATCAGGTCTAGAAGCAGTAAGATAGAGAAGTGAACCAATTATCCCTCGATATTTCTTCTGATCAACAGCACTTCCTTTCTCGTCTTTGTCCAACTTTGTTGATGGGCTCATAGGAGTTCTCAATGGTTTGGAGTTCTCAACTCCAAATTTCTTCAACAGTTCCAACACATACTTGGATTGTGAAATGAAAATGCCATCACTGCTTTGCTTGATTTGAAATCCAAGAAAATATTTCAATTCTCCAACCAAGCTCATCTCAAATTTAGCCTGCATGACCTGTTCAAATTTCTCGCACAAGAGTTCATTAGTAGCACCATAAATGATATCATCTACATAAATCTGAACAATAAAAAAAATCACTTCCTTTATATAATAGAAACAGTGTCGTGTCAGCACTCCCCTTTTTAAAGCCATTTTCCAAAAGATATGTACAAAGGCAGTCATACCAAGCTCTAGGAGCTTGCTTAAGACCATATAATGCTTTTTCAAGTTTATACACATGATTTGGAAAATCATGATTTTCAAAACCGGGGGGTTGTTCAACAAAAACCTCTTCTTTCAAATCACCATTTAGAAAAGCACTTTTTACATCCATTTGTTTAAGTTTGAAACCTTTATAACAAGCATAGCTTAGCAAAATCCTAATGGCTTCTAACCTAGCAACTGGAGCAAATGTTTCATCAAAATCTATGCCTTCTATTTGGTTATATCCTTTTGCGACCAACCTAGCTTTGTTTCTAATTACATTTCCTTATTCATCAAGTTTGTTTTTGAACACCCATTTAGTTCCTACAATTGGATAGTCATTTGGCCTAGGAACTAATTTCCAAACTTTATTTCTCTCAAATTGATTAAGTTCATCTTGCATTGCTAGAATCCAACTTTCATCATTAAGAGCCATTTCAACAGAATCAGGTTCAATTTCAGAAATAAAACCATTATGACAACAAAACGCACACAAATTTTTATCAAATGAAGAGCGAGTGCGTATACCTTCCGTAGGATCTCCTATAACCAATTCAGGAGGATGATTGGATTTGAACTTCAATCTATCAGCATCAACAGTCCTACTTTCATCTTTCTCACTAGATGTCCCTTCTTTAATGCCTTCATGATCTACCCCATCATCAACCGTTTTTTCGATCGTCCTTTCCAGATCAGATTCATCAAATTTCACATTGATTGATTCAACAATTGTCTTTGTTCGTTTGTTGTATATCCTGTAAGCCTTGCTCCTGGTTGAATAGCCCATGAAAATTCCCTCATCAGCCTTTGATTCAAATTTTCCAAGTTGATCACCTGTGTTAAGAATGAAACAAGGGCATCCAAAAAAACGAAAGTAAGAGATGTTAGGTTTCCTTTCATGCCACACTTCATAAGCCGTTTTGCCAAGTATTGGTCTAATCATTACTCTATTCATTACGTAGCACGAAGTATTCACCGCCTCTGCCCAAAAAGTTAGAGGTAGTTTATACTCACTCAACATGGATCTAGCCAATTCTTGCAATGTACGATTTTTCCTTTCAACCACCCCATTTTGTTGAGGTATTCATGGAGCAGAAAATTCATGTTTTAAACCATTTTCTTCACAAAAGTTTTCAAATTCCGAATTTTCAAATTCGCCTCCATGATCACTTCTTAAAGTTTTAATTGAAACTCCTTTTTCATTTTGAACAAGTTTAGCAAATTTTGAAAAATAATCAAAAGATTCAGACTTTTTGGCTAAGAAATAAACCCATGTAAATCTAGAATAATCGTCAACCAATACATAACAATAACGTTTTCCATTCAAGCTTGCAATTTCATTTGGTCCAAATAAGTCCATATGAATTAATTCGAGGACCCTTGATGTGCTAACAATGTTTTTAGGGCGAAATGATGATCGACTAAGCTTGCCCAAGGAACATGCTTTACACACTTTGTTATCTTTAAATTTCTGATGTGGTAACCCTCTGACTAATTCTTTCGTTTCAAGATTTTTTAAGAGACTCATGCTAGCATGTCCAAGTCTCCTATGCCATAAAGATGCCTCTTCGTCAGTGGCTACCAAACATCTGGAAAGATTTAGATTGTCAAACGAAAGCGAGTAAACATTTCCTTTTCTTTTGCCCATAAAAACTATGTTACTAGAAGTTTTATCAATGATCTTGCAAGTATCACTATCAAAAACCACATTCATACCTTTGTCACATAGTTGGCTAATAGAAATGAGATTGTGATGCAAATTATCAACGTATAAAATATTAGTCAAGGAAAAAGTACCGTTACTTACTTCACCTTTCCCAATAATCTTACACTTGCTATTGTCTCCCATGATCACATTTCCACCTCTAAAATTCTCTAGGCTAAGGAACTTAGATTTATCACCTGTCATATGTCTAGAACAACCTGAATCTAGAAACCATTCTTGTTGCTCCTTAGCCCGCCAACAGACCTACATAAAGAGAGAGGAGGATGACCTAGAGAAACTCTTAGGTCCAATGATATTAGTAACTGAAGCATTGTGAACAAACAATCCCTTTGGAACCCAAACTTGTTTTGTCCTTTCATTTTTGTTCCTATAGACATGGAATTTGTTTGTAGAAATCTTAGGAACCCAAACTTGTATAAATTTTGTGTTCTTGTTCCTATGACTACAATTTTCAACACGATGTCCAATTTCACTTCTAACAAAGACACTCTTACCTTTTGCATAATCATCAACCTGTGTTTTCCCAAAACCTAGTCCTTTTCTATTATTAGCAAAGAGTTGATTTCCCAATAACACGTTAAATGATTTTTCTCCTCTTGAAAAGTTATTCAGAGATTTCTCAAGATTTTGGACCTTGGTTTTTAGTGTTGTGTTTTCAGTTACAAGTGTGGTGCATCTATTTATAAAATCCTTTTTCCTAGTGTCAATGGTTTCCTTAAGACTCGAGTTTTCTTTTTCAAGATTATCGAAGCTATTCTTAAGTCTTGATATTTCTGAATCTAAAATTTTACATTTTTTACAGTCTAGGTTTTGAATATTTTCAAGTTCAGTTTCTAACCTAGTATTCTCATAAACAAGTTCTCTCCTGTCAGACTTCAATTTTTCAATTTTAGTTTCTAGAGTATCAATTGTATTAGTAAGATCATAACACATCAAAACAAGTTCTTTATAAGAATAGTCACGTACCTCACTGGATTCCTCTGAACTTGTTTCTGAATCTGATTTTGCCATAAGGCACAAGTTAGCCTCTTCTGAGCTATTATCCGAAACTTCTTCTCCTTCTTCATCATCCCAAGTTGCTGCAAAGGCCTTCTTCTTCTTTTTCTTTCCTTTGTTGTTTTTGAGAAGTGGGCATTTTTGTTTGAAGTGGCCAGGCTTTTTGCAGTTAAAGCATGTCAATTCATTATCGGAATCGTCAGAATCTTTTGACCTATTACCACTTGTTTTCTTCTTGCGTGGCCTGAATTTTGACCATTTTCTAAGATTATTGACAGCCATCGCAAGCTCTTCAATTGGATCTTCTTCTTCTTCATCGCTTTCTTCTTTGCTCTTTAAGGCAATTGTCTTCCTTTTTGATTCGGAGTTGTTACGTTCCTCCTTTGCCTTTAGCTCAAGCTCATATGTCATCAAGTTTCCGATCAACTCCTTCATGCTTAGTTTACTCAGATCTTTCGATTCTTGTATTGCCGTGACTTTTGCCTCAAAGTTCATTGGTAAGACTCGTAGTATCTTCCGCACAAGCTCTACTTCAGTGAAGACCTTCCCAAGCGCTCTAGCATTGTACACCAAAGTTGAAAAACGTCCAAACATATCCTTTATGCTCTCGCCCTTTTCCATCACAAAGTTTTCGTATTCATTGCTAAATAGAGCTAGACGTGACTACTTGACTTGAGAAGTTCCTTCGTGTGTCACCTCCAAAGTGTGCCAAATTTCCTGTGCTGTTGTACAATGAGAAATTCTATTAAACTCATTTTTATCAAGAGCACAGATCAAAGCGTTCATTGCTTTGGCATTTGTAGTTTTTAATTTCTTATCGTTAGCATCCCACCTATCCTTAGGTTTAGGAATCTCGGTATCACCAATAACTATAGTGGGAGATTTATAGCCAGTTTCAATAATATCCCAAACATCATAATCGACAGAACTAAGATAAATACTCATCCTAACTTTCCAATATGCATAATCATTCCCATTAAACATGGGTGGCCTAGCAATAGATTGCCCCTCAGAAAAAGCATTATTTGGTGGATTCATGACTCTAGAGTTAAAGTAAAAAACCTTGCTCTGATACCACTTGCAGGATCTAGATTAACCCTGGAGGGGGGGTGAATAGGGTTATAGCAAATTTTTCCGAATTAAACACAGAAGCAAACTGCAGAAATAAATATGCTGAAAAATAAATCACACACAAAATTTACCCAGCTTCGGCAACCCCTGCCTACTGCTGCATTCCCAGATTTCTATTAGAATTAAACAGTTTCCCGCTTACAAACACTCTAACAGACTTGCAAACCCTGCTACCGCCTATAGAGTTTTGCAAACTCGCAAACCCTGCTAACTGGACTAACTCTAACTAGACAATCTGACAACACCTAAACCCTAGGTGATGATTTACCATGTTTTGTTTTGAAAAGAACAGACAAATAAAACAAATTATAAGAGCAAGCACTAAATTTAAAAACAATTTAAATTATCTTGCCCTTAAATATAAAAAAAATAAAAAACACCGTAACCCAAAACAAACGCGGTCACTTCCCTCTTATCTTATTTCACCCGGTCCTTTGTCTTTTGTTTGTGAAAAAAATGGCGGCCCTCTGTTTATTCGATCTGAATTAGGGCTTCTTTCCCTTGCGATCCAAATTGGGGCTTTGACTAATTTTTGATGCTCGTGTTCGCGCTCGCTCTCTAATGATCGAGTTGTTGATGGTTCGGTATGTAATTTCTTTTGTTGCTTGTTTGATTGCTTGCTTTTTAACTCGATTGTTCTGTGTTCTATGGTGATTTCTTGGGGTTTATTTATAGGGTTGAAACCCTAATAACCACTGTCATATTTGATTTCTACACGTCGTTGATTATTTTTCCTGAATTTGTTCTGGATTTGGAGTATTCCTTTCTTGATTTAATTTCGAATTATTGCTGTCCATATTTGTTTTCGAATTAATTAATTCAAAGATTTCTTCCTATATTTGTTGTCTCGGCCCCTATTTGAATTAACACTGACCATATATGTGTTCGAGAAATTTGATGCAGAGATTTCTTTCCAAATTAGATTTCTTTGACTCAATTAAAACCCGATGTTTATTTTTAAATTCAACCCCATTTTTTTTCTTTGACTTTGGACATGTTTGCATAACTGTTGAGCTCACTGTGTCTACTAACCATCTTCTCTGTTGTTCATGTAGCTGCATTTGGTCTCGAGTTTCACTGTTGCATTTGTTCATGTAGCTCACTATGTTGCATTGTACTGCCCTTGTGTTGCTCACCATGTTGCATACATGTTTTTATGCTTTGTGACATTCGGGTTTGTTGTGTACTTGTCTACTGCAGTTTCATTGTGACTTGACTGTGTTGTTTTGTCTCTGCCCAGTTGATGTTCTGTTCATGTGTGTCTGGTCGAGTTCATTCAATTCATTGATCCTTATACATGCTGTACTGTCTGGTCTTTGTTTGCTTGGTAGCATTTTGTGGTCCTTCATGATGTGTTTGCTGTTGCACTCGGTGTTTGTAGCTTGCCACTGACTTCTTTGTAGTTGCATTGCACTTTGGCTTCACTGTGTTTGCTGTTGCAGTGATTTGTCTGACCTCGTATGCTTCAAGTTGCCTTGAGTTGAACCTATCTTGGGTTTGACCTTGTTTGTGATTTTTGTGCATTGTGCTCTGTTGTTGTATTTGCATTGAGTCACTGATTTTGGTCGAGACTTTGTTTGTTGCAGTATGTCACTGCATTTGGTCTGAGTCACTTGTATCCATTCTCGAGTTGCACACTTTGATTTACTACTGCTTCACCTTGTTGAGTGCCTGTAATTGCTGTTATATCACTTCAAATTGCATTTATTTGCTTGTACTTGTGTTCTGGTCATTGCTTTGTTGTGTAGCTGCTATGCAGTTGCTATGCATCACTATATATATACTCTCTGTTTTGATTTGCATTGGTGCAGTTTCCATATTTTGTGTATCTTGATGTTGTATACACTTTTTCATGCTGCTGTGATGCAGTTTCCTTCACTGTTGTGTCTTCGGGAGTTTGCACGGCTTCATGTTGAATTCGTTGAAGTATTGATTGCTTTTGTTGATAACGCACACGAGTTGGCGAGGCAGTGCACATGTGTATAAATGTACACGTGTGTATTGCAGCCACTCACGATTACCTGTAAGAACACTGATATGCGCAGATATTACACAATAAAAGATGATGACAATAACCCATGTATCTGAGACACAAACAAATTTCTATTTTTGCAAATTCAAATTTGTTTGTTTTCAGATTACTGTTGTAGTTTCTAATTATACAGGTGCACAGGAGACAGGACAAGAAGTGGAGCTGGATAATGCAGATAGATGCAGATGTGCAGACAGAGTGAAAAACTGAGTGTTGAGTGTTGTTGTGAGAAATGTAAAATGTATGAACTGGTGTATGTATATATAGAGAGAGCTGAAAACTTTGTATTGTTTAAGTGTTGTAATAGAATATTATATTGAATAAAAAATACTGGTTGAATTATATAAATTCTGTGCAATAGTATAATTATTCAATATGAATATTTCTTCCTTTCTGTATATAGTCCAAACTGCAAACACATATATATATTGATATATATTTTGTTATCATCAAACAAAAAATCACATCAAACAAGACCAAGATATGAAGATCTCAAGACTACAATATAATGTATAAAGTCATAGAATATTATCAAAGTCCCTAGTAGCAGCCTTTGATCTCTATCAATTATTTTTATATCTTTTATATTTTTAAAGCAAAATAAATTTTCAAAATAAATTTCAAAATATTATATAAAAGTTTTTCAAAATTTGAAATGTTTATAAACTATATTCAAATCATTTTACAAAGTATGAAATTTTCAAAATATTTTAAAAAAGAAACAAGTTTTCAAATTCAACATGCATATGTTGACATATGCCCAAATGATACGTCGACATACATGCCGCCAAATTGTTTTCTAAATTTTGAAATGAAGTTTCTATCCATCGTAACTCTTCACGAATGGACATGTCTGTTTATTCACTATATAAAAGGGAGTTCAAAAGAAAAAAATTGACAGTTACTAACTTATTATCTTCCCTCCTCTTACTTTATTGAAAACTACATCAAAAATATACTATATTCTCTATCGTATAGAATCAATTCAAAATTCATTGTATTTATTCACTGCTACTTTCTTCCTATTTTGGAATCATCTCCTTCTTAAATCAAAGATCAAAATGTTGTCCAAGAGACCGCAGGATCCATTGTATCCAAAGTTTAAGAAATTGTCTTTGGAAAAACCATTAAACTTTATTTGTATTTTCTTAGGTGTGCTTGTAGCTCATTAAATCAAGTAGGCGTGCCTGATTGCCCAAAAATCTAAGTGGATGTGCTAGTAGCCCATCCAAATCAAGTGGGTGTACCCTAAGTCCAAAAATTCAAAAAGGTTTATCTCGTAGCCTAGGAATCGAAGTTGTAATTAGGTTTTCCTTTTGTCCATTTAAAGATCGGCATTTGAAAAGAAATACGTACAAGCAATTGTATGGGTGGGTTTTGGAGAAATCCAAACAAGTATAAAATCACCGGTAAAATCTCTCTAACTCTTTACTTTGCTTTACTATTTTTGTTTTTATCTACGATTTCATCTGTGACTATTTAATAGTATAATTATGCATTGTTAATTTGAGATTTAATATCAAACTTGAAAGAAATTTAAAAAGATTTACAAAAGTTAAAAACACTATTCACCTTATCTAGCATTTAATTAGCTTAAGATCCATAATACCATTATCCATAGTTGGCTTATGTTATACATTAATCGAAGGGGTCTTTGAAGACTCGATGATGAAATACTCAAACAACTTCCTTCGTTACAATAATGTTTTGCACTATGCAATGGAATTTGTTGCAATACCATCCAAGATAGAATTACTAGGCTTTGATTGGAGAGCTCAAAACCATTGTAGCATATGGCATACCTGTTAACAATTTGTTTCATTGGTATATAAAAAATTAGGCGAAATATTATACCAATTTAGCGCTATAAACGATAGAGTAACTACACGAATGTCAAAGATGAAGTATTCTTGAAAGTATGTTCAAAACAACACTCAGAAATGACAAAGAAATTGGTTAAAAATTAACACTTAACAATAGCCAAATTGGCTCTTGAAAACTTGGATCTCAATGTGGGTAACTTATTGCTCGGGTTGAAGGAAGCCTTAAATAAATCAAGTGCTTGATCCAAGTGCACTTAGCATCTTAATTTGGAGAACATGGTGCATGTGTTCGACCTAAAGTTTACTCCTTAGATTTATGTGCTCGGCATGAAATTATCGCACTAGTGAAGTAATCTGATCGAACCCAATTCCTATTCAACCATAGCACTCAAGCTATAGTGTTAAATGGCTTGACCTAGAGCGGGACATGCTCAAACTCGTCGCTAACACCGTGACACTCAGGTTCGACCCCTCGATTGAGTAATAACTAGCGAAAGGAATCTATTATCACTCTAGATATTTCAAAAGGCTCATTCAACCTTTATGTCCAAGTTATTTGGGGATGTTACGAAATATTGAAGGCTACAAATAGCATATACATGATTCAAAGAAGGAAACTTCAAGAAAGAACCTACACACTCTACCGCTAAACATTTGGGGTAGATTTTTGGACATCAACTCTACTATTGTTGTCCATATTTCTTCGTTTTCTTAAGTAAAAAGTACTGTAAACTCTCTATAGTCATCTATAAATGAATATAAAGTGAACTAAATCAATTAGGAAGTGGATATAGGAACTAAAATAGGGCAAAACAACCATAAATACTCTATATGTGTTTAATTTCTTCTTTTATTTTATTGTTATTATTGCTTGTGATTTGAATATGTTATCTATCATTATTATTGCACCTAATTTTTTTAAATAAATTTAACAAATTCCTCATGAAATAATTGCTTTGATTATCACTTTGAGGCCAAATAACCATGTGATCCACTTATGTTTTCTTGCCCGAATATGTTAAAATAGTTATAATCAAATAAGATCACTAATTTTTATGCTATAGTATTAGCATAAGTGATAAACATATGGGATGATAACGATGTAGGTTTCCCTTTCTTAGGCTAACTGCAACTCTCGCATATGTTTATTAAAGTTATAAAGAATATGAAAATTGGTTTCCACTACATATATTGGTTTATTAAAGTTATAAAAATCACAAAAATTGGTTTTTTAAGCCAATCACAACTCTCCCATGAGTGATGAACATATGATACGATAATGATGCAGGTTTCCCTTTCTTAAGCCAATCACATCTTTTGTGTAGATTTCTTAAGCCAATCACAAATTTCTTTATCTAAAGTGAAAATTGGACCCAATGGGAATCCACAAGAAATTTATTAAATAGTAATGAATTACCAAATAACGTTTTGGATGGAGATGTCAATACCGCTTGTTATGTTCTTAGTCATGTTTCTATAAGACCTTCAACTAAAAATACCCTCCATAAATTATTTATTGGAAAGGAACCATAGTATCATATATTTGAGTACTAGAGAAAAATAATTCATATTAACCACTATAAATCAGTTAGGCAAATTCGATTAAAAGGATGATGAAGAAATATTTCTTAGCTTCTCAAAGGAAAGCAAAACCTATCAAATTTTCAGCAAACTAACTAATACTATTGAAGAAGCTCTCCACATATCATTTGTTGAAAATTTTAAATTCAGCGACGACGATATTGAGAATCCTGGAACTAATCAACTAACGATTCTGGAGAAAATTGCTTTACAAGAAAATAATATTACCAAAATAATAATAATCAAGAACGAGTTTTGGATGATATTTTGAAATCACAACTTTGAAATTTTAGTGATCATCCATTAGAAAATGTTCTAGGTGATGTAAACATAAAGTAAAAATAAGAAGTTAATTAAATCAATCGGGATGCGTTAATTTTATAACTAATGTAGAACCTATAATTATAAAGAAACTTGAGAAGATGATTGCTAAATTTCAACAATGCAAGAAGAAAATTTAAAGAAACAATATTTGGTAATAGTCCCTAAACGTGCAAACCAGTCTGTTATTGGTATAAAATGAGTCTTTAAGAACAAAGCAAATAAAAATGATAACATTATATGATAAAGCTAGGTTAGTAGCTTGGAACTAAAATTAAGACGGATTAGATTACGACAAGATGTTTCCCCTATAGCGCGGCTTGAGGCAATACGAATATTATTGGCTTTGCATGCCATCATAATTTAAGCTTTATCAAACGGGCGTCAAAATTGTTCTTCTAATGGTTTTATAAAGAAAATGAATATGTTGAACAACTACTTTTATTTAAGCATGAAAAATTCATGTACAATGATTATAAATTTAAAATATGCTTTATGGCCTTAAAAAAGCACCTTGTACTTAGTATGATAGGCTAAAAAGTTACCTTTTGAGTTTTGGTTTCAAAGTTGGTAAACTCAATACTACACTATTCATTAAAAAGGGCGAACATGAATTACCAATATTACAAATTTATATGGACGATATTATCTTTAGATCAGCTAGTGAAAAATTATGTCACGATTTTCAAATATAGTGAAGAATGAATATGAAACGTTACATATGGGTGAATTAATTTTTTCTCGAGATTACAAAAAAACCCAATAATGGAATTTTCATAAATCAAGTAAAATATTGAAAATATTCAATTTAGAGGTTTGACATGGAAAATATAACTAATAAGCTGACAATAATGAGTACAAGTCTATGTTTAGAAAAGGACGAAAATAGTAAAGAAGTAGCTATATATTTCTATTGATGTATCATTGGTCTCTTCTCTACTTAATAGCAAATGATCCCAATATTATGATGAGTGTGTGTTTGTTCTCTCATTTCTAGAGAGTCACACATATGAGTTATTAAATTTTTTTCTGCAAAACTTAACTAGGACCAAAGATTACGTCTTTTCTATCTAAAAGGTCATTCGATGCAAAATGTAAGGGAAAAGTAAAAGTGATACTTTTCACTTTGTAGGTCAATCTTTTGTTTATGATTTGGTGAAACACAATATTACATGTCGTTGTTGACTTGTGAAGCAAAATACATTTTGTATCGCATTAGCTTGTGCATGGGACATTTATATACAATAAACCTTACGAGATATTAAAGTTAATATTATTAAATCATTATATATATTATGATAATAAAAATTGCAAATAAACAGTATCTCAAGTTAAAAGATAGATAAATTCATTGGCTAATTTATGGACCGGTCAAATATTTGAATTACATTCTAGAAAACATCATTAACTAAAGCGTGATGATATATTATTATACAAAGAAACAACGTGGGTCCCTAATACTAATGAGAATGAAGTGAAAGACCCTTAATAATTTAACAATTCAACCGAAGGACCTCTTTTCCCAATAATGTAGTCAATAAACTCTAAACCTTAACCAATAAAGATTTAAACACTAAAATCATCAAAAATCGATGTTTCTAAATTAACAATCTACATAAATTTAGGGATGTACAAATTTGGGGATATCCTTGAGTTTTATGCATTTTTACAAATCGAAAAATGGACGAATCCAATTTTTTTTTTTGAAATTAGGACGAGTCCAACTTTTTCCTTCTTAAATTTTACTTTCGTGTATTTTGTGCTAAATTTTTTATTTATGCAACCGAATGTATTCTACACTTTGATTTTATTCTTTTTGAAGGACTTTTTCATTCCTTAAATTTTCTATGCATTTTTTAGTAAATTACATAATACTTGCATTTAAAAAATATGTTTTTTTCGTATTTATATTTCTATAGGTATAAGTTTTAAATTTATTTTTGTAGTTTTGCTTACTATAATAATTAGCATCTTTGCATGTTTTTTTATTTTTAAAAATCTGTAAAGGCTGTATTTCTTACAAAAAAAATGTTTAATGGGTTTATGTTTTGTAAAAATTTTGATGCAAAATAGTGTGTTGCAGTGAGCTTCTTAACCACATTTAGTATGTGCTAATTTTTATTCTTTACGTATATGATCTTTAAGAAGTACACATGTTTTGATATGTTTTCATTTATCTTTGATTTAACTAAAATAAACTAAATCAATAAACTCTAATCTACTTTTGTTGTTGATTATGCATTACCTTGGTAATGCCATCCACTTTCATAGTATATACTATCCATTGTACATTTCTAATTTTTTAACACAAATAAGATAATGCCTTTATTTACTCTAAGTTTTGCATTTTTTGAATGTTTTTTTAATATTTATTTGAAAATATTCCCATTTTTTTAATAACGTAGGTGTTTACACTTCTAATTTTCCAAAACAACATAAAATCTTTAAAACTTTCCATAATTTTGGTGATTTTGATTGTATTCTATTTTGTACATTTTTAATTTATAACATGGATTTTCCGAAGATATAAAGAGCTAGAGATTCATGGTCCTGTTATATTAAGATTTTGAAAAATAGGCCTTTCGATCTATTAAAGTCAAGTTAATTATGGAGACCAAATGCTAAACTCCAATGTTAAAACCATTTTCCTATTTGATAAGAAAATAACAGTAAATAGTATTACATACACTAGAGTTAATGCTGTAGAAAACCTGAAAATAAAACATATAATCAAAGATGGACATAGCATAAAAAATAAAGGGTATAATTACTGACACTCCACTAAAATTAAATTTTTTATAAGGGATACTCATGTTGTACAAATAATATATATCATTCCTATTTTGCCCCTCATTTATTTTTAACCAATTTTCTTCTTCTTCACTTACATTTTTCACCAAGTTCAATTTAGCTTTCAGTAATGGTAGAACCAATGTTTTGCTTCCAAAAAAAAAACACCTACTTAATTTAACCATCATTTAACTCAATTTAGAATTTTCAACTTAATGTGTAAAACAGTAGAATTTTAAATAAAATTATCAGTTTGTTTTGTTGAACAAAGTCTGCATTACAGATGCTTTCTCGGATAACAATTAATCTTATTTCTTTCCCTTTTGGAATTTCATATGTAGATTTATCCATTGATTATTGATTTGGATTATAGACCAAAGAAGAAGAATAGTGAAGATTAAAAAAATTAGGATAAAAGATAAAGGGATAAATTTTTCAATTTACAATATAATTATATGAGGTCGGTACCCCTCACGGTAAAAAAATATATTAAAAAATGGCCTCCTCTTAACCAAAAGTGGAGTATCATCAATAATACCCCAAATATAACCAACTTATTCGTGTGATAAAGCAAAAAAATAAAAAAAAATTGGAGCCAAGCATGCGCTGAACAATATTATGATGGTAATGTGCCAATGAAGCATTTGTGTATTAAGTAATCATAGCAGTAGCCACGTTATAGACAATTAGAAGCAAATCGATAGAGGATTCAAATGTTATGCTCCGCTTAATTAGTAATTAAAAAAATGAATTCATATAAACCCTAGTTCATTTAATCATAAGTTTTCTTTTACCTCAAATTAGTGAATCTAAATAATATTTTGAACAACTTTAGTTGAACACTTATTGGATGTGTAAAAAAGGGTAAAATGGATTTTTATATATGAACTTTATCAATATTACCATTTCCAAATTATAAACTATGTATCTAAATCAACCATAACCTATTGCTTTAAAGCCCTAAAAAAGGATTTCAATAGTGTTAATTCCTCTATAATTTAGATAAAAACTAATGTCATATGAACCCCAATTTATTTAATTTCGATGTTCTCTTATCTTCAATCGGATAAACTTAATTATTGTTTTGAACCATTATACTTAACACTTATTGGCCGAGTTAGAAAAAAAAATGAATGTTAGGGTTTTCATAAATTATCTTTATTGATATTACATTCTCCAAATTTTAAACTATGCATATGAATCTAAATCTTTGATTTCTGATTTGGAGCTTAGGATCGAGATATTGATTGCGCTACATATTGATTCTTCATAGAAAATGTAAAGGAGCAAGAGATCTGCCCAAGACCATCAATGAGCGAAAATAAGGAAAAATGAAATCTGTTGATAGTAGTAATAAAGTGGTATTCATTTGTGGAGGACAAAAGACTATAATGCGGGGAAAGAAAACTGAAAAATTGTACTCGTATAATTTATGTTAATTAGAATAGAAGGATTGTTATTTTAGTCATTTTCAAAGCTTTCCTTTCTAATACATTTATTATAAATCATAAATGTGATATTTATAAAAATAATATTTTTGGACCTATAAATTGATTAAATCAATGTAAATAACTAAGATTCCCTTAGTTATATAACATTAAGTTTAATATATACTTCATTGATGAAAACACCACCATTTGATTTTATATCATATTCAAAAAATATAAACCATATTCAAACATGAAACTGTAGATTAAAAGATACTAAAAAGGTCTTATCAAGATTAGAAATCAAGTTACTATATTCAGAGTCCAATGTCCTAAACACTAGACTATGGGACCACATGTTTAGAGAATGTACATTGCAAGAGTATCAAAAATTGCATGAAGAAGTGTGATGTTTGAAAGTGTGCATGTTTAGTAAACATATATTGGAAGACGAAAAATGAGCATCAAAAGTTCAATGATTATGTTGGGAATGTATATAAATATATATATCATATTAAATTCTAACATAAGGGCTGTTTGCTTACATGGATGAAATTATGTAAATATATAAGTGATTTTATGTATTTAAATTTTAGTAAATAATACTTATGTATTTATTCATATGTACATACAAATAATAATAACATATATAATTTGGCCATAATGTGTGTGTGTCTTAATATCTATATTTTTATTTAAAAACAAGAATTTGAACCTAAATAAAAAGTTAGCTTAAATCTAGGATCTAATAGAAAATTTAAACTTAACTTTGCATTAGGATCTAGTATTTAAAATTTAAGATAAGTAGAACTTTATCTATTGTAAAAAAATTGGTCAGGTCAAAAATAATTCTTTTTTTGAAAATACTATAATATTTAACTTTATTTATTATTTATTTAAAATCGATCTAATAGATTATATATATATATATATATATATCTATATTAATAAATAATTATTGCCAAAAATAATTGTACATACATTATTTTAGATCCAAGTACAATAAATTGTTATGAGAATTTTTTAATATCAAATTAATATTTAATATGTATAAGCCGAATATATAAACAAATACTTAAATAATATAATAAAGGAAGCATAAACACTTATTTGTATTTATCTTCGATCTAACTAAATTAAACTAAAGCAATAAACTCTTGTCTACTTTTGTTGTTGATTATGCATTATCTTGGTAATATTATCCACTTTCATACTATACGTTATTTATTGTACATTTATAATTTTTTAACATAAACAATATGATTTCTTCTTAACTCCAAGTTTTGCATTTTTTTGAATGTTTTCTTACATATTTATTTGGACATATCTCCATTTTTTTCTATAATGTAGGTGTTTACACTTTCAATTTGCTAAAATGACATAAAATCTTTGAAACTTTTCATAATTGTGATAATTTTGACTGTTTTCTATTTTGTACATTTTTAATTTAAAACATGGACTTTTTAAAGGTATTGGGAGCTAGAGTTTCATGGTCCTATTGTATTAGGATTTTGAAAAATAAGCCCTTCTGGCTTTCGCTCTTCTAAAGTCATATTAATAATTGAGACCGAATCATAAACCCCCATGTTGTAATCATTTTCCTATTTGAGAAGAAAATAACAATGCATACACTAGAATTGATAAAGCAAAAAACTTGAAAAAAAAAACATAAAGCAAAAGAGGGACATAGAAAAAAAATAGAAAGGACTTGTTTGCATGATAAGAAGATGAAAAGAAAAAAACTTTGGAGACAAGCATGAATCGAAACAATATTATGATGGTAACATGTCAATTGAAGCACTTGTATCAAGTAATTATGTTGGTAGCCACAATCTAGGCAGTATGAAGCGAATCGATAATGGATTCAAATGTTATGTTCCTCTTCATTGGTTATTATAGAACGAAATCATATAAATCCCGGTTCAGTTAATCATAAGTTTTCTTTTATCTCCAATTAAAGAAATCTAAATAATATTTTGAACAACGTTACTTGAACACTTATTGGATGTAAGAAAAAAGTCAAAAAATGGAAATATGAGCTTTATTGATATTACCTTTTCCAAATTCTAAATTGTCTATCTAAATCAAACCCTAACCTTCTATTTTAAAACACTAAACAAAGATTTCAACCATGTTACTTCCTCAATAATTTAGAGAAAACCTAATTTCATATGAACTCTAATTTATTTAAATTTGATTTTTCTCTAATCTTCAATCGGATAAAGTAAAATACTATTTTGAACCATATACTTGAACACTAAGAGGTTGAGTAAAAAAATATAAAAATAGAATGTTAGGATATTCAAAGATAACCATTACCGATCTTGCATTCTCCAGATTTTAAACTATATATCTAAATCTAAAACTTCGGTTGCTAATTTAGAGCTGATCATGCTACTTAAAGTTTTTCATAAAAAATGTAGAGGAGCTAGAGATCTACCTGAGACCATCAATGAGTGAAATAAGGAGAAAATGGAATCTATTGATAGTGGTAATAAAGTGGTTTGCCTTTGTGGAGGATAAAAGACTAACGTGGGGAAAGAAAACTGAAACTCATATACTTATGTTACTTGGAATCTTAGGATGGATACCTTGGAATCTTAGGATGGACACCTTAGTAATTTTCGATGCTTTACATTTTATATTACTGTTACATTTATTATAGTCATAAATGTGATATTTAACTTAGCAAAAATAATATATTTCGATAAGTAAATTGAATAAATAAATGTAACTAATTAAGATTCACTTATTTATATAACACCAAATTTAACGTTACTTCGTTGATGAAAATAACACCATTTGATTTTACATCAAATTAAAAAAATAAAAGCCACATACAAACATGAAAACGTAAATTAAAAGATATTGGAAAGGTTTTAAACTATGTATCTAAATCTAAAACTTCGGTTGCTAATTTGGAGCTGATCGTGCTACTTAAAGTTTTTCATAAAAAATGTAGAGGAGCTAGAGATCTACCTGAGACCATCAATGAGTGAAATAAGGAGAAAATGAAATCTATTGATAGTGGTAATAAAGTGGTTTGCCTTTGTGGAGGATAAAAGACTAACGTGGGGAAAGAAAACTGAAACTCATATACTTATGTTACTTGGAATCTTAGGATGGATACCTTGGAATCTTAGGATGGATACCTTAGTAATTTTCGATGCTTTACATTTTATATTACTGTTACATTTATTATAATCATAAATGTGATATTTAACTTAGCAAAAATAATATATTTCGATAAGTAAATTGAATAAATAAATGTAACTAATTAAGATTCACTTATTTATATAACATCAAATTTAACGTTACTTCGTTGATGAAAATAACACCATTTGATTTTACATCAAATTAAAAAAATAAAAGCCACATACAAACATGAAAACGTAAATTAAAAGATATTGGAAAGGTCCCACCGAGATTTGAACTCGGGTTATTGGATTCAGAGTCCAATGTCCTAACCACTAGACCATGGGACCACATTTTCAAAAAACTTATATTGCAGGTGTCCTGAAAATTTGCATGAAGAAGTGTGATGTTTGAAAATGTGCATGTTCAGTAAACATATATTGGAAGGCCATAGAAATGAGCATCAAATGTTCCATGATTATATAGGGAATGTGTATATAAATGGATATTAGATTAGATTCTAACATAGGGGATTGTTTGCTTGCATAGATGAAATTATGTGAATAAATAAGTGTTTATATGTATATATAATTTTAGCAAATAATATTTATGTATTTATTCATATGAATATACGTATAATATTAACATAGATAAGTCAACTATAATGTATGCGTTTGTGTGGATACATATTTATAATTTTTATTTAAAACCCAGAATTAAAATTTAAGTCTAAAATTACCTAAAATTTAGGATCTAACAGAAATTTTAAAGCCAACGTTGCATTAGGATATAGTATTTAAAATTTAAGATAAGTTGAACATTATCTATTATAATATTGTTTTTGTTCAAGTCAGAAATAACTCTTTTTCCAAAAATAGTATAATATATAACTTTATTGATTATTTATTTAAAATGATCTCATAAACTAATTATATATATATTAATAAATTACTATTGCCAAAAATAATTTTACATATATTATTCTAGATCTAAGTATAATACTTGTTATGATAATTTTTTATATCAAGGTGGTGTTTAATATGTATTAACCGAATATATAAATAAATATTTAAATAATGTTAATAATAAAAAATTTGTTTAAATTTAGAATTTTTAATTTTTTGAAAAGATTTTATACGTTTGTCTATGTTATATATTTTATAAAACTAAATTTATTACATTATACATAACTATTTATACCATAACTATAAATGTACAATGTTTAAATTAATTAAATTAAATATATAAAAACTATTATTTTATAATTGAAAGGAGAATACGTATAACATAAAACATATGATGGTAAACGATTCATAAAATATGCCTTCCAAGGTGACCATGTTGATAGTGGTCACCTCGAAGTGCTAGCATCCCCTCTTCTTTAAACTTTCTTGATCTCTATGACAGTTGCAAAAAGTCTTCCATTGAGGTATAATTGAGAATGCAGATTAGGTACAAAATATATAAGCGAAAACGGAGCTGTTAGGCTTCAATTTACATTGGAGTTTCAATTTGTAGTGGTACTTAATGGAAAATATCCTTCAAAAAGCTCAACAACCTACATATGTTTTAGTTGATATTCAACATTTGAATTAACTAATTTTTCATCTATCTATAGATCCTATAGGCCATCCTTCATGTACATGAATATATACACGTAATTCTTAAATATATTTAAATTGATAAAATATTCATTTGGTCCTTTTATTAAAAATAAACACATATATAATTATTATGTACCTATTAATAATTACATATCCAGAATAAATTTATTAGTGTAATTGTTATATTAATATCAATATCACTATAATAATTCCTAACTTTTTGTAAATTTTTATTTGATTAGAATATTCTTAACGTTTGGTTTAGCCAAATATTCTACACTTTGGTGAATAGATCAGACTTAAAGAGTGGATTCAAAATGTTGTTTCGAAATGTTTGGAAAAATGATATGATAGAATTAGAGGGTGATGCAATCTGATTCTAAATAAAGCTAGGATGAGTTACATAGATAGAATTGTAGGTGGTTAGTTTTTAACTTTAGTAAAAACATTCATCTTTAATGCATTGAATACGGACAATAATCAACAATGTTGCTAGAACCTAACACTTCTAGAACATATTTGTTGATCGGAGACACGAGTGTTATTAAATTTCTTTAACATCACATCTAATTTCATTTTAGGGGTTATATGATGAACTGGACATTGAAGCTAAATGATATGAAGTAGCTGTGGAAGAACTAGATATTCACACTTCCAAGTATTTGAAGTCAAGGGAGTTACAAGTTCGAAGAGGAAGAAACTTCAATTGCCTTCCAACATCTTTAATTTCTACCCAACCACTTTCTAGCTGGATTAATGTAACAACCCGGTTTTTCGACGCTTGATTTAGAATAGATAAATGGTTTTAGATATTTAAATTTAATTATAAATTGATTTTTGAATATGAAAAGTTTGATTTTCATTCAATAAAATAAGTTCAGGACTGAAATAGCGATTTACTAGATAATTTAATTTTTGAATTTTTAATTAGTTAAAATATATGAATCTGGAGTTTTAAGCTCAATAAAAATACTTTAAAGGCTTGTAAAATTTATATTAATAGTACTGAAGACAATGCAACTTTTAAAATTGAATTTGGAAGTGATCTATTCAATTTTAAAAATATATTGTTTAAATTGACATTTAAAATAGTCTTCTGAGACACAGTCTCGGAATTCAACGAAACCAGTTTCATTGGATCCGTAATATTATCTCATTATCGGATTTCAAATTTCGTAACTTTTCGAGTTATCGTTTTGCCGTACGAGATATAACGCACTGAAATTTATATCAAAAATTTAATATAATAACTGGGTCCAAAAAGCTATCTTCTCCATACGATAGAATTAGGACTCGAAACCTTTTCCATTGCATTCGAAATAGGGGTATAACATTATAAACACCCAGCGGCATGCCTCGATAGGGGTTCGAAAGTTTATGTTGTGTAAATCAAGACAATTTGAATTTAATTAAATATACATATTTATATATATATACACACTAGTCCACCTTCGGTTGTAATTCCTTCACATTAGCACTTTTTCAAAACATTGTTCACCTGTTCAAACATGCAAGAAATCACATCCATTTCCTTTCAATTTAATCACAGTCTCCCCGTCTCCCTTCTAAAATCCCGAGCCCTTATCTTTCCATTTAAAACTTTCAACGAAGACAGCTTCGTTCTCAAATTCAAAATTATGTCTTCCCTTCCATTTTCATTTTCATTTACATTTTGTTTAAAAAATCGCAAGCCTACTTCTTCTCCTCCCTTTCGATTTTAATCAAACGAGAATCTCTACAGTTTGAAGCCAATAATCCCATTTCCCCTTTTTTCCTCTGTAATGTATTGAAATCGAATTCATTCGATTATAAATAAATAAAAAAGAGATAGAACAAAATCGTGTAGCCGAAGGGAAGGAGCAAGGCTGGGTGAAGCTCGAGTGGCGAGCACGTGGGGAGGTGACACGGCAGTAGTTAGAGCCGCAATGTTAGTCGATGTCACGCACGCTCGTGAGGTCAGGGCACAGGTAGGTGGAGGCGGTAGCTTAGGGCTTCGGGGGTTGCTAGAGGGCGAGTTTTGGAGGCTCTTGATGGTTGGAAGGAGGCACGGTCGCGATGTGGTGTGGCGGCCTCAAGCAGTTGCAGTGAGGTATGGTATACTTATTTCGTAATATATATATATATATAATTTTACAATAAAGATATATGCCAATTATTTTTCAATTTAAAGATTTATATGTATATTTGTATATAAATACAGTAAAGAAAAAGTATAGTACAAGTATAAATGTGTGTGTGTATATATAAATATATATAAGTATATGTATAGACACACACACCCATGTTTTAATTTAAAAGTACATAGTTAAATATATATATATATATATATATATATAAGGTTTTGAAAAGAAAAAAAATTGGAATTTTAAAATGTTGAAAGTTTATTACATTTTTTGAAATATATAATTTATATTTACAACGAAACATGTAGTTTCAAAAGAAATAAATATACATATACACATTTTAAATTTACTAGTTTATTTTAAAAATATTTATGATTAATTTGTTTAATTAACTTATTTAATTATTTTAGTTACTAAAAAATTATTTATTGAAGGAAAATTAGTTTAAAATTAAATAATTATTTAATTAACTATTAAATGGTAATTGATTGTTCGATTATTTCAAATGTTAATAAACCGTATAAGTTTATACAAGGTCAAAAACCATAAAACCAAGTCAAGATTGAAGTGGATTGAAAAACAAAAATATCACTCATTTAGATAACGTTATTTAAATTTAAATGTTAAATTTAAATTATAGGATGTCTAACTTGATTGATAAATTTATAATTTATTTGTTGGACGTTATATATATATATATATATATATATATATATATATAGTAGTATACATATTAGTATTGGAGTGACATTCCTGCATATTATAGCGAAGGAGACCCTATATGCCCGCATAATAGCGGATGACCCTGTATACCGCGATATCCCCCTTGAAGTGTGATTGGTATTTTATTTGTTGACTAACATCTATGGATGTAGGGAAAAACAGGTTGAAGGGATCCAACTGGATTCCTCAAAAATATTTAATGCTTTCATATATATATATATATGTATATATGTATATATATATATATATATATATATATATTTCGATATATGATATGATGAATAGATTGATATGGATTTTGAGTGAATTGGATTATTAATAGCATGGGAATTAAAATGGGTATTTTTAAAATACCATAAACAAATAAATTTGAAGGAATTTAAAAGGAAATTTGAAAAGAAATTATTTATACTAAAAATTGGATTTATTTCTAAAAGGAATTAAGTAGAATAAAAATATATTAACTAACTTGGCTTATACTTAATTATTTGTAAATTGTTTTAAGCGGAGATTTGAAATTAAATTATATATTAAGGGCTTGAAGAGATATTGGAATCGATAAATATATTTGAAATAAAATGGAATTTTATTAAGGGATAAAATTATAAAATGGAATTACAAATAGAATTTGCTTTTGTAAATAGATGGAAAACTCAAGGGAGTTTATAAATTTATAAACGGGGTTTATAAATGAGATAAAAGGATATCAGTGGATATATGGAAAATATAAGTTAATGGTGTGAACTTATATCGAGCAATGGGTATCGTTTTGAAAGAAATAGTGGAATATATTTCAAATGTGAGAAATGGTGATATGGTCGATGTGATACGAATCAAGAGGGATCTATGAATTGAATTGGTGAATATTAGACTTTCTAAAAATAGACTTTTGTTGAGCAAATTGAATTTGTTTTAAATGGGATTTTAAACTACTATACTAAATAATTAAAAACTACCACTTGGATTTAGAATATTTCCAAAGTTAGTTATTTTAATACTTAATATTTATTGAAATAAATTCTAATTTTATACATCTTTGTAAAGTAATTAGTAGTTGGATATGAATTTTTAATTCTTTTAAGTTGTTTAAATTTTAATTTTACCTAAAACATATTTGAAACAAACCATTTTTCTTATTTCATATAATTTTTTTAAATGTTTTAAATTTCATTATTAGTCCTCTCTAGATGGGAAGCTAAGTTTATTTAATTGAAAAAGATTTTAGAAGAAAGCTCTTATAGTGGTATTATGGGAACTTAAATAAATTCTAAAGTATAGGATAAGTGAACTTCGGAAGGTGGAATAAAATTCAAATGGAAAGTAGTAGTGAAACTGGAATTTTAAATGAGCATAAACGGCTTTAGAAATCTTATAGGAAATCGACTAAGAAGTTCTGGGATTTATAGAATTCATGTGAAACAAGTTAGAAATTTACAAATAAAATTGTAAATGGCTTTTAAGAAAATAAATAGGAGATAAATGAATATTTTCCAAGTGTTTAATATCAAATGAAGTGGGAAAGATATTCTAAGGATCGGGCAAGGGTAGAAATTTGTTCCGTGGGAATAAAAAGGGATATGAAAACTATTTTCAAAGGGTTGAAGTATGGAAATAATATCTTGCGTAGATATTTTGAAATAAATAATATGGAAAATTATTTAAAGCCTGATGTTTGCTTGTGGATGTTATATGATAGTTAAATAACCGATTATCAATATTGGCCAATGCGCTGATCGTTTCGAAGAGACCGGGATCGGATTTAATTATCCAAAAACCACGTCGATCCGGCTTGAAATTAACGAATGAATACCATGAAGATGATGAAGATGGTGATTCCATTTGTCCAATCCCAGGACAACTTGTATGGATGAATGCTATCAGAACATCGTTATTGGAGGATGATGAGCATTTTAAGTGAATGTGTCTAAAAAGGTAATCGTAGCCTCAAGCCTCATCAATCGGGAATGGCTAGAACAAGGGAGGTGTAGCAAGGCTAAGTGGGTAGCTTCCAAGTAGGGTAAGGTCATCTGTGTCTAGAGTCCCTTTATTTCGGCTATGTGGCGGTTGCTGATCCCAACTGCGGGGTGATTTTATTCAGTCTATCCAGGTGAGGGGTAGGCCGGTCTTATGTTGTAGGGGATCGGGAATGGTCCTCTATATGCTGATCTAGACCAGGTACTATGCAGGCGGTACCCAGCAGCCCTGCCATTGTATGGAACCCAATCTCCAATAAGTGCCGGTACGGGTTTGATTGTGACCAACTATGTTGGAATAGAGATGCAAGCATTTCAGCTATATTCTATTTACTTTCTATAGACACTATTATAATATCAAACGGATTTGATAAACATGTTTTGGTTATCGTAAGGTAAAAACCGACATGTTTATTTCTGGCGTGGTCTTATGAGATACCTTTGTTTTCAAAGGATTTTTAAAATATAATAATCCAACCGAGTGTGATTTTCTCACGCTGGTTTTCCAGACTGACTTGGGTGTTATTTATTATGATGCCTGGGTCAGACCGAGTTGAACAGATCCAGGATAAAATGCTTTAGAGCTCAAGAGGTGAGCTGGATGACAAAGTCGTATCTCCATACTTGGTTATTATTTCAACTGGGTAAGGACAAGTATTAAGCTGTCCAAATAAATGGATGATTGTTGTACTCTGATAATGGTATGTATATAAACAGTCCAAGTTTCTCTGTATTTAAAAGCTACTATTTTATATTATACTTTATTCTGCTGCATTGCGAGACTCTGATGTTGTTTTTATCTTCTTCTTCTATCTCTTTCTTTTTTAACCCTAATGACATGGTATTTTCGGCATTCGATCACTCGACATTTTATATAGTGAACGTATTGATGTCGATTTTCGAGAGTCGAAAATCCCCGACCGTTACATTTGGTATCAGAGCCAGATTAAGCGAGAACCTTGGCTCTGGTGGTGATTAATCATTAGAGATAGAGTCAATAATACTCTAGAATAAGTTTGAGCATGTTAATAGATATGAGCGCATATTTGTTAGTGAATATAAAATGGTTTAATATTGTGTCGATTGATTTATTAAGTGGCTTGTGAACCTTAGTCGAAACAGTCCGTACAACTATATCAAGAGGATTTCTAAACATTTGAATAAAATTCGACACAGTATTGTTTTCGAAAGGGGTAAATGAAATAATCTTACCCAAAGTATATTTTGATATAAGAGAAAATAATATTTTGAAAATTATTATATAGTATAAATGTTGGATGATAATGTTATAACCAAAACGAGATTATAAAATATGAAATAATTTACACAACTGATATGAGAATTTGTATAAATATTAAGTGTACAAATGGATTATAATTGAAATTGGACTTAAACCGGAAGCAGGAAGTTTAAATTCCGAGGTGCTTAAAAAAATATTCTAGAACCCTTATTTAAATAATTTGAAAATCATCAGGGAATACGTTATAAACTTATAAAATTGAAATGATTTTTAATAAGAGAGGAAAGTATGAGATTTGAATTTTGAAATTAAAGTTAAAAATGAGGAGGTTAAAATAAAATTTAACTTAGTTTAAGTTGGAGAAATTTAATTGTTAAAATTTAACTGATTATGATCAGAATAAAACAAATCAGTGAGGTAGGCTAGTTTAATGAATAAAATATGCTTGGGCTTTAAATGAGTGTAAATCTTGAGTTAATAAAATGTGAATATATTCGAGAATAGGATTAATGGAAAAGTTAAAAATTGAAATAAGAAACCCAAAATAAAATAGTTTGATATTTTGGAAAATGAAAGAAAATCCAAACTTGAATTATAAAAGTGAGTTTGAGCTCAAGAAAACTGAATGAATGGATTTTGAGAAAAAAATCAGGTACTGGGTTATAAAATTGAAATAAACTAATTAGATAATAAATTATTTAATGAAATATGGAAATGGAACCTAATTTGGTAAAATAGAAGTCAATTGTGAGTTAATAATGGAGTTTGGAAATGAATTCGAGTCATAAGTAAAATTCAACTTGGATTGTTAGTGAATTAAATATAATTGGAAATGTTGTCAAGTGAAATGAAATTGGATTAAAATAGTGACGGTTTGAATTGAAAATGAAATCCAAGTGAGTATGAATGAATACTCGCCTTGGATATTATTTAACGAATTGAATACGAAATTTGAAGTTAAAATGGATTAAGTGAATGAATTGATGTAATTAATGTAAATGAAATGGATTTGATTAAATAAAACTCAAATCAAGATTTAAATTGGAATTTGGTTAGAAAGAAAATAAACTTAAGTTATGAGCTTGAAATAACTTGAAGAAAATAAAAAACTTAAGTAAATATTTGAATGGAAGCTCAACTTAAGTGAATATGTTAAATGGCCATAGCATGGAATGTTTTCGACCTTGATAAAATGGTCTTGAATAAAAAAAATGCGAATATAGAATAAAAAGCAATGAATGGATTGTGAATAAAATTGAAATGGAATGGAATTAAATATAAAATGAGTTGGAATTAATTTGAAATAGTTACAAACTAAAATGGATATTCTATTAAGTGGATATCGTCGAATTCGCATAGAAAGAGTTGTCATTTGGCGTGAATGAAAGAAAATAAAATCCTATGAATTGATAGAAGCGAATGAAATTTATTTTGGAATCAATTGGAATGATTATAGTCTCTTTGGTTTAAAAATGAATTGTATATAAGAAATTGAGTTATGAATCATTCTATTGAATGAAATAGTGTATGGATTAATCGAAAGCAATTTAATTAGTATTAGAAACCCTATAAATTGCTAATGGAAATTGTTTAGTATCTATTGCTTGTGAAATCCATGTGTTTAGCTATTTAAAATAAGTGAAATGTTTATGAATTTCATATATTTTGTACTTACGTGTTTAAATTGAGTAAGTACAGGTACTTGGAAGCCGTTTGGCTGGAATTTGATAGCTCTAGTTACTAAATAAATAAGCCGCCTGCTTAAAAATCCTAAATAGGGGTATGCCTATGCAATAAAAGAAAGAAAATATAAATATTGTTGTTATTTTTATTTTCCGATCATGTGGGTCGATGTATATATATTTATCTCTCTTGTCATATTGTAAATGCTCCTCCATACAACGGAGATTCTGCCAAAAAAATTTGGAAATTTTGGGAGTTAGAAATTTTTGAAAATTTTTGGTAAACGACGAAGAGATTAAAAATTGGAATTGAAATAAAGGATCTTTGGATTAAAATTGAAAGCTAATTGTTTGGGGGAAACAAAAGAATTGGAATGTGAAATGTGAGCTTGACTAAGTGACTTTAAGTAAGTTAATGGGTTTGGGGCATTTTTTTTGCCTTAGCAATTTCGGGGACAAAATTCTTTTAAGGAGGGAGGAATGTAACGACTCTGATTTTTCGACGTTTGATTTGGAATATATAAATGGTTTCAAATAGGAATTATAAATTGATTTCTAAATATGAAAAGTTTGATTTTTATTTAATAAAATAAGTTCAGGATTTAAATATAGCGATTTACTGGATAATTTAATTTTTGAACTTTTAATTAGTTAAAATATTTGAATTTGGAGTTTCAAGCTCAAAAATAATAATGTAAAGGCTTGTAAAATTTATATTAATATTACTGAAGACAATGCAACTTTTAAAATTAAATTTTGAAGTGATCTGTTCAATTTTAAAAATATATCGTTTAAATTGACATTTAAAAAAAGCCTTCCGAGACATAGTCTCGGAATTCGACGGAACTAGTGTCACTGGATCCGTAATATTATATTATTATCGGATTTCAAATTTCGTGGCTTTTGAAGTTATCGTTTAGTCGTGCAGGATATAAATGCGATGAAATTTATATGGGATATAAATGCGATGAAATTTAAATCGAAAATTTAATATAATATCTGGGTCTAAAAAGATATCTTCTCCATACGATCGAACTAGGACTCAAAACCTTTTCCACCGCGTTCAAAATAGGGGTATAACATTATAAACGCCAAGCAGTACGCCTCGATAGGGGTTCAAAATTTTATATTGTATAAACCCATACAATTTGAATTTAATTATATATACACACACACTAGTCAACCTTCAATTGTAATTCCTTCGAATCAGCACTTTTTCAAAACATTGCTCACCTGTTCATAGACGCAAGAAATCACGTCCATTTCCCTTCAATTTAATCACGGTCTCCCCCTCTTCCTTTTAAAAATCCCAAGCCCTTATCCTTCTATTCAATACATTCAACGAAGACAGCTTCGTTCCCAAATTCAAAATCATGCCTTCCCTTCCATTTTCATTTCGTTAAAAAAAATCGCAAGCCTACTTCTTCTTCTCCATTTCGGTGCAAATCGAATGAGAACTACAGTTCTAAGCCAATAATCCCATTTCCCCTTTTTTCCTCTGTAATGTATTGAAATCGAATTCGTTTGATTATAAAAAAAAGAGAATGAAATCGCGTGGCCGAGGAAAGAAGCAAGACTGGGGGAAGCTCAAGTGGTGAGAACGTGGAAGGAGAACAACGCAGTGGTTGGAGCCGTGATGTTAGCCAATGTCACATGCGCGCTTGTGAGGTCAGGGTGCAGGAAGGTGGAGGTGGTAGCTTGGGCTTTAAGGGTTGCAGAAGAGCGAATTTTGGAGGCTCTTGAAGGTTGGAAGGAGGTACAGTCATGATGAGGGAAGTGATGTGGCAGCCTCGAGCAGTTGCAGTGAGGTATGGTATACTTTTTAGTAATGTATCTATGTATGTATATAAATTTACAGTAAGGTATATATGCCAATTATTTTTCAATTTAAAGGTTTATATGTGTACTTTTATATATATACAGTAAAGAAAAAGTACAATACAAGTATATATGTGTGTGTGTGTGTGTGTGTGTGCACGTATAAACATACCTATTTTAATTTAAAAGTATACAGATAAACAGAAATATATATATATATATATATATATATATAAGGTTTTGAAATGAAAAACAATAGGAATTTTAAAATATTGAAAGTTTATTAGGTTTTTTGAAATCTGTAATTTATTTTTGTAAGTATATATGTAGTTTTAAAAGAAAATAAATATACATATACACATTTTAAATTTACTGGTTTATTTAAAAAGTATGTATTTACGGTGATTAATTTGTTTAATTCACTTATTTAATTATTTTAGTTACTAAAAAATTATTTATTGTAGGAAAATTAGTTCAAAATTAAATTATTAGTCAATTAAAATTTCTAAATGGTAATTATTAGTTATTTTCTAATTTTATAATTAGCTTTGTAAAGTAATATCAATGTTATGGTTACTAAAGAAAAGATGATTTAAACGGGATAATATCAATGTTAAAAATAAATCCAAGCTTTTATATTGTGAATTTATTTCAAAATGGGAAAAACAGTAGAAAATCAAAATAGATTCAAAACCAAATGTCTGGATTTCATTTCAAATCATAGGAATGAATTCGTGTTCCAAAACCATGAATTTTAAAAATAAAATGATGATTTTTCATTTGGTATCGGTTGTGAATTTACGAGATGAACGGAATTGGAAAAAATGTCAATTCCCGATGATCAATGACCAACTGGACCTCGGGCTTGATGTCAGTGGAGGATGACGTGATGCAGATCGAAGGGAAAATGATAGGAGATTTTTTAGATGATCGTCCTGGTGATGCGGCGTGAGTTTAGGGTTTAACAAACTGTTTTCGCGAACGATGAAGAAGTAGCATTCTTGTCGGCGATCGTTGATTATAGGCGATCGCACCCAGGGGAAAACAAACATAGTTCTCTGGCGAACGTCTAGACCCGAAGGCACGGTTTCAAGTGATCAGTGGTGATCCGGCGAGGTGTTTTTTGATGAGGGAGTTGGTTCCAGGTTTGCTCGATTTTTCTCGATTTCGAATCCTCTAATGATTTCGTGGTGCTGGGTGGTCTGGTGGATAGAGGTGGTCGTTGTTGACTTGTCGACGGTCGTAGCAGTGACAAGAAGTGATCGATGTACTCATGCACGTGCACGTGAATATATATATATATATATATATATATATGTATATATATATATATATATGCCTGTTGTGATTAAAATTGGGGAAGAAGAGGAGTGACTCGGGGGAAAGTTGGGGAATTCACGAAAATACTCGAAGCAAAATGGATGTGGACTAACTCCGGTTCAGGCTCGCGTAAAATAAGAATTGGCTCGGGTCTGTAGATTTTTAAATAATAACAGTTTTTAAAACTTTAAAACAAATCAAGTTTAAATAAATTTCTTAATTAGCTCTTGTGTATTATAATCATTTTATCTAAAGTTTGGAATTAGATAAAGGTTTTAAAATAAAAGTTAAAATTAATTAAGTTTAAAATGTTTAAATATATGTATGACCTTTATTTCAAAAGTTATTTTAAATAAACTTAATAATATTATGAAGTTAATTAAGAAAAGATGTTTTAATTGTTAATTAAATTTAAAGTCTAAGTTAAATTATTATAAGATTTATTTAATAAGTTTAAAGGATAATTAAAGTGATAAATAAAGATAAAATGGTTTATCTTTTAATTTAATTAAGTAATTAATAATTTGTTAATATAAGCAATTAAGGGATAATTAATTAAGAATAATTACTTAATGATTAAAAATTAATCAATTTATGATTAAAGGTGAATTAATTGATGATTAAAAGTTAATTAATTAGGTATTAAAAGATAATTACTTAACTAAGGGACAATTAATTATGTAATTAACTTAAGGTTAATTAATTAATGAAGGTAATTAATGAAGGTAATTAATGAATGATAATTAATTAAGAGCTAATTAATTAACGTAATTAATTGAGGATAATTAATTAAAGGATAATAAATTAATTAAAGGATAATCATTTAATGATTAAAGGTTGATTAATTAATAATTAAAGGTTAATTAATTTATTATTAATGGTTAATTAATACATGATTAAAGAATATTAATCAAAATGGTTTTAATTAATTAATATTAATTAACCAGGATTAGTCATTTATTCATAAGTAATTAATCTGGTTTAAATTAATCAGATGATTAATTAATCTTACTTATGGATGTTTGGATTCTATTGAATGTTGAATTGTTTGATATCCTTGATGTGTGATGCTCTGTTTTGATTTGAGCTATGATGAATGTAATTTATTTACCTGTGATGAATGTAATTTATTTTATCTGTGATGAATTAATATTATTTATCTGTGCATCTGTGAATGAAGATAAACATTATATATTGTACCTCTTATCGATATTGTTGTGCTTGAATCTGTGATGATTGATGATGCGGCACTATTGTGTAAAACCCCTGGGCTACACTATACACAGACAAATATGGATTGCACGAGGAAATTGGTTAAGTCATATATATTTGAATCTAATATTATGAAATGGTTTTAAAGATTGAATTTTGAATCCAAAATAGATTTGGAAATGGAATTGGGTTAAATATGAAAATCTTTTGACAAGGAGTTTTGAAGATAAAAGTTATTTTGAATAACTTGATAAAGTTTTGAAATTTAAATAATTTGATTTGAATTTGAATTCAAGATTTGAAATTGAATTCTATGTTTGGAAATTATGGTTTAAAAAGGTTATACAAGTTATAAATGTGTCTATATGGGTTTTAAACCATCTTAAAAGTATTGTTTTAAGAATTTGAATTTAACCCAAGTTTTATACATGAAGGACTTTAACTTGTGCAAATTGTAATCAGATTTTTCCGAAATTAAAACTATTTGTTTTCAAATAATAATAGCTTTCATCTAAAGAAAGGATTTCCAATTTGTGTTGAAAAGATTTCAAGTCTGAAATGAAAATCGTTTTGAAAGCTATGAATTAAACCTTGTTAAAGATTGGTGAACTTTGTGAAGTGAATCTTTTTGTTTAAAGATTTGAAAATGGTAATTTGTTTAAACCATTTGAAAGAAAGGTTTTAGGTAATAAGTTGTGACTTAACTAAGATCCCAATATCCATATGCTTTTTAAATTAAGCGCTCATTATTCGGTTTAGCCGGGAGAGGACTTTGTGCCATATAACCCATTTTGAATAGTGATACGACGATTTGGATAGCATTTGAAGACCGGTGGTGAAGACCGTATATTTTCGAAAGAAAAAGGATAACCCGTTGAATGTCTCTACACCGACTGGTCCGTGGTATAGAGATTTGATAACCCTTTGTGATGGAGAATCTGGACGTGATTAAGGATTATTCGAATTGCAAGGGCTTCTTTCGAAGTGCCTTCAATTCTACTCGAATCCGGAATAGACTTGTATGGATGTATGTCTGACGTTACACTTTGAGATGTAAAGCTGGTTTCTATCAAATATATTTCTGTTTCGTTGCGGAGAATTTATTCTCTTAGCTTAACACCTTTCTCTAAGACGTATGAGCTCAAAGGTTATATAGTTGATGGTTACTAGTGATACATTTCCAATTTGGTAATGTGGCATATGAAGTGCTGCTGATCATGTGTTGATCAAAGCATGGCTTTTGTGAAAAGCGTATCTTTGTGGACATGACCTCGTCGGACCTCACAACCCGAAAATGGTCGAACAACAAAGATGCGGCAAGGTTATTAGGGGTCGGTCCCTCGGGTATTTCCATTTCTTTTGGAAAAAGGTGGTATCGTGGTATAAAGCTCAGGTATTTAACCTATGTGGTTGCTACAAATTTATTATTTTATGGTTGTTGCTTTGTGGTTGAGGATCCTAGGATAAAGGTCGATAATGACCGAGGATGGCATACTTGTAGGTGTTACTTCCAAGCAGGGGTAACCCGGCCTTGTGTTGGCAGAAAGCTGGTTAAGTTCTCGGGGCTTCCCTTCATAGGTGTACCCATGTGGCAATAGGAAGTTCTTTTGCTTGACCATTTGTTGGAAATCCAATCACCAATACGCGCCTTATACGGTCTTAGTTGTAGAACCTGCCATCTAACATGGTAGCTATAGTAGGCATACTATAATGGTATGTATGCTGGCTAAGATTAATATTATATTTGCAAATGTTTTCCACTATGCATTAATAATAATATCAAAAGATTTTCAAGGCCAAGACAATATGTGATCAGTTAGCCTCTACTGGGCATAAGGTGACTAACACAGAACAAATATTGTGCATCCTAAGTGGATTGGATGAAGAAGCCATAATATCATCTAATGAAAATCTACCATCACTACAAAGTGTTCAATCTATTTTCATTGCCCATGAAGGGAGACTTGAGCAAAAGAAACCAACAAATTGGGAATACAACGCTAACTATGTATCAGTAAATAAAAGTAAGAATCAAGAAAGAAATCAAGGCAACATAAACCAACCAAACAATTCCCGAGGTGGTCAGTAGGGCAGATTCAGGGAAAGAGGTGGCAGATGGAGTTTAAATAACAACAACAAACCAAGATGTCAAATATGTGAAAAATATAGTCGCATTGCCAATAAGTGTTATTTCAGATATGATGTCAATTTTACACCAGCACAACAAAGCAACAATAACTCAAGATCTCAAAACCCCAATGCCAACATGGCTAGTGTGCAACAAGAGTCCACATCAGACAATACTAACACAGACATAGCAAAAATTGAAGACATACATGATGATAGATGGTATCAGACTCTAGGGAAACCAATCATGTGACAAATAACTTGGGAAAATTAAATCTTGGCAACAGAAAATACAAAGGTACACAGTTATTATATATGAGAAATGGTAAATCTATAAAAATTTCTCATATTAGAAATACAAGCATTAATGGAACCAAACAGTTATATCTTAATAATATGTTGATGGTTCCATTAATCAGAAAAAAATCTAATAAGTGTGTCACAATTTGCCAAAGACAATAAAGTCTACTTTGAGTTTCACTCTACATATTGTTTAGTTAAAGATAATCTACCTAAAGCAATTCTTTTGCAGTGTAAAAAACATAAAGTGTAAAAAAACATAAAGGGCTATACAAATTTGATGTTCCAAATTCAAGAAATGTTGAAAATAATAAAAAATGGTGTCATGTTTTTGAAATTAAAAATGCTGAAAATTTTGATGTATGACATTGTAAGTTGTGACATTCCAGTTTGAATATAATTAAACATGTCTTAAGCAGTTTTGATAGTACTCATATTAGTAAAATTCATAATCCTTACACTTGCACATTTTGTCAAATGGGCAAGAGTCACAAGCTTGTATTTCCATATTCAAAGACTGTTTGTAATAAACCTCTTGAACTTGTCGCTACAGATTTATGAGGTCCAGCCCCTATACACACTGATTATGGCTATAAATATTATATCTCATTTATTGATGCATATTCTAGATATGTATGGATTTAGTTTCTAAAATCCAAACATGAAACTAAAGATGTTGTGTTATAGTTTATTTCTAATGCAGAAAGGCAGACAAACTGTCAACTAAAAGTCATATGACTGATGGTGGTAAAGAATTTTAAATCCGAGGGGTTACTTTCAAATGAAGGGAATTACACAGAGAGTTACATGTCCATACACCTCAGAAAAATTTGGTCTTATAGAGAGAAAGCATAGGCGTATAGTTGAAACTTGTTTGACATTGCTAGCACAGGCATCTCTGCCATTGAAATTCTGGCCAGGTGCCTTCTCTACTGCAGTTTATCTAATTAATAGACTTCCTACAAAGGTTATAAGGTTGAAAAGTCCAATAGAAGTGCTATTCAATGTCAAACCAGACTACCGAAGTTTAAAATTTTTTGGATGCCTATGCTTTCCCTATTTAAGACCATACAACACACATAAAGTTGAGTACAAATCCAAACGATGCACCTTTTTAGGATATGCTACTAGTCAGAAAGGATATAAATGCCTTCATAGCAATGGCAAAATATATATATCCAGACATGTTATATTCAATGAGCATGAGTTTCCTTTTAGCAATTGTAACGACCCAATATTTTCAACCATTCGCATCCATTATAAGTGTATAGGTAGACACTCATGTCGGAATTGAATTGCTCAAAATACCGCGTTGTAAATAAGAATTTGGCAAATCTTAGAATACATAGTAAATAATAATCACAGATCACAGACACAGAGTAATAATAATGCAGTGGAATTAAAAGAGATAGTAGTTCATGAAGCTACTATATAAATATATCAAAGTTACATAAAATACAACAAAAGAAATAAAGTACAAATGAAGTCTCACTACATAGAAGTCTACTAATACAAGAGCTGAAAGGACCAACAGACTGCAAAAGATAAAACTTGACAAGTAGATAATCTCCAGCGATTCCAATCTCCAGAAAGTGGAAATCCAAATCTGTGAATAACTCAGACTGACCCGAGCGTAAATAAAAAATACAAACACTCGAGTCAGGACATACATACTTATACAATGTAAACCAACTCAAGTGAACTGTAGTAAAGGTACAAGTAACTTAGAAGATGCTTGGGACTGCCCATCCTCCAAGGATCCGTTAAACTATTTACTATGTAGTAATATACACCATATACAATAGTGTCTAATCAGTAAAGTATAATCATATAGAAAATAGCGTTAAGGGGATGGTGAACCTTAACGCGGTCAGATCTTTAAAACCAAAATCGTAGTGGGCTCGCTATAAGGAGATGACACGGCACGCGAGGCAATGCCAGGGTGGATACACCGTTTGCACTCCCGGACTGGTGGTGACGGCAAGCCAGCAGCTTCCGCCCACCTCGAGACATACCCCCGAATCAAAGTGGCGCCACATATCGAATCACAAAAGTAATAGAATGGTTTCCGAAGAAGCATGCTCGATAAAAGGGTGCGACCCTTTGTGTACCCCGGTATAGCTCCTGTTTTAGTCATTTATGCCAACTCACGGGAGTTAGGTCCACGTAATATACCTCGAGAACGTCGCCACCATCCTACTTCATTCTGGAATCTCCACCGCGTACACAGTTGTTAAAGTGGTTTTCGGTATTGGCCAGCTATAAGACAATATCCGATCCCGGTCTCTTTAACAACCAATCATTATTATAACCCGTAGTTATAACTTTAAAACAATATTTTATACTTCAAAATAAAATATCATTCCAACCCAAATCTTTATCAAAATAAAGATTAAATCATTTCCAAACCATTTCAATATATCATCATGCCATATCTTTCAATTCAAGTATGTATCAAAATAAATATCAAGTCATTTCTAACCATTTCAATATATTAAATTATCATATCCTTTCAAAACTTTCTTTCAAATCATTTTAATATATCAAAATATCATAACCTTTTAAAGCTTCATTTCCAAGATATCATATCTTTCAGAACTTCTTTTCAAATCATTTTAATGTCAAAATATCATATCTTTCAAAACTTCGTTTCAAATCATTTTAATATATCAAAATATCATATCTTTTCAAACCCACATTTCAAATCATTTTAATATATCAAAATAGCTATTTTTTTTTCAAAACCGCCTTTCAAATCATTTCAATATACCAAAATATCATATCTTTCAGTACCACATTTCAAATCAATTTAATATATCAAAAGTTATATTTCAAAACAAATTACTTCATTTTAAATCATAAAAATGAAGTTATTACATTTAATAATTAAATTATTAAGTTTCAAAAATTTAAACTTTTCAATGTTCATTTATGCACTTAAATTTATTAAAACAATGAAAATTCAAGTTTCACGGCATTTAGAAAATGCTACAGAAAGTTACATTAAAAAACAATTCAATTTAACAAAAGATAGTATTAAAAATGTTGTTAATTAACTTCAAATATTCAATAGAATTTCACAAACACTTATATTTTTATTTAAATCATTTTTAACTTATAAAATCATACATTTTCACATTTATAAGCATCATTTAATTTTCCTTAAATTCATGATTTTATAAAGTTAAGTTTCCTTTCAAATATCAATATTTATTAATAATTCGCTTATTAAATTTCAACATTTAAATTTAAATTCATTACATTAAATTTCAACTTAACACTTAAGTTTAAAATTTCAAATATAACTTAATTCCATTTTATTTAACTTAACTTAAAATCTCACTTTTAAACCAAATTCATAAATTCCAATTTAAGTTATATTTCCAAATTCAAGTCAATATTCACTCATTAACATTTTAACTTTATTAAAAAATCATTAATATCTTATAAAATCATTTTAAATTAATTTAAATTCAAAATATCATAAATTTATCATATTTCAAAGTTAATTTAAATTCCATTAAAAATTAAATCAAAATTTCCAAAATAACCTACATTCATATTTTCTTACTTTTCCATAATTTATTTAACTTATAGATTTCTAGAAAATCAATAATACTTTAAAAAAAATTATATTTTTATTTAATTTTAAGTCAAAATATTATAATAATTAAATTTCTAAAATATTTTAAAATTTTTAGAAAAACATATTTTAACTACGGGCCTGTATATAATTTTCTACGCTAGGTAAAGTGATACGGGTAACGTATCATTTCAACCCGTAATTTACAAAGACAAATCCGGGTTTTATCATTTCAAACCCGCAGTCCCAGGTAAATAAAATAAGTTGAAAATCGTTCGGGCCTATCATTTCAGCCCATGACGATTTTCCCTTATTCTAAAGTTCATTCGGGTAAGTATCATTTCAACCCATAGTGATTCTAATCTAAAGGGAACTTGCAGTGTGATAAACTGATAAAATAGCAGAACAACATATTATAATAGTAACAGATGTTATAACAGGTGTTTAAGCATGGGTGAACGTCATAAAATCATAATATAGCAGGTGTAACATGATAATGCATTTTACAGATTCAAAAGGGGTCAATTTACTAGTTATATATGTACATACTGTCTGGTGAGAATAACTCACATGTTCAAAGCTGGAGATATCCACCAAAGCACACAGCGCAACACAATGAAGGCACGATCACATGGATATGACTTGAGAGTGGAGAGCCAAAGCTAATAGCCTTGTTCAAACATTTACACAAAACAATAGAATAGATATAAGTTTTCGACACAAATTATCACTAAACAATGCTAGAACTGGGTGTACAAAACAAAGCCAAAGTTTTTGCACTTTCTTTCTACCTCTTATGCTTCAGCTATGATCTGAAATGGCACGGCTACAGCATGGTTTTAGATCAGGTTTGGGTTCCTAAAGGTCGGCCATAGCATGGGCAATGATGGAGCAAAGGTTTGTGACACATGAATCACAAGTCAATACAAACTACATGGTTTTCTAAGCAATAAAAAGGCTCGGCCACAAGCTAGCATGGCCTGTCCAGGTCTGGGTGGGGTGGAGGATGACGTGGCAGAGGTGTCTCAGGTCAGCTAGAGTGGTGGTGGTGGTGTATGTGGCGGCCAAAGTGGAGTTTTGAGGTGGTGGTGCTAGGTAGGCTCGGCTAGGTGCATATATGTGGTGTATGTTCATATTTTAGTGGATCTAGTCAACACAAAGGCATAGCTATGGCTTGGCTGTGGGCTGGAGGAAGTGCTGGCCAGATGTGGTGGTGGTGGAGGAGGCCAAGGTGGAGGAGATGGAAGGAGCTTAGCCTTGAAGGTGAAGAAAGCAAGAGCAAAATCATAAGAAAACAAGAAAAAAATGAGTAGAAAGAAGAAGAAGATTACCAACTCTTTGCCTAAGGAATGGAGGCCATAATTTTTGTGATTGAGAAGAGTTTGTATACGGGAATGAATGAGAAAAATTTGCAGCTGAAAGAATTAAGGTCGGCCAAGCAAAATGAATGCATGGGTTTGGAAAATGAAGAGGTGGAAAGCAAAGAGTCACAAGCAGCTAAAGAGTCACAAAACCTTTCATATTTCTTATATATGTTTATATAACTTGATACTTCTAGAAATAATAATAATCCCAGATATAATTTCGAAAATTTATCAAAATATAAAAATATATATAATATTTATTAATTATATAAAGTTAAATTAAGGAAAATAGCTACAAATAGTAAACTAGTCTAGAAAATTTGAAATTACATGAAATAAATTTTAGAAAATTCATATTAGCTTGTAATATATTTTTAAACATAAATAATAATATAAAATAAAAGTACATTCACAAAATAAATAAAAATAATTTAAATATAATTTTAATGAAGAAAATAGCAGAAAATAAGAAAAGAGCCTTTTAAAAAAAATCAACACAGTAAACTTTGGAAAAATTATAACATCACTTTTAAAAATATTAAAAGACAATATACTTAAAATAACCCATTAAAACATAATAAAAAAAATTAAATTTAAAGAAAATAGAAAAAGATTTAAAGAAATTTCTTAAAAATCCAAAACGGTGTCCAGAAATTACAAATAATCACCATTGACTTTGGAAAATTGTTTACTTCATTTTAAAATTATTATAACACAAAATATACATACAATAACACAATAAAATAAATATGACAAAGAAAAAAAATTATAATTTTAAATAGACAAAATTTGTTGAATAAATCAAATTACACTCAAAATTGAAATGTACATAACTTTTACAGTTTAACTCCGTTTTCAACGAAACAAAAAGCAGTGTTCAAGTTATTACATCTGTTTTCATAATAAAAGATAAAATTTAAGATTTTAAATAATTTAAATTTGAAGTTTAAAAGTCACGGTTTGAACAGTTTGACCAGAAATTCAATTTTCAGTAAAATATTCAATTTATACTAATTTGAACTATAAATCACTTAATAATCATCATTTATATTTAAAAATGAAATGTTTGAAATAAAACAAATTTAAAATAATTTAAAAATAAAATAAATTCCAACTTAAACTATATGAAAAAAATGTAGGGTTCTTATAGCAATGCAGATATCAAAACAACTCAAAAAATATGAAATTCAAAGCTTTCAATACATCAAGTATTACCTTTACTAGAAGTTGTGATACCAATTAATAGCATTGGTCATCATGAAAGGGGTGACATCAGTCCTCAACACAAAGTGCTAACAAATGAACGAGGTCAATAATATGCCGATGCACTAGTAAGATCCAGCAGTGTGATGCAAGATACAGGTCATCACCCAGACCCCTGTCAAGTACTGCATGACACACGGTCATACAGTACTTAACCAGAAGTCAATGCTGATGAAGACAGACAGCCATATGTACCTACAAATATTGGACACCATATGATGACAAGAGAAAAGTGTGGGATATTCAAACCAAAAACATACAATATTGAGTCTGAAATCACCGAGCCAAGCATATATCAGCAAGCAATGTTGGATGATAATTGGAAAAATGCTATGAAAGAGGAATGTAATGCACTGATAAAAAACCAGATATGGGATCGTGTACCCTTACTAGTGAATAAAAACATTTTTGGATGCAAATGGACATTCAGATTAAAGAAAAATACAAATGGCTCAATTCTTAAATGCAAGGCAAGATTCGTGACAAAGGGTTATTCACAACAAAAATGGATATGACTTTAATGAAACTTTTTCTCCTGTTGTGAAACCCACTACCATTAGAGTCATATTAATGATTGCCTTGCATAAGAATTGGCCCATCAAATAATTAGATGTTAATAATGCTTTTCTTAATGGTGAACTGCAGGAAGAAGTATATATTGAGCATCTACATGGGTTCACAAAAAGGGACAAAGATCAGCTAGTGTGCAAACTCAATAAAGCACTCTATGGGCTCCCAAGCACCAAGTGTTTGGTTTGACAAGCTGAAGACAACTTTATCAAAACATGGCTACAACTCTACTAAATCTGACAGCTCCATATTCATTAAATTTCTTAATGACATAATAACTTATGTATTAATTTATGTTGTTGACTTTTTTATTACAGGAAATAACAAATCAGAAATCATGAATATCACTCAATGTCTGAAAAAAGAATTTTCAATCAAAGACTTGGGGGAGCTGAACTACTTTCTTGGCATAAAGGTCAAAAGAATATCAACATCAGAAATCCATTTAAACCAAAGTAAGTACATCAATGAAATGCTAGTTAAAGCCAAAATAGACAAAGCAAATCCTTTGCCCACTCCAATGGTAACCAATAGTCATCTTTTGAAAAACAAAGGCGAACCAATCCTAAATGACAAGAAATACAGAAGTATTGTAGGAGCATTGCAATATGTCACTATAACCTGACCAAACATTTCATTCAATGTAAACAAAGTGAGTCAGTTTATGCAAAAGCCTTTTGATGAACATTGAAGGAAGTGGAAAGAATCTTAAGATATTTGGAGGGCACAATCAATCAAGGATTAATTCTACAAGCAAGTACTACTTTATGTATTAATGGCTTTACTGACTCATACTGGGCTACTGATCAGGATGATTGAAGATCCACTATAGGGCACTGTATCTATTTGGGCAAAAATCATATATCACGGTGTGTAAAAAAGCAATCAATTGTATCTAGATCTAGAACAGAGGCCGAATATCAAAGTACTGCTAGTGCTACTGTAGAAATCATATGGTTAATGTCACTACTTAATGAACCACAGATCCAACTAAGTGGCAGACCAACTATCTGGTGTGATAATCAAAGTTCAAGTTCAATCACAGCAAACTCAGTGTAACGACTCGGTATTTTCAACCATTTGCATCCATTATAAGTGCATAGGCAGACACTCATGCCGGAATTGAATCGCTCAAAATACCGTGTTGTAAATAAAATTTTGGCAAACCTCAGAATATACAGTAAATAAAAATCACAGATCACAGACACAGAGTATATAAAAATGCAGCGGAAGAAAAAGAGATAGTAGTTCATGAAGCTACTATATAAATATGAGATACATCAGAGTTAAATAAGATACAACAGAAGAGTAACTGGATACATCAGGTACAAATCAGATACATCACTGAACCACTGGATAATGAAACAAAATAGATGGCTGGATCTTCAAGGAAAGCTCCAACGCCGAAGGTGAATCTTGAATGCTAACTCAATCAATCTGACCCGAGCGTAAAGCAAAACACAAAACCCTCGAGTCAGGACATAAATACTTATAAACTGCAAATCAACTCAAGTGAACAGTAACAAAATGCATCAGTAACTTAAAGGATGCTTGGGACCGCCCATCCTCTAAGGATCCGTTAAACTATTTACTATGTAGTAATATACGCTATATACGGTAGTGTCTAATCAGTAAAGTATAATCATATAGAAAATAGCGTTAAGGGGATGGTGAACCTTAACGCGGTCGGATCTTTAAAACCAAAATCGTAGTGGGCTCGATATAAGGATATGACATGGCACGCGAGGCAATGCCAGGGTGGATACACCGTTTGCACTCCCGGACCGGTGGTGACGGCAAGCCAGCAGCTTCCGCCCACCTCGAACAATACCCCCGAATCAAAATGGCACCACCGAATCGAATCACAACAGTAATAAAATGGTTTCCGGTGGAGCATGCTCGATGAAAGGGTGCGAACCTTTGTGTAGCCCGGTATAGCTCCTGGTTTAGTCATATATGCCAACTCACGGGAGTTGGGTCCACGTAATATACCTCGAGAACGTCGCCACCATCCTACTTCATTCTAGAATCTCCACCGCGTACACAGTTGTTAAAGTGGTTTTCGGTATTGGCCGGCTATAAGACAATATCCGATCCCGGTCTCTTTAACAACCAATCGTTATTATAACCCGTAGTTATAACTTTAAAACAATATTTTATACTTCAAAATAAAATATCCTTTTCAATCCAAATCTTTATCAAAATAAAGATTAAATCATTTCCAAAACCATTTCAATATATCATCGTAAAATATCTTTCAATTCAAATATTTATCAAAATAAATATCAAGTCATTTCTAACCATTTCAATATATTAAATTTTCATACCCTTTCAACACTACCTTTCAAATCATTTTAATATATCGAAATATCATAACTTTTCAAAGTTTCAGTTCCAAAATATCATATCTTTCAGAACTTCTTTTTTAAATCATGTTAATATCAAAATGTCCTATCTTTCAAACTCCGTTTTCAAATCATTTAATATCAAAAATATCATATCTTTCAAAACTTCGTTTCAAATCATTTTAATATATCAAAATATCATATCCTTTCAAAACTTCGTTTCAAATCATTTTAATATATCAAAATATCGTATCTTTTCAAACTTCATTCATTTCAAATCATTATTCATTTTATTCAATCTAAAATACTATTTCAATTCATATTTCAAAACAGTTTATATTCCAAAAATTCTTTTTTATCATTTCAATGAAGTTATTATGTTTAATAATTAAATTATTTAATTTCCAAAAATTTCAACTTCCAAAGTTTATTTATTCACTTAAGTTTGTCAAAACCGTGAAACTTCACTTTTCGCATTATTTAGAAAACTTATACGGAAAGTTACATTCAAAACAGTTCAATTTAACAAAAGACAGCATTTTAAAATGTTATACTAGGTTTACTTAAATTTCGAATAACTTAGTTAAATTCAAAAATTATAGCACTTACAAAGATTGCTATAATATCTTTTAATTGAATTTAGCTTTTTAGTTCATTATCATCAACTACAGCGTTTTCAAATGCTGTAATATCATTTACATTGTAATTAATAGCATTTCAAAAATGCATTCAATTAACTTCAAATATTCAATAAAATTTCTCAACCAATTATATTTTTATTAAAAACATTTTTAACTTATAAAATCATACATTTTCACATTTATAAACATCATTTAATTTTCCTCAAGTTCATGATTTTATAAAGTTAAATTTCCATTCAAAAATCAAGATTTAATAATAATTCACTTATTAAAATGCAATGTTGAATTTTTAAAATCCATTACATTAAATTTCAACTTAACACTTAAGTTCAAATTCTCAAATATAACTTTGTTTTATTTTTATTTACTTAACTAAAAGTTCACTTTTACGTCAATTTCATAAATTTCCAGTTTTAGTTATATTTCAAAATTTCAACTTACAATATTCATTCATTTCACATTTTAACTTTATTAAAATCATTAATATGATATAAAAATCACTTTAAATTTATTTAAATTCAAATTATCATAAATTTATGATAATTTCATATTCACTTAAATTTCCAATTATAATTAAATCAAAATTTCCAAAATAACTTACGTTCAAAATTTCTAACTTTTTCATTAATTCATTTTACTTACAATTATTCAGAAAATCAATAATAATTTACAAAAATCCTTTTTTTATTAAATTTAAAATCAAAATATTATAATAATTAAATTTCCAAAATATTTAAAATTTTAGAAAAACATATTGTAACTACGGGCCTGTATATAATTTTCTACGCTAGGTAAAGTGATATGGGTAATATATCATTTCAACCCATAATTTACAAAGAAAATCCGGGTTTTATCATTTCAAACCCGCAATCCCAAGTCAAAATGAAAAATTTAAAACCATTCAGGCCTATCATTTCAGCCCGTAATGATTCTATTCTAACAGGGAACTTGCAGTGTAATCATATACAGGAATAATATAAACAAGGTCAATATCACAATATACAGTCATATATCAGATGTCAGGTGAAAATTAACAGTTTAAACATGGTAATAACATGGTAATAACATGGCATAGCATATCATATGATCATCATTATATTGCATAAACATTTTATATTACTAAACACTTGTCATCAATTCACTTCTCATAAGTATAAATGTCAGAGTGAGAAAGACTCACCTTTTTCAAGCTGAAGACCAAAACAACAAACACAAGAGCGATTCCAAAAGCACGACAAGCACAATATAGCATGACTTTTGATTTGAATGAATGGAGAGCCTTGATATTTGTCTTGTAAACAATAACCAAAACAAGACAATACACACATAAATATTCAACGCAAAACAATGTTGAAACAATGAAAATACGAAGCAATAGAGGAATAGATTACTTGACCTTGCTTTAACCATTCAAATGCTTGGCCTAGGAGGTTCTTGGGTTCAGCCATGATGATGATATAGCTCAGGTTTGGCACATAACTCACGACTAGGAGGAGTATGGAGTGGTAGGGTTATAACATGAAGCATACAATTGGTCAATGCAACATATATGAAGTTTTTGAGCACAACAAGGATCGGCCTTGTGTCAAGTGGGGCTTGGCCATACTTGTACAGGTTTGGACAGTAGATGGAGGGGTGTGGGGAGGTCTGGAAATGGTGGTGGTGGCGGCCTATGGTGGTGGCCAAGGTGGTGGATGAAGATATGAAGTGATAGGGTGGCTATCATGAATGTTTCAAGGCTTTATGCATTGTTTTGGTGGAGTTTTGGTTCATGGAGTCTTGGCCATGTCAATTTCAGATCTAGACAGAGGCTAAAATGAAGTGTAGTGGTGGTAGCAAGGCGGTGGTCATGGCTATAGGTGGTGGCCATGGTGAACTATGAAGGTGGTGAAGTAATAGTGGTGGCTAGGGCATTGTTTTGGACATTATTTGCAATTTTGTGGAGTTTTGTCACTAAGGGAGGTGTGGCCATGGGTGGATCTGAAATGATGGCTGGAGATGATGCCAAGGAAGAGTGGTAGGGGATGGTGGAGAGTATGGTGGTGATGGTGGGTGGTAGAGGCCAATCCAGAAAGCATAGAAAACTAGGCAAAATACATAGAAAATGAGAAGAAAAAGGTAGAAAAAGATGTAGCCATTACCAGATTTTTTTTCTCAAGATGGAGGCCATGATTTTTAGGGTTTTGGAGCTTGAAAATTCGTGAATAATATGAGGGAGTCGGCTGCAAAGGATGAGGAAAGGAATGGCTAAGATAAATTGATGTATTAATTGCAAAAAGAAACTGATAAAACGTCTTTACGTTTCAGGCTTTTAAGATCTCTTAACTTTCTAAACCTTTTGCATTTCCTTTACTTTTTAATTTTATAAAAACAAAATAAACTCAGAAATGTTATTTAAAACCGAAACTAAGTAATAATAAAATAAAATAAATAATTTATTTTAAGTAAAATAGAAAAAGGAAATAAGAAATTGCTTAAAAATAGCAACCCTGACATAAAAATTACAAGAAGATCTCCAATGACTTTGGAAAATTTATTACTTCATAAAAAATATATTAAAACACAAAATTTGAATTAAAAATGGTTTTAAAACATTTTCAAGGTAAAATAATAATTTAATTTTTATTAAATAGAACTTTAGATAAAGAAAAATGCAGCAAATACCAAACTAGGCTTTATAAATTGAAATAAATTCAAATAAACTTTAGAAAAATTATATTATCATTTTAAAAATACTTAAAAGTAAAAATATACATAATATAACATATTATCACATATTAAACTAAAATATAACAAAGAAGAAGTAATTTATACAATTTAGAATAGTCATTGTTAAATAACCCTATATACGCACAATATTGTAAAGGCTATAACTTCCACAATTTACATCCGATTTCAACGAAATGAAAAGTGGTGTTCTTAGAATTTTATGTAATTTCATAATAAAAGAAAAAGAAATTAAATTTTTAAACTTTTAAAATTTTAAGTTGAAAGTCACAGTTTGACTATTTTGACCAAAATCAGCATTTCAGGCAAATATTCAACTTACATAAGTTTGGAATATAACTCATATAAAGATCAAGATTATATTTAAATAATAAATTTAATCATTTCAAATAAGTAAAATAAGTTTTTAAATCAAAATATTACATTAAAAATAATTAAAATATACAATAAAATAATTACAAAATACAGGGTTGTTACACTCAGTACTCCGCTCTCGCACAAAGCACATCAAAATCGACTTGTACTTTGTGAGAGAGAGAAAGTAATAAACAAAAACATAGAAGTTAGATACATACCTTCAACTTACCAGAAGGCCGACAACCTGACCAAGTCACTCTCTCGACTAAACTTCATTAGATTTAGGCGAGTGCTTAATGTGGACGAAGCCGAAAGTAATCTCAAATCTAAGGCTCCGATCTACATTCTTGAAGCCTCTGAAGATGAAAAAGGGAATCACTGAAGCCTCAACTAACAACTCAACTCAAATTGGAATCTCGTCTCACAAATCACTAATCACCTCCTATACTGTTTGAGCTCCTTAACTCAACCAGAGCTCAATGAAGAAAGGAAATTTCATTGAAGGAGCCAATTTTCACCGGCGGCGCTCGAACTTGAGAATTTTATTAACAAATCCTAACCCTAGATATCGGGTTTAAGGGGGCACGATAGTGAATGAAATGAAATAAGATTGTATAAGCTAGCTGTATATTATCTTGAGAATGCGGGTTGTAAGTGTTTATGCTCTAGGCCTACCCGCAAGGCCATTTTTCATATGGTTGCATATATAAATAGAGTATGCATTGTCTGTATTTGTACAAGTATTCAAAAATAATACAAACATTATATCTTTCGTTTACAGTTTTTCATTTTCAATCTATATTACAAAATATAAGTAGAGATGATGCGAAGATCTAAAAATCTTAGTCATTATGACGATTATTCTGCTTGCCCTTCAGTGATATCGCATGTATCATCTGCATCTCTCCGCTTCTGTTCTTCATGGCATACACTACTAACAGGACTAGCAGAGCTTTCATTTCTGTTTCCTTTAACATGTGTGCTTTTAAGTTCTTCTCCCATGTCATACTTCTTTGTTTCTTGCTTCTGCTTTTCAGTCCGAGAGCTACAAAGGGTTGTGCCATGGCTCCTTCATTGTTCTTTCCTTGTCTCATCGTCTGATCATCTTCTCTTTTCAACATACGAATTCCAGACCAAACCCTTCAGCCAAACACCAAAACCACCTGTACATCGCGACCCCAGTGAGCAACCCAACGAAATCTGCAAATGTATAATCGCGACCTGCTCTCCTCAATTCAACAGGCGGAGGCAGATTTTTATTTTTGGAAAATATTGCTAATATTAGTTTTTTGAGATTTGGGAAAAGTTTTGCTTGGTATTTAACTAAAAAGGACGGAGTTGACGATGTTTATAATTGCGTGGGATTTGCACTTTTATTGGATTAGAGATAACAGAGAAGATTGATGAGTTGGAGAACTATACAATTTTATTGATTTGAATTTGACGATTGAAAATGTGTGGCCGCATAAAGACGCAGATTGATAATTATTGTGGCGTCACAAAGGCATCGATAATTTCCAATGCCTTTGCGAAGCCTATACAAAAACATCGACAACAATCAAGGCATTGCTAAGACGTAGCTAATTAGCGACGTCTAAGCGACGACTGTAATTTTAGCGACGGCGCGCCATCGTTGCATCATCTTTGGGGATTGCATATCCCTATAGTAGACCACCATCGAACTAGTCAATTCAGTACTTGATAATTTGTGTATGTTGAAGTCATGGTATCCATCACCCATGGGGATTTCACATCACTATGGTACATCGCCACCAAAGTGGTTGATCCATAACTATGTAGCCCAAGTTTTAGACAATCAAAATAAGGTTTCCAAATGACTTATTTTCCGATCTGTTAACATACATCTAGAAGAAGATATCTACCATCCATTTCGAATAAACTCTAATAGTGATAGTCTAAAATAAGGAAATTTCCTCATTTCCTAACTAAATTCAAATAAAACATCGCGATCCAGTATCAACATCGCGGCACACCGTGGCAGCTCCACAATTACCACTACTAGTACATTTGATATTAACATTCAAATAGTTGCTAATTTTTTCTGTTATAAAGCTTAGAGGCATATAAAGTCATAAAATCCAATACAATCCTCACTCCATAGATCATCCAAAATCAAAATCAAAATCCAGAACAACTTCACCGTAGTGCCACTTCTCCTCCATTGCAAAAACTTTCCTCCCCTACCTCAACTCCACCATTTCTCTCGCTCGGGCCCATCGCATCCTATCATCTTCATCGGCCACCACCACCTTACCCTTCATTCACCTTACGCCAACAATGCAACATACTCGTGAAGTGGCGTTCTGACCTCATCATGGACAACACCTTCAAATCCAAAGTTTTCCCAACCCTTTATCCTGTGCCGGAGAAGAAGGTGAACAAGGCGTTTTGAGGGATGGGGATGGAGGAGTGGTCCATTGAATGTTTAAGAAGGTTGTTTTTGGCTAAGGGATTACAGCATTTAATAAGGCATAATTTCTGATGTTTAAATTTGTTAATTTGATAAGATTTTGGTAATTAAATCTGAAAGGAAAAAAATTATGAATTAATAACGCGTACGAAAAGTAATAATGTTAATGCAAGTTAATAAATAACTAGTTTAGTGAAATCCCAATTAATTGAAACAATTGTAAGGTTATAATTGATTATAAATAGTAAATTAGAAAATAAATTCAAAGTTATATTAATTGATGAAATAATACATAATAAACTATAATTTGATAAAATCAATGATAGGTAAGTAATTATAATATTTGTCGGTTGACGATAAAGTATGAATGTGATTGTTGACGTTGATTGAATGAAATTGACAATTGTTAATGTTATTTCAATCAATTGTAATGGTAAAGCTAATTAGGAATGTAATTATAGAGCTTAAATTGGAAATAGTTGTAAAGTTTAATAAGGAAGAAAATAAATGACCGTATGAATATAAATTCCAATTGATTGGAATAGTAAATGTCAAAAAAAGGAATAATATATGTTTATTTACTAAATAAAAAAATCATATGTTTATTTATTTGAAATGTTGATAGTTGTAAAAGTTATTACAGAAACAAGAAATTAATAACATTTGGTTTGTATACAATATTTTCATAAATACGTTAATTTACTATAAAAAGGAAATGAATTGTCTCATTCATTTTTACCATAGAAATCAATGACAATTAATGTGATTGGAATCTTTTAATTAAAAAGTGGGAAGACGTTAATTGTAAACATATATTGAAATAAATTGGATGATTTATTTCCAATTAATTCAGTTCATGTTTCAAAATTTGATGCTAGTTTACTACATATATGTTTGTGCCTAAACTTAAACTTATGTTTTAGATCCGATTAGATCATTAAAAAAGACTATTTAGGTGTAATATCCCGTATTTTTTTAGCCATTGAATTTGAACATTTAATTCATTTTAAATGTTTGATGTGGATTCTTAATTGATTTTGAAATGAATGGATTCGGGTTCAATCAATAAAATAAGCTATAATTTTTAATTATAGCGATTCCATTCGAATTCGAATAATGAAAAATAATAATTAAATATTCAAATTGGAATAAGTGGTGAATCTTGATGTGAATAGTTATATAAATGGTTTTCAAATTTATTTTTAAGTCTATTTGGATATAAATATGGTGGTTGGATTTTTAGACGGACTTAAAAGTCAATAAGTTATTATTTGGATTTTATATTAATTTAAAAATGAATTTAATATTATTAAAATGCAATTTAATATGATTTTAGTCCGGAATGAGTCAGAATGATTTTTGATGTGGTTATGGATTTCATATGATTTATTATTAAGTTAGTAAAATTTTAAAAGTAAAATTTTATGCGGTTTCGACAATTATAAAAATCGCTCGATTTAATAGACGAGTTAAAATAGCCTTCCGGGGCACAGTCTCGGAATTCGATGAAACCAGCTCCATTGGATAGTTAGTTATTATCGGATTTCAATTTTCGTAGCAATTGGAGTTGTCGTTTGACAGTGGCAGCTCGAAACGCATCAAAACCGTTTTAATCGGTTTAATTTTAAATTGATCGTTTAATTCCGTAACTCGCACATATGACTGAATTAGCTTACGAAACCTGTTCCATTGTGTCCGGAACGCGGAAAAACCTTAGGAACGCCTGTCGGCACGCGTGTTTTTGAGTTCGTTTGCAAAAGTTGTTAAAATGAGAATTATATTAATAAAATAATATTAAACCATATTATATATACATCTATTTTCTCAAACCCTAGTTTTGTTTCTCAGGCCGCCGTCCATTCTTTTTCGATGGCCGAAACGCATCAATCTTCCCCTCTCGATCTCTCTATATCCTCTCATTATTTTTGAAAATCTCCAACTGGGAAAACGCAGAACTCTACGGGTTCAAGGAATCCAACGGTGGAGATTGGATTTCACGTTGCGTGGAGGGAGAATCTGGGCCGCGTGTCTCTTATGTTCGTGTCTGATTTCTGGGCGAGAGGGACGACCGAGTCCAGTGGGGTTGCTACTGAGGGTAGCTATCGCGTGGCTCTTCGAGGTGGTAGGTCCTGATCGACGTGGAGGTAAATGTTGGAGGGGCGTTTTCAAGCACTAGCGCGCGTGCGATGGGTTCGAACACCCTGTAGATGTCGTGCGTGAGAGGAGAAGAATAGGAGTGGCTGATTTCCATTCGCAGATCTTGCGGCTGAGATTCGTTTGGTATAATAAAACTAAATTTAAAAGAAATTGCTTTTAAAATTGGTAATTAAACTTTGAAAATTCATATCTAGTACATACGTTGTCAGATTTCGATGAAATTTATGGCGCCGGAATCGCAGATGCACGTACTACGCGATGGTGCAGATCTGGAGTCATTCCGGGCAAGTAGAAATTTGAGTTAAATCGAACGTCGTTCGGTTTAATTTCAATTTCGAACGCTCGCCGAAACTCAAGGTGAGTTAATCTCACCCACATCTGGAATGTTAGCTGATTTAAGTAGTTAGTATTTATATAATTGTGTGATTGGTTGAAATGTTTATTTATATCAGCCTGGATTGATATATATATATATTGTTGTGCTAATATTTGTGGATGCAGGGAAAAACAGGTTGGAGGGATCCAACTGGATTCCTCACACTATAGTAATTATCTTTATAATTGATGTTGTGATCTGCTTATATATTGTGATCGATAACTCTGGATTAAATTGTATTGTGATATTGCTGGATAAGTATATACACAGAATTTTTAGAATAAAATAAAAATAATTTGGATTTTTAAAGAAATAAAAGGGATTGATAAATAAAGATTTTAAGGGAATTAAATTTGGAATCTGGGTTCAGTGAAGAATGAAGATTTGCAAAGTTGGAAATAAAAAAAAGTGGAACATTTATTAGATGATAAATGAGGAAGTAGGGATTTCTGGTGATAACTTATAAATTGTAAAAAAAAAAAAATAACAATGGGGTTATTTTGATAATAATGTTCTCTGAAAATTAAATATGATTCAAAAGAAACCCTTCAAATTAAATTAGCAATAAATTGAATGTTGTAGAAATATTATTTAAAACCATTGAAATTTAAGTAGGTATTTAGTTAAGCAATTCCTTAAGTATGATTTCATTAAATAAATTTATAATAGTTTATTTAAAAAGGCCTTTTAACTTAAACTTTGGAAGTGAATTTCCGGAAATGGAAATGTGGTTAAGCTTCGTAAGAAGTTATTTTTAACCTGGAAAGGAAATCTATGTTATTAAACATAAGTCTGAATTAAAATATAATCGACAGAAATTATAAGAAGGATTTCTGGGATGTTTAAGTGGAAATGAGTTTCCCTGGAAAAAACCTAATTCGAGTTTTAAACAGATTTTATTAAAAAGGAAGTCTAAAGTTCAAACTTGTTTTAAAGAGTGTGTTGAAAAATTATTATTTTAAAGTAAATATTTATAATTTAGCAATAGTAAATTTGTATGAATATCTAGGTAATCATTTTTACAAATGGATTTATTCAAAGGCTAGTTTTGAATAAAGTTATTTGAATTATTAAGAATCCTTTTTAAAACTCTACCTTTAAATTTAGTTTAACTAAACTTTTATGTAAAATCAAGTTTAGATCTTATAAATAGTTTTACTTCACTTATTTTAAATTTGTATTTTGGGTAAGTAACTAGAAGTAAACTTAGGTATTTTAAAGTATATTTCAGTATTAAATGTTTTAACTGTTTTAAATTTAAATGTCTTTGAAGTTGGTTATTTCCAATGGGAATTAACGGTAAAGGATTTACTTTATAAAGGAAGAACATTGGGAAATTGTTTTCAAATAAGCTTTGAAATTTGGAAATATATCTTTAAAGATATCTGAGGAAAATAAATAATGTGGGAAATTATTTATTGCGTGATGAATGTTTGTGAAAATTAATTGATTGTTAAATCACCGACTATCAATATTGGACAAATGCGTTGATCGTTTCGAAGAGACCGGGATCGAGATTTATTTCTCGAAAACCACTTCGATTCGGTTTGTATGTTTTGTGGAAAAACGTGTTCGGAGTCGAAGATGGAGCAGTGAAGTGCAAGGGCTAGTCGCTACTAATCCTGAGGATATTTCCAAAATGGATGTAGTAGGAGTAGTGCCTTCGGTTCCGTTCGAACTCAGGACGGACTTGTATGGGCGAATGCTTTCAGAACATCATCAGGTGGACGATGAGCATTCTAAGTGATGTGTTCTTAAAAGGTAACGTTTAATCTCAAGCCTCATCAACCGGGAATGGCTAAAACAGGGGAGGTGCAGCAAGGTTAGGTGGGTCATGCCCAAGCAGGACAAGATTTTCCCCTGTCTAGATGCCCCTTTATATTCGGCTTAGTGGGTGATTGGTCGTGCCAACCACGAGGTTATTTTGTTCGGGACTGTTCAGTATGGAATGGTTCCGGCCTTGTGTTGCAGGGGAGCGGGCGTACTCCTCAGTACTCTGATCTAGGCCAGGTACTGTGACGGGAGGTACCCCAGTAGCCCAGCCATTGATGGAAATCCATTCTCCCTACGAGCCTTGTATGAGTTTTGTTTGTATTACCCACTTTGTGGCTAGTAGCTGGAATTTAATGAATGTAACAATTTCGGCTAGTTTATAAGTAATTGTAAATAGACCCTATTATAATATCAGAGGATTTCTATAAAAAGTGTTTTAGCTATCGTAAGGTAAAAACCCGACATGTTTATTTGTGGCGTGGTCTTACGAGATGCTTTTGTTTTCAAAAGGATTTTGAAACTTTAATAATCAAATTGGATGCATTATTATTATCAGCTGGTATTCCAGACTGACTCGGGTGTTATTTCATTATAATTCTCGAGTCAGACCGAGTATTATATGTACAGGACTTGATGCTTTGGAACAGGAGAGGAGCTGGAGCCCGGGACGTATTATCTATATATATATATATATATATATATATATATATATATATATATATTCCGCTGCTGTGATTGTATGGTATGTCTGATTTGTAATTGGATGTATGAGACACTCTGATGATATGATGTATAAACAGTTACAGGTTTCATTTTGTGTAAAGTTCTATATTTATTATTATAGTTTATTCCGCTGCGACTGTGAGATTTTGATATTGTTTAGTTTCTTCTTCTTCTATCTCTTCTTCTTTAACCCTAATGGTTCGTAATTCTATGCCACTTGAGTTAATAAAGGTAGAATAGAGTTGATTCAAGGGGTACGGATTAGCGGGCTGTCACATTAGGTTTGAAATCTCATACGTTATTAAATTAAATGTTAATAGGAGATAATAAAGGGGGTAAAATAGATTTACACTTGACTATTTCCTTTTCAGTTAGACTTTATTAGATCTAAATTGCAACATAACTTACCTTTCCATCTTCATTTTTCTAATTTACTCTTACATTCACTGCCTTCTTATGTGGATTATTTTCATACCTTTTATTTATGAATGGAAACTGTAAGTGGCGATAAAGATGTGTGTATATATATATTGTACACCTGTTTATATTACCTTGTTTATGCTATCATATTTTTGAATGTATGTTAATGCATTCCTTGTAAAACATTCAATCAAAATGTTAACATGTTTGTTTAATTACCAATCTAATCACAAAGTGTGAGAGATGAAAATTTCTTAATGTTGTATATTCTTTTAATTTATGACACAAATTGGTGTAGAGAATTTATTTTCATTTATTGCATGTTAATTAAATCTTTAAAGGATGTTAATTTTGGTATGTTTCGGGTTAACAAAATTAATTAAGTGAACGATTGTTTTTTAAATTTTAATTCTAAAAGTTTGTTTACAGTATAGATTTGGTCCATTCATTACCTTTCTAATTAATAATTGTCGCATTCTTTTCATTATTTCTCCATTTGAAATTCGCTCTTTTGGATGGTTTGATTCTGTGTGGTTTATCATCAATTTAAAGCGTACAAAAAGGCGGGACGTTACACAACATCAATAGTTTACAATTGGTCCAAGCCTAACATGAATCGGTACTCTGATCTAGGCCAGGTACTGTGACGGGCGGTACCCCAGTAGCCCAGCCATTGATGGAAATCCATTCTCCCTACGAGCCTTGTACGAGTTTTGTTTGTATTACCCACTTTGCGGCTTGTAGCTGGAATTTAATGAATGTAACAATTTTGGCTATTTTATAAGTAATTGTAAATAGACCCTATTATAATATCAGAGGATTTCTATAAAAAGTGTTTTAGCTATCGTAAGGTAAAACCCGACATGTTTATTTGTGGCGTGGTCTTACGAGATGCTTTTGTTTTCAAAAGGATTTTGAAACTTTAATAATCAAATTGGATGCATTATTATTATCAGCTGGTATTCCAGACTGACTCGGGTGTTATTTCATTATAATGCTCGGGTCAGACCGAGTATTATATGTACAGGACTTGATGCTTTGGAACAGGAGATGAGCTGGAGCCCGGGACGTATTATCTATACATATATATGTATTCCGCTACTGTGATTGTATGATATGTCTGATTTGTAATTGGATGTATGAGAGACTCTGATGATATGATGTATAAACAGTTATAGATTTCATTTTGTGTAAAGTTCTATATTTATTATTATAGTTTATTCCGCTGCGACTGTGAGATTCTGATACTGTTTAGTTTCTTCTTCTTCTATATCTTCTTCTTTAACCCTAATGGTTCGTAATTCTGTGCCACTTGAGTTAATAAAGGTAGAATAGAGTTGATTCAAGGGGTACGGATTAGCGGGCTGTCACACTTGGTATCAAAGCTTAGGTTGGCGACAACCTAGGCTTTGGTGGGGGAAATTACTCATTAAATAGAGTCAATGGTACTCTATAATGAGTTGAGTGTAATAATAGCTATGAGAGCGTACTTGTTAGTGAATATAAATTTGTTTTTATACTGTATTGACTTATCGGTTGAGTGTTTATGTATTCTGGTCGGTGCGGGAAGTACAACCGTATCGATAGGGGTTTCTAAACTCTTAAACAAGATAAACCGACATAGTATCATTTTAAAAGTGGGTAAATGAAATAATTTTGCCCAAATTATATTTTGGTATAAAAGAAATTATTTTCTGAAATATTATATATTTGGATGATTGGTTGTTAATACTATAATCAAATAAGAATCTAAAATTCCAAATGGTTATAATCAAATAGATTCTATAGGTATAAATTATATAAAAGGAAGAATAACTAAATTTGAATTGAACCAGAGTTTAAATCCCAGAAGTCTTGGAAAGAATTTTAAATGTAATCAAAATAAAGGTTTGGAAATTTAAATTCCTGGAAAAGTTCGAAATGTTTGCTAAAGGGTTTGAAGGCAATAATGGAATGTTGATTTGGGAAGTATTTTTGAATGGAAACAGTTTTGGAATGAATTTAGGAAAGTAAGAAAGCATTGAACTCACTTCAGTCGCTGGAAAATAATCCTGGTGATCCTGGCCACATCATTAGAATTCATTTTCGAGTTTCTAAAGTGATGGATTGCTACCAAAGTGGTTGGTTTTGATATTGTTTAGACTTGTTGGATATACTAGTTGTTTTGGAAATTTAAAAATGGAAAATTGTTTGGTAAAAGAGGATTGTTTTGGAATCTGGGGATTTGGTTTGATATAGCAAGTGGGAATATGTTGATTTTTATTTCAAATGGTTTTGAAATAAACCCGGGCAATTGAATTCTAGAAAACTCTATCTAAATAATGTGTAAAGTTAAAATGAATCAACTATTTGATGTAATTGGTAAAGTTGATGCTAATAAGAAGGAAATGTAAATTTTAATCTTGATATTAAAATTTAACTTGAGTAAATGGAAGTGAATAAAATATATATTGAAGTAAATAGGAAATTTGAATTTAACTTGGGATAAGTTAAATAAAATTGGGAATTAGAATTAAATTGATTTGGGTTGAATGGAAATGTAAAATAACTTTGTAATTGTGGGTCATTGGGTAATGAATTGTACCTATAAGCTATTAAGAGTTATACTTATAATCTGAAATTGTGGATTTAAAATTTGCAAAGGAATAAGGTGAAAGTAGATTTGTGTCCTTAAAAATTCAGTGATGCATATATATATAGAAAATTGAAATTGTGATTATAAGATGAAAATTGATTAAAATGAGCCATATAAACTTTGAAGTAAATAATTAGGTGAATTTATAAATAAGAAATGGAAATAGTTGAATGGTATGGTGAATTCAAACTTAGTCTCTAATGAAATGTAAATTGAAATAAGGTAAAGTGAGAGATTACAGATGTGAATGAACTTAAGCTTGTATATAAGTTTTGAACTTGTGTTATGAAAAAAAGTGAATGGAATTAAATCCTTATTTAAGATGGTAAGGGAAAATGGAATGAATTCAAGATGGCTAAATAAATTTAGTTAAAACTTGAATCTAAATTTGGAAAGACTTGAATTGGAAGAAATCTAATTGTGCTGAAAGGATATTATATGAATAAAAGTTTGACTCAACTAAATTCAAAGGGATTATTTGAGATTGAATTTAGCATAAGCTGAATTAAATAAAGAGAAGCTTGAAGATGAATTTAGTATAAGCTAAGTTAAAAGAAAATAGTACTGGAATGGGTATAATTTTGGAAGCTTGTTAATAATTGAAGGGTAAAATGGAACTTTGTTCTTGTTTAGAACATTTGAAATGGTCGTATTGTAAATAAGTTCAGTATGAATTGGGAAAGTGTATTAAAACCTAATATGGATAAGGTTAGAAACTAAATTGAATTACAATTACATGGAATTTGTATTGAAGTGAATAGAATTTGGATAGTTTGGTCAAAATTTGGAAAGTAAGTAAAATCCTATTGTGGCATGGGATTTAATTATGGTGACAAATATTGGAAGTGTGAATGTATAATGGAATTAGATTATAATAATGATGGTTTAAAATTTTAAATAAATTCAAGTGAGAGAAATTATTTAAACGGTCTCTTTGTTAATGGAATAAATTTGTAAATGGATTGGATAAATAAACAAAGAGCATTCAAATTTGTAAATGTATTGGAATTGACTGGAATGAGAATAAAATGGAAATAAAATAAAATTGGTATGAGAAGATAATGAAGATATTGTGAAAGAACTTAAGCAAATTGAAAGAAAAACAAAATGGTTGGGAATGAGCTTTATTAAGTAATTTTGAATGAAATTTGTTAGATAATAAAATTGAATTGCAAGTGAAACGATATTAATTACTTATTGAGATAAAATAAGGATGTATGGGTTGTAAATAATCCAAGATGGAATGATAGTAATATAAACTTAAGTAAAATGATAAATTTGGAGTGAGAGTAAGAATGTGTTTTAAAAATTGAAATGGATGATTCCGAATGGAATAAAATTTATATAAATCTAAGTGGAAATTAATTTTAAATGGATATAAGCTTAAGTGGTGATTAGTTTTGCTGGAATGACATGAAAATTTGCATGTATTCGGAAGTGAGTTGTTTAACAAGCAATTGAAATTGATTTTTGAATAAATTGATATAAATTGGAATCTAATTTAAGAGTTTGTATATAAATGCAATCTAATTAAGTGATCTTGCATATGAATGGACATGGATCATAAAAGGAATGCAAATATTTCAAGTTTAAAATAAAATTTGATTGCAAATAAAATTGGGAATGTAAGTTAAAATAAAGAAATGTAAGTAAGGCACCTGTTAATCATATTGAAATAAAAATGAAGTTTGGATTTGAATAAGAAATTAAAAGGTGATTGAAAACTTTGGATTGTTGGAAAATATGGTTAACATTGTTAAACGATGAAGTTTGGGTTTGTAAAGAGGACTTAAAATGATGTCGGAATTGTGAAATTGTTTATAAAGGAGGTTAGCATGCATAATTATGAAGTTGCTTGGTTTGGTTATGAAATAGATATGTTTGGCTTGCATTACATTGGAAATTTTGTTAAAATGCTCATATCTTGAAACTGATGAGTTTGTTGAGTAAGTACAGGTACGGGAGGCGTTCGAGAGAGTTGGAGCGCGTATATGCGTTATATTAGCCGCTTGCTATTAAAATTTGATAAAAAGGTACGCCTACGCAAATATAATTGGGAAATGATATATTTGTTGTGATATGTTTTGATTCACGGCCGTGTGGGTCGATGTATATATATTTATCTGTATCGCGATATCGCGAAAGCTCCTCCGTGCAGAGGAGACTCTGCCAAAAAAATTCGGAAATTTTGGGAGTTAGAAAATTTTTGAGAATTTTGGGAAAATTTATTAACTTGGAAAGTTATTTTGAAATACGTTAGAATTTAAAACTTTAGAGTAAGTAAAACGAATGAAGGTGGGATTGGGCTAAAGGATTTTGGAATGTGAATCTACGCTTTTAACTAAGAAAATTGGATGAGTAAGTGAGTTTAAGCATAGTTTCTACCTTAGCAAATTTCGGGGACGAAATTTTTATAAGGGGGGAGGAATGTAGTATCCCGTATTTTTTTTAGCCAGTGAATTTGAACATTAATTCGTTTTAAATGTTTGATGTGGATTCTTAATTGATTTTGAAATGAATGGATTCGGGTTCAATCAATAAAATAAGCTATAATTTTTAATTATAGTGATTCCATTCGAATAATGAAAAATAATAATTAAATATTCAAATGGAATAAGTGGTGAATCTTGATGTGAATAGTTATATAAATGGTTTTCAAATTTATTTTTAAGTCTATTTGGATATAAATATGGTGGTTGGATTTTTAGACGGACTTAAAAGTCAATAAGTTATTATTTGGATTTTATATTAATTTAAAAATGAATTTAATATTATTAAAATGCAATTTAATATGATTTTAGTCCGGAATGAGTCAGAATGATTTTTGATGTGGTTATGGATTTCATATGATTTATCATTAAGTTAGTAAAATTTTAAAAGTAAAATTTTAAGCGGTTTCGACAATTATAAAAATCGCACGATTTAATAGACGAGTTAAAATAGTCTTCCGGGGCACAGTCTCGGAATTCGACGAAACCAGTTCCATTGGATCCGTAATAGTTAGTTATTATCGGATTTCAATTTTCGTAGCAATCGGAGTTGTCGTTTGACCGTGGCAACTCGAAACGCATCAAAATCGTTTTAATCGGTTTAATTTTAAATTGATCGTTTAATTCCGTAACTCGCACATATGACCGAATTAGCTTACGAAACCTGTTCCATTGTGTCCAGAACGCGGAAAAACCTTAGGAACGCCTGTCGGCACGCATGTTTTGGAGTTCGTTTGCAAAAGTTGTTAAAATGAGAATTATATTAATAAAATAATATTAAACCATATTATATATACATCTATTTTCTCAAACCCTAGTTTTGTTTCTCAGGCCGCCGTCTATTCTTTTTCGATGGCCGAAATGCATCAATCTTCCCCTCTCGATCTCTCTTTATCCTCTCATTATTTTTGAAAATCTCCAACTGGGAAAACGCAGAACTCTACGGTTCAAGGAATCCAACGGTGGAGATTAGATTTCACGTTGCGTGGAGGGAGAATCTGGGCCGCGTGTCTCTTATGTTCGTGTTCGATTTCTGGGCGAGAGGGGTGACCGAGTTCAGTGGTGTTGCGACCGAGGGTAGCTATCGCGTGGCTCTTCGAGGTGGTAGGTCCTGATCGACGTGGAGGTGAACGTTGGAGGGGCGTTTTCAAGCCCTAGCGCGCGTGCGATGGGTTCGAACACCCTGTAGATGTCGTGCGTGAGAGGAGAAGAATAGGAGCGGCTGATTTCCATTTGCAGATCTTGCGGCTGAGATTCGTTTGGTATAACAAAATTAAATTTAAAAGAAATTACTTTTAAAATTGGTAATTAAACTTTGAAAATTCATATCTAGAACTACGTTGTCAGATTTCGATGAAATTTGCGGCACCGGAATCGCAGAAGCACGTACTACGCGATGGTGCAGATCCGGAGTCATTTCGGGCAAGTAGAAATTTGAGTTAAATCGAACGTCGTTCGGTTTGATTTCAATTTCGAACGCTCGCCGAAACTCAAGGTGAGTTAATCTCACTCACATCTGGAATGTTAGCTGATTTAAGTAGTTAGTATTTATATAATTGTGTGATTGGTTGAAATGTTTATTTATATCATCCTGGATTGATGTATATATATATATATATATATATATATATATATATATATATATATATTGTTGTGCTAATATTTGTGGATGCAGGGAAAAACAGGTTGGAGGGATCCAACTGGATTCCTCACACTATAGTAATTATCTTTATAATTGACGTTGTGATCTGTTTATATATTGTGATGGATAACTCTGGATTAAATTGTATTGTGATATTGCTGGATAAGTATATACACAGAATTTTCAGAATAAAAAAAAATAATTTGGATTTTTAAAGAAATAAAAGGAATTGATAAATAAAGATTATAAGGGAATTAAATTTGGAATCTGTGTTGAGTGAAGAATGAAAATTTGCAAAGTTGGAAATAAAAATAAGTGGAACATTTATTAGTTGATAAATGAAGAAGTAGGGATTTCTGGTGATAACTTATAAATTGTAAAAAAATAAAAATAAAATAACAATGGGGTTATTTTGATAATAATGTTCTCTGAAAATTAAATATGATTCAAAAGAAACCCTTCAAATTAAATTAGCAATAAATTGAATGTTGCAGAAATATTATTTAAAACCATTCAAATTTAAGTAGGTATTTAGTTAAGCAATTCCTTAAGTATGATTTCATTAAATAAATTTATAATAGTTTATTTAAAAAGGCCTTTAAACTTATACTTTGGAAGTGAATTTCCGGAAATGGAAATGTGGTTAAGCTTCGTAAGAAGTTATTTTTAACCTGGAAAGGAAATCTATGTTATTAAACATAAGTCTGAATTGAAATATAATCAACAAAAACTATAAGAAGGATTTCTGGGATGTTTAAGCGGAAATGAGTTTCCCTGGAAAAAACCTAGTTCGAGTTTTAAACAGATTTTATTAAAAAGGAAGTCTAAAGTTCAAACTTGTTTTAAAGAGTGTGTTGAAAAATTATTATTTTAAAGTAAATATTTATAATTTAGCAATAGTAAATTTGTATGAATATCTTAGTAATCATTTTTACAAATGGATTTATTTAAAGGCTAGTTTTGAATAAAGTTATTTGAATTATTAAGAATCCTTTTTAAAACTCTACCTTTAAATTTAGTTTAACTAAACTTTTATGTAAAAATCAAGTTTAGATCTTATAAATAGTTTTACTTCACTTATTTTAAATTTATATTTTTGAGTAAGTAACTAGAAGTAAATTTAGGTATTTTAAAGTATATTTCAGTATTAAATGTTTTAACTGTTTTAAATTTAAATGTCTTTGAACTTGGTTATTTCCAATGGGAATTAATGGTAAAGGATTTACTTTATAAAGGAAGAACTTTGGGAAATTGTTTTCAAATGAGCTTTGAAATTTGGAAATATATCTTTAAAGATATCTGAGGCAAATAAATAATGTGGGAAATTATTTATTGTGTGATGGATATTTGTGAAAATTAATTGATAGTTAAATCACCGACTATCAATATTGGACAAATGCGTTGATCGTTTCGAAGAGACCGGGATCGAGATTTATTTCTCGAAAACCACTTCGATTCGGTTTGTACGTTTCGTGGAAAAACGTGTTCGGAGTCGAAGATGGAGTAGTGAAGTGCAAGGGCTAGTCGCTACTAATCCTGAGGATATTTCCAAAATGGATGTAGTAGGAGTAGTGCCTTCGGTTCCGTTCGAACCCGGGACAGACTTGTATGGGCGAATGCTTTCAGAACATCGTCAGGTGGACGATGAGCATTCTAAGTGATGCGTTCTTAAAAGGTAACATTTAACCTCAAGCCTCATCAACCGGGAATGGCTAAAACAGGGGAGGTGCAGCAAGGTTAGGTGGGTCATGCCTAAGCAGGACAAGATTTTCCCCTGTCTAGATGCCATTTTATATTCGGCTTAGTGGGTGGTTGGTCGCGCCAACCACGGGGTTATCTTGTTCGGGACTGTTCAGTAAGGAATGGTTGCGGCCTTGTGTTGCAGGGGAGCGGGCGTACTCCTCGGTACTCTGATCTAGGCCAGGTACTGTGACGGGAGGTACCCCAGTAGCCCAGCCATTGATGGAAATCCATTCTCCCTACGAGCCTTGTATGAGTTTTGTTTGTATTACCCACTTTGTGGCTAGTAGCTGGAATTTAATGAATGTAACAATTTCGGCTAGTTTATAAGTAATTGTAAATAGACCCTATTATAATATCAGAGGATTTCTATAAAAAGTGTTTTAGCTATCGTAAGGTAAAAACCCGACATGTTTATTTGTGGCGTGGTCTTACGAGATGCTTTTGTTTTCAAAAGGATTTTGAAACTTTAATAATCAAATTGGATGCATTATTATTATCAGCTGGTATTCCAGACTGACTCGGGTGTTATTTCATTATAATGCTCGAGTCAGACCGAGTATTATATGTACAGGACTTGATGCTTTGGAACAGGAGTGGAGCTGGAGCCCGGGACGTATTATCTATATATATATATATATATATATATATATATTCTGCTGCTGTGATTGTATGGTATGTCTGATTTGTAATTGGATGTATGAGACACTCTGATGATATGATGTATAAACAGTTACAGATTTCATTTTGTATAAAGTTCTATATTTATTATTATAGTTTATTCCGCTGCGACTGTGAGATTTTGATATTGTTTAGTTTCTTCTTCTTCTATCTCTTCTTCTTTAACCCTAATGGTTCGTAATTCTATGCCACTTGAGTTAATAAAGGTAGAATAGAGTTGATTCAAGGGGTACGGATTAGCGGGCTGTCACATTAGGTTTGAAATCTCATACGTTATTAAATTAAATGTTAATAGGAGATGATAAAGGGGGTAAAATAGATTTACACTTGACTATTTCCTTTTCAGTTTAGACTTTATTAGATCTTAGTTGCAACATAACTTACCTTTCCATCTTCACTTTTCTAATTTACTCTTACATTCACTGCCTCCTTATATGGATTATTTTCATACCTTTTATTTATAAATGTAAACTATAAGTGGCGTTAAAGATGTACATATATATATTATACACCTGTTTATATTACCTTGTTTATGCTATCATATTTTTGAATGTATGTTAATGCATTCCTTGTAAAACATTCAATCGAAATGTTAACATGTTTTTTTAATTCCCAATCTAATCACAAAGAGGGAGAGATGAAAATCTCTTAATGCTGTATGTTCTTTTAATTTATGACACAAATTTGTGTAGGGAATTTATTTTCGTTTATTGCGTGTTAATTAAATTTTTGAAGGATGTTAATTTTGGTATGTTTAGGGTTAAAAAAATTAATTAAGTGGATGATTGTTTTTGAAATTTGAATTCTAAAAGTTTGTTTACAGTATAGAGTTGGCCCATTCATTCCCTTTCTAATGAATAATTGCCGCATTCTTTTCATTATTTCTCCATTTGTTCCATTACTCCATTCTGTTTACAATGTCTGAAGCTTTTCTATTTTGCAAACATGAACTACTTTTCATATTTTTAATTCTTTCTTTTACCAATTTTTAATGCCTACTACTTTTAAAAAGGCTGTTCATATTTACTATATTTCAATACCAATTTTGTTCATATTTACTTTATTTTTTTCCATTCATTTTCCAACATCATTTTCTGAAACATCATTTCATTTATTTCTAATTAATAGCGTCCTCTCTTTTCAAATCTCTTTGGCCTTAAACCTAACTCTAACTTTATAAATAAGATATGATGCAAATGAAACCCCGGCCTTCATTCTGATCTTCTTCTCTTTTTTTTTCTTTTTTCTTTTTTTCTTCAAATCTTCTTATTATCTCTCATTTTAATTTTTCCTTCCTTTTCAAATATTCTTCTTCTCAAAATTTTCTTCTATTTCAAACTTTCTTCTTTCTTTTGAAATCTTAATCTTCTCTTCCATTTTCAGTTCTTATTTTAATCCTTTTCTTTTTCAACTCTTCTTTTTCAAATCTTTTTTTCAAACCTTTTAAAAATACATACATGCATACATACATATATACATTAACATAATGAGGAAAATTAAAGTAAATAAAAATAAAATAAAAATTATGGAATAAAACTAGCAATCAAGAAGGATACTAAGGAAACATAGAGCGGAGCTATTGATTAGAAGTCTATTATTTTCAGATTCCTATAATGATGAGTGCTTTAACCACTCACAACTTCTAAATTTTTTTATGTTTGTTAAATTGAGTTATGATGTGATTAGAAATTTATCTATGACTATTTAGCATATTTTGAATCATCATCTCAGTTTATTTGAATTTTTTTGGATAGAACAGTTACTTAATTTATTATTGAATATAAACTACCAGTAAATATCTATTATTTATTATCTATTATATATTAATATTAATTGACTGTTTTGGATGATGATTGTAATGGATGTGTGATTGATATTGGGTGAATGGATGTTGTACTTTATATTGTTATAAACTGCAAATGGTTATGGATTTTTATTTCATTCGGGATTGCAGTTTGAAATGATATATAATCGTATTTATCTTTTAAATTACGGATTGAAGTAATAAATATCCATATCACTTGACCACAGGATAGAAAATTATATACAGACACCGTGGTCTATATATAAAAATATTTTGAAATGATTTCTACGGTTTTGTAAAGGAATATATGGTTTATATAAATATTGATTTTAGATGTTATATAACTGTTATTTTATTCTTGATTTTTAACCAGGTATAAATCTTTTTTGAAATGTAAGAAAGTTTAATAATAAAGTTTGATTTTTTTTATATAATATGGTTAAGTATCTATTTAAATTATATGGTATATAGAGTTTATAATGACTTGAATAAATTCAAGGTTGGAAGATAAATATGAAATTGATTTGAATTAAATTATCTAAGAATTATACTCCACAAATTTGATTTGAAATTTAATAAAATCTAGATTTTAAAGGATATGATTTTATAACTTGATTTTGGTTTAAAGAGATGTAAATGAATATCAAGTTGATTTAAATGAATATATCAAGTTAAATAAATTAAAAATGTAACGTTTGCGATTTTTCGTCCACGAATGCCGACATCAATACGTCCACTGTATCAACTGTCGAGCAATCGAAGGCCGGAAAACCGTACCGTTAGGGTTAAAGAAGAAGAAAAAGGTAGGAGAAGATAGAAAAAGATAGAACAGAATAGAAAGAAATAACAGAACAATATCAGAATCTCACAATTCGCAGCGGAACAACATATAATACATAAATGAATAATCTTTAAACAAAGAACTATATCAATTATTACATTACATTACATTTCATTACATCATCAGAGTGTACAACAACAAACAACATCAACAGCGGAAAATAAATATTATATACTAGTAATACGCCATGCCATCCAACTTGCCTCCTGCAACTCCTGAATTCCAAAATATCCTAATAAACCTAACTCTTGACTGCCCGTGTGGAAATTGGTGGGCACCCAGAGTTTGGGAAGGAAAACAATAAACTCCGAGTCAGTCATGTGACTGGTGTAAGAACTAAAACAGTTTATCTTTAAAACAAAATAGAGGGATATTTCTAAAGTCAATTCGCAATGCTTTTAAAAATGAGACTACCATAAGGCCTCCCGCACACACACACAATGCAAACGCAGAATCGGAGGAGATTTCTCCTTATGATAGTCAAAGATGCTTGATACGCATTAAAAAGAAACATTTGATATTATTACTAGTTCATAGTGTATAAAACATTTCGAAAGTAAAGATATAAATCTTAGCCAGCATAGACATTCTGCACTTATGCCTACTATAGCTACCATGTTCAATAGCAGGTTACCGCCACATTCCATGGCAGGTTGTATGACTAAAACCGTACATGATCGTATTGTTTCTTTGGATTTCCAACAAATGGTCAGACCAAGGAACTTCCCATTGCCACATGAAAACGCCTCTGGAAAGACTCCCCGAGAACCTAACCGGATTTCTGCCAACACAAGGCCGGGTTACCTTTCAAACTAGGTAACTACTGACACGAATATGTCATCCCCCGATCGTAACCGATCTATCCGAGGATCCTCGATTTCCAACAACCACAAAATTTGCAGCAACAACATAGGTTAAATATCTAGGCTACATACCATGATACCACCTCTATCCAGAAGGAATGACATACACTAAAGGGGCGCTACACCCTAATAACCTTGTCGCATCCTTCCTGTTTTGACCATTTCCGGGGTGTGAGGTCCGACGAAGTCTCGTCCATAAAGCCACGCTTTATACAAAAGCCGTGCTTTGGGTCAACAAATGATCATAGAAATGATCACCAAGATAAATGATCAAACAAATGATCATATCACAAATGATCAAACAATGATCATTTCACAGCAACACTCAGCATGCCACACTACCAAATTGGGAGTATATCACTAATAACCTTCAACTATATAACCTCTAAGCTTGTAGGTCTCAGAAAAGGGTGTTAAGCTAAGAGAATAAATTCTCTTCCACCAACAGCAATATATTTGAAAGAAATCAGCTTTATATCTCAATTTGTAATGTCAGACATACAATCCATACAAGTCTGTTCCGGGCTCGAACAGATCCGAAGGCACTTCCAAAGAAGTCCTTGCAATCCGAATATTCACTAATCACGACCGGACTTCCCGTCACTAAGGGTGATAAAACCTCTATATCGAAGATCAGCCGAGTAGAGTAACTCGACGGTAATCCTTCCGTTTTCACAAATATCCGGTCTTCAACACCGGTCATCAAATGCAATCCATAACGACGTATCACATACTCGTAATGGGTTATACGACCCCAAGGTCCTTTCCCGGATAACCCGAATAGTGAGCGCTTATTCGAAAATAAGTGTGGCATTCAAATTCAAGAAAAGCACAACAAATACACATTTAAAGGTAAATATTGATAGTCGGATTATTTAACTATCAATAGGCATGCTTAACATCACCAAATTCCAAATAATTTCCCAAATTATTTACTTTCCAAAATATCTTTATTAGATATATAATTTCCACACTTCAACCATTTAAAAACAATTTTTCAAACCACTTTTCACCTTTATCACTTTTGAAAACAAATTTCAATCATTTTCCTTATGCGAAATACTTTCAATTCAACATGGTTCATTTAAACCAATTAAATAAATCCTTACCGATTTACTTTATATTTACGTTCCAAATCCGTAAATTAATTCCCACACTTCAAAAATAAATCAACGTTTATTTTTAAACAAATTCCCCTTTTCATTTATAAATTCCATAGTGAATTTACATCCAAAATATTTATGAATATATGATTTCAAATCGATTTCTGATATTCATTTACAATTTATCTTTTAAAAAGATAAATTCTCAAAAACATTTCATTTCATATTGGAAAAGCATTTCCATACTTATTCTAATAATAAGTATTTCACAAACCCATTTATTTTCAACATTTGGAAAATATTTAATATACTTAAATCAAAATTAAGTACATATTTCATTCCTTAAGGAAATCATTCTCTTAACACATTTATTTGGGTCAAAACGAATGTTACGTAAAACATTGTTACAACGACCCAAAATCACTGGTATAGGGATTCGAAATTTAGATAGATATATAAATCCTAATACTATACAAAAAACATTTCCTTTCGGAAATCATTTACTATAACAACTGTGTTATAGTCCACCATTTCCTTCTATATCTCGAAAACATCTATTTCAACAATGAATGTTGAAATCTATGTTTTGGATGTTTAACACATTTTAAAACATCGTTAAAACAATTAACTTCATTTTATAATATTCATTTTCTCAAGCATATCCATTTTATTTATAATAATATATTCACTGTCCAAAAACGTGATTATACTTCCTTAACCAATTTTCAATTTTCAATCTATCAAATTCCATTGATTTCAAATTTATAAACAATGTCTATAAATTCCATTTCTATTTATAAGCTTTGATTTAAAAATCTCCTTTATTTACCAATTCCATTTGTATATCTCAATACATACCAAAAGTCCATATTATAAGTTAAATACTTATAATTCATTTATTTACAAAATCATTCTTTCAAAACTTCGCAAATCATAAATCTTATTACTTATAAGATTCCTTTATATTTTATAACAGCTTCAACTTATAAAATCTCCTTTATTAACAATTTCTATAAATATCCCATTTATATGCTTAAAACCCAGTTTATAAGTTAATTACGTATAATCTTTTATTTTACAACATCTATTCATTTTATATTTTCACAATTCATAAATTTGTAAATTTCAATTTACTTATGAAATCCATTTTTATTTCACTTTAATACTTATAAAAAATTTGTTTTATAATTCTGATTTTTTTAATTTATAAATATCCATTTTATAAGTCTTTTATAAAAATTGTTTGTAATAGTTCAAAAATTCCAATTTAAACCATTTCATATTTTTATTAACTATTTATTTCAAAAATCACTTTTCGCTTACATTTCATAAAAATCATACCTTTATAACATTAAAATTTTAACGTTTATTTATTTTAACAATTCAAAATTTAATAAAACGTATACTTTCGAAAATCACTTTAAAATTCATTTTCAAAACCAAAATCATTATTTTAAAACTTCAGAAATGGATCCGATGATGCAGCAGCACCAAATAGTCAATCACGACATCCAAATATCATATATCGAAATGATAATCAACAAATATCACAATATCTGTAAATAAATCAATACAGTTGAGGAATCCAGTGGGATCCCTCCAACCTGCTTCCCTACATCCAAAGATGTTAGCACAATACCAATTCCGTTCCAATACGGAATTATCGCGGTATGTGGGATTTATAAAATATATTATCCGCTTAATAGACGGTGCAATAGGGTCTCATCCGCTATATAATGCGGGAAATCTACTCCAAGTACATAAATAATACCAATTTCACTGTACTGTGAAATATTCGCGGTATATGTTTTTAATAAACAACCTCCGCTAACTAACGGCGCATAATATCTATTTTAACAATCAATAGATAACAATCATCATTCAAACATACATTCAAGAATTTTAAATCTAACTATTTAAAATATAAATCGAAACTATTCGATTGAGTGAGAAGTTCTCACCTTGATTTCAATTTCGTTTTAGCGATTTATTTCGAATAAAATTAAACGGACGTTTAATTTTACCCAAAATTCTCACTAACACAAAACGACTCCAATCCAATTCCATAGCGTAGTGCGCGTCCATACGAACCCAACGCAACTGGTTTCACGCGTTTTCGACCTCGTGTGAAAAAGTTATACAATTTTAATCATCACACGAATTATAAATATAAAAATTTACATGTTCTTTATAATTTTATAACCTAAGTGACATCAGGGCCGTCCATTTCCTGAAGGCAAATAACGGACGTTACTTGTGCCTTCACCATGCGTTCGTTACCCAGTAACAAAATCGCGTACGAACCCATTAGCATCACGAAACCCTACTAGCCGCGCCTACCTCCGACGTCGAGGAGATCATCAAGCTCCCCCATTAAAACGCCTCCGACGCCAATAGCCGCCGCCCCAAGATCGGTCGTGTGCGGTGGCCCCTGCGCGTGGAAAAACGTGCTTGAACGCATGACTTTGAGCCCCGATTTTCGACCACCACGAAGATCTTCGCGCCGACCCACCGTACGGATGTGAAGCATACACCATCCCCTACGATTTCCTAGTTGAATGTTTCTCGCGAAAGGTTGTGGATCGAGAGAGATTAAGAGGGGAAGATTCGAAAATTTCTGGCCTTTGAAACTATATACGGCGGCTAGGGCTATAAAACCCTAATTTGTTTTTATTTTTCCAAAACTGAAAAATCAAGGTGCTTTTATAGGAAATAAAACGAACACTATTCATCCCGGTTTTCCGGACTCCGATTTACGCACGGTGACCCGCGTTTCTAGGGTTTACCCCGCATTCCGAACACAATGGAACATGTTTCGGGAGCTAATTCGGTCATCTGTGCGAGTTATGGCAATAAACGATCAATTTAAAATTAAATCGGTAAATCAAATTTCTAGGCGTTTTGGCTTGCACCGGACAAACGGTAAATCCGATTGACACGAAATTCGAAACCTTACAATAATATCACATTACGGATCCGATGAAACTGGTTTCTCGAAATCCGAGACTGTTGGAAAAATGGCTATTTTAACTCGCCAAATAAATATTAAAACAATTTCGACGCGTTTCGAGCTGCCACGATCAAACGACAACTCCGATTGCTACGAAAATCAAAATCCGATAATAACAAACTATTACGGATCCAATGGAACTGGTTTCGTCGAATTCTGAGACTGTTCAAAAATTGGCTATTTTACAGTCGATAATTAAATATTAAAATATTCAATTTTCACAGATTAACTCTTAACTCGATTTTAAAAGTTCTGTAACATCACTATATCTCCAATATGATATAATAAAATTTTCCAAATCATTTTCAATCATATTAAACCCAATTTACAATTATTTATTTAAATTCAACTGTTAAATTATCGATTTAATTATCAAATTAAATCCAATACTCGAAAAATAAATTATTCGACTTATTAATTTCACTTATTAATAATTAAAATTAATTAAATATTCAATTTTTTTATAAATATAAATTCTGGGTCGTTACAGACTTCCCCCGTTAAAAGAATTTCGTCCTCGAAATTACCAAGTAAGAAAAGGTTACAGAATTCATTAACGTTCCCAAAACCATAGTTAAACTTCTTACAATAACTTTACTAAGTTTTCAAATCATAGTTATCCTTTTCAAAACAAATTACATCGTTTAACTTCCAATTCCAAAATCAAAGTTATAGTTTTCACAAATTTTCCCAAAATTTCCAAAAATTTTCTAACGCCTTAAATTTTCGAAAAAATTCGCCAGAGTCTCCTTTGCTCGGCTCGATCCAGAAAAAAAATGACAGTATATATATCACAAATATACATCTCATCAAGTGATGAGGCATCCCGCAGGGAAAAAAGTGTAAAAGTACGGTATGTAATCCGAGATATGTACCTTATTTATTATTAGCGAGCATATGCGGCTAATATAGCGCGAAAGCGAGCTCCAAATGCGAAGCAAACGCAATCCGCACCCACTAAGCACTCAACAAACCGATGAGAAACATGCATATATGGAAGTAATATCAATATACAATATATAGCAACATAACAACTACATGTGCCAATATAGCAAATGCAATCAAAAGCAATAAATGCAACTACCAAATCAATATAAATTTACTTCTAATTAACATTTAATGAATTGGTTTTCCAATTGATTCATTAACATTGGATTTTACTAACATTCATTTGTTCATTTTCCAATTAGTATACATCCACTAATTTATTCACATTGATTCACTTTCAATCCAAATCAAATCCAATTCTATTCAAATTTACATATTATCCACTGGAATTTAATTACATAGCTTCCGATTTCGCTAATTCAATTTCATTAACACTTAATGAATTATATACAATCAAATAACAACCAATGTATTTTCAACATAACCAAATTATTCCTTTTACATTTCTTTACATTCAATTGATTTACATTCAATTCATTCATTAGTTCAATAGCTAATTCCTTTATCAATATAAAGTTGAATTTCATTCATTTAACTCAAGTTCAAATTCTTAATGACTTCACTTCATTAATTCACTTATTAATTTACTTCGGTACCCAAATCAATTTTATTCAACATTACTTAAGTTATATTCCACATATAAATCAAATTCAAATTCCAATTGCAGTTCTATTTAACTTTTTACCAAAGCTAAATTTATTAACTCATATTATAAGTTCCAAACTTATTTCCCTTATATTCATCAATTTACAACTCAGATTTTAATTGATTTACTTATACTTACTTTAATTTAACTCCATTCTTTAAATTAAATTTATTCTATCAAAATTACAATTGTATTAGTTATTAACTCATTTATTATTCACATAATATTTTACATAGGATTTCAGAGTCTTTTCAACCTTTCAAAACCATTTTTTTTTGAAATCAATTCAAATTATCTTCTGAATTTCCAAAACCAAATACAAATTTTCCAAACAACTTTCTTTTAAACAATTTGGCAGCAATCCCACTTTTGGAAACTCGAAAATGATCACCGATGATGTTGCAATCATCATTGGAATTATTTTCCAGCGGCCGAAAAGAGTTTAGAGCTTTAATTTCTCCAAAACAATTTTCCAAAATATCAAATCCTTTCAAAACACTTCTCTGGAATTTTATTTTCAGATTATAAATCACATTTATAAATATTTTACTTATATAATTTCACTTCTTATATATAAGATTATTTTACAATTGTAAATTATTTTAATTATAACATCATACTTATAATTCATTTGCTTATACCATTCATTCTTTCACAGCTGTTGTTTTTATTTAACTTATTCAAACAACTTATTCAACAACTAAACAATCAACTTATATACACTTTAATAATTCCGAAAAATTATTCCTTTATATACAAAATATAATCAAGGTAAAATTATTTCATTTACCCAATTTAAATAATACTATGTCGACATGCCTCGTTTAAGAGTTTAGAAATCCCTATCTATAATATGGCGTCCCACACACCGACCCAAATTCACAAACAGCTCAACGGATAAGCAAACACAATATAAAAAAATTTATATTCACTAACAAATACGCACTCGTATCTATTATTACACTCACACTCATTCTAGAGTACTACTGACTCTATCTCTAATGAGTAACACCCAACAGAGCCATGGTTGTCGCTTAACCATAAGCTCTGATACCAAATGTAACGTTTGCGATTTTTCGTCCACGAATGCCGACATCAATACATCCACTGTATCAACTTTCGAGCAATCGAAGGCCGGAAAACCGTACCGTTAGGGTTAAAGAAGAAGAAAAATGTAGAAGAAGATAGAAAAAGATAGAACAGAACAGAAAGAAATAACAGAACAATATCAGAATCTCACAATTCGCAGCGGAACAACATATAATACATAAATGAATAATCTTTAAACAAAGAACTATATCAGTTATTACATTACATTACATTTCATTGCATCATTAGAGTGTACAACAACAAACAACATTAACAGCGGAAAAGAAATATTATATACTAGTAATACGCCATGCCATCCAACTTGCCTCCTGCAACTCCTGAATTCCAGGATATCCTGGTAAACCTAACTCTTGACTGCCCGTGTGGAAATTGGTGGGCACCCAGAGTTTAGGAAGGAAAACAATAAACTCCGAGTCAGTCATATGACTGGTGTGAGAACTAAAACAGTTTATCTTTAAAACAAAATAGAGGGATATTTTTAAAGTCAATTCGCAATGCTTTTAAAAATGAGACTACCATAAGGCCTCCCGCACACACACACACACAATGCAAACGCAGAATCGGAGGAGATTTCTCCTTATGATAGTCAAAGATGCTTGATACGCATTAAAAAGAAACATTTGATATTATTACTAGTGCATAGTGTATAAAACATTTCGAAAGTAAAGATATAAATCTTAGCCAGCATAGGCATTCCGCACTTATGCCTACTATGGCTACCATGTTCAATAGCAGGTTACCGCCACATTCCATGGCAGGTTATACAACTAAAACCGTACAAGATCGTATTGTTTCTTTGGATTTCCAACAAATGGTCAGGCCAAGGAACTTCCCATTGCCACATGGAAATGCCTCTGGAAAGACTCCCCGAGAACCTAACCGGATCTCTGCCAACACAAGGCCGGGTTACCTTTCAAACTAGGTAACTACTGACGCGAATATTTCATCCCCCGATCGTATCAGATCTATCCGAGGATCCTCGATTTCCAACATCCACAAAATTTGCAACAACAACATAGGTTAAATATCTGGCTCCATACCATGATACCACCTCTATCCAGAAGGAATGACATACACTAAAGGGGCGCTACCCCCTAATAACCTTGCCGCATCCTTCCTGTTTTGACCATTTCCGGGGTGTGAGGTCCGACGAAGTCTCGTCCACAAAGCCACGCTTTATACAAAAGTCGTGCTTTGGGTCAATAAATGATCACAGAGATGATCACCAAGATAAATGATCAAACAAATGATCATATCACAAATGATCAAACAATGATCATTTCACAGCAACACTCAGCATGCCACACTACCAAATTGGGAGTATATCACTAATAACCTTCAACTATATAACCTCTGAGCTCGTACGTCTTAGAGAAGGGTGTTAAGCTTTATATATTTGAAATATATTTGGGAGTATAATTCTCCGCCACCAACAAAAATATATTTGAAAGAAATCAGCTTTATATCTCAATTTGTAATGTCAGACATACAATCCATACAAGTCTGTTTCGGGCTCGAACAGAACCGAAGGCACTTCCAAAGAAGTCCTTGCAATCCGAATATTCACTAATCACGACCGGACTTCCCGTCACTAAGGGTGATAAAATCTCTATATCGGAGATCAGCCGATGTAGAGTAACTCGACGGTAATCCTTCCGTTTTCACAAATATCCGGTCTTCAACACCGGTCATCAAATGCAATCCATAACGACGTATCACATACTCGGAATGGGTTATACGACCCCAAGGTCCTTTCCCGGATAACCCGAATAGTGAGCGCTTATTCAAAAATATGTGTGGCATTCAAATTCAAGCAAATCACAACAAATACCTATATAAAGGTAAATATTGGTAGTCGGATTATTTAACTATCAATAGGCATGCTTAACATCACCAAATTCCAAATAATTTCCCAAATTATTTACTTTCCAAAATATCTTTATTAGATATATAATTTCCACACTTCAACCATTTGAAAACAATTTTTCAAACCACTTTTCACCTTTATCACTTTTGAAAACAAATTTCAATCATTTTCCTTATGCGAAATACTTTCATTTCAACATGGTTCGTTTAAACCAATTAAATAAATCCTTACCGATTTACTTTATATTTACGTTCCAAATCCGTAAATTAATTCCCACACTTCAAAAATAAATCAACGTTTATTTTTAAACAAATTCCCCTTTTCATTTATAAATTCCATAGTGAATTTACATTCCAAAATATTTATGAATATACGATTTCAAATCGATTTCTGATATTCATTTTCAGTTTATCTTTTAAAAAGATAAATTCTCAAAAACATTTCATTTCATATTGGAAAAGAATTTCCATACTTATTTTAATAATAAGTATTTCACAAACCCATTTATTTTCAACATTTGGAAAATATTTAATATACTTAAATCAAAATTAAGTATATATTTCATTCCTTAAGGAAATCATTCTCTTAACACATTTATTTGGGTCAAAACGAATGTTATGTAAAACATTGTTACGACGACCCTAAATCACTGGTATAGGGATTCGAAATTTAGATAGATATATAGATCCCAATACTATACAAAAAACATTTCCTTTCGAAAATCATTTACTATAACAATTGTGTTATAGTCCACCATTTCCTTCTATTTCTCAAAAACTCTATTTCAACAATAAATGTTGAAATCTATGTTTTCGATGTGTAACACATTTTAAAACATTGTTAAAACAATTAACTTCATTTTATAATATTCATTTTCTCAAGCATATCCATTTTATTTATAATAATATATTCACTGTCCAAAAACGTGAATATACTTCCTTAACCAATTTTCAACTTTCAATTTATCAAATTCCATTGATTTCAAATTTATAAACAATGTCTATAAATTCCATTTCTATTTATAAGCTTTGATTTAAAAATCTCCTTTATTTACCAATTCCATTTGTATATCTCAATACATACCAAAAGTCCATATTATAAGTTAAATACTTATAATTCATTTATTTACAAAATCATTCTTTCAAAACTTCACAAATCATAAATCTTATTACTTATAAGATTCCTTTATATTTTATAACAGCTTCAACTTATAAAATCTCCTTTATTAACAATTTCTATAAATATCCCATTTATATGCTTAAAACCCAGTTTATAAGTTAATTACGTATAATCTTTTATTTTACAACATCTATTCATTTTAGATCTTTACAATTCATAAATTTGTAAATTTCAATTTACTTATGAAATCCATTTTTATTTCACTTTAATACTTATAAAAAATTGGTTTTATAATTACGATATTTTTAATTTATAAATATCAATTTTATAAGTCTTTTATAAAAATTGTTTGTAATAGTTCAAAAATTCCAATTTAAACCATTTCATATTTTTATTAACTATTTATTTCAAAAATCACTTTTCGCTTACATTTCATAAAAATCATACTTTTATAACATTAAAATTTTAACGTTTATTTATTTTAACAATTCAAAATTTAATAAAACGTATACTTTCGAAAATCACTTTAAAATTCATTTTAAATACCAAAATCATTATTTTAAAACTTCAAAAATGGATCCGATGATGCAGCAGCACCAAATAGTCAATCACGGCATCCAAATATCATATATCGATGTGATAATCAACAAATATCACAATATCTGTAAATAAATCAATACAGTTAAGGAATTCAGTGGGATCCCTCCAACCCGCTTCCCTGCATCGAAAGATGTTAGCACAATACCAATTCCGTTCCAATACGGAATTATCGCGGTATATGGGTTTTATAAAATATATTATCCGCCTAATAGATGGTGCAATAGGGTCTCATCCGCTATATAATGCGGGAAATCAACTCCAAGTACATAAATAATACCAATTTCACTGTATTGTGTAATATTCGCGGTATATGTTTTTAATAAACAACCTCCGCTTACTAACGACGCATAATGTCTATTTTAACAATCAATAGATAACAATCATCATTCAAACATACATTCAAGAATTTTAAATCTAACTATTTAAAATATAAATCGAAACTATTCGATTGAGTGAGAAGTTCTCACCTTGATTTCAATTTCGTTTTAGCGATTTATTTCGAATAAAATTAAACGGACGTTAAATTTTACCCGAAATTATCACTAACTCCAAACGACTCCAATCCAATTCCATGGTGTAGTGCTCGTCCATACGAACCCAATGCAACTGGTTTCGCTCGTTTTCGACCTCGTATGAAAACGTTATACAATTTTAATCATCACACGAATTATAAATATAAAAATTTACATGTTCTTTATAATTTTATAACCTAAGTGACATCAGGGCCGTCCATTTCCTGAAGGCAAATCACGGCCGTTACTTGTGCCCTCTCCATGCGTTCGTTACGCAGTAACAAAATCGCGTACGAACCCATTAGCATCACGAAACCCTACTAGCCGCGCCTACCTCCGTCGTCGAGGAGATCATCAAGCACCCCCATTCAAACGCCTCCGATGCCAATAGCCGCCGCTCCAAGACCGGTCGTGTGCGGTGGCCCCTGCGCGTGGAAAAACGTGCTTGAACGCACGGATTTGAGCCCCGATTTCGACCACCACGAAGATCTTCGCGCCGACCCACCGTACGGATGTGAAGCATACACCATCCCCTACGATTTTCTAGTTGAAAGTTTCTTGCGAAAGGTTGTGGATCGAGAGAGATTAAGAGGGGAAGATTCGAAAATTTCTGGCCTTTGAAACTATATATGGCGGCTAGGGTTATAAAACCCTAATTTGTTTTTATTTTTCCAAAAATGAAAAATCAAGGTGCTTTTATAGGAAATAAAACGAACACTATTCATCCCGGTTTTCCGGACTCCGATTTACGCGCAGTGACCCACGTTTCTAGGGTTTAACCCGCATTACGAACACAATGGAACATGTTTCGGGACCTATTTCGGTCATCTATGCGAGTTATGGCAATAAACGATTGATTTAAAATTAAATCGGTAAATCAAATTTCTAGGCGTTTTGGCTTGCACCGGACAAACGGTAAATCCGATTGACACGAAATTCGAAACCTTACAATAATATCACATTACGGATCCGATGAAACTAGTTTCCTTGAAATCCAAGAATGTTGGAAAAATGGCTATTTTAACTCGCCAAATAAATATTAAAACAATTTCGATGCGTTTCGAGCTGCCACGATCAAACGACAACTCCGATTGCTACGAAAATTGAAATCCGGTAATAACAAACTATTACGGATCCAATGGAACTGGTTTCGTCGAATTCTGAGACTGTTCAAAAATTGGCTATTTTACAATCGATAATTAAATATTAAAATATTCAATTTTCACAGATTAACTCTTAACTCGATTTTAAAAGTTCTATAACATCACTATAACTCCAATATGATATAATAAAATTTTCCAAATCATTTTCGATCATATTAAACCCAATTTACAATTATTTATCTAAATTCAACTATTAAATTATCGATTTAATTATCAAATTAAATCCAATACTCGAAAAATAAATTATTTGACTTATTAATTTCACTTATTAATAATTAAAATTAATTAAATATTAAATTTTTTGATAAATATAAATTCTGGGTCGTTGCAAAAAGAATATCGAGTTATTTGAAGTTTAAAAGTTTTACTCAATTGATACTGGATTTATTATGTAAATATTTCAAATCTAAATAATAGTAATTGAATTTGATATATATGGAATTATCAAAGAATTAGTTTTGAAATGGTGGAATATTTAAAGCTTTGGAATATATGGAAATTGAAATGGTTTATTTGAGGGTTCAAATCTATATTTGGGATTGTTTTATGAAATTAAAGAAGCTATTTTATTATATAAAGTAATCTAATATTTAAGCCAATTAAGTGGTGTAGTTATGTTTCAAAGTTGTGAGTTTCAAAGGTTTATGATTTGAAAGTGTTATATTTCAAGTGTTTGATTTAGAAGTGTTATAACGTTAAAAGTGCTATGATTTTGGAAAGGATATATTTGAATTAAAAGTGATATAATATTGATTTGGGTTTTAATCAAATGATGGCATATTGGTTTGGTTTTTGAAATGTAAATGATATCGTATTTATATGATTTTGAAATGGATATTATATTATGGTTTTGAAGTATAAATTATTTTGAAATGACCGCGGTGTTATATTAACGATTGGTTGTTAAAGAGAACGGGATCGGAAGTTGTCATACTATCTGCCAACTCCAAAAACCACTTTAACAACCGTGTACATGGCAGAGATTCCAGAATGAAGTAGGACGGCGGAGGCGTTCCTTTGAGGTATATACGTGGCCCCAACTCCCGTGAGTTGGTATAAGGTGGCTGAAACAGAAGCGATTTTGGGCCATTGAGGTAGCTCCTCTTATCGGACACACTCCTTCGATACCATTCCATTATATTCTGACTTTGAGATTGATTCGGTGACCACTTTTGATTTTTTATTTTTGGGGTGTGGCTCGAGGTGGGCGGTAGCCACGCGCTATGCGTCACCAGCAGTCCGGATAGTAATTGGTATATCTACCCAGGCATTGCCGTGTCACCTACCCTAGCGAGCCTTTTACGAGTTTGGTTTTCTTCCGTAGCCCGTGTGGTATCCTCTGGTGGCTTCTCGATCAGGAGGAACCATGATACTGGATGGACTACTGGGACTATTACGTGGTAAGGGCTATATGGTAACCCCTTACGCCGTTTAAAAGTAAGTTTATTTTACTATAGACATTATTATAATAGAGAAATATTACTATACAGTAAATAGTTTAGAGGATTCTTAGGAGATGTGAATCCCGAGAATTTCTTAAGTTACTGCACACACGTTAGACACTGGATAGAAGATCTCAAGCCCCGTAAAAATCTCTGATGCCGTTCCACTCATATTTTACCATTGATTTAACTTACATAAGATCTTTTAGTTCTGACTCGATTGTTTTGTCTTTTCAATTCGCCTGGGTCAGCCTGAGCATTTTAGGATTTGAATACCTTACTTCTGGAGGACGAAGACGAAGATTGTATTGCTATTATTTATTATATTAGTCCACTACATTCATATTGTTCCGCTGCATTGTTATTTTTTTCGCTGGTATGTGTAACTCTGATATGTGTTGTATAAGTATAATCAAATGTTTTGTAAAATAGATTCATGAACTATTATTTGATTATTATATTTTTGTCATTCCGCTGTGAGATTTTATTTTGTTTTATTTCTTTCTCTGCTTTTCTTATTCGCCCCAATAACAATCCGCTCTTTTGTATGGTCTGAATCTGACAATTGTGGTTTATCGTCGATTTAAAGCGTACCAAAAGGCGGGACGTTACATTTGGTAACAGAGCTTTGGTTTAACAATAAATCTTAGCTTTGTGGGGTCTGATTCTTTATTTATAGGGTAGTAATACCCTATGATGAGTTGTTGAGTGTATATGTTTGAGAGAGCATATTTGTTAGTGTTACAAAAGGTTTTGATGTTGTGTTAATTTGTTCCATTTTGTATTTATAAATTCTGATAGGTGCATAGGACGCTATGACATCAATAGGGATTTCTAAACACTTAATAGGACAGACATACACAATACTTGTTTTGAATATAGGTGAATGAAATAATTTTGCCTATTATATTTTCTACATATAAAATAATTTTTTTTATAAAAAATTATATTTGGTTGCAATATATTGGTTGTTAGGTAATGAAATTTATAAACAATAGTTGAAAGGAAATTTGAAAATAAAATAAATGAAAATTGGAAATTTTAGAACTTAACTCCCGGGATTTTTGAAATGTTCTTTCAAAGGATTTTGGAATATAACAATATTGTTTATAAATATTTTCTGTTATAAATATTTCAATATGATTTGAAAGAATTGTTTAAAAGAAATTTTGGGAAAGAAATAACTTCTGTACTCCCCTCTATGCCATTGGAAAATAATTTCGGTGATGAGTGCAAGCATCATCGACATTCATTTTCGAGTTTCTAAGTGGGAAGGCCACTGTAGTAGTTTTACTATATATTTATTTTGATAAACAAATATAAATTTTAAATTGTTTAAATATAATTGGATATATATTTTTGTAAGTGTATACATCTATCTATTATTTTAAAATGATTTGAAATTTTACCTGGTATTTAGTTCTTAAGTTTCCGTTAACTAATAGTTTCAATTGTTGTAGTGAAATGGAATGTAACTTATTAATAATTGGAACCTTGAATTGAAATAAGAGATTAAATGCTAGATCGTAAATGAAATTTCAAGAAAGTTGAAATTTATAACCTATAAGACAAAAGATATGATTTTTGAACATTAAATTAATTTAAAAGAAATGAGATAAACTTGTATAAATTTCAATTGCATTCTTAAAAAACATATATATAACTTACCGAAATATAAAAAGTTGAGATGTTTAGTAAGAAAATGTAATGGAAAATTTTACATGTAAAACTTAAAGTAATGAAAGTATTCAATGAAATTCTTTAATAAATAAGAATTTGATGTTATAGTTTTATAAACTTAAGTTATAATTGAAATGATACTAATTAAATGTATTAGAAAGTGAGCATTATAAATTAATGATTCTAAACTTAAGTTAATGTTTGAAGCAAATTATAATTAAAGTAATTAACAAAATGAAAATTACATTGAATTAAGTAGGTTTTGTAAGAAAGTAATTATAAACTTAAGTTAATGAATTGATATGCTAAGTAATTGAATTGAACATGAATACTATAAACAAATGAATTAAGTAATAAATGAATGAATGAATGAGAATAGAATTTAGTAAGAGATAAATGTAAGTTAAAGTAATAATCCTTGTATGAATGAAAAGAAAAATATAAAAAAAAAACTGTAAATGTTGTGAAAGATATTTTATAAGAATAACACAAGTACAGTGTAAAATTATTTGTTAATGAAGTCAATATTTTGGAATAAGATATATTGATTCCTTCTTTCCCTCCTTTTTCTTTTTTGGAGACGAAAAGTTTTGAGTGGGGGAGAGTGTAATGACCCATAATTTCCGATGTTTAAATTTGTTAATTTAATAAGATTTTGGTAATTAAATTTGAAAGAAAAAAAAATTTATGAATTAATAACGGGGATGGAAGGTAATAATGTTAATGTAAGTTAATAAGTAACTAATTTAGTGCAATCCCAATTAATTGAAACAATTGTAAGGTTATAATTGATTGTAAATAGTAAATTAGAAAATAAATTCAAAGTTATATTAATTGATGAAATAATACATAATAAACCATAATTTGATAAAATCAATGATAGTTAAGTAATTAAAATATTGGTCGGTTGATAATAAAGTATGAATGTGATTGTTGATGTTGATTGAATGAAATTGATAATTGTTAATGTTATTTCAATCAATTGTAATGGTAAAGCTAATTAGGAATATAATTGTAGAGCTTAAATTGGAAATAATTGTAAAGTTTAATAAGGAAGAAAATAAATGACCATATGAATGTAAATCCCAGTTGATTGTAATAATAAATGTCGAAAAAAAGAATAATATATATTTCTTTACTAAATAAAAAAAATCATATGTTTATTTATTTGAAATGTTGGTAGCTGAAAAATTTATTATAGAAATAAGAAATTAATAACATTTGGTTTGTATACAATATTTTTGTAAATACTTTAAATTACTATAAAAAGGAATATGTTACAAAATAAAGAGAATGGAGACCATTAGAGAAAGAGAACAATTTTATTGAATTGAGATAGATCTTACAATACAATAGACTCCTTAGGCAGTGCAGATTACAATAATGCCCTTTCTTATTTAGCATATTCATCCCTATTATTAATGTATATTATGACACTCCTCCTTGAATATGCGTATGTAAAGATGATAAGAGTAATGCCTTATTAAAAACCTTGTTATGAAAAACCCAGTGGGAAAAAATCATAAACAAGGAAAAGAGTACAACATGATTTCATCTTTAAGTAACATATATTTTATAACGTTACTGCGTGGGTTGATACTTCTGGATCAAGATAATGCCTCATTAAAACCTTACTAATAAAAACCCAGTGGGAAAAAATATTAGTGAAGGAAAAAGAGTACATTATAGCGTATTTCATAAGCTCCCCTGAATTATAACGCATTATTCAATTAGTTTGTTGTTGTAGCCGACGCATACCAATTTTGTACACCATCTTCTGAAATGTTGATTTTGGAAGCGCCTTTGTGAATAAGTCCGCCGGATTTTATTAGGATCGGATTTGTTTCACTTCTATCTTATTATCCTTTTGTAGCTCATGTGTGAAGAAAAATTTAGGAGAAATGTGTTTCGTCCTATCACCCTTAATGTAACCCGCTTGAATTTGAGCTACACAAGCTGCATTGTCTTCATAAATAATGGTTGACCCTTCTGTTACTGATGGAAGTTGGCAGCTTTTTCGAATATGCTCAATTAGTGATCTCAGCAAAATACATTCCTTACCTGCTTCATGTAGTGCTAGTTACTAATGTTTGTTTTGTAGATCGCCATGAAATTGCTGCATTGCTGTTATTAAACACATATCCAGTTTGTGATCTTGCTTTATGTGGGTCAGAAAGATAACCAGCATCAGCATAGCCAACTAGATTTGGATTATTGCCTGAGTTAGAGTAAAACAAACCCAAATTTGTCGTTCCACGAAGATATCTCATGATATGTTTTATAGCATTCCAGTGTCTTTTCGTTGGTTCTGAACTGTACCTTGCTAGAAGATTTACCGAGAATGCAATATCTGGTCTTATGCATTGGGCCAAATATAATAATGCACCAATGGCACTAAGATATGGCACTTTTGGGCCAAGCACATTCTCATGTTCTTCTTTTGGACGGTAAGGGTCCCTTTTAATATCTAAAGATCTAACAACCATCGGCGTACTAAGTGGATATGCTTTATCCACTTGAAAAAGCTTTAGAATTCTCAATGTAGTTTGATTGATGGATTAATATTGCATTAGTACTATGCTCAATCTATAGACCGAGACAGTGCTTAGATTTGCCAAGAACTTTTATTTCAAATTCCTTCTTTAAATAATTTATTGTTTTATCAATCTCTTCTGGAGTCCCAATCAAATTTATGTCATCAACATAAACTGCTAAGATAGCAAATCCCTTTACCGATTTCTTTATAAAGACACATGGACAAATGAGATTGTTTTCGTATCCTTCTTTTACCAAATATTTACTAAGACGGTTATACCACATCCTTCCAGATTATTTCAAGCCATATAGCGATCGTCTTAGTTTTAACGAGTACACGGATTTTGATTTTTCTTCAGGCAATTTATATCCATCTGGAATTTTCATGTAAATACGGGTATCTAATTAATCGTAAAGATAAGCTGTCACAACATCCGTTAATCTTATATCGAATTTTTCAGAAACTACAAGACTTATCAAATATCGGAATGTTATGACATCCATAACAGGGGAGTAAGTCTCCTTAAAGTCAAAACCTGGTCTCTGCAGGAAACCTTTTGCGAGAAGTCGTGCCTTGTATCTCACGACTTCATTTTTATCATTTCATTTTCTAACGAATACCCATTTATAACCTACTGGTTTAACATTTTCTGGTGTTTTCTCTATTAGTCCAAATACACCATGTTTTTGAAGTGAATCTAGTTCCACTTGGGTAGCATCTTTCCATTTTGGCCAATCGTGTCTTTTTCGACATTCGTTTATACTATTTGGTTCATTATCATCATTCTCATTATTCTCATTATGGTCATGACTTTCAATTATTTCAGTAGCTAGTGCGAATGAGAATACATCATCAATTATTATTTTACTTCGATCCCATATTTCTCCATAGCTCGTATAAAATATTGAGATCTCATTATTATTATGTACCATTTTATCGTTGGAATCTTCTTTTATCTCTTTTGGGATAATATTTCCTTCCATACTACTAGGAGAATTGGGATTTTCATTTGAGTGATCCTTTTGATCATTTATAACCTCTTCAGGAGGTTCCTTAATTGATGATTTTTCATTAGACTTTCTTTTTCTAGGCTCCAAGTCTTTTGAACTAATTGGCCTTCCAAGTTTTTGTCTTGCTTTAGATTCATTTTCTGCTATATTTACTTTTGATCCTTCAGGGACATCAATTTTTGCTGGTGCATTTGCTGCTGGAATGTGAGATTTAGTTATTTTTGCAATGTCACTAAATGCATCTGGTAGTTGATTTGCAAAATTTTGAATATGCAAAATTCTTTGTACCTCATATTGGCATTGTTTGGTATGTGGATCCAAATAAGACATAGATGAATTATTCCATGATATTTCACGCCATTCTATTGGAACGGTCTTTCCTCCCCCTAACGGTGAGAAGATTATCTTATCAAATTTACAGTCTGAAAATCTTGCAGCGAAGACTTCACCTGTAAGAGGTTCAAGGTAATGAATTATCGATGGAGAATCAAATCCCACATAAATTCCCAATCGTTGTTGAGGATGCATTTTAGTACGAAGTGGGGGATTAATGAAATAAAACGAATTATTGATGCAAGATAATGAAATAAAACGAAAGCCACATAACAAACTTCAAGATATTTCTAATTGATCAACTCGGTCATATCATTGATCATTGCACTTAGATTTTCATCATTAATGAAATTTCCACTGTCATCTTCGAAGAAATCATCTAACTTCAGGTTAGTGTTTTCAGATAACTTTTCGGCATTTTTTGCCTCAATATTCTTCGAGCAATGATATTCTTCAATTATTTTCTTTGATGATCTACATGTACGTGACCGGTGACCAGATCGTCCACATCTATAACAAACTTCCTCATAATGCTTTTTATTTTCTAAAGCTGAATCATTGTTTTTTACAGGCTCAATTTTCTTTTGTTGCTTTTTAAAGTTGGTGGTTTTGTTACCTTTAAAACCACCATAATCTCCTCTGCTAGAGTTATATCTGCGTCCATGACCATGTCCTCGACCTCGACCCCTACCTATTCCAGAGTGGGCAAAATTAGCATTAACTTCAGGTAATGCAGTCGAACCAGTTGTTCTTAAGGAGTGATTTTTTATAAGCAATTCATTATTTTGTTCAGCAATTAGTAAGCATTCTATGAGTTCATAATATTTTGTAAAATGATGCTCTCGATATTGCTGCTGTAGGAGTATATTCGAGGCATGAAATGTTGAGAAAGCCTTTTCAAGCATTTGTGCGTCATCCACCTTTTCTCCACATAATTCCAGTTTAGAAGTGATTCTAAACATTGCAAAATTAAATTCTCTTACAGATTTAAAGTCCTGAAACCTCAGGTTCAACCACTCTTGCCTAGTGTTTGAAAGTGTGACCGTCTTCTAGTGGTCATAACGCTCCTTCAGGGAGTTCCATAAGTGGAGAGGGTCTTTTTCAGTCTGGTATTCTGTTTTTAGATCGTCATGGATATGGAGTCTTAAAAATATTAGAGCCTTTGTCTTGTCCTTCTGGGACATAGTATTGCCATTTTTAATGGCATTTTCTAAGCATTGAGATTGCAAATGAATCTCAGCATCCAGTATCCATGATAAGTAGTTGTCTCCAGATATATCCAAAGCTTTAAATTCAAGCTTGGCGATGTTTGCCATTTTGTGATCTGTTCATAAAATAAATTGCATAAGGTGAAAATATTCGCCACAACAACATTCACTGTTTGTTTGTTTCCAGCTAAAAAGTAAAATAAAAAATGGAAAGTCTTCATTCATGATATCAAACAACTGTACCCCAAAAAAATGCATCAACAAAACCAAATATTTGGATTTTGCAACTTTCATGTATTTATTATATAAGAAAGGAAAGTTAGCTTTCGCGTATATTCCATTGCAAACTTTTGAATTTTATTTGACAACAGATCCGCAAAGGAAAAAAAAAGAAATATTGAATTTAGTAGCCAAAGAATTAAAATAATAGTGATACAAGAAAAGACATAAAAAATATAGAAGCGAACCCCGAACTAGACAGCTTTATAAAAAAAACATGATATTGACAATTAACTTTTTGTAGAGAGGAAAAGTAATGAGTTTATAAACAAATGCAAGAACAATTCCTTTACCTGCTTGCTGTTTTAAAGGAAATAAGAAATAGAATGTATGTAGATATATTATAAAAGACTCGTTTGCACAAATATATAATAGTATTTTGAATATGAATAGCCTTAGAATTGGAATCGTCGGAAGTGGAACAGTCAGAGTAATTAATATATAATTAATTGTTGAGAAGTTGGAAAGTTTGAAGGTGGACAGGTTGAGAACAATAATTGATTCGCATTCCTATGCAGAATATTGACAATGCAGTATACAGAAAGTTTGTGCTACTCAAAAAAATATTCCTAGTTGAGCAGCAAGAAAATAAAAATAAAAGAAGAACACATTCATGTTGATAACGTTTTACAAAATTAAGAGAATGGAGACCATTAGAGAGAGAGAACAATTTTATTGAATTGAGATGATCTTACAACATAATCAAGCTCCATATTTATAGACTCCTTAGGCAATGCAAATTACAATAATGCCCTTTCTTATTTAGCATATTCATCCCTATTATTAATGTATATTACAACAGAATTGAATTGTCTCATTCATTTTTACATTAAAAATCATTGACAATTAATGCGATTGGTATCTTTTAATTAAAAAGTGGGAAGACGTTAATTATAAACATATATTGAAATAAATTTGGTGATTTATTTCCAATTAATTCAGTTCATGTTTCAAAATTTAATGCTAGTTTACTACATATATGTTTATACCTAAATTTAAACTTATATTTTAGATCCAATTAGATCATTAAAAAAAACTATTTATGTTTGAAATCTCATACGTTATTAAATTAAATGTTAATAGGAGATGATAAAGGGGGTAAAATAGATTTACCCTTGACTATTTCCTTTTCAGTTAGACTTTATTAGATCTAAATTGCAACATAACTTACCTTTCCATCTTCATTTTTCTAATTTACTCTTACATTCACTGCCTTCTTATGTGGATTATTTTCATACCTTTTATTTATGAATGGAAACTGTAAGTGGCGATAAAGATGTGTGTATATATATATTATACACCTGTTTATATTACCTTGTTTATGCTATCATATTTTTGAATGTATGTTAATGCATTCCTTGTAAAACATTCAATCAAAATGTTAACATGTTTGTTTAATTACCAATCTAATCACAAAGTGTGAGAGATGAAAATTTCTTAATGTTGTATATTCTTTTAATTTATGACACAAATTGGTGTAGAGAATTTATTTTCATTTATTGCATGTTAATTAAATCTTTAAAGGATGTTAATTTTGGTATGTTTCGGGTTAACAAAATTAATTAAGTGAACGATTGTTTTTTAAATTTTAATTCTAAAAGTTTGTTTACAGTATAGATTTGGTCCATTCATTACCTTTCTAATTAATAATTGTCGCATTCTTTTCATTATTTCTCCATTTGAAATTCGCTCTTTTGTATGGTTTGATTCTGTGTGGTTTATCATCAATTTAAAGCGTACAAAAAGGCGGGACGTTACACAACATCAACAGTTTACAATTGGTCCAAGCCTAACATGAATCTGAGTGACAAAATCTTTCTTTCAAGGTTTGATTTCATTTATGTATGCTGAATTTTATATACTTGTATTTTATGAAGCTTTAAAATTAGGGGTTGTTTTTGGTTAAAACGGATTTGAATGACCAAATATTATTTTAACCGAAAATTATCCATAGTTATGTATTCAATTTAAACTAGAAATTTGAACTTAGGAATCATTTCCCATATGAATTTTATCCATGCTGCTAATGGTGCAAGCGCTGCGTAGGTATTGCAGTTACATATGCCTCGCCTACATCATTTGGCATAGGCAAATCCACAACTTTCTTGTGGTGAATACGTGACTACAATCTATTAAGCTTGTGGTTATAACATATAAAATATATATCATCATTAATTGGGCATATATAAACTATATCGCCTTAATGAAATATCAAACATAACACACATTTGTATTCATCACACCAAATATGATTACATAGTATATAAGTATGAAACCTCTATATAAATCATGTGCAAAAACAAAGTGTATATCAATCATACTGTATGTGACCATACACACACAGAGGCGTGCGTGCACATACATATGTACACATACATACATGGCATGCATTAACAACACCAATTATGTGCACATATATAATGTCACAATATAACTCATCCAAAGCAATTATAATATCTAACACTGCCAATGCTCACATTGATGTGATTGGTCTTCTATTGTTTCGCATCATGCATATAATTCTTGGTAACCATGTTGATGGCTCGAGCATTTTGTTGGATTTCACTACTCACTCTAAACAATATCCACATTCGAGACTACATACAATCTACACTATAGTATGCAGTGTAGCATAAATAACCCTTAAAACACATTAATGTCTCATACTATCCACTATCATAACCTCATCTTCCTATTTACACATTTTTATAATTCATGATTTTTCTTAGTCTCAACATCGATAATACTTCATCATAGAAATATAGGAACACACCACAAATCTCCTATCAAAAACATCATTGATATAGGAGTTTTTAACTCATGGTAAAAATACATACATCATATGCATCATACATATGCTGTATATAGTCATACTAAGCATATATAAAACAAGACATAGTACATATCATCGTATACACTCGATTATACATTATATACATACGTCGTATACAGTCATACTAAGCATATATAAAACAAGTCATAGTACATATCATCATATACACTCGATTATACATTATCATTAACATAGCAGCTTAACTCATAAACTACAATTATACATATTGCTATTTTTATTTAGTATCGTATCTCCTTATTCATTCCTATTTTTTTCATGTTATCCTGGCTAATGTTCTTATAGTCTTCGAGATAAGTGTAAGTTGAGTAGGATAGAGACTAAGCAAGGGAAAATTGGAACAAGCGTGAATAGAGAAAGATGGCAAGGAAGTAGGACAGCTAAAGTTTCTAGTGCAGGACCTGGAGCGATACTTCAAAATTTTATTATTGCTATTTGGTAGATGCTAATGAAGCAATTGAATTGAGAGGACAAGGAGTTAGCTCAATTGACCTTTTTTCGAGTTATGGTGGTGAGTGTTTCTCTCATATTGAGTCCATTATGAACGTTCTATCATGGGTTAAAATCTTTGAAATGGTAGTCAATGGTAAGAGAATAATAGTGGAATGTTGCAGGTGGTTAGCTTTTAAGAGTTTGAAGGAGCTATAGTTGGTTGTTGGGAACGTATTGTACCTATTGTGCTTAAGTAGATATTACTTGGTATGATTTCAAAGTGAAGTTTGAGAACCATTTCATGCCTTAAACAGAGAAGTCTATAATGTTCCAGACATATTTCAAGCTAAAGCAGGGCAAAATGTAAGTATTAGAGTATGCGAACAGATTTCATGCTTTGTTAGTTATGTTCTGACTTTGACTAATACTTCCATGAAGATCATGAAGAACGATGAGAAGTTTTTATTTGGTCTTTAAGAGGAGTTAAGCATGACAATTTTGCCACACATCGAAGACCATATTGATATAGTGCTTGTTCTTTTGCTTCGGTAGGAAGGAAGTAGGGGTGAGTATATATTGGTTTAAATCGAATAAACCAAACAAACCAGTTATGTTTGATCAATTTGGTTTGGTTTTATTAGTCAATTGGTTGGTTTTGGTTTTGGTTTTTATATTTATATTTTTTTGGTTTATATGTTGGGTTTGGTTTTCAATATTTAAAAATAAACTAACTAATTAAACCAAATTTGAACATCATATTATTTTAAAATGACTAAATTACTACTACACCGCTATTATTTACAATATTTCATAATTATATTATCTTTTTCAATTCATATTAATATTTTGGAAAGAGGATTTTTTTTCAACATGTTTGCATCATATGGACTCAATTAATTATTTTAATCTTATAGATCTAATTCATTTTAAGATAAACCAAGTAGACCAACCAAACAAAATATATTATCGGTTTGGTTGGTTTTGGTTTAACAAAATATTGTTTTGATTCAGTTCAGTTTATGTTTCTTGAATGGTTAATTTGGTCTCAACTTTTTTTTTGGTTTCAAACCGAACCAATCATTTGCTCATCCCGAAAGAGCATGCTAGGAATAAAGCTATTATGCACATCAATGAGAACATACCAAAGCCATATTGGAAGGTTTTTACTTCAAGCCTTAATGGAAGAAGGGTATGAATAAGTTTCTAAAGGTTGAGATGAAGGAGGACAGTAAGGTAGAGCTGAGAAATAAATTGAATAAGAAACATGTGAAGTGCTTAAGGTCGTTGAGTATGCAGTTGTATATCTACTTGTATTTAGGTGGAGAAGGTTGCAGTAATTCTTTGGATGTGGGAATAAGTTTTTCAATAGATACTCGAATAACCAAAATCCATTCGCATTTGCAAATAAAAAACAGATAAATATCTAATGTTCAAAATAATTAATACGGATGCAAATATAAAGGCATCCGCACCAAGAAATTATATTATTTATTATTTTAATGTTATTGTTTATATTATATATATTTTGGTATAATGAATGATATGTATTTATTGTTTTATAAAGTAAATAGTTTATGTTTTATGCATATAGTGCATATTAACTGCTTAAAACTGTCTATTATTATTATCATATGTGTTTATTTTCATACTCTTATAAATAAATGGGCTGGAAATAAAATTATGTTAAACCATAATTTTCTATTTATGTTTTTATATTTATTAATCGGTGGATAGGATAAATATCCAATATCAATCTATATCCATGGATAAGGATGTCAAAGAATGATTTATGATATGGATGTAGCTGCATATGTAGCAATATCCACATTTATAATTAACTGTTGATAGGTCAAAGGAAGTAGGGAATATGCAACAACCGAGATAATGACAGTTGGTGCAAGTAGAAGTGGTTCTAGGTCTTCTATTTATGAAGGTGATATACTTATTTACGTTTAGATGTGAGTTTATTAGCTCTCTCAAAGACACGAACTCGATTGGAGGTTCGAAAACTCTGAGTTGATGTGTTTGGATGTATGTTTGATTTCATGGTCATATAATTTTTGGTTATTTTATGGTTGATTTCAGTAGTTTTAGAATGTTTTTGATACCTATGTATTTTTATGTATAGGGTCGTACTTGATTACGTGAGTTTATTGGTTGTATTGAGAGATGAGGGTGAACAACTATTAGAAATGTTGTGTGGGAGGACAAACTTGGACATTAGTAATTTTTATAATCATCCAAAATTGCTTATGATGAGGTTTGAATGCTCTAACTGCATGTAAGTAGGCATGTCAATGGGTAGAGTTCCATCCGGGTATTGTAAAACCCGGACCCGAGTCCAATTACAATAAATAAAATTCGAGCCTAGCCTGAACCCGCAAGGTACTTCAACCCAATATTCGAGCCCGGCCTGTCGGGCTTCTTAAGCCTGCTTGGTAATAACCAAATACCTAACTCAGAATATTTTTGTTAAAACCATATTTTAAAACTGTAACTTTGTTAAAATTTGTATACAAACAATATTAACATATAAATTGAACGGTGATGTAGTCAAGCTCATAATAAAAGTATGAAAAAACATATACATGTCAACAAACAAAATGTAAATAAATAACATACATGCTTATGTTTTGATACGACGAAAAACTAATAGTCGGGTCTGGCCCAAACCAGCTCGGTATTGATAAAACCGTACCCAACCCGGGTCGGGCCTTAGTCGGGCTTGGGTAGTAAAAAGCAAAACCCGTATCCACATAAATAGGGCAGGTTCCGGTCCGGGCTTGGGCCAAAACGCATGCCATCAACAGGCCTACATGTGAGTACCCAATGTCTCTAAGGAGGTGTGCGATTAACTTCTAGATGGGGAAGTCAAGTATAACATCGAATTGGTTCCGAAAACGATGTCTGCACTAACTTAATTTAGAAAGATGTCTCTTAAAGAGCTATGTAGCTAAAGCTCTGATGAAGCCTAGATAGATAAAGCTTAGCTAAACAGCTTAGTACCCTGCACAGGTTACTCTTTTACAATTTAACGCTTTTAAATAACGTGCCCATTAAAGCACTGTTATTTACCGCTAAATTAGCTAAAGTAAGGTTACTTGAGTATCCACTTTAGAAATTTTAATATATATATATATATATATATATATATATAATTTTCTTGTAATCCCTAGTCAAAAAAGTTTAAGTATAGGTCTAAGTTCAATGCCTAGATGCTCACTATAATTTGGAACACCATTTCTACTTCCAATGTGACGACCCAGAATTTTTGGATATTTGAAATTGGCATATTTAATTGATTTTAAATATTTAAAAGTTAATTTAACTTGAATTTCAAATATCATTATTTATTTGGATAATTAAATAATTGGAAATTGGTTAAAATAGTGATTCTTGGTTTTAAGCTGGTTAAAAGTATTTCAAAGGCTTATAAAATTTATAATGATGATGTTAATGTATAAACTGATACAGATCTGCTTGTGTAAAGATCAGTCATTTCCTATTATATTTTGTTCCGCTGCGATTGTGAGATTTTGATATTGTTTTCTACTTTCTTCTTCTACCTCTTTCTTCTTTAGCCCCAATGGTTTGTATTTCCAACCACTTTGAGCTGAACTGATGAAGAATATTGTCGGCTTAAAGGGTACGGATTTGCGGGCTATTACAGTGGTATCAAAGAAGAAGGTTAAGCGTGAACCTTGGCTCTAGTGGGGCTTACTCATTAAAGATAGAGTCGATAGTACTCTAAAATGAGTTTGAGCGTATTAATAGATATGAGCGCATATTTGTTAGTGAATATAAAATTGTTTTATATTGTGTCGACTTACCGGTTGAGAGTTTATAAATTCTGGTCGGTGCAGTCTGGACAGCAGTATCGATAGGGATTTCTAAACTCCTAAACTAGGCAAACCGACACGGTATTGTTTTTAAAAGTGGGTAAATGAAATAATTTTGCCCAAATTATTTTTGTATATAAAAGGATTAATTTTTGTAAATTATTATAGTATATGGTTGCTTGGTTGTTAGAGAATGATAATATTAAACTATTATCAATATTGTGTGGAAATTTAAAATAGTAAATGAATCATAACCAAAGGTTAAGGAAATAAAATCAAATAACGAAATGGAATTTGAAATGTGAATTGTAAATGTGGTTTATAAATCGAAATAAGATGCCAGAGTAATTTTTGAATAGGGATTAAAGGATTAGGAATTCGAAACTTTAGAAATCAAATTCCTTTGGTTTGAAAATGGTTTGAAAAGGCTTTGGAAGGAATAATAGTGATATTATTCGGAAATATTTTTGAATTGGATTTGAAATCTAGTGGGATTTGGAATTTAAAAATATTTAAAAGGGGTTTTTTAAAGAGATAAAGCACTGAACTCTTTTCGGTCATTGGAAAATAATTCCGATAATGATCGCGACATCATCAATGTTCATTATCGAGTTTCCAAGAGAGAAATTGCTGCCAAATTGTTTTAAATTGGAGTTGATTGCAAAACTGGGGTTTGGTTTTGAAATTCAAAGGATTATTTGATATGCAAATGAATTATGTATATAATTGGTTTCAAAAATGATTTTGAAATTTTGAGCAATTGTTTAAAAGACTCTGGAATCCTATTTAAAATGTTTATGGAAATATAAATGGGTTTGATAACTAGTAAAATTTGAAATTTTCTAGAATAGAAAAAAAATTTAACTTAAACAAGAGTTAAAAATTTGAAGTAAGTAAGAAAACGAAATAAGTCAGAATGTAAGCCAATTAAATGAAGTAAATTAAAAGGAGTTAGAAAATGGAAAATAAATAAGTTGGGAAACTTATAGAAGTTAAAAATTTGAATTAAATTGAAGTGTAACTCAATCAAGGAAAATAAAGGTGAATTTAAAGAAAAAATAAGAAGACTAAGTAAAGTGCCACTGAAATAAAAATTCATTAAGTTGGGAATTAATGTGGGAATGAAACAAACTAATTTAAATTGTAAGCAAATGGAATTTAAAATAAATATTTGAAATTCAATTTGAATATTGGGATAAATTATGCAAAGTAACGTGTTGAACAATTAGTTCGAAGTGGACTAGAATAATAAAATTTGGAAATAAAATCCATTGAGATTTAAAATAAATTAGTAAATGGAACCAACTAAAGAAATGATTAATTAAGTACGGTTTGAGATAAGATGAATAGAATTCAATATTTAAAAATGAAAGGAAAACTTAATTCAGAATGGAATTGGAAATTTAAGTTAAATGAAATAGAAATGAAAGCTTAAGTAGTGAAGTAAAAATAATTCTTTAAGTGTGTGAAATATTTATTTTGAGCTTAAGGAGGGTTAATGCTAAATTCTTAAGTAAATTTGGTTTTGGGAAAAATATTCTAAGTTAATATTTGAATAAAGATTTAAAAAAAGTGGTGAGAGAGAAAAAGGCTTTGGATAAGTGGTTGAAAATAAAAATAAAAGTGAATAAAAGAGAACTGATATAATTAATAATCAATTGGGATAATACGTAGGATGTACGTATATTATTTTATTCGCATAGCAATTTGATCCAAATTCGAGTACAGAATTTCGAGGTAGTTATACCAATCCGAGTTGGGATTTTTCACTCGATTTTCGACGGCAAACATGGATATGAATTTTTGAGTGATTATGGAAATTCTCTATCATAGTTTAGGACCATGCAAGGAGAATGACGGTTTCTGATCAAGAAAATAGATCTGAGTCCGCACTAGGAAGTCGGGTTGACGATACTAGTTTGGAAGTGAAATTGTGTGATCGAGTGAGCGATCGAATTTGGTATTATGTACGAATGATATATGCGCATCGTACGGGCTCGAATGAAATAGATACTGAAACTTTTGTAAAGAAATGTATAAAATGATTCTGAATTCTATGATTGGATATTATTGTTAAGTAGAATATACAGGTGTTTTAAAAGCAAAGGAAAATTGATGTTTGGATTTCAGAAGATAAATTTGAATTGCCCAACAAAAAGGTATGTATTTAAATTGGCATATGAAATTTGATGATTTTCTGATCTAGCCACTTGGCATTTTGTTTTCTTTTGAAATTGGGGGCCCGTAGAGGCATTTTGTAGTAGTAGAAGGAGATGCTGGCCAAATTTTTCGAAAATTTAGGGAGTTGGAAAAATTTTAAGAAAATTTTGATAATTTAAAATTCGGTTTTAAATTTAAATTTGAATTGTTGAGTATGGATTATTGGTTGGAACCTATGGTTGAGTTTTGGAAGTTTGTAAGAGGGTTAGTGTGTCTTTAATAAAAAGATTGTTTTGGGAAGATATTTTAAAACTGTTTGATTTTGGGAAGAAAAATTAATGGGTTGTGGAACATTCTTCTTAACTAGTAATTTCGAGGATGAAATTCTTTTAAGGGGGAAGGAATGTGACAACCTGGAATTTTTGAATATTTGAAATTGGAATATTTAATTGATTTTAAATATTTGAAAGTTAGTTTAACTTGAATTTCAAATATCACTATTTATTTGGATAATTAAATAATTGGAAATTGGTTAAAATAATGAATCCTGGTTTTAAGCTGGTTAAAAGTATTTCAAAGGCTTGTAAATTTATAATGATGATGTAAATGTATAAACTGGTATAGATCTGCTTGTGTAAAGATCAGCATTTTCTATTATATACTGTTCCGCTATGATTGTGAGATTCTAATATTATTTTCTATTTTTTTCTTCTACCTCTTTCTTCTTCAACCCTAATGGTTTGCATTTCCGACCACTTTGAGTTGAACTGATGGAGAATATTGTCTGCTCAAAGGGGTATGGATTTGCGGGCTATTACACCAAAAGTTTGAATTACATGGATTGAGACATTCTAGGATTTCATTATATATGAGTAACAATTGTTTCATTTTTCTACACCAACGATAGAAGACTGATAAAAAATTATTTATCCATTTGACTTTGTCTCTAATATAGCCTTTTACACATTTCTATTTTCCGCTACATCCTTGTTATATTCCTTCTATTATATTTTATACCTCCACCGCTATGAAACCATTGAGCATTTATTGAGTATTTTAACTACATAGCTAAGGAGAAGGCCAAAATGATAAACAAAGCTGAAAAGCTTAAATGGAAGGGGTGAATAAGGATTAGAAATTTACTGTGGGTAATGCTTGTTAAGTTCGCCTCTAAAAGGATGGGTCGCATTGGCTTTGTGTTAATTATCGTAGTTAAACAAAGCAACAATAAAGAGCAAGTATGTCTTATAGTGCATTGATAGATTGTTTGACCAATTGAGTGGATATTAGTTATTCTTATAGTTGAATTCAACTTCTAGGTTACCACTGGCTATATACTAGACCCAACAAGATTCTTTGACTAGTTGGTAATATCATTTTGACTAAATTGATAAAGTGTACCAGGAGAAACTAAATAAGTTTGTCCTTTTGTTTTCCTATGATATCTCAGTTTATTCATGAATCAAGGATGAACATACACATTCATTTAAAGTATTGCTAGAGTGCTTGAGGAAACACAAGTTGAATATGATGTTTTTGGTGTGTCATTTTTGGTGGTTTGATGTTGGATTTCTTTGATGCATTTGTTCAAGTAGGAATCTCACTTGGTCATATAAAGTTAGAAAAACTTTAGGATTGAGAGAGGTTAGAGAGTGCGATGGAGTTCATAAGCCTTTTGGGTCAAGTATGTCATTATCAAAAATTCATTACTTTTTTTCCAAGATTGCATGCCATTGACACAACTTAAAATGAAGGATGTAAATTTTGTACGGATTATAATATGCAAGAAGAATTTTTTTTAGCTAAATGGATTTTATCATGTTCTATTTGTTATACATGGGAACATAGGTTGGAAAGTAAATATGGATGTACAAAGCAAAAGTTTTTGTGACGTTCTACTTTTTAAACATCTGGAATCAATTATAAACGCCACAAAATACACTTGCAACTAATTTTCAATATTAAAAATAGTGGATCATTTATTTTATAATTTAAAATTTCAAAACAAAGAAAGGAAAAAGGGAAACCTCACAGCGGAATAAAATATCAATATAAATATACATGAACTCAATTATACAATTATTTTACATGATAATCACATCAGTCCACATTTAATACATTAATTATCACCAACTCATAAACGCTATAAAAATGGTGTAAAAGAATATGCCAAATAACTATCTGTAGTTAAGCCTACGTCCACCTTTCTATTCTCTCCTTTGCTCCTACCTGCAACTTCACAACTGTACACACATACAGACACACGCGCATGCACACACGAGCAACCATATTAAACTACGCATAACCTTATACACTTTGGCCATAGGCTCAAGAGTTATTGCATAAGAGAACAACGCCAACGTACCCATTTGGGGATCAAGCCGTTGTAATTTCATTTCATGGTCTTCTTTAGCATCCAAATGCTTGTTAGCACATAACAGCTATAGCATACATGCAACCAATGCAAGCAGAAAACACTTTTCATACAAAGTCATAACCATCAATCATAATAAATATAGGATAACAACAGTAATAGCATACTCATCCATTAAACATCACATATGTTTGACAACACCCGAAGTCACCCCCAAACATCAATTAAACTAACAACAACAAATATACTCACATATGTATTAATCGTTGACTATTAGAATACATCATCTGTACAAGTATAAATTAAACAAACGTGTACTAACCCACTATAGTAGTAATAAAAATACTAAATCACCAAATGTGTATTAACCAAATATATTATTAACACAACACCAAATCATCAAATGTGTACTAACCTACCATATTAGTAACACAACGTCAAATATTTGTAATGTGCACCAACCCACTATATTAATAACACAAACATCAAATCATCAAATCTGTACTAACCCATTATATCAGTAATATAAAGACCAACACAATAAAAGCATAATTAACTACCCACAATGTAGTAATAATAGAAAAATACCGTGCATACGTCCAAATGTGATTTCATCGTCATATAACAACATATGTGATAATCCAAATAAATAAATAATTAATGGTACATCCATCCAAAACATCATATTTGCGACTATCGTTTTCTCTTAAGTATAAAATTACTTTTCATTATTTATCATAAAATCAGCTTTATTTATCTTAAAAGGAAAATAATTCTTCCAAAATGGTAATATACTTCAAAATCCTTTATTATACTTCTATTGCTTCAAGTCCTTAAACATTGTATTTTCTATCAAAATAGTAATTTACATCAAATTACTTTTCAAAAAAATTTATTATTTTACATTAAGATGATAATATATATCGAAACCTCTTTAATATTTTATAAAACTAATTTAGTACTGTTTATCTCAAAAATAATAATATTCCATATTAAACTTCAAAGCTCCTTTAATTGTTAGTTGCATCAAAATAATAATAATTTAACCTAAAACTTGGAAAAATATCTTTACATTTATTACTAATATCGCAAAAATATCTTTTATTCTATTACTTAGATAATAGTAATAATATTTTCCAGTAAATACTGTAAAATCCATTATGTTTTCACATACTCAAAACAATATAATTTTCACAAAATCGTATTATTGTGTATGAAATATCACTTTATTTTATAAATAAGAACAAACTTCCCAAATTCAGTTTAAAATAGGTTTTCCTTTATTGCTTATGAATTTCCATAGAAATTCATAAATAATAACATTGTTACATTTGTTACCTCAATTCTAGTTTAATTTGTTAAATCACTATTAATTTTCAAATTTAACTCAAAATTTGTAAATAATCTTATTTTTCATTTATTTATCTAATTTTATCATTATTGCACAATTTCCTCCATTTTATTTTAATTAATTACATTCAAAATTTAAATCCACAATTAATTATAATTAAACATCAAATAATACAACAATAAATAGTTAAACCAAGGCACAACATATCTAAAATATTTAAATATCCAAACAATTTTAATATAACACAACACATATCAATAATTATAAACTTTCATCAATGAATATGAATTTAATATTTTTAAACCATAATTAATTAAATAAATAAACCACACCGACACGCTTTTGCAAACCGCCTCAAAACTCAGCAATCCGATTAAATCAAATCAAATCAAATAAACACCATTAATTATGAAGTTTCTTCATGGTAAACTTTTTAAAATATTTTCATCAAAAAGTGATTAATATAGTATTACTTTATCTTGTGAAAAATGACCAAATCTTGTTTTAATTGTTCTTGAATTAAAAATTATATGACTTATCATTGTATTTTCTTAATTCATTATAAGATTGTACTAAACATACAACAAAAAATTTCTTAGTTTCTTACTTCAATACAAGATTGTGCTCTGCTTTAGAAGGACTTCTAATACAACAATGCATTTTCTATTTATGATACCGATATTTATTCAGTATTGATACACATATAGATATACACACGTGTGTGTGCCTATATATGTATATATATAAAATTATGTACACACATACAAATACAAACACACATAGATATATATAGCTACACCTCAATTTGGCTACACCTCTAATCCCCCTGATTTCGACCAGAATTTTTGATTTAATTAATAATATTTTCACTCTCTTTACACTACACTAGTAAAAGTATCATTATTTAAATTAGACACACTACAGGAAAATCTGACAGCAAAGTCCATCACAAATTAGTCACTAATCTTAGATCTGTGACGGATTTATAATGGATAGTCCCCTTGCTAAAACACGTGTGGCAGACCTGTCATAAATAAAATAACAACGGAAAATCAACATAATTTGTGATGGATCTGCCACAGTACGTAACAAATTTAATTTTTTATAGCTTTGTGGTAAAATAATTGTAATGAAAATTTATTGCTCATTCGTCACAAACTAATGATAAAACTTTGATTGTTTTTTAATACTTAATTAGTTATAATTTGTTCCATCACAAATTAGCTGCAATTTACTATACAAAAATCATAAAATAACTATGGATTTGTCACGTGAAATTTTTTGAAAATAAAAATACTTGCATAGTACATTGTATACTATGCCACAAACCCATGACGAATATTTTTTTTTTTTATTCTCTTTTCGTGCTAACAATCAAACAATATATTTATTACTTTAGAATATTACCTAAACAATTTCATCCAAAACTATACCAAAAGAGCATATTAATAAATGAATGGATAAAAGATTAACATAAGCTAAAAGGAATTCATAGAAATAGTAATCAACAAAATACAAGTCACGATATATAAATTTCAATGCGCATACCAAAATACATGCCCATACATTAAATTTCAACATGCGTACCAAAAACCTATCAATCATACCAAGCCCACAATAATAAGATGATCCCATGAATCAATTAGAACCGAATATGACAATCTTTGTTCGACAACTTATAAAATCTAAGCTCAAACTCTTTATGCTTTTCGGTATCATGTCCATCCTCAATACACCGCAAATGAACCTCATGCTCTTCTGTAATATGTCGACGATGTGTCTCACGCTCCTTCTCAATCCTTCGATGCTCTGTCCCAAATTGTTGAATTAATTCCATTGTTCGAGCCTGACAAGTTGCATTTCCTCCGTTAAGGCATAGCCTAGATTTTAAATCATATGTTGTTGTCCTTTCACTCATTAGCATCCTTCATCACTGGGCAGCATGTGATCTGATCAACAATTAACAATACATGTTTTCTTTTTTAAAATTACACTTCAAGAACATGAAATTTTGCATATATATTGATATGCAACATTATTAGATATGCACTAAGTAACAAATCAATTATTCATAAAACTATTTGCATCTACCACCAAGATATGCACATCCCTTTCAATTTAATGGCCTCAAAGCATGAAAAATCAATGTTTGTTGCTTTTGTTGAACCTCCCCCGCATCCTCGTCATTCTCTTATCTAATAGCAATCAATCGCTTGTTACATGCAATATGATACCTAGCCTGTAAATATACAATGTCATCAAATTTAATTCAATCAACCCAAAAATTTTAATGAGTTGTAATTCACAACTCAGTTTCAAAACTGAGGTGCACAACTAAGTTTTGTGCATCTGACTTCAACTGAGTTGCCCAACTCAGCTTAAAACTGAGTTGCCAACTCAGTTCTTAAACTGAGTTGCACACAACTCAGTTGAAAACTAAGCTGCCAACTCAGTTTTAAATCTGAATTGCTAGCGGAGTCGTGCAACATGATATGTGTTTCTTCGTAAAGGTTCCAATTCACTTGAGACTACCCTCTTCCTGTGTGGAAATGTTAAATTCACACTTGAGACAACCCTCTTCCTGTATAGAAATGTTAAATCTTAAATTCACACTTGAGACAACCCTCTTCCTGTGTAGAAATGTTAAATCCACACTTGAGACATGTTGATGTTATGCAACTTGTAAAGGCATGCAGCAGGCAGGATGAAGGCCATGTTGAAAAAATCAGTGCTCGTTGCTACCTAAAGGCATGTTGAAACCTGAAGGCCCAGTTGCAACCTAAAGGATTAAGATGAACTTGTAAAGGCATATGTTGCATGCATGGCCTGAGTTTTCAAAAAACATGTCGCTACTCAGTTTTCAAACGAGTTTCGCACTTGAGACATGTTATGCAACTCAGTTTTCAAAAAATCAATGTTTTTCAAAATCAATGCATGGCTTACTACATGCTCCTACTCTCTTCCAAATCAATGTTTTTCAAAATCACTCAGTTTTCAAAAAATCAATGTTATTCAAAATTCATGTCACTCTATATATACTGCTTTTTGATATGAGTCTATATCTACTTTTCTGCCTAGCACTACTTTTTTCAAAATCAACTTGATATGTGTTTCAAAAAATCAACGTTTTTCAAAATTCATGTCCTAAAACTGGTTTTCTTCTTATACTTCACGTTGCCTTTTTTTCCTTGCTATCTCAAATCCAGAGGGAGATGTCATCAAATAATAGATAAACTGTAAAATGTGTTTGAAAATATGTTGCATTTCATAATGATTAATATTTATTACCGTAAATGAAGCAGAAACATGCTAAGGATTAACAAAGGAGGCATATGCCTGCTAATTCAAAAAATTCAAACCATAAAAATATTAATTACTACCTCTTAAAATTCCTATAATAGATCTCAAGATGTTATAATTTGTGTAAACGTTTTGCAACTTGAATAATTATTATATAAACACATTGACAAAGAAATAAACACCTCACTTATATTAACTAAGAATTAATTAAGCTAAATATTTAATTAATTTAGGAAAAGATGCTTAAGAAGATATTTTCACAAAAGTCAAATCTAACCACATCAAAATCTAACAAAATCTTCATTTTACATTTCTTAAGCGTTAAGTGATTATGACATAAAGAAATGATGTAATAAGGTGATGGTGAGGTTTGAAAAATATTGTTTACTTTATGGATAAGCAAGTGCATTTTTTCCCATTCAAGTTATGATATTTATTCTTAAACTTTTCCTATAAATACCCACCTCCTTCTCCAATTTCATTCACACATTTCTACATCTTCTTTTCTCTTTTCTTAAGCTTCTTTAATGACTTCCATGCCTTCTAGAAAATAAAATATTATAGTAGTGAAGCTATACGAAAATTATAAGGAGAAATACCACTTCAATGTAAAGATACTAGCTCGTATCATCACCAAACACCCCCTCCACCTCTCCATTGCTCTCCACATCTCCTCACCCTCAAAGCCAAGAAAACCACCCAACCAAAAGCATGCCCGTGCCTACCCTAGCCTTGGCTGAGCCCTGTAGGAATAAAGGAGAAAGATCGTGGAGCTCTGGAGTGAAAATATTGGAGAGATGTACTGCCCGTTTAATTCCAAGGAGATAAGAGGAAGTTTGAAGTACTACGGAAGCTCTGCCAGATTTTCTGGAGCTTAGGAAGGAAGAATGAAGTAGATGATGATTAGTTGAAGTTGAAAAAAGTTTAGTGTTGTTGGATAAGAATATTGGTAGGAAGAATTAGTTAGAGAAAATGGTGGGTACTCGCATTTAAATTTACTAATTAATCTCTAAATAATTTCAAGTTTAATGATATATATATATATATATCCCCATTTATTTTAATATAGTAGCTAGCTTGTGAAAAGTGACGAGGCTTCGGAAATTGGTAGTGTAGCAAGTACAGTTCCAAGCAGTTAGCTTGAAAAAATCGATAAGGCTTTCGAGGACTATAAGTATTATACATGGATCGAAGGAAATGACCACTAGTTCCCTATCATTTTGGAAATCCAACTCCAAATACGAGATTTATGGTTTTGATTGTAGTCCCAAAATAGTTGTAATGCTTTGCAAACATTTTAGTTACCCTTTTAGGTATCATATATTCCGTCCAGTATATTCCGTTGATCAAGTATGGATATATTATCATATTTCATGTATTGATACTTTCTTTGTATATATATTTATTTGAAAGTGTTTTCAAACTGATGTCAGTAACAATAATATCAAAGTGATTTTTGGTATAAAGTATTTTGGTTACATTAAGGTAAAAACTCATCCATTTTTATATATCGGCGTGATCTTATAAAATACCCTTCTTTTCAAAGGTTTTGATAGACACAACATGTTCTATACATTAAAAAGTTCGAGTATCTCATGCTGGTTTATCAAGCTTGATCCGGGTATTTTTAATACTCAGGTCAGATCTGGGCAGTTTAAGGTTTAGTTGAAGACCCTTGGAGTTTTGAAAGGCGAGTTGGAGATCTTCATCTATGTATGGATGTATTCTATTATCCACTGCTTCTATTGCATTTGTTTTTAATTTTCAACATTTGTAAGGACCGAGGCTTTATAATTGTCCAAGCTAAATTTAGGTTAGACTCATTTTTTATTCAATTTTTTCCGCTCTAAAGATTATTGTTGAGATAATATATGTTATTCCATTCGTGTCAGATTATGTTCTATCTTTATTTTGTTTTCCCTAACAATCGGGCTTTCTGGCACTTGGATTTATGGCATGAGGATGTACTAGTGTTGATTTTCGAGGGATGAAAATTTCGGTTGTTGCAAACTATCTCGATCAATGGTTCTAACGAGAGAAAGTACTCTCAGCTGAATGTCCCTAAGAGATATATAGATATGCATAACATCAATAGATTTCTTAGAAAAAGGTTCTAGGAGAGAATGAAAGACGAGCACATAGTTAGTCCCTAATTTCATATAGAAAGGCAGAAAGCAGTTGGTGTAGTGTTATGCTATCTCAAATGATCGACGAGCACATAGCCAGTCTCTAACGTCAACCAGTCATCGTCTCTACTGAGGTGATAACATCCAATGTCTAATAAATAATAGATCTACCTAAGTCATTTAGAAGGAAGACTGACATACCACAGCGCTTCTCTAGGAAACGCAAATGACTGTGGCCTGTTTTCTACAGTCCCTTAGTTACTCTCAAAATCATGACACTTATATTCATCGCATGTTATAAACATTCTGCAAGACTATGCTATGCATTGGACGCGACTCCTACTTTCCCTTGATAACAGACTGTTGGTCCTTAAGTGACGTTTGGGCAATGGCTCTAATGAAAGTAGTATCTCTCAACCTCATCCTCCTCAAATAATCAAATTGACATCACAGATCTGCGGCGCGACCCCGTAATCAAGACCGCTAGGATGGACACTAGCCTATCTGGTGGGTCCTAGTCACGCGCTTTCCATAGTGGCGTGAACCTTATGACCTAGATTCCCAATGAATACATGAGAGTAATAATAAATACTCTCGACTCCATGCGTCCAAATGAGTATATCTCAACATAATAAATTCACAACTACCAACCCTAAGATTAAATAATAATACTCGGTCAGTTAGTGCTTGGAGGATAAATTTGTAAATCTTAACATACTCTATCTTTATCCCTTGGAGAGAGGCTCTCGACTACTAATCTCTATAAAAGTGTAAGGACCCAAAATTTTGGTTATTTGAAATTGGAATATTTACCTGATTTTAAATACTTAAAATTTAATTTTTAGATTGAATTTAAAAAATATATATTTATCGAATAATTTAATTATTATATTTAATAATTGAAATTTGGTTAAATTATTGAATCTTGAGTTTTAAGCTTGATGAAAATAATTTCAAGGTTTATAAAATTTATACTAATAATAATTAAGATAACAAAACTTTTTAAATTGAATTTAAAAGTGATTTGTTCAGTTTTAAAAATATGTCGTTTAAATTGACATTTAAAAATAACCTTCCGGGACACGGTCTCAGAATTTGACGGAACCAGTTCCATTGGATCTGTAATAGTGCATTATTATCGGATTTCAAATTTTCTAACATATGGAGTTATGTTTGGTGGTATGAGATAGAAACGCATATCGTAAATTCAATATAATAATTGGGTCCAAAAAGCTATCTTCTCCATACGATCGAATTAGGACTCGAAACCATTTCCTTTGCGTTCGAAATAGGAGTATAACACTATGAATGCCTAGCGACATGCCTCGATAGGAGTTGAGATTTTAAGCGGCATAATCGAGACGATTTGAATTTAAATTATATATATTTATGTCGACTTGACTTTTAATTTACATCAGCTTGTTTTTTTTATCACCTCAAATCACTGTACCTTTCCCTTCTCAAACACGCTTCCCTCTTCTGATACGTTTCCCTTCTCCTCTTTATTTTAGTAACAGCCGAACGTTTGAAAAGAAAACGTAAAAAAAATGTTTACATTTAAAAATTCATATTGAATGGAATGCACAACGAAAAATTCCCAAATAATTTTTAAAAATCATGTTTTGACGAAAGCTAGGTGATGGTCTATTTTTGTTGGCATTCGAACATGTTTTGGATGGGTTTGCTGTTGCTCGACGGTGAGTTCGCAAGGCAATTTCGAAAACTAGGGTTTGGAAAATTGGAGTATGCCATGCTCGATTCGAATTTTTGAGTTCGTATTTGAATCCTTGGTGGAGATTCGCATCTCGGCGCAAGATTTGATGTCGACTGGTTATGTTTGGAGATTGCGACGTTCTCGTGGTCATGCACTGTAACAAGCCGCATATTTATCGATTTTTATATTTAAATATTTTATCGTTCATCGAATTTTGGTCCGAAAAGTTACCTTTTGCAAACAGCCGAATTAGGACTCGAGACCACCCCCATTGAGTACAAAATGCCGTTTGCGACCTTTTTGAGTATAAGCTTCGATATGTTTGGAGAAAGTTGAGTTTTTCTACTTTTCACTTAGGGCATTGGTTTGGGCTGAGCCCATTAACCCCACTTATGTATTCAGTCCCAACCCTCTCCTCTTCATTTACTTCCTTTCTATTTTCCTAACCCTTCAAGCTTTAGCACCAATGGTGGAGAGGAGTGGAAATTAAAACTCCAAGCCCTAGTTCCATAGCAAAATCCAAGTTCTTGCTCCAAAATCTATGAGAACCCATTGGTAAGCATCTCCTTCATCTTCTCCAACTCTTTCTCCATTCAATTTCAGAAAATTCCTAAACCTAATTTAGGAAATGTTTCTCTTTTAAGCTTAGATTCAAGCTTCTAGAGATGGATTTGAAGAGTGGTTGATTCCCCTTTGCTTTCAAGCTTCATCTTCATAAATTTTAGTGCAAAGGTGAGATTTTTAATCTCACATCTATGCTTATAATTCTCTTCTATTGTTAGGTATGAATTCCTAACACTTATTCATGTTCATTTGATTTTGATTTGGATTGCTTTTGTGAATATTCCAATTTTTAGTGTTTTGAGTTCAATTCGTTAAAAATCCTAATTTTGATGTTTGAACATGTTTTTGGTGATGCATCGAGGAGCTTATAGGGCCGGGTAGTCGGTTGGCATAAACCCCTAGCGCCGTTGCTCGTGCGATTGCAATTTGGTCGGGATTTGCACCTCCTTTGAAATAGGGTAGGAAGTGCAAGTATACAGGTTTGGCCGACCGAGCCCCCTGGCCCGGTCGACCGACCTGCTACCCAGGCACTTCCTGCCTCTGTTTGGAAGTGCTGGTTACAGGCTTCGGCCGACCGAGCCCCCTGGGCCGGTCGACCGACCTGGTGCCCCGAGCACTTCCAACCTCTGGTTCGGTCGACCGACTCAGGGAGTCCGGTCGACCGACCTGCTGCTATTTGCCAGATTAGCCTATATTGCTAATTCGTCTGAATATCCAACTTTAATCGATTCGTGTTGTCTCCCTTTTGTTGTTGTCATTTATTATCGACTTTGATGACCTTTTCTTTGGGAATTTTAGATATATCCACTTTGATGGATTTTATATCGATTTCTTTGGATTTTATTCACGTCTTTGAATGTGAATCTTAGTGATTGATTGTTCCTATAATCTTCTTTGTGATTTGTCACTTTAAAATATAAAGGTTTTCTATACTAGTAGTAAATATCAAAACTCTTTATTCAAATGATTTCAACACTATTTTATTACAAATCTCGTTTTCTCAAACCAATTTCCAATCTATTAGTATATACAAACCTTTTCCGTACTCGTATGAGAAATCTAATTAAACGAATTAGTAAAACAAGTGGTATGAAATGCTTGCGTTTACTTCATCGGTTAATTCTTGGACTTGTTCGATTGAATCTCTTGTGATAATTTTCTAGTGGAGATCTACAATTTGTTCGTAAATATTTAAGTTAAGCTAGTGGTTATGGGACATGAAGCTAAGCTCATATATTTACTAGCTTTTTGTAATTGACACTTCTCTTTGATCATGACGATCATTTTATGTTTTAGACTAGCATTGAGCAATGTCTTAGAGATTTTGGTTCATCGGATGTCTCGCTGTACGACGTCGTTGTTCCCTTTGATTGTGTTTTGGTTCATCGGATGTCTCGCTGTACGACGTCGTTGTTCCCTTTGATTGTGTTTTGGTTCATCGGATGTCTCGCTGTACGACGTCGTTGTTCCCTTTGATTATGATTTCTGGATTTCATGTGTTGAATTCTGGAATTTATGTTTCACCAACTTTTACGATTGGCATTAATATATATGTCTTTTATTGTGGCTTGGTGAATGAAATTAGGAGTATGACATTCCTTTTTATCTTGAGTAGATTATTGTGATATTGATTAATCTCTTATTGATTTTCAATTACTTATTTATCACAGCTTGGCATTGTGATTATTATATGTTTATGTCATATCACTTATTATATATCACTTCATCTGATATTTATAGCTAGACTGATCCGTTTATTATTTTCTTCTTAAATAATACTCGGGTCAGACTGAGATATTACAGGTGCTTCCTCCTGGCTTCCTATCTGGAACCATCTTCAGACTTTTGGCTAACTACTTTAGTTTAGTAGTTTTTGTTGTATACATTTGAGATACAGACTCTATGATGTATACTTATTCTTTTGTCTAGCACTTGTATCTATTCTTTTTGATATTGTGGATCTTGTTTGACCACTACTCTGATATACACTTTTATGTGTAATATTCATATCTATTTCCGCCTTTGTGATATGAATTATCTGTGACTGATTTGTGTTATGTTTGTTTCTATATTTGTTTCCGAAGACCTTTATAACCACTGTGTAGTAGTTTTGAGTTTGTGTCGGCATGTCGGATTTCCACTTGAAAAGAATTGCATGCTATACTATCTGACATATCGATGCTCGCACAAAGCAATTACACGGATGGTCGCTCCTCAACAGCCTTATTCTCCGTGCTAGTTGACAGCATTCACCGTAATGTTCTTGGCTAGCGTGGGTATAGAGGTGGGGCATCACATCTTGGTATCAGAGCCAAACTTCGGAACAATATGGAATATTATAACAAGGATCATCGTCCTAAGTCCATCTTAGGAGTCGTGCTTTAGGATTTTATTCGAGTCTTCGTACCGATTCATCCTATTTTGTTTATGACTCCTTGTTTTATCTATCAAGATTGCTTGATATTTATTTTGAGAATAACTTTTTCCTCTTCTTTCTTTCTTTCTTAAAGAAGAGAAATGGTTAGACTTGGCCGTCCCAGTGCCGGTCAATCTAGTGGTACTCCCATGGATGGAGTATTTATGTCTGCCCAGCAGCTTTTAGATCTTGTTAAGAATGCTCAAGCAGCTGGACCCAATCCAGAGCCTACTCATCCTAGATCTGGTTTCGCACGCTTGTGCAGAGACTATACCGATTTTGGTGGAAGGCCATTCAAGGGATCTGAGAGTGTTATAGAAATTCAAGCTTGGCTCAAGTCATGCGATCGCATCTTTTCTCGCATGAACCTTATTGACCTTCATCGAGTCCAAGTGGCTTCTAGCATGCTCCAAGAAAGAGCGTTAGATTGGTATGAGCTCTTAATTTCTGAAATCGTTGAAGCGGATCTCACTTGGGAGCAATTCCGCGAAAGATTCGAATCGAAATTTGTGCCGGAGGCTGAAAAAGTAACTTTGGCCTGGCGTTTTATTGACCTTGTTCAAGGTGGATCTTCTGTGACAGACTATGTCACATCTTTCGAATCTCTTTCCAAATACGGGGTTGAATACATTAACACCCCAATGAAGAAAAATCATAGATTCGTCTATGGCTTGAATAAGAATCTTAAGAAGCCATTACTACTGAAACTTGAGGTTTCATTTGATCAGCTTATTGATATCGCTCTTCGTCTTGAAGAGGCCGATAGAGACAGCGATAATGAAGTTGTGCGTGCCAAATAGAACTTCAACAACAACAAGAAAAGGCATCCCTTTATTAGGTTTGAAAGTCCTAATCCTAATAAGAGGGCAAAGCAAGAGACTTCTATAGCAAATACTCCCATCCCTAATCGCGGAGAATGCTACAATTGTGGCTCTAGGGACCACTATATAAATAGGTGTCCAAGGCCTATTTCTTGCCGCTATTGCAAAAGTGCGAATCATTATATATCTTCGTGTCCCAAGCGTCAAAGCAAGAGAGAAGGAAAGAGGCAAGCCCCTAGCAACTCTTCTCTCAGTCAAGGTATTTTTCACTCAATCCTTGATGGCATTGTTTTGTTTCGTGATCTTCTTATTTGAGTTCTTTTTTATATGGGTTCCATCTCACTATTTTATATCAAGAGAACTTGTGATTCTTTTCTTTGAAAATATTTTGGGCTTGATGACTTCTTTGAGGATTGTGAATCCGGATGGTAGATCCACAACACTCAATTTGTTTTTTTATTGATGTCGAAATTATTTTATGTGATTTTTCTTCCCGAGCCGATTTTTACCTAGGCTTCGGAATTGATTTTTGTAAGGATCGGCTTAATCATTGTGAAGCCCATATCCTATTTTTCGAGTGGACTATTCATCTTCGACATTTTCTATCTGTTAAGCGGATTTCTATTTTTTCTTGTGATTCCGATTTCAAAATTTTTGATGGCATCATTTTATTCTTTAAACCCGCATGATGAGGAAAGTGTTATTTCTCTCAATCATATCATTTGAGAAACTTTTTCGGTATTTTTGAGTTTGTCTTAGGTTCATCACCTAAGCAATATCTTTTGTGTGGTGCTAAGGTCTTTACAGTTTGACTTTACCACCGGTTTTCGTTTGCTACGAGTTGCGAAAGTTAGCATTCCACTTACCGCATTCCGCACTCGTTATGATTCTTATGAATGACTTATTATGTCATTCAATTTGTCCAGCTTATTTCATCCATTTTATATATCAAATATTCTATGAATATTTCGATGAGACCATTCTTGTATTTATTGGTTTTGGATGAAAATAGAAATTTAAAATTTTGCAAAATCTTTTTCATAAGATTTATTTAGAAGTATAACCGGATTTTTGTTCTTAAAACGAGCAAAGAATATTCTTAAAGGTTTTTGAGAAACATGTTTACTATATAGAAGATGATTTTGTGATTGTATTGCCCGTTGAGTGCTTTAAGAATTTTGGTCGATGCGCTTGATCAACGTTATCGATAAGAATCTCCTAAACGCTTTGATGAGACAGTCAGACACAGTATATTAACTTGAAAATAGTAAACTTTTCTAGAAAGATTTTTACATAAAGATAATTGTGATTTTGAAAGTTTTAGCTTTTCGAGAAAGAAGATTATCTAAAAGAACTCTTCCTTTCGATACTCTTGTTCTTGTGATTCGTGGAGGGGGACCAAGACTTTGCTATTTGTACCGATACTAGTCGTATTGGTTTGGATGCCGTTCTCTTGCAAAGAAGAACGTGCTATCTCTTGTGCTTCTAAACCATTTAAGCCGATCGAGACTAGGTATGCCACTCATGATCTAGTGCTCACGGCTATTGTTTTTACTTTTGGAATTTGGCATCATCATATTTGGATGAGAAATTTGTTCTCTACCTCGATCATAGTCTTTGGAATATTTATTTTCTCATAAGGAACTTCATGTTGACTCGAGTTCCTAGCATCTTATAATCTTGATATTCTTTTTATTCCCGGAAGGGAAATCGGGTTGCCAATGCGCTTTGTCGTAGGCAACAAGTGGTTGATTCTTTGATGATGTCTGAATGGAATTATCTCTTTATCAAGTTCATCGAACATTTTGATGTACTTCGTTTTATTGATTTTCATCTCACTTCTTTTTATGGACTTGCGTCCGATGTTCTTTTATGGTGTTCGGTTCATCGGATGTACTATTATTATACTACATCGATGTTCCGTCTTATCTGGATCAATGGATGTACCATTATTATACTACATTGTTGTTCCGGTTTATCGGTTCATTGGACGTACCGTTTTTGTACTACGTCGGTGTTCCAAATTATTCGGGTTTCTAGTTTCTCGGGCGTACCGTTTCTATACTACGCCGTTGCACTGGCTCAATTTTCTTCTATTCTTGATGTTCTCCACGTCTTTTACCTACGGAAATGCTTTTATGTTTTCGGTTTTTATTCTTGAGCCTGGTGTTATTGAGGGGATTGAAGTTTCACCAAATTTGACTTTTGAGCAACATTCCATTCGCATCATTACTTCGGAGGTTGAGCGCCTTCGAAATAAAGATGTTCTTCTTATGAGAGTTCAATGGTTCTCAAATCCTAGGGATTACTCTTGGGAATCTAGAGAATTCATCGAGCGATCCCGTTCATGCTAACTCTTTCGTGCTCTTTATGGTGAACTTCCTATTTCAATTTTCTTTTGTGTTGATATGCTTCCATGGTCGTTACTTCTTATTTTCCTCTTAAGTATTGCGAGGACGCAATTTCTTTAAGGAGGGGAGTCTGTAACAACCCGCATATTTATCGATTTTTATATTTAATTATTTTATTTAAATATTTTATCGTTCGTCGGATTTTGATCCGAAAAGCTACTTTTTGCAAACAGCCGAATTAGGACTCGAGACTACCCACATTGAGTTCAAAATGCGTTTGCGACCTTTTTGAGTATAAGCTTCGATATGTTTGGAGAAAGTTGAGTTTTGCTACTTTTCACTTAGGGCTTTGGTTTGGGCTGAGCCCATTAACCCCACTTATGTATTCAGTCCCAACCCTCTCCTCTTCATTTACTTCCTTTCTATTTTCCTAACCCTTCAAGCTTTAGCAACAATGGTGGAGAGGAGTGGAAATTAAAACTCCAAGCCCTAGTTCCATAGCAAAATCCAAGTTCTTGCTCCAAAATCTATGAGAACCCATTGGTAAGCATCTCCTTCATCTTCTCCAACTCTTTCTCCATTCAATTTCAGAAAATTCCTAAACCTAATTTAGGAAATTTTTCTCTTTTAAGCTTAGATTCAAGCTTCTAGAGTTGGATTTGAAGAGTGGTTGATTCCCCTTTGCTTTCAAGCTTCATCTTCATAAATTTTAGTGCAAAGGTGAGATTTTTAATCTCACATCTATGCTTTTAATTCTCTTCTATTGTTAGGTATGAATTCCTAACACTTATTCATGTGCATTTGATTTTGAATTGGATTGCTTTTGTGAATATTCCAATTTTTAGTGTTTTGAGTTCAATTCGTTAAAAATCCTAATTTTGATGTTTGAACATGTTTTTGGTGATGCATCGAGGAGCTTATAGGGCCGGGTAGTCGATTGGCATAAACCCCTAGCGCCGTTGCTCGTGCGATTGCAATTTGGTCGGGATTTGCACATCCTTTGAAATAGGGTAGGAAGTGCAAGTATACTGGTTCGACCGACCGAGCCCCTTGGGCCGGTCGACCGACCTGCTACCCAGGCACTTCCTGCCTCTGTTTGGAAGTGCTGGTTACAGGCTTCGGCCGACCGAGCCCCCTGGGCCGTTCGACCGACCTGGTGCCCCGAGCACTTCCAACCTCTGGTTCGGTCGACCGACTCAGGGAGTCCGGTCGACCGACCTGCTGCTATTTGCTAGATTAGCCTATATTGCTAATTCGTCTGAATATCCAACTTTAATCGATTCGTGTTGTCTCCCTTTTGTTGTTGTCATTTATTATTGACTTTGATGACCTTTTCTTCGGGAATTTTAGATATATCCACTTTGATGGATTTTATATCGATTTCTTTGGATTTTATTCACGTCTTCGAATGTGAATCTTAGTGATTGATTGTTCCTACAATCTTCTTTGTGATTTGTCACTTTAAAATATAAAGGTTTTCTATATTAGTAGTAAATATCAAAACTCTTTCTTCAAATGATTTCAACACTATTTTATTACAAAGCTCGTTTTCTCAAACCAATTTCCAATCTATTAGTATATACAAACCTTTTCCTCACTCGTATGAGAAATCTAATTAAACGACTTAGTAAAACAAGTGGTATGAAACGCTTGCGTTTACTTCGTCGGTTAATTCTTTGACTTGTTCGATTGAATCTCTTGTGACAATTTTCTAGTGGAGATCTACAATTTGTTCGTAAATATTTAAGTTAAGCTAGTGGTTATGGGACATGAAGCTAAGCTCATATATTTACTAGCTTATTGTAATTGACACTTCTCTTTGATCATGACGATCATTTTATGTTTTAGACTAGCATTGAGCAATGTCTTAGAGATTTTGGTTCATCGGATGTCTCGCTGTACGACGTCGTTGTTCCCTTTGATTGTGTTTTGGTTCATCGGATGTCTCGTTGTACGACGTCGTTGTTCCCTTTGATTGTGTTTTGGTTCATCGGATGTCTCGCTGTACGACGTCGTTGTTCCCTTTGATTGTGTTTTGGTTCATCGGATGTCTCGCTGTACGACTTCGTTGTTCCCTTTGATTGTGTTTTGGTTCATCAGATGTCTCGCTGTACGACGTCATTGTTCCCTTTGATTGTGTTTTGGTTCATCGGATGTCTCGTTGTACGACGTCGTTGTTCCCTTTTGATTGTGTTTTGGTTCATCGGATGTCTCGCTGTACCACGTCGTTGTTCCCTTTGATTGTGATTTCTGGATTTCGTGTGTTGAATTCTGGAATTTATGTTTCACCAACTTTTACGATTGGCATTAATATATATGTCTTTTATTGTGGCTTGGTGAATGAAATTAGGAGTATGACATTCCTTTTTATCTTGAGTAGATTATTGTGATATTGATTAATCTCTTGTTGATTTTCAGTTACTTATTTATCACAGCTTGGCATTATGATTATTATATGTTTATGTCATATCTCTTATTATATATCACTTCATCTGATATTTATAGCTAGACTGATCCGTTTATTCTTTTCTTCTTAAATAATACTCGGGTCAGACTGAGATATTACAGGTGCTTCCTCCTGGCTCCCTATCTGGAACCATCTTCTGACTTTTGGCTAACTACTTTAGTTTAGTAGTTTTTGTTGTATACATTTGAGATACAGACTCTATGATGTATACTTATTCTTTTGTCTAGCACTTGTATCTATTCTTTTTGATATTGTGGATCTTGTTTGACCACTACTCTGATATACACTTTTATGTGTAATATTCATATCTATTTCCGCCTTTGTGATATGAATTATCTGTGACTGATTTATGTTATGTTTATTTCTATATTTGTTTCCGAAGACCTTTATAGCCACTGTGTAGTAGCTTTGAGTTTGTGTCGGCATGTCGGATTTCCACTTGAAAAGAATTGCATGCTATACTATCTGACATATCGATGCTCGCACAAAGCAATTACACGGATGGTCGCTCCTCAACAGCCTTATTCTCCGTGCTAGTTGACAGCATTCACCGTAATGTTCTTGGCTAGCGTGGGTATAGAGGTGGGGCGTCACATGCACGAGATCGAGCGGATCATGATTTCATCTGAGGCGTTGGAGTTGGATGGAAGATGCTAGGCAGGTGGAGATTGATGCTAGGAGGCCGTAGGTGAAATCAAAACTCAATTTCGTGAAGGAATTGCACATATCACTAGAGGACGTGCATAACTGGGTTGGGTCGTGCAATGGAAATGGCGTATAGGGTGTTTGGGGGAGAAGGTGTTAGGCAGGCCAGATTTGAAATTTGGGTATGAGTTTAAAAACAAAAGGAATTGTAAATTTTTTAATTTCATATATTGAAAACTTATAAAATGGATAACTTCTACATGCAAGGTCAAATTGGAACGAGACTTTTTGCATTGCGATCATGGTGACGAGAGCTTTGAAATGAAACTAGTTTTGATAGATTTAGAGATAGTGAAAATTTTGGCTAAAATCGGGAGTCGTCCGGTTTTAGTTCCAAACTGGAACCTCTCGGCGACAACTGAAAATCAAAGTGAGTTAATCTCATTCAATTTGGATTACTGAAATTAATTTTAAATTGTTAAAATTAATTATTGATTGGTTGAATTGATATATTTTTATCAGTTGAATGTGATATTATATATATATATATATATATATATATATATATATATATATATATATTGGAGTGATTGATATTCCCGCATATATAGCGAATAAGACCTTATGCTCCTCGCATAATAGTAGATGACCCTATATAGCACGATATCCGCCTCGAAGTGGGATTAGTATTTTTATATTGTGTTAACATCTATGGATGCAGGGAAACAGGTTGGAGGGATCCAACTGGATTCCTCAAAAACGTTGAATTAATTTTTCATATTTAGTGATATATGTTTTATTTGAATAATCTATGGTAGATTATAGTGGAATTTGAATTTTGTTGGATGCTATGGTATTATTGGTTTAGATTTTGGTATTTTAAAATACCATAAATATGTATATTGAATGTAAAAAGAAAATCAAAAGAAATTGGAAGTAAATATTTATAGTAAAATTTGGATTAATTTAAAAAAAAAGAATTTGGGTAAAATAAATAGTTTGATTTTAAAATCGTACTTGATATTTTGGAATATGGAAAATAGAGACTTTAGAATAATATAATAAAAGTATTTTAAATAATAAAAAACTAAGCGATATTGTTTAAGTGTAAAAAGATTTTAAAATCGAGATTTAAAATAGTTTGAAAAAAATAAAAAGGGAATTCGAAAACAAAATGTGAAATAGTTATACTAGATTTTAAATAAGACTTTAAATTATGAAAAGGAAGTGAAATCTGGATGTAGTTGAGTTTTGGAATATAGTTGGGTTATTTAGGAAATTAATTGAAATAAAATGTAATTCAATTTAGAAATCGAATTTAAAATCATTAAGTATGATGAAATCGTTATAAATGAGAAATGAGACTACGGGGTTTATAAACAAGGTTTGTAAATAAAGTAAAGTGATTACCAGTGGATCAATTGAAGTTATAAATTCACAGTGAAAATTTATAAGAAGATGGGTGAATCGATTTAAAAACAAATGGTAGATTTATTTTTAGAAATGTGAAAAAGGAATTTACGAAATTGGGACGTAAATTAATTAGGGATAAATCGAGAGAGATTTATAAATGTTAGACAGGTTATATTGGAATTGAAAAATATATTTTCCTAAGAAGTTAAGTTTTTTTTTAAAAGGAGGATTTTCAATTATTAATTAGGTAATTTAAAAAGTGTTTTGAGAATATTTCAGAAAATTAATTATTTAGTTGTTTTAAATGGTTTAAAGTATATTTAAATATTCATTAAGTAGTTTATAATGGGTTGATATGCAGTTAATTTAATTAGAATTAATCAGTATATTATTTTAAAAGATAAATTGTTGAATATTAATATATTATATGATAACTTTTATTTTAAAAGGTATTTGCCTAAAATTAACTTGGAAATTTATATACGAATTTTTATAAGTACTATTTTGAAAAAAAAATATTTAATAAAGTTTTCGGTAAATAATGGTATACTTTCATGGCGAAATCGGAGGCAGTGAGTGCCTGCAGTTGAGTTTAGGTTTTCTTTAAGATAGAGACGTAACCATTGAGCTGTGAATCCATGGTTGATACCGTAGAGGTACTTTCCATATTATTTTAAAAAGGGTTTTCAAATATTTATGAAAAGGATAGTTTGTGAACATACCAAATTCGGCATGATAAGTATATATTTGGATAAAGAGATTAAATTTATTAAAATTAAATTAAAAGGAGATTTAGAGTTTTCAGTGGAAAGAAAATATTTGGTTGAATGATTGTTTATTTGATAGTTAAAGAACCGACTACCAAATCTGGACGCAAAATATAATTTTGAAAATATCTAGGAGAAACACAAGAATTATATGGTACAGTTACCATTCGAGGTGTTATACTGCAAATATAAACTCGTTTCGTTCTTCTAGGACGATGATAAAGAAATCCATCCATAGACGGTTAGGTGGTGATCTCCGATCTTATTTTCATCTGACTATTTCCTAGAGAACCAAGGTTGAGTTTACCGAAAAACATTGAATGTTGTTTCGAAGAGATGGGGATCAGATAAGTTATCCGAAAACCACTCGATCCAACAAGTATGTTTTCGAAATGAAGACAAGAGCATGGAGTCGAAGATGGTGCGGTGAAGTACAAGGGCTAATCTCTACTAATGCCAAGGATGATTCCAAAATGGATGTAGTAGGAATAGTGCCTTCGGTTCCGTTCGGATCCAGAGTGGACTTGTATGGATGAATGCTATCAGTAGATTGTCATTGGAGGGCAATTAGAATTATAAGTGAAAATTCTTTGAAACGGTAATCGTAGCCTCTAGCCTCATCAACCGGGAATGACTAAAAAGCAGGGGAGATGCAGCAAGGCTAAGTGGGTCACACCCAATTATGGTGTGTTTATCACCTTTCTAGATATCCTCGGATATTATTACTATGATACATGGAAGGAGCTCGGAAAAGGTGGGAACACCCGAGGTGATAGCTTATTCGGTCTATCCAAGTTAGGGATAGTCCGGTCTTTTGTTGCAGGGGATCCCGGCGTGGTCCTCGGTGCATTTTTTTAGACGTGTACCGTGAAAGGTGATACCCCAATGCCTAGTCATTCGTATGGAATCCATTCTCCAATACGTACCTTTACTATTTTGGTTGTAGAGCCTAGTATGCTGAAATTTATTTAATGTAACAATTTCAACTATTTGAGTAAGTATTTGTACTTATACACTATTTTAATATCAAACGATTTGATATAAAATGTTTTGGTTATCATAAGTTAAATACCCGTCATGTTATTTGTGACGTGGTCTTACGAGATACCTTTGTTTTTCAAAGGATTTTGATAACATTAATAATTCAAATTAAATATGTTTTCTCAAGTTGGTTTTCCAGATCGACCTAGGTGTTGTATTTTATTATAATGCTCGGGTCAAACCGAGTATTACAGATTTAGGATAGGATGCTATGGAGCTCAGGAGACGGGCTGGATAACGAAGATGTATTACACATATACGATTTTATTCCGTTGTGTATTGTATGTTGTATATTCAGCTTTGTGAGAACAAGTTATTATAACTGTCCGGTATTTTGATATTGATGTGTTGTACTCTGATGATGTAATGTATAAATAATAGTTATAATTATTTTTGTATAGAGACCAGTTATTATCTATTATATATTGTTCCGCTGCGATTGTGAGATTCTATGTAGCTTTTCTATTTTCTTCTTCTACCTCTTTCTTCTTTTTCCTCAACGATCTATTTTTTTTCCGACATTCGATTACTCGGCATGTAATACTGTGGACGTATTGAATTCGTTTTTTGAAGGTCGAAAATCTGGTTCATCACACTTGGTATCAGAGCTAAAGGTTAAGCGAGAACCTTGGTTTTGATGGGGTAACTCATTAGAGATAGGGTCGGTAGTACCCTAGAATGAGTTTGAGTGTATTAATAGTTATGAGCGCGTATTTGTTAGTGAATATAATATTGTTTTATACTTTGTTGATTGAACTATTGAGTTGCTTATGGATTCTGGTCTGTATGAGTAATTAACGTTATTGATAGGGATCTCTAAACGCTTGAATACAGCAATTCGACATGGTATTGTTTTGAAATAAGGTAAATGAAATAATTTTACCCAAATTATTTTTATATATAAAAAGAATAGTTTTTAGAAATTATTATATATGGTGTGCTTGGTTGTTGGGAAATGATAATATTAAACTAATATCATTCGTTGTTGTGGTGATTGAAATAAAAGTTGATATTATAGTCAACAGTTAAGAAATAATCCATATAACAAAATGGGGTTTTATAACTAAATGATTATAAATGTGGTTTATAACTTGAAATGAAATGAAACTCCAGAGGAATATTTAAAAATTGATATGGTTTATAAAAACTATTTATAAAGGATTTTAAAAAATGTTGGAAATTTGGAAATTTAAATCCCGTTGGATTTGAAAATGATTTTCGATGTCTTGGAAAATAATGGTGATGTTATTTGGGAAATAATTTTAAAATGGTTTTAAAGGAATAAAAGCATTGAACTCACTTTGGTCATTGGAAAATAATTTCGATGATGACTGCAACATCATCGATGTTCATTTTCGAATCTTCAAGGGAGGGATTGCTACCTCAATGATTTGAATTAGAGTTTTTTTGCAAAACTGGTTTTGGTTTTGAAATTCAAAGGGATGATTTGATATACCAATGATTTTGAGTATATATTGATTTCAAAAAAATGATTTTGAAATATTAAGTAATTATTTAAAACTTTGGAATCTTATTTAAAATGTTTTATAGAATGTGAATAAGTTTGATAACTTATAGGAATTTGAAATTTAATTTGGAATAGAAATTAACTTGAATTAAGTTAAATGAAGAGAATTTTGAAAATCTAGCCTAAGTAGGCTAAATGAAATAATTATTGCAATAGAATTTATCAAGATTGAAAATAATGTGAGGATGAACTAATTAATTTAATTAGTAAGTAAGTGAAATTGAATATTGGAATGATTGAATTAAGAAATTTAAAGAGGAAGTTCTTAAGTGGAATTGGTACTTAAGATATGTACTAAGTAAACATTTGAATTCAGATTAAATAAGGGATGTGAATGGTGGTTTGAGAGAGGGTTGATAAAATTCAATATTTAAAAATTGGAAGGTAGATTGAGTTTAAATGGAATTGAAAATTTAATTTAAATACAAACGGATATAAACCAAAGTGATGAAGTGGAAATAAATAGAAGAACTTTGTATAAAATGTTTATAATATACTTAAGAAATGGATGGTAAAATTCTTAAGTAAAATTGATTTTAGGAAGTATACTAAGTTAATTAGTGAATGTGAAGTTTAAATGGGTATGATAATTGTAAATAATTGAGTGGAAAGGAAGTAAATGTAAATATAAAAAATTGATATAGCTAATAATCAATTGAAATAAGTACGTAGGTTGTACGTGTATTACTTTATTCGCATGATGATTTGATCCAGATTCGGGCATAAAATTTCAAAATAGTTTATATCGACCCGAGTTAGGATTTTTTTTCACTCGATTTTCAACGACAAACACTGGACATGGTTTTTGACTGATTCTGGAATTCTCTATCATAGTGTATGGCTATGCAAGGAGAATGACGGTTTCTAATAAAGAAACCATATTGGAGTCCGCATTAGAGGGTTGGGTGAACGATACTAGTTCGGAAGTGAAATTTTGTGATCGAGTGAGCATCAGAGTTGATATTGCATATGGATGATATATGTACATCGTACGAGCTTAAGTAAAGCAAATATTGAAAATTTTGAAAGGGAATAAATAAATGTTTCAGAATCAAATGATTGGATATCATTGGTAAGTAATGTGTAGGTATTTAAAAGCAGCTAAATTGATGTCTTTGATTTTAGAAGTAAAATTTGATTGCGCGACAAAAAGGTACATGTTTAAATGTGTTTAAAATTGATGGTTTTCTAATTGAGTCGCTTGACTTTTGTTTTCTTTTGATGATTTGGGCCCGTAGTGGCATTTTTTAGCTTTTCGAATCTTGTTGGGCAAAGGAGACGTTGGCGAATTTTTTCGAAAATTTAAAGAGTTAAGAATTTTTTTTAATAACTAAAATTTAATTTTGGATTATAACTTGAAATAGTTGAGTAAATTATATTATTAGTGTAATCTATGGATTAATTTGGAAAGTTAGTGGGGGTGATAACGTAGTTTCAATAAATTGATTTTGGAAAAGTTGTTTCATCTAATTGGTTTTGAAATAGTAAACTGGTTTTGGACCATCTTCTTACCTAGGAATATAACGATCCAAAATTTGATTATCTGGAATTGCAATATTTAATTGATTTTAAGTATTTAAAAGTTAATTTTTAGCTTGAATTTCGAAAATAACCATTTATCAGTTAATTATTGTATTCAATAATTGAAATTTGGTTAGATTATTGAATATTAAGGATTAAACTCGATGCAAATAATTTAAAGGTTTATAAAATTTATATTAATAATACTAAAGATAATAAAAAAATTAAATTGAATTTAAAAGTGATTGGTTCCGTTTTAAAAATATATCGTTTAAATTAACATTTAAAAATAGCCTTCCGGCACACAGTCTTGGAATTCGACGAAACCAGTTCCATTGGATCCGTAATAGTTTATTATTATCGGATTTCAAATTTTGTAATGTTTGGAGTTATCGTTTGGCCGTACGGGATAGAAAAAACGCTGAAATTTATATCGTAAATTTAGTATAATAATTGGGTCCAAAAAGCTATCTTCTTCATACAATCGAATTAGGACTAGAAACTTTTCCATTGCATTCGGAACAGGGGTATAACATTATTAATGTCTAGCGCATGCCTCGATAGGAGTTCGAGATTGTGAGCTATGTAATCAGGATGATTTGAATTTAAATAATATATATATATTTATATATCGACTTGACTTTTTATTTACATCAGCTTGTTTTTTATTACCTCAAATCATTGTACTTTTCCCTTCTAATATGTTTCTCTCCTACTCTTTTTTTAATAACAGCCGAAGGTTTGATGTTCATATATAAAAATTCATATCAAATGGAATACTCAACGAAAAATTCCCAAACGATTTTTAAAAATCAAGTTTTGACAAGGGCTAGATAATGGTCTATTTTTGTTGGCATTCGAACGTGTTTTGGATGGATGTGTTGTTGCTCGACAGTGAGTTCGCGTGGCAGTTTCGAAAACTAGGGTTTGGAAAATTGGAATATGTCGTGCTCGATTCGAACTTTTGAGTTTGTATTTGAATCCATGGTGGAGATTCGCATCTAGGTGCAAGATTTGATGTCGACCGACAGTGTTTGGAGATTGCGACATTCTCGTGGTCGTGCATGAGATCGAGCAGATCGCGATTTCATCGGAGGCGTTGGAGTTGGAGTGAAGATGTTAGGCAGGTGGGGATTGATGCTAGGAGGCCGTGGGTGAAATCGAAACTCGATTTCGTGGAGGAATTGCGCATATCACTACAGGACGTGCATAAATGGGTTAGGTCATGCAATGGAAATGGTGTACAGGATGTTTGTGGGTGAAGGTGCTCGACGGGCCGGAATTTGAAATTTGGGTATGAGTTTTAAATAAAAATGAATGGTAAATTTTATATTTTAATATCCTATAAAACTTATAAAATGCATAACTTCTACATGCGAGATCGAATTGGAAGGATACTTTTTGCATTGTGATCGTGGAGATGAGAGATTTAAAATGAAGTTGGTTTGAATGGATTTGGAGATAGTCAAATTTTGTGCTAAAACGGGCGTCGTCCGGTTTTAGTTCCAAACCGAAACATCTCGGGGACAACTGAAAATCAAAGTGAGTTAATCTCGCACAATTTGGATTACTGAAATTAATTTTAAATAGTTAAAATTAATCATTGATTGGTTGAATTGATATATTTTTATCAATTTAAATGTGATATTACATAAATTAGTATATATATTGGAGTGATTGATATTCCCGCATATATACATATAGCGGATGAGACCCTGTGCGGCATGCATAATCGCAGATGACCCAATATACCGTGATATCCCCCTCGAAGTGGCATTGGTATTTTTATATTGCGTTAACATCTATGGATGTAGGGAAAACATGTTGGAGGGATCCAACTGGATTCCTAAAAAATGTTGAGCTTAATTTTCAAATATAGTCATATATGTTTTATTTGAATTATTTGTGATAGATTATACTGCAATTTGAATTTTATTAGATGTTGTGGTATTATTGGTTTAGATTTTAGTATTTTAAAGTACCATAAATATTTATATTGAATTTAAAAAGAAAATCAAAAAAATTGAAAGTAAAATATTTATAGTGAAATTTAGATTAATCTAAAGAAAAGAATTTGGGTAAAATAAATAGTTTGATTATAAATTCGTACTTGATACTTTTGGAATATGGAAAATAGATATTTTGGAACAATGTAATAAAAGGATTTTAAATAATAAAAACCTAAGCGATATTTGTTTAAGTGTAATAAAATTTTAAAATCAAGATTTAAAATAGTTTTAAAAAATAAAAAGGTAGTTTGAAAATAAAATATGAAATTGATATACTAGATTTTAAATTATGAAAAGGAAGTGAAATCTGAATGTAGTTGAGTTTTGGAATATAGTTGGGTTATTTGGGAAACTAATTTTTAAAAAAAATAGGACTCAATTTAGAAATTGATTTAAAATCAATAAATTATTGTGAAACCGTTATAAACGGGAAATGAGAGTATGTGGTTTATAACCATGGTTTTTAAATAAGGTAAAGTGATTACCAATCGATAAATTGAAGTTATAAATTCACAGTGAGAATTTGTAAGGAGATGGATAAATTGGTCTAAAAATAAATGGTAGATTTATTTTTTTGAAATGTGAAAAGGAATTTACGAAATTGGGACATAAATCAATTAGGGATAAGTCGAGAGAGATTTATAAACGTTAGATTGGTTATATTGGAATTGGAAAAATATTTTTCTAAGAAGTTAATTTTGTTCTTAAAAAGGAGGATTTTCAATTATCAACTAGGTAATTTAAAAGTTTTTTAAAAATATTTCAGAAAATTAATTATGTAGTTGTTTTAAATTATTTAACCTATATTTAAATATTAATTAAGTAATTTATAATGGGTTGATACGTATTTAATTATTTTTTTAGAATTAATCAGTATATTATTTATGATAAATTATTTAATATTAATATTATATGATAACTTTGTTTCAAAAAGTATTTTCCTAAAATTAACTTGGAAATCTATATGGGAATTTTTGTAAGTGTTATGCTGAAAATAAATTATTTAATAAAGTTTCCGAAAAGTAACGGTATGCTTTCATGGCGAAATCGGAGGTAGTGAGTGCATGTAGTTGAGTGTTGGATTTCTCTAGGACAGAGACATAATCATTAAGCTGTGAATCCATGGTTGATACCGCAGTGGTACTTTCCATATTATTTTAAAAGGGGTTTTCAAATGTTTATGAAAACAATAGTTTGTGAACATACTAAATTCGGCAAGATAAGTATATATTTGGATAAAGAGATTAAATTTATTAAAATTAAATTAAAAAGGGATTTAGAGTTTTCAGCGGAAAGAAAATATTTGTTTGAATGATTGTTTATTTGATAGTTAAAGAACCGATTATCAAACCTAAATCCAAAATATAACTTTGGAAATATCTAGAAGAAACACGGGAATTATATGGTACAGTTACCGTTCGAGGTGCTATACCATACGTATAAACTCGTTTCATTCTTCTAGGACGACGATAAGGAAATTCGTCCATAGATGGCTAGGAGGTGATCTACGATCTTATTTTCATCTAATTATTTCCTAGAGAACCGGGTTGAGTTTACCAGAAAATATTTAATGTTGTTTCGATGAGACCGAGATCGGATAAGTTATTCGAAAACCACTTCAATCCGACGAGTACATTTTCGAAATGAAGCTAAGAGCATGGAGTCGAAGATGAAGCAGTGAAGTACAAGGGCTAATCGATACTAATCCTGAGGATGATTCCAAAATGGATGTAGTGGGAATAGTGCCTTCGGTTCTGTTCAGACCCAGAACGGACTTGTATGGATGAATTCTATCAGTACATTATCATTCGAGGACAATGAGCATTCTAAGTTAAAATTCCTTAAAAAGGTAATCGTAGCCTCTAGTCCCATTAACCGGGAATGACTGAAAAGCACGCGAGATGCAGCAAGGGTAAGTGAGTCGCACCCAATTAGGGTGTGTTTGTCATCTTTCTAGATACCCTCGGATATTATTACTATGATACATGGAAGGAGCTCAGAAAGGGTGGGAACACTCAGGGTGATAGCATATTCGGTCTAACCAGGTTAAGGATAGTCCGGTCTTGTGTTTAAGGGATCACAGCGTGGTCCTCCGTACATTTTTCTAGACGTGAACTGTGATAGGTAATACCTCGGTGCCTAGTCATTTATATGGAATCCATTCTCCAATACTTGCCTTTACTGTTTCGGTTGTAGAGCCTAGTATGCTGGAATTTAATTAATGTAACAATTTAAGCTATTTGAATAAATATTTGTGTATAGACATTATTATAATATCATACGATATGATATAAAATATTTTGGTTATCGTAAGGTAAAAACCTGCCGTGTTTATTTATGGCGTGATCTTACGAGATACCTTTGTTTTTCAAAGGATTTTGATAACTTTAATAATTCAAATTGAGTGTGTTTTCTCACGTTGGTTTTCCAGACTGACTTGGGTGTTATTTTATTATAATGCTCCGGTCAGACCGAGTATTACAGATTTACGATAGGGATGAGAAGACTATTACACGTATTTGATTTTATTCTGCTGTGTATTGTATGCTGTATATTTAGCATTTATGAGTACAAGTTATTACAACTGTTTGATATTTTGTTATTGATGTGATGTACTCTAATGATGTAATGTATAAATAACAGTTATAGTTCTTTTGTATAAATACCAGTTATTATCTATTATATATTTTTCCGCTGCGATTGTGAGATTCTATGTTATTATTATATTCTTTTCTTCTACCCTTTTCATCTTTTTCCCTAACGATCTAGTATCTTTGGCATTCGATTGCTCGGCATGTAATACAGTGTACGTATTGATATTGATTTTCAAAGGTCGAAAATCTGGTTCATCACAAAAAGAGACACCTTTAAACGATATCATAAATTCCTACCACGATACAAAAAGTGTCAATTACTTATAAAACAAATATCAACCTAAGCATCCTATATCACTTGGTGTTACTCGCACATTTACTCAATGCTCGTAAACTACATTCGAAAATATTCAATGCAACGAGTCCAAAAAAATTACTAGAGAGATATTACCAAAAGTATCATATCAGACAAAATTTGTGACGCCCCACCTCTATACCCACGCTAGCCAAGAACACTACGGTGTAGTGCTGTCAACTAGCGCGGAGAATAAGGATGCTGAGGAGCGGCCATCAGTAGTTAGGCCTTACACTAGTATTGGTTATCTCGATAGAAGTGGTATATATATATATATATATATTCTTTCATTTTTCATCTCTGATTTATTTACTCCCATCGACATACCCCAATTCCAGTATAAAACGAACTACGATGGTTCATAATAGTTTAGGACAGTAGATATATATTAATAACACAGATAATATAAATGCGGAACACAAATAAAAACAGAAAGTCTCATATATATAACTGATGTCAGTTACAATACATTTGACATAGAACATATGACACAACTACAATTGTCAACTCAGGAAGTTACATATACAAGTATATTATCGACTAACATACATGAATACATACCAACCTATGTTATGACACGACAACTCCCAAAAGATATGAAAAGTCTTCATAGCTCAAACAGCTACTGTAACAACCCGCATATTTGTCGATTATATATTTAAATATTTTATCGATACTCGAAATTTAGTCCGTAAAGCTGCCTTTTGCATACGGTCGAATTAGGACTCGGGTCCACTTCCATTGAGTTCAAAATGACGTTTGCGACCTTTTTGAGTATAAACTTCGATATGGTTGGAGATAGTAGAATTTTGCTACTTTTCACTTTGGGTTTGGGTTTGGGTTCAACCCTATGTTTAACTTATACTCAAATCTGAACCACTCCTCCCCATTCACCGTCACTTTCTCCTCTTTTCAGTTCTAGAGCATCAATGGTGGGAGAGATGGGAAATTAAAACTCCAAAACCCTAGTTTTCTTTTGCAAATCAAGCTCTAGCTCCAAACTAATAGAAGAACCCATTGGTAAGCTTCTCTTCTTCTTCTCCAACTCATTCTCTTATCAAATTCAGAAAATTCCTAAACCTAATTTAGAAAATGTTTCTCTTTTAAGCTTAGACTGAAGCTTCTTGAGTTGTTATTGAAGAGGAATTGATCTTAGCTTGTTTTTAAAGCTTCTTCTTCAATCGTTTGGGTTCAAAGGTGAGATTTTTATCTCGCATCTTTTTCTATATCTATCATTGTTGTTAGGTATGAATTCCTAACATATGTACATATTCATTTGCTTTCAATTTGAATTGATTTGGTGAATTTTCCAAATTTGTGTGCTTTGGTCCAATTTTATGGAAATCCTTTTATGGACATTTGGACATTGATATTCGGGGTGTATCGAAGATCTTTTAAGGCCGGGTTGTCGCTAGGCATAAATCCTTAGTCGTCGTTGCTCGTCCAATGGCTCCCGATACGTTTTGGCCACTTTGGCCTAGGCAAATTGTTGCCCAGACCAGATGACCAGACGTCTGGTGACCTAGTCCAGACGTCTGGTTTGGACCTGGAAAGAAAAGTGTGTGCGCGCATATTATAAAAAAAATGCCAGAGACTAATTCCAAACGTCTGAAATTTAGGATCAGACGTCTGGATAGGTCTCAGACGTCTGACTTGATGTTTCAGACGTCTGGGTGTTCTCTGGGTTATTTCCAGAGAACAAAACCAGACGTCTGGATTCAAAACCAGACGTCTGGCCATGGCTCAGACTTCTGTTTTGGCTATTCCAGACATCTGGGTAGCTTTCTGAACTATTTTTCAAAAAACAAATCCAGACGTCTGGATTCCAAATCAGATGTCTGGAGATGTTTATTTTTGCCTATTCAGGCTGTTTTGTGTGAATTTCCATTGTTTATCGATTTTAGCGATCCTATTAGTCGTTATCACTTATTATTGACTTTGATGACTTCTTTTTATAGATTTCTGGAAATATCCATTTCTATGGATTTGGTATCGATTTCTGTGGATTTTATTCACGTCTTCGGATGCGAATTTTGGTGATTGATTGTTCTACAATCTTCTTTGTGATTTGTCACTTTAAAAATATAAAGGTTTTCTATGCTAGCAGTAAATATCAAAACTCTTTCATCAAAACGATTTCAACACTATTTTATTACAAAGATCGTTTCTTAAGCCGTTTTCCAATCTATTAGTATATACAAGCCTTTATCTCACTCTTATGAGAAATCTAGTTAAGCGGTTTAGTAAAACAAGTGGTATGAAACGCTTGCGTTTACTTCGTCGGTTAATTCTTGGACTTGTTCGATTGAAACTCTTGTGACAATTTTCTAGTGGAGATCTACAATTTGTTTATAAATATTTAAGTTAAGCTAGTGGTTATGGGACATGAAGCTAAATTTATATATTTACTAGCTTAGTGTAATTGACACTTCTCGTTGATCATGACGATCATCTTTGTGATTTAGACTAGCAATGTGCGATGTCTCTTTGTCTGCGAATGAGACTAAACCCCGTTTTGCGGAGTTTCGACTCAAATTGGTGGGGTAGCAACCCATGGTCTTCGGGCCGTTTGTGGAGCTTCGGCTCAATTTGTGATGGTTAGCAACCATGAAATTAGCGTTCCGTTTGTGATACACGTGTTGGTGAGCTTTATGCTCCCGTTTGTGATAGGCCTCCCCCCCCCCCCCACCCTTTTTGTGATTTTTGGATTTCTTGAGATGATTTCTAGAATTTGTGTTTCACCAATTTTCGTGATTTCCATTGATAAGTTTTATCAATATTTGTGCATTGGTGAATTTGTGTGTCATTGGCTTTTGTGATTGACATTGATATAATCGTCAATATTTATGGTTTGGTGAACGAAATAAGGAGTATGACATTTCTTTGATTCTTGTGTAGATTTTGTGATATTGATTAATCTCTTGTTGATTTTCAATTACTTATATATATCACAGCTTGGCATTGTGATTATTATGTGTTTAGTCATCTCTCTTATTCTATATCGTTTCATCTGATATTTATAGTTAGACTGATCCATTTATTATTTTCTTATTAAATAATACTCGGGTCAGACCGAGATGTTACAGGTGCTTCAGCTTGACTTCTCACTTGGGATTGATTCCTCTGACTTTTGGCTAACTACTTAGATTAGTAGTTTATTTTGTTGTATAACCTTGAGATATGGACTCATAGTTGTATTTTTTTGTATAGCACGTGTTGGTATTCTTTTGTCTTATTGTGGATCTTCTTGACCACTACTCTGATATACACTTTCATGTGTTAGTTATATATTCATATCTTCTTCCGCCTTTGTGATATGAATTGTCTGTGACTGATTTGTGTTATGTTTATTTCTATATTTGTTTCCGAAGACCTTTATAGCCACTGTGTAGTAGCTTTGAGTTTGTGTCGATATGTCGGATTTCCTCTTGAGATGAAAAGTTTTATCTGGCATATCGGTACTCGCACAAAGCAATTATACAGATGGTTGCTCCTCAATAGCCTTATTCTCCGTGCTAGTCGACAGCATTACTCCGTAGTGTTCTTGGCTAGCGTGGGTATACAGGTAGGGCATCACAGCTTGGTATCAGAGCCAAACTTCGGAACAATGTAGAATAATTTAACAAGGATCATCGTCCTAAGTCTTTCTTAGGAGTCGTGCTTTAGGATTTAATTCGAGTCTTCGTACTGATTCATCCTATTTTATTTATGATTCCTTGTTTTATCTATCAAGATTTGCTTGATATTTATCTTGAGAATAACCTTTTCCTCTTCTTTCTTTCTTAAAGAAGAGAAATGGTTAGACCTGGTCGTCCCAGCACCGGTCAATCTAGTGCTCCACCCCAAGATGGAGTTTTTATGACTACCCAGCAACTTCTTGACCTTGTTACGAATGCTCAAGCAGCTAGTTCTAATCCGGAACCTACTCACCGTAAATCTGGGTTTGCACGTTTGTGCGATGATTACACCAACCTGGGCGGGAAGCCATTTAAAGGTTCCGAAACTATTATTGAAGTCCAGGCTTGGTTAAGGACATGCGATCGAATCTTTTCTCGCATGAACCTCATTGATCTTCACCGAGTTCAGGTGGCTTCTAGTATGCTCCAAGAAAGAGCATTGGACTGGTACGAACTTCTTATTTCTAAAATAAATGAAGCGGATCTCACCTGGGAGAAATTCCGAGAGCGCTTCGAGTTAAAATTCGTACTAGAAGCTGAGAAGGTGACTTTGGCTCGCCGTTTTATAGACCTTGTTCAAGGTGAATCTTCCGTGACAGATTATGTCGCGTCTTTTGAATCTCTCTCTAAATACGGGGTTGAATATATCAACACCACATTGGAGAAAAATCAGAGGTTCGTCTATGGCTTAAACAAAAATCTCAAGAAGCCATTACTTCTAAAATTAGAAGTTTCTTTCGACCAACTCATTGATATCGCTCTTCGTCTTGAAGAGGCGGATATGGAAAATGATGTTGAAGTGGTGGGTTCCAAACTAAGCTTCAATAACAACAAGAAAAGGCCAAACAAATTCAAAGGCCCTTATCCCAATAAGAAAGGGAAGCAAGCAACCCCAGTGGCAAAGACTTCTTCCTTTGTCGTGGGGAATGCTATAATTGTGGTTCGAAGGATCATTACGCGAACAAGTGCCCAAAGTCTCTCTCTTGTCGCTACTGCAAAGTTCCCGGTCATGTTATATCTTCATGCCCCAAGCTTCAGGGCAGGAAGGAGGGGAAGTTAAATGTTGCTCAAGCCCCTGGCAACACATCTCGTGGCCAAGGTATTTCTCATTCTATCCCTGACGGCATTATTTTATTTCGTGATCAACCTATTTGAGTTCTTTTTGATATGGGTGCATCCCATTCTTTTATATAAAAAGAACTTGTTGATACTTTTTATTTAAGTGTTGTTGCTTTAATGACTTCTTTGAGAATTGCGAATCTGGTTGGTGGATTCGCAACTCTTAGTTTGCTTTGTAAAGATGTGGAGATTATTTTGCGTGATTTTCCTTTCCTAGCCAATTTGCATGTCATGCGTTATTTAGGCTTTGGAATGATTTTGGGAATGGATTGGCTTAACCGTTATGAAGCTCATATCCTATGTCCTGAGCGGACTATTCATCTTCGACATCCTCAATCTATTAAGCAGATTTCTATTAATCTTAAAGATTCGGATTCCAGCTTGGTTGCATCTTTATATTCTTTAAATCCTCATGATGATGATAATGATGATGAGGAAGATATTATTTCTCTTATTCACGTTGTTCGTGAATTTCCGACATATTTGAGCCCGTTTTAGGATTACCACCTAAGCGAGCAATTGAGTTCAGAATTAATCTTATCCTTGGAGCTCAACCTATCACTCGTACTCCTTATCGTATGTCCAATAAAGAAAATGAGGAGATGCGTAAACAATTATCCGAATTGGAAACGAAGCGATTTATTCGCTCTAGTTCCTCGCCTTAGGGAGCTTCAGCTATTTTCGTGAAGAAATCCGATGGTACACTTAGGCTTTGCGTTGACTACCGCAAGATTAATGATCTTACTATCAAAAATAAATATCCTTTACCTCGGATTGATGACCTCTTCGATCAACTTAGTGGTGCTAGAGTCTTTTCACAATTGGACTTCGCTACTGGATTTCATCAGCTTCGTATTGCAGAGGATAGCATTCCTTTGACATCGTTCCGTACTCGTTATAAATCTTATGAATGGCTTGTTATGCCATTTGGTCTAACGAATGCTCCGTCTTATTTCGTTGACCTTATGAATAGAGTTTTCAAAGATTTTCTCGATTGATTTGTTCTCATCTTTATTGATGATATTCTTGTGTATTCAAAAACCGAGGAGGAACATGAGAAGCATCTTCGGATTGTATTGGAAACTCTTAGGAGTAATCAATTAAAAGCAAAATTTTCTAAATGCCACTTTTGGCAATCTCGTGTGAAGTTTCTCGGTCATATTATTTCCGAATCCAGAATTTCCGTGGATCCTTCAAAGATTGAAGTGATTCAAGATTGGAAGAGACCGGAGAGTGTGACCGAGATTCGTAGTTTTCTTGGATTGGCAGGTTATTACCGCCGTTTTATCAAAGACTTTTCTAAGATTGCCGTGCCTCTCACTAGTTTAACGAAGAAAGGTGTTAAATACATCTGGTCGGACAAATGTGAAACTTCTTTTCAGAAATTAAAAGAACTCCTTTCTGATGCTCCTATTCTTGTTATTCCCGAGGGGAGTCAAGATTTCGTTGTTTATACCGATGCCAGTCGAGTTGGTTTGGGTGCCGTTCTTATGCAAAAAAACGTGTTATTGCTTATGCTTCTAGGCAATTAAAGCCTTCCGAGAGTAGATATGCCACACATGATTTAGAACTCGCGGATATTGTTTTCGCCCATCGAATTTGGCGTCATTATCTTTTGGGAGAGAAATTTATTCTTTATACCGATCATAAGTCCTTGAAGTATTTATTCTCTCAAAAGGAACTTAATTTGCGTCAACAGCGTTGGCTCGAATTTCTTGCTCCTTATGATCTTGCTATTCTTTATACCCCCGGTAAGGGTAATCGTATCGCCGATGCTCTTAGTCGTAAACAACAAGCTGTTGTTTCTATGATGATATCCGAATGGAATGATCTCGAGATTTTATCCACTTGTGAGATTCAAGAGCGCGTATCCGATTTATGCTCATCACTTGTTTTGTGTAGCCTTGAGGCTCATCCTTCCCTTTTGGACCGCATTCTTGAAGCTCAAGGGCTAGATCCTGAATTGGCTCTTCTTGGCCAAAATATTAAGGATAAAATTGATATTGAAGGTTTGAAAGACTTTGATATCGATTTTCGTGGCGGCATTCGGAAATTTGGTAGACTTATCATGCCAAATATTGGTGATCTTCGTAAAGATATCTTAGAAGATTCACATCGTTCTAAATTTACCATTCATCCCGGTAGTAGTAAAATGTACGCGGATATAAAGCGACTTTATTATTGGAAGGGAATGAAACTTGACATCGCTAACTTCGTTAAGTGTTGCATGACTTGCCAACTTGTTAAGGCCGAACATCAAAGGCCCGGTGGGTTACTGCAACCTTTAGAAATTCCAATTTGGAAGTGGGACCAAATTTCCATGGATTTTTATCGACGGCCTTCCCCGTTCTCGTTCGGGTCATGATAGCTTGTGGGTGATTGTTGATAGACTTACTAAATCCGCCCATTTTATTCCCGTTCGGTCTAACCGAACCGTTCCTCTTTTGGCCAAACTCTTTATTGAAGAGATTGTTAAATTACATGGAGTTCCTACATCTATTGTTAGCGACCGTGATCCATTGTTTACAAGTGGATTTTGGAAGAGTCTTCAAAAAGCTTTGGGAACGAAGCTTAATTTTAGCACCGCTTATCATCCCCAGTCCGATGGACAAACTGAGCGTGTGAATCAATCTCTTGAAGATCTTCTTCGTTCTTGTGTGTTTGATTTCGGTGGAAGTTGGGAAGATCATATTTCCCTTGTTGAATTTTCCTATAATAATAGCTTCCAATCTAGTATTGGTATGGCACCTTTCGAGGCACTCTATGGAAGGCCATGCCGATCTCCTTCTTGTTGGCTTGAGGCCGGTGAGAAGCTGGTTTTTGGTCCAGATTTTATTCGGGATTCCACAGAGAAAATTGACCTTATTCGACATAGAATGAAAGAAGCCCAGAGTAGAAAAAAAATCCTACGCCGATAACCGAAGAAGGAAGTTAGAATTTTCTGTGGGAGATCTTGTGTTCATTCGAATTTCACCTATGAAAGGTGTTGTATGTTTCAGCCGATCGGGAAAATTGGCGCCTCGATATATTGGGCCATTTCCTATCACTGAACGTATTGGTTCCATGGCTTATCGCCTTTTATTACCGGCTCAATTTTCGGCTATCCATGACGTGTTTCACGTTTCTCAACTTCGGAAGTGTCTTCGAGATTCTGATTCTATTCTTGAGCCCGGTGTTGTGGAAGAGATTGAAGTTTCGCCTAATTTGACTTATGATCAACATCCTACTCGTATCATTGCTTCGAAAGTCAAACGGCTTCGAAATAAAGATGTTCCGCTTGTTAAAATTCAATGGTCTTCAAATCCTAAGGATTGTTCTTGGGATCTAGAGAGTTCATCGAGCGAACACATCCGGACTTACTTTCTCGTGCTCTTTGAGGTAAACTTCTTATTTCAACTTCTTTTGTGTTGAATATGCTTTTATGGTTGTTACTATATATCTTCTTCTTAAATATTACGAGGACGCAATTTCTTTAAGGAGGGGAGTCTGTAACAACCCGTATATTTTTCGATTTTATATTTAAATATTTTATTTAAATATTTATCGATACTCGGAATTTAGTCCGAAAAGCTACTTTTTGCATACGGTCGAAGTAGGACTCGGGACCACTTCCATTGAGTTCAAAATGATGTTTGCGACCTTTTTGAGTATAAACTTCGATATGTTTGGAGATAGTAGAATTTTGCTACTTTTCACTTTGGGTTTGGGTTTGGGTTCAGCCCTATGTTTAACTTATACTCAAATCTGAACCACTCCTCCCCATTCACCCTCACTTTCTCCTCTTTTCAGTTCTAGAGCATCATTGGTGGGAGAGATGGGAAATTAAAACTCCAAAACCCTAGTTTTCTTTTGCAAATCAAGCTCTAGCTCCAAACTAATTGAAGAACCCATTGGTAAGCTTCTCTTCTTCTTCTCCAACTCATTCTCTTATAAAATTCAGAAAATTCCTAAACCTAATTTAGGAAATGTTTCTCTTTTAAGCTTAGACTGAAGCTTCTTGAGTTGTTATTGAAGAGGAATTGATCTTAGCTTGTTTTTAAAGCTTCTTCTTCAATCGTTTGGGTTCAAAGGTGAGATTTTTATCTCACATCTTTTTCTATATCTATCATTGTTGTTAGGTATGAATTCCTAACATATGTGCATATTCATTTGCTTTCAATTTGAATTGATTTGGTGAATTTTCCAAATTTGTGTGCTTTGGTCCAACTTTATGGAAATCCTTTTATGGACATTTGGACATTGATATTCGGGGTGTATCGAAGAGCTTTTAAGGCCGGGTTGTCGCTAGGCACAAATCCTTAGTCGTCGTTGCTCGTCCGATCACTACCCAATACGTTTTGGCCACTTTGGCCTAGGCAAATTGTTGCCCAGACCAGGTGACCAGACGTCTGGTGACCTAGTCCAGACGTCTGGTTTGGACCTGGAAAGAAAAGTGTGTGCATGCATATTATAAAAAAAATGCCAGAGACTAATTCCAGACGTCTGAAATTTAGGATCAGACGTCTGGATAGGTCTCAGACGTCTGACTTGATGTTTCAGACGTCTGGGTGTTCTCTGGGTTATTTCCAGAGAACAAAACCAGACGTCTAGATTCAAAACCAGACGTCTGGATTCAAAACCAGACGTCTGGCCATGGCTCAGACGTTTGTTTTAGCTATTCCAGACGTCTGGGTAGCTTTCTGAACTATTTTTCAAAAAACAAATCCAGACGTCTGGATTCCAAATCAGACGTCTGGAGATGTTTATTTTTGCCTATTAAGGCTGTTTTGTGTGAATTTCCATTGTTTATCGATTTTAGCGATCCTATTAATCATTATCACTTATTATTGACTTTGATGACTTCTTTTTATGGATTTCTGCAAATATCCATTTCTATGGATTTGGTATCGATTTCTGTGGATTTTGTTCACGTCTTCGGATGTGAATTTTGGTGATTGATTGTTCTACAATCTTCTTTGTGATTTGTCACTTTAAAAATATAAAGGTTTTCTATGCTAGTTGTAAATATCAAAACTCTTTCATCAAAACAATTTCAACACTATTTTATTACAAAGCTCGTTTCTTAAACCGTTTTCCAATCTATTAGTATATATAAGCCTTTATCTCACTCTTATGAGAAATCTAATTAAACGGCTTAGTAAAACAAGTGGTATGAAACGCTTGCGTTTACTTCGTGGGTTAATTCTTGGACTTGTTCGATTGAAACTCTTGTGACAATTTTCTAGTGGAGATCTACAATTTGTTCGTAAATATTTAAGTTAAGCTAGTGGTTATGGGACATGAAGCTAAATTTATATATTTACTAGCTTAGTGTAATTGACACTTCTCGTCGATCATGAAGATCATCTTTGTGATTTAGACTAGCAATGTGCGATGTCTCTTTGTCTGCGAGGGAGACTAAACCCCGTTTTGTGGAGTTTCGACTCAAATTGGTGGGGTAGCAACCCATGGTCTTCGGGCCGTTTGTGGAGCTTCGGCTCAATTTGTGATGGTTAGCAACCATGGAATTAGCGTTCCATTTGTGATACACGTGTTTGTGAGCTTTATGCTCCCGTTTGTGATAGGCCTCCCCCCCTTTTTGTGATTTCTGGATTTTTTGAGATGATTTCTAGAATTTGTGTTTCACCTGTTTTCGTGATTTCCATTGATAAGTTTTATCAATATTTGTGCATTGGTGAATTTGTGTGTCATTGACTTTTGTGATTGACATTGATATAATCGTCAATATTTATGGTTTGGTGAACGAAATAAGGGGTACGACATTTCTTTGATTCTTGTGTAGATTTTGTGATATTGATTAATCTCTTGTTGTTTTTCAATTACTTATATATATCACAGCTTGGCATTGTGATTATTATGTGTTTAGTCATATCTCTTATTCTATATCGTTTCATCTGATATTTATAGTTAGACTGATCCGTTTCTTATTTTCTTATTAAATAATACGCGGGTCAGACCGGGATGTTACAGGTGCTTCAGCTTGACTTCTCACTTGGGATTGATTCCTCTGACTTTTGGCTAACTACTTAGATTAGTAGTTTATTTTGTTGTATACACTTGAGATATGGACTCATAGTTGTATTCTTTTGTATAGCACGTGTTGCTATTCTTTTGTATTATTGTGGATCTTCTTAACCACTACTCTGATATACACTTTCATGTGTTAGTTATATTTTCATTTCTTCTTCCGCCTTTATGATATGAATTGTCTGTGACTGATTTATGTTATGTTTATTTCTATATTTGTTTCCGAAGACCTTTATAGCCACTGTGTAGTAGCTTTGAGTTTGTGTCGGTATGTCGGATTTCCTCTTGAGATGAAAAGTTTTATCTGGCATATCGGTACTCACACAAAGCGATTATACAGATGGTCGCTCCTCAACAGCCTTATTCTCCGTGCTAGTCGACAGCATTACTCCGTAGTGTTTTTGCTAGCGTGGGATAGAGGTGGGGCGTCACGGCTAACCAAAGCAAGATATCTACAACCTCAAATAACTCGGGTCTGACCCGAGTATTAAATTCAAAAGAAAATAATACACGGGTCAGTCTAATTCAAACTCGGTTATTAGTGCACAGAAGCAATAATAGGTAAATCACAATTAGATGATAGTCAAAATAAATTTCGTCTATCCGATCCTTAAATAAAGAAATCGGATAACGATAAATATAACACGTAGCAGTGTTAAACAACAAATCAGCAAATTAAACCAAATCAGAACACAATTCAGAATATTGAATTGAATAAACAAAACAATCCAAACCATTGAAATATCAATTAAAATATTAATTCGAGTAGGGCTGCAGTACACGTACGCGTGCACTGCCTCGCCACTACGGCATAAGGAATATGCAAAAGATCAATAAATCAAAACAAGATAGAATATCATAAAATCCATACCGTGTGGCTGCAGTTCACGCTTGCGTGCACTGCCCTGCCACTACCGTGATAATGTACCCAAAAACTCAATTCCGTGTGGCTGCGGTGCACGCACGCGTGCGCGGCCTCGCCACAACAACACATACAGAAATAGCAACAAGGCACATAGGCCAATGCGTAAGAATTCACAGTACAAACAAATGCAATAAGCAAGTGACAGTAGTGAAAAGCCTCAACAAAGTGAATATGCAATATGTACACAAATGAATGTACGTAACAATCTGCACATGGACAAAATGAACCAGAGGTGCAGCAAGGAGGGCTCTGCATCACGAAAATGCAACAAAATGAAACTGCAGAGGTCAAGTCACTAATATCATGACTCAACTCAACTGCAAAACAGCTCAACTCGAATGGCCAGTGCACAAGGCAGTGGTACAACATGAAGACCAGACAACGTGGCTCCTGTGGGAGTGCACATACAAACAGGTGAAGCAACAAATGACAACAAGTATGACAGGAATGCATACATACTCCAGAGATGAAACCCAAACAACAACATCATGTGGCAGTTCAAATCAAAGAACAACATATTATGAACCTGTGCACATATATATATACAAGAAGCCTACAGGTAAAACCAGTGAAGCAGCTACCCCAAGATGGAACAAGAGATAGTACAGCCTCGACATCAAAGAAATAGGCCCAAAATACATGAAAACATCAGAATGAAGGTGAGAGCATCAACAATATGGCACCCCACACCCAACATTGAAAGACACAGAAAATTAGTACCCAACAGAGGCAACTGGCAATCACATGTATACATATACATGCTACTAGCAAGCAGCATGGAGCTACAGAAGGAAACAGAGGTGGCAGTATGGAACTACTGACCAACAAAACACCAAGACAAAACATCAACAAAGTTCAAATAAATATAGGCAGCAGCTCCGAATATAATGCAGCAGTGCATATATATATATATATATATATATAACAAGCATACTACACCCAAGGTAAGTCAAAACAGCAAGGCACATCAACAATTTCCAGTGGACAGTGACAGTGCCGAGGTCATCAAAAATCAAAGATATAAGGGCCGAAACCATTACACAAAAATGTAAAGCCAACGTCGAACAAAACAACACAAAAAAACAATTTCAAGCTTAAATAGATAGCTCGAACAAAGCCACAAGACAGTGTCGAACCCAATTGCACATGGCAGAAGGGAGTTTACAGTGCAAGTTTGCACGAGTTCAGAAAATAACAAAAGTAGGGGAATCACAAATAAACAAGGCCAAAGATGCACTGAGGTGGAACCATAACACAAGTACGACAGATATAAGGTGATGCACAAGCAGGAATATGAAGGCAAATATATATACTGCGGTGAGGCATGTACATGTGTGGACAACAACCACAAAACTGAGTACAAGTATATACACAGTAAAAACATTCACATGACATAATCAATGGTGAAGCAATCAGGCTGTACAAAAGTGCTTCAGACATATACAGGTGTGCAGTGACAATATGCCTGAATCAAGATGCAATGCAAACAACACTCAGATGAACACATGGCCGAGGTCAAGTAACAGTTCAAAGCCGATTAAAACAATGCAACAGTTTTTTGAACAAGCAATAGCAAATCCATTTTATCAAAATCGAAGAAATTCGAATGAACAAGTCAAAGCCAGAAATTCATGAAATCAGAAATGGCCGAAGTCAAAACAACTGCAAATTCATGGTGACGAGGCAAGTAAAAAAAATCCAACCAAGTCAAATAAAATCATCAACATTCACACGAAATTACACTGCCGAAGCATGGAGACGAACTAGATGTGAGTGAGGAATGTCACTCACCTTGTCGATGAATTGAAGCAGTCGAGCATCTCAGAGACGAAGCCGGGGCGATTGAAGAATCGAGCAAGCCATCTTCAAATTCACGTAAGCCCAATTTGAAGAAGAACGAGCCGCCATTATCTCGTTTTGTTTAGGGTTTTAAAAATGAAAATGAGAAAGGGGTCGGGTCGAACGAAAATGAAGAAAAAGGAACGGCTATTTACTTTTGTAAATTTTCATCGTCTCATAAAAACATGGGCCACTATCTAATTTTCAAAGCCCATCAATCTTTTTAACAATTTATAAATGAATTTTAATTCAAATTTAAAAACTTCAATTGGCAATAGCTAGGAAAAGTAATCGTTCCAAGACGATAATTAATCGGTACGAAATACCGGGTTGTTACAGACTCCCCTCCTTAAAGAAATTGCGTCCTCGCAATCATAAGGAATAAAGGGACAAAAGGTAACAACCATAAAATCATATCATCACAAGATGAAGAAATTTGAAATAGGAAGTTCACCATATAGAGCATGAAAGAGAAAGCCTGAACGTGTTTGCTTGATGAATTCTCTGGATTCCTAAGAGAAATCCCTAGAATTTGAGAACCATTGAGAATCTCCACAAGAGAAACATCTTTATTTCGAAGGTGCTCAACCTCCGAAGCAATGATGTGAATAGAATGTTGCTGAAAGAATAAAAATCGGAATCCCTAAGGCATTTCCGTAATTGGAAGACGTGGAAAACGTCATGAATAGCAGAAAATTGAGCCGGTACACCGGCGTAGTACAATATAAACACCAAAGAAATCTTTTAATTTCATAAAAGAAATTCACAAATTCTCTACAAAATTTAATTATCAATTAGATAATCAGAATACAGAAATCACAAAACAGCAATATCTATTTATTGATACGATAATTAGAAGACAGCAAAATCAGCAAATCCAATTATCAACAAAGATAATTAGAAAAATGCAAACCACAAATATCTAACTATCAAAAACGATAATCAGGAATTACCACAACGATAATCAAATTTCAAATCAACAAATATTCAATTATCAAAACGATAATCAAATCTTAATTCACAAATATTTAATTATCACAAACGATAATTAAATCTCAAATATCTAATTATCACGAGCTATAATCAAAAACAACAAATATCTTATTATCAAAAACGATAACCAAAAATCACTAATCAACGAATATTTAATTTTCACAATTGATAATCAAATCTTAATTGCAAATATTTAATTATCACAAACGATAATCAAATCACAAATATCTTATTATCACAAATGATAGTTAGAAACAACAAATATTCGATTATCAAAAACGATAATCAAATCTCAAATATCTAATTATCGAAAACGATAATTAGAAACAACAAATATCTGATTATCAAAAACGATAATCAAATCTCAAATATCTAATTATCGAAAACGATAATTAGAAACAACAAATATCTGATTATCAAAAACGATAATCAGAAATCACAAATATTTCAATTAACGAGTCCGGAATTAGCCGAAATAGCAAACGCACATGTCCCATAACCACGAGTTTTACTAAATCGTTTAATTTACTTCATCGTTTCCTTGAAAGTGCAAAATTGTGTATTTTAAATAAATAACATTTTACGTTCTCAAACGGACAAGTCCGGAATTAAATGAATCAGTAAAAGAAAGGGGTCATAGTCCTCGATTTTGCTGAAACGTTTAAACCGCTTCCTCATTCTTTTGAAAGCGTAAACTGTAAAAATTTTGAAAGCAATTTTTATTTTTATTTTGAAGCAATTTTAAAGATAGCAAATTTTTTTAAAACACGTGATTAAAACAGCAACATCAGTAAGGACTACGACAAGGAAATTGCACTTCTCAAAATACCGTTAGAATGGTCAACAAAACCAGCATTGCGGGATAACCGCTTGAAAATCCATTTTAAAATTGACGGTTACTGAAGTTAATACGTCAAAATCTCATCAAAATAACTGGCATCAAAAGATAATACCAATGAATTTTCATTCATAAAAAATGTCACAAGAATCTTCTCAAAGATAGAAAAGGGATATCATACCCTAAATTTGTATTCATAACAAGTCAATGACACAAGAATTCACCAATGCACGAAAATTGATAAAACTTATCAATAGAAATCATGAAAATTGGTGAAGCACAAATTCCAGAAGACTACACAAGAAATCCAGATATCATAAAATGAGAGTATGAAAACTCAAATGGGAGTACGGAATCTCAAATGGGAGTACGGAAACTCAAATGGGAGTATGGAAACTCAAATGGGAGTATGAAAACTCACCTACACGTGAACATGAAAACTCACCAACACGTGTAACGCAAAGCGAGAACGGGAGCACGAAAACTCATCTACACGTGAGCATGAAAATTCACCAACACGTGTAATGCAAAGCGAGAACGGGAGCATGAAAACTCACCTACACGTGAGCATGAAAACTCAACAACACGTGTAACGCAAAGCGAGAACGGGTGCATGAAAACTCACCTACACGTGAGCATGAAAACTCACCAACACGTGTAACGCAAAGCGAGAACGGGAGCATGAAAACTCACCAACACGTGAGCATGAAAACTCACCAACACGTGTAACGCAAAGCGAGAACGGGAGCATGAAAACTCACCTACACGTGAGCATGAAAACTCACCAACACGTGTAACGCAAAGCGAGAACGGGAGCATGAAAACTCACCAACACGTGAGCATGAAAACTCACCAACACGTGTAACGCAAAGCGAGAATGGGAGCATGAAAAATCACCTACACGTGAGCATGAAAACTCACGAACACGTGTAACGCAAAGCGAGAATGGGAGCATGAAAACTCACCTACACGTGAGCATGAAAACTCACCAACACGTGTAACGCAAAGCAAGAATGGGAGCATGAAAACTCACCTACACGTGAGCATGAAAGCTCACCAACACGTGTAACGCAAAGCGAGAACGAGAGCATGAAAACTCACCAACACGTGTAACGCAAAGCGAGAACGAGAGCATGAAAACTCACCTACACGTGAGCATGAAAACTCACCAACACGTGTAACGCAAAGCGAGAACGGGAGCATGAATGCATAAATGACTTCAACAAAAATAAAAATCAAGTCAATATCGAAGTCAACAATTAATGGCCATAATCGAGTATAAAATGATTCAAGATCCTCATCAAAGAATTCAACGGCAAACAAAGTCAGAGTCTTGGAAATCAAGAAACTAGCAATTTCACGAAAACAAAGTGACCGAAGTCGAATGGAAATCAAGCTGAAGAAAACACAAAATATCAAGTTCAAAATCGCTGAGATTCGAACAAAATCAACATCGGCGAAATCAATTCAAAGCCGAAAACACGAGAACAAAATCCTTATCATCAAAAACCCAACTTGAGTTCGCAAAGCAAACGGAGGCCGAAGCCAAAATACTTTCACGAAATCAAAATCAAATGCACATGAATAAACGTTAGGAATTCATACCTAACAATCAAAGATAATCATATCCAAAGATGAGAGATAAAACATCGACAAATAGTTGTATCACATGTTCCATCTACGTTATGTTTTATATTATGCCCATAAACTTCTGGCTCCGATACCAAGCTGTGACGCCCCACCTCTATACTCACGGTAGCCAAGAACACTACGGTGTAGTGGTGTCAACTAGCGCAGAGAATAAGGCTGTTGAGGAGCGGCCATCAGTAGTTAGGCCTTACACTAGTATTGGTTATCTCGATAGGAGTGGTATATATATATTCTTTCATTTTTCATCTCTGATTTATTTACTCCCATCGACATACCCCAATTCCAGTATAAAACGAACTACGATGGTTCATAATATTTTAGGACAGTAAATGTATATTAATAACACAGATAATATAAATGCGGAGCACAGACAAAAACAGAAACTCTCATATATATGACTGATGTCAGTTACAATACATTTGACATAGAACATATGATGCAACTACAACTGTCAACTTAGGAAGTTACATATACAAGTACATTATCGACAAACATACATGAATACATATCAACCTATGCTATGACACGACAACTCCCAAAAGATATGAAAAGTCTTCATAGCTCAAACAGCTACCCAAAGCAAGATATCTACAACCTGAAATAACTCGGGTCTGACCCGAGTATTAAATTCAAAAGAAAATAATACACGGGTCAGTCTAATTCAAACTCAGTTATTAGTACACAGAAGCAATAATAAGTAAATCACAATTAGACGATAGTCAAAATAAATTTCGTCTATCCGATCCTTAAATAAAGAAATCGGATAACGATAAATATAACATGTAGCAGTGTTAAACAACAAATCAGCAAATTAAACCAAATCAGAATACAATTCAGAATATTGAATTGGATAAACAAAACAATTCAAACCATTGAAATATCAATTAAAATATTAATTCGAGTAGGGCTGCAGTACACGCACGCATGCACTGCCTCGCCACTACGGCATAAGGAATATGCAAAAGATCAATAAATCAAAACAAGATAGAATATCATAAAAGCCATACCGTGTGGCTGCAGTTCACGCTTGCGTGCACTGCCCTGCCACTACCGTGATAATGTACCCAAAAACTCAATTCCGTGTGGCTGCGGTGCACGCACGCGTGCACGGCCTCGCCACAACAGCATATACAGAAATAGAAACAAGGCACATAGGCCAATGCGCAAGAATTCACAGTCCAAACAAATGCAATAAGCAAGCAACAGTAGTGAAAAGCCTCAATAAAGTGAATATGCAATATGTACACAAATGAATGTACGTAACAATCTGCACATGGACCAAATGAACCAGAGGTGCAGCAAGGAGGGCTCTGCATCATTGAAAATGCAACAAAATGAAACTGCAGAGGTCAAGTCACTAATATCATGACTCAACTCAACTGCAAAACAACTCAACTCGAATGGCCAGTGCACAAGGCAGTGGTACAACATGAAGACCAGAGAACGTTGCTCCTGTGGGAGTGCACATACAAACAGGTGAAGCAACAAATGACAACAAGTATGACAGGAATGCATACATACTCCAGAGATGAAACCCAAACAACAACATCAAGTGGCAGTTCAAATCAAAGAACAACATAATATGAACCTGTGCATATATATATATATATATACAAGACAGTGTCGAACCCAATTGCACATGGCAGAAGGGAGTTTACAGTGCAAGTTTGCACGAGTTCAGAAAATAACAAAAGTAGGGGAATCACAAATAAACAAGGCCAAAGATGCACTGAGGTGGAACCACAACACAAGTGCGATAGATATATGGTGATGCATGAGCAGGAATACGAAGGCAAATATATATATTGCGGCGTGGCATGTACATGTGTGGACAACAACCACAAAACTGAGTACAAGTATGTACACAGTAAAAACATTCACATGACATAATCAATGGTGAAGCAATCAGGCTATACAAAAGTGCTTCAGCATATACAGGTGTGCAGTGACAATATGCCTGAATCAAGATGCAATGCAAACAACACTCAGATGAACACATGGCCGAGGTCAAGTAACAGTTCAAAGCCGATTAAAACAATGCAACAGTTTTTTGAACAAGCAATAGCAAATCCATTTTATCAAAATCAAAGAAATTCGAATGAACAAGTCAAAGCCAGAAATTCATGAAATCAGAAATGGCCGATGTCAAAACAACTGCAAATTCGTGGTGACGAGGCAAGTAAAAAAAAATCCAACCAAGTCAAATAAAATCATCAACATTCACACGAAATTACACTGCCGAAGCATGGAGACGAATTAGATGTGAGTGAGGAATGTCACTCACCTTGTCGACGAATTGAAGCAGTCGAGCATCTCAGAGACGAAGCCGGGGCGATCAAAGAATCGAGCAAGCCATCTTCGAATTCACGGAAGCCCAATTTGAAGAAGAACGAGCCGCAATTATCTCGTTTTGTTTAGGGTTTTAAAAATGAAAATGAGAAAGGGGTCGGGTCGAACGAAAATGAAGAAAAAGGAACGGCTATTTACTTTTGTAAATTTTCACTGTCACATAAAAACATGGGCCACTATCTAATTTTCAAAGCCCGTCAATCTTTTTAACAATTTATAAAAGAATTTTAATTCAAATTTAAAAACTTCAATTGGCAATAGCTAGGAAAAGTAATCGTCCCAAGACGATAATTAATCGGTACAAAATACCGGGTTGTTACAAAATTATAACTCCATTTATTCAATATTTTCAACACATAGAAAATACAATTAACTATCACACAATTCGTTTAGAAAAGGAATTTTATTTATGGAAAAGATATTAAGTGTTACGAAAACCGTTGTATACTTTGAAAAGTTAAAACATTATTTTCCAATTTGTGCAAAACGAGAAATAAGGATTCTAATCCTTACAAATTACTTTCAAAACTGTTTTTTATATTTTAAAATCCTAAAAGCCTCTTATATAACTAAATATTACTTATATATAAATATCATTTCATAATTTTTTGTAATTTATAATTATGAATTTTAATTGAATTTATGGACTCTAAACCAAGTTCCTTTTATTTTGAATCGATAGAATATAACTTTTTTAGACCCTTATGTGTTCTCATAAATCATAAAATATTAATTTAAGGTGATTTCATATTTTTCTAAAATTATATAATATTTTTAAATTATTATTTTAAAACCAAAAATTAATTTTCCCTATATAAGTTAATTCCTTTAATAATATATTAAATACTAAAATTTTAGTGAAACTAATCTCAAAGTAATTACATATACATAACTCGCAAAACCCCATACTACAATCACATATTTCTATATCTATTTTGTAACTTTTGTTGCAGTCTATATATTTTTGCTCCGCCAGTGCACCGGTCGCGATCTGTGTAGCCCGAAACTCCCTTGAAAAGTTTGATTTCTTCTTCTATTCATCCATTTCTATGCTATTCTCTCTTTTGATCAAATCACATACATATACAATCATTTACTTTGATCCTAGCATTCCCAAACATAATTAATCATCCAATATCAACCTAAATTTCAAGAGGACATAGAAATGTACAAATGAGTTTGAGAGAAAAATCCATCAACGCATGCAACCAAAACATGACATACATTCAATCATAAGATATATCAACAAAGATGTGAGTAAGAATACTTACTTTAGTCATAGCTTGCCTAAAACTCCATCCTCTTCCTTTTTTGCTCTTCATTCCAAATTTTTCCATAAACCAAAACTTAATCAAAATCCTAACTTCGCCAGGCCTAGGGGTGTAGTGGAGTGTCGAGTGTAATAAATTTTGATTTTGGGATTTTTGGAATTTTGTTTCTATTTGACTTTTATTTTTTAGGTTAAATATGGATTGTCATAATTTATATTTTATGAAAAAGAAAGCTAAGGGATGATATACATGAGAATATTTCAAGATCGAGGAGGAACTTCTAGACCAAGATAAATCTATATACTTGTGTTGTGGATTTTGGGTGTGGGCTTCATGTAGATTACTAAAACAAATATATCTCTTCTTATTTACTTTTATAAAGCAATTTTTAGCTAAATTCGGTCACTATCAAATCCCAGATATAAAAAAAATCATATTTGGATTTTTCAAGTAATTACTCAACGTGATAAATTTTTATAGAATTTAGTTTCCATAAATTCTCTTATTTCGGTCAATTATCCAAAATTAGCATACTTGGCACACTTTAGTAATATTTACTTATTAACCCAAACTAAATTCAATTTCCACTTAAAAATTATGTAACGACCCACCATTCCAAACCTCGGAAGTGGACACTATTACATCCACGGAATTTACATGTCAAACAACTAAGTGCCGGAAAGACAGATAGTTGGAGGAAGTAAAGGAGATAGAAGATTAGAAGAAACTAAACATTCATAGAATCTCATAATGCAATAGAAAGCAAATATTAATCAATATAATACTTTGCGAAGTCATTTTAAAAATGATACAGCAGAGTCATTCTAATACAATTCTACCTTTGGACAGTTATAACAACCTGTCCCTACTTAACTGATATAAGATACATATAATACAGCGAAAATAAGATAATAACTGACTATCGATGAAGCTTCCTGCTCTAAGCTCCTCTAAAATGCATCCGTGGGAAAACCTAAACTACTTGGCCGCCTATAAAAATTTAAACACCCAAGAGTTTTAGGAAAAAAAAAGCAAAACTCCGGGTCAGACATGGGTCTGGTGTGAGTTAGCTCAAACAACTAAATTATTATGTTTAAAACCCTTTTAAAATCAAAAGTATCTCATAAAACCATATCGCACATAAAAATGGATGGGTTTTTTACCTTACGATAACCAAAACACTTTCTATATGAAAACTAGTGATATTATAATAATGTCTAAGCATTTAAAGTAAATATACGAAAATAGGAAAAATTATTACCATTATTAAATTCCAACATACCTCGGATATACAATCAAAACCATAAAGCATGTATTGGAGAATGGATTTCCATCAATGGCAAGGTAGGAGACTACCTTCCGACGATACACCTCTAGATAACGTACCTGGAGCCAAGAACCTCTTGGCCCCTGTCAACACAGAACTGCCTTCCCCTTTAACATAACAAATTAGATTACCCCACTCCTTTTTGACACCGAGGCCTTATACTACCATGGTGTTTGTGCGTAAAACAACTCTAATAAGGAATGACTGGAAGGGGATGACGACTCCTAATGGTAGCTAACCACATGGCTCTGCTTCATGTCCTAGTTTTACCATTTTCCAGTTTGTGAGGCTTGTGAGGTCACGATTTTACCTTTTGATTAGCAAATACACTTGGAATGGTAATGCTGCCCTCCAAACATCAATGCAATGCTAGCATTTACCCATACAAGTTTGTTCTGAGACTGAAACAAATCGAAGGCACTACTTCTATTACATCCTTTTCGAGGAATCCCTTCCACGATTAATAACAAATAGCCCTTGCACATCAAAGCCCTATCTTCGATTCCATGTTCTTCAAGATGTCTTCAAGTCAAAACGCTTGAGTTGGATCGAAGTGGTTTTCAGATTACATAACTGATCCCAGTGTCTTTGAAACAACTTCAGATATCTGTAAACTCAATCCCAATTCTTTAGGAAATAAACAGACAAAGATAAGAGCGAAGATCACCACCTAACCTTAGTGGACGGATTTCCTTATCATTTACCCTAGAAGACCGAAACAAATATATACGTACAGTATAACACCACTGATGGTAAATGTACCATATAATTTCCATGTTTCTCCTAGATATTTCCAAAATTTATTTTTGGTCCAGTTTTGATAGTTGGTTATTTAACTATCAAATAAACAAACATTCAAACATGAGTTTAATTCCACATGGGATGTACCAAGCCTTTATTAATTAATCAATCGTTAATTTAAAAACTTTGCAAAACTTGATCAAAAGATCTTTTTAAAAGACTATTTCTAAAACCCTTTACATTCCTTTTATAGTTGGAATACATTTTTACTTATCTCAAAAATATAAGTATTTACCAAAAATATTTGAAAATTTTCCTCTTCTCAAATTCCATATTAAATGGCCAAGAAATTCCCTTTTCAAAACATCACTTACTATATAACCTATTCACCTAGCCCTTATAAAAATTCTTTTTATAAGTTCACGTCAGTTTTCAGTTTTCAAACCTCCTTATAAATCTTCAAACTAGATTTAAACTTCATTTTAAAATCTCTAAAATGATTTATAAAATCTCTTTCCATGTATAAATCTCTTTATAAAATTTCCTTTAAAAAATATCTTTGACATTACGAAATATCATTTACTAAATCTCATTTTTAAATCACTTTAAATAAACCCTTTTATTGAGTAAAACCCTTTTGATTAACAATTTATTATTTATAATAAATACTTTTGTAAAATAATTATATAACTTGAAAAACATTTATAAACCTTAAAACCCTAAATTGATTATGAATTGGAGTTAATTAAAAATCGTATTTTATAAATTCAAAAGGAGGCTTAGTAAACCTAATGGTACTAATTAAGTTGCCATTTAATTTCTATTTCACTTTCAAGCCATTCAACAGTTTATTATCATAAGTCAACGTATATGTAAATACACTTTATATCCAAATCAAGAGATAACATGTCAATACAAACTAACTGGAATATACATGTCTAAATAACATAAAAGCGGGATGGTGATTTGTCCTGCTAAATAGTTGTTTAAACAATCAAATAATTAACTTATAGCAGAACGGGTGTTTATTTTGCTAACCTGTATGTCCATATAATCAAACAACCAATCTACAACAGAACGGGGATCTATTCTGCTAATATATGTCTACCATAATCAAGTCAATTACAATATAGCAGAATAGGGATTTATTCTACTAACAGATGTCCACAAGAACACAATCACTGACATTGTAATTCATTCAAGGTTGTTTTTTTCCTACTTAATGGTATCGACATTTGAATTCCTTGTGTTCAACCATCTTTGAAGAAAAAGTATCTTAAAAACAATTTGATTCTTGGAAAACAAAGGATTTGAAACTTAAAAATTCTTTTTAAAATAATTATTTACAAGTTAAACCCTTATTTAAATCATTATTAATCTTAATTAAATCTAACTTAATTTAATTATAAATCAAGAAATAATTAAACCTTTAATAAATAATTAAACATTAATTAATAAGTAATTATACCCTAATTAATCCTTTATTTATATTAAATAATAATTTTAACCTTCATTAACAATTAATATTAATTAATATCATTTAATTAATTATAACTTTAAATAAAACTTAAATGATAAATTAAAAGTTAATTAATTTTAGTCAAGTCTTAATTAATATTAGTAATTATCCTTAATTAATTTAAAATTAATTAAATAATTAAACTCTAATTAAATAACAATTAAAATAATTAAACTTGCTTAAATAAAAATAATTATCCTTTATCTTAATTAATCCTTAAGTAATATTTCTTAATTAATTAATAACTAACTTACTTAACTAATACCAATTAACTACTAATTACTTAACTTAATTACATTGTTAAATAATAAATAATTATTGTTAGTTAATTAATTAATAATCCAAAACATACTCAATTAAGTAATAATTAACTTTAATGTTTACTAATTAAGTTTGAAAATAATTTTTCAAAATTTAAAAGAACACCTTAAAACTTGAAAATAGTTAAATTTTCCATATTGTATCCATAGCGGCTATCACTATAGTTGTAGTAACCTAGAAGTTTTTTCTTTTCTTCTAAGTTATTCCAAAAATTTAACGTTTCACTTATGCTTACGTTTAAAACATGATTAAGAAAGTTTTTTTTTACTAAAGTTAGAAACTAAAATAAATAACAAAATGTTTACCAAATCTAACAAGTAAACGATTTTTTTCAAAAGTGGATCCTAAGTCCTTTCCAACATTTTAAGCTCTAACTTCCAAACCATTTAATCTCAATCCAAGCATATACATGCATACCAAATCATATTATCCCAATAACAAAATAAAGATCACAACTTAATATCCAAATACATCACTTTAACAACCAAATCAAAGTCTAATGCTAAACCACAAGTTAGCGCATACATAACCATAAAAACCTTACCATAGTCCAACCAACAAACACATATATATAACCAAATAGCCAACATATATTTAAAGGTAAAATATTTTTAAAAAGCTAGAAGTATTACTAACCAAAAATCTTCAAAATTTTGAAATGCTTTAGAACTTGGAGAGCTTGGAAAACCACAAAATCACTCAAATATAGGCCGTCTTCTCCTTGATTTTTGGACATATTACTCTCAGATTTTGAAAATTACGTCAAAAGATAAGTTTTAGGTAATTATTTCTCTATATTTTTAATAAAGAACCTCTTAATTTGAATTATTTTTGAAGGAGATATAGTCAAAAGCAGGAGTGCTATTTTCGGGTTTGAAAATATATATCCAAAAATGAGTCCGAAAGAAATGCAATTTTGACCCAAAAATATTCCAAAATTGAAAAAGTAATTCAAACAAAAGTTGCAACCACTGGATATATGGTTTGAATAGAAGAAAATCTTTATTTGGTACAGTTTGTAAGAAGTTATGCCCGAATGAAGTGGGAGGAAAAATAGATAAGAAAGAGTTTTAAAATAAGGTTTGAAAATACTTAAAACAAAATAAATTTTTGAATTTAGATTTTATTATTTTAAAATAGGAAGCCATTAACAAGGTTTTATGAAGCTTTTGGAAAGATGGGAGAATAGGAAACTTCAGAGAGAAAAGAAAATGAGAATAAAAACTAGGAAAATGAGTATATATTATGTTAACATGTTAAATTACCAAACTACCCTTGTACTATGCCATCCTCTCTCCTTATGCCATCTCACCACCTCCTTCCACCTCACATGCTATTTCAGCCCACACCTAGCCACCTTCCCATCAAATCAAAGCCAACATGCATTGATCACTTTAGCCCTTTATGTTAGAAAAGGAATCTTATATTATAATATATATATATATATATATATATATAAACCATATCTTATTATATATATATATACACTTAATTGTTAATGTATATTTAAATACATTCAACAATGTATAAAATACTTTGTAAATATATGTATATGTGTTTTCAAAAGGTACTACAATTCCAATAACTTTAAGCCGTCGAAAATTCGAAAAACGAATTCCGGTCACATTTTCCGTTTTCCTTTGAACTAAATATTTTTGTAAACAAATTTTGAAAACTATTTCATCATCATTATTTACTATTTAAAGGATTTTTATTTTCATTATAAAATCTATGCATTGAATATTTAAAATTAAATAAATATTCGCAAATCAAAGCAGTGATTCTGGGTGATTACAAATTATTTATTATTCAACTCATCATTACTCATTCATGATATAAATTTTAACAAAATACTTCCTATATTTTAATCCATTTTAATATAATTATTCCTTAATTATATTTTAAGATCATTTATTTAATAAACTTCAAACTCCTAATCTAAATGAAGAAAAATTTATTTTATATTAAAATAAATTTCTAATTATATTTATTATCAACACTACACTTTATTAAATTATTTAACCACTTTCATATGTTTTAATGACCATTACCTCAAAGTACTTCTTCATTGAATCCCAAACTATTCGCAATTTATTATTTAAAGCTTAATTAATTATTTAAAATTTCTATATTAATTTTGATTAATTACTTCTCAGCACTGAGTTGTTACATACTTTCTCTTAAAGAAGATTCTGTCCTCATAGTTTCTCCTTTGGGAAAATCTATGGCTAAGCCAATAACTTCTAGCTTAACTACATCGCATACAATTTACATAATATACCCAACCATCAATCATTAAGACATACAATAAACCAAAGTAATCGTAACCATTCATATAGAGCTCTAAATGTACTATCTCGGTGTAACGACCCACATTTTTGGATAGTTTAAATCAATAATAAACCACACATGTCAACTCAAACCATTCAAAAGGGAGGATTGCCAATGGGGTAAATAAGAAAATAAGCGAACAGAAGGAAAAAAAACATAGAATCTCATAGCAGAATGACAAAATATAATAATCAAATAAACAGTTCATGAAGCTTTTTTATAATATACATTTGATTACACAAATTTTTACAACAATCAGAGTACAATGATGACATATCAAAAATGATGTAGCGGAAATTACAAATAATATAATATACCAAACTTCGTCTTCGTCCTACAGAAATAGAGTCTTCAACACCGAAAAGCTCAGGCTGACCCAAGCTTAATGAAAAGACAAAACACTCGAGTCAGAACTAAAAGATCTTACGTAAGTTAAATCAACAATAACTAAATATGAGTGTAATGGCTTCATATATGTTTATGGGGTTTTACATCTCTTATCTAGTATATAACGTGCATGCAATAACTTAAGAGATGTTTCGGGATTTGCCATCTCCTAAGGTTCCGTTAAACTATCTATGTGTAGTAGAATACGCTATATGTATGTAGTGTCTATCGGTAAAGTATTAAAAGAGCATTAAGGCGTTACCCGTATCCCCTTAACACATTTTATGTAAGTGCCATAGTCTATACAGTACTATAAACTCCATCAAACGGTGAGCTACTAGGGAGCACTCCATAGGTACACAAACCGAAATCCTATTGGGGCCGATAAGGCATATAACCGGGCACACGAGGCTATGCCCACAGTAGTATTCTACCGGATTGCAGAACCAAGCTGGTGTTAACGCATAGCCGCAACTACCGCTCACCTCAAACAACACTCCCACAATCAAACCGAGTGTGACCACCAATCAATCACAAAGTAATAGATATGGTATCGAAGAAGCGTGTCCGATAGGAGGAGTGACCTCACTTGGCCTAGTTGTGGCTCCTGATTTTAGTTATATCAAGCTGACCTGAAGGTCAGGGCTGCATTATTACCTCATACCAGTAGCGTTCGCCAAACCATCCTACATTGTTATGGATTATCTAATATGTGTATAGTTGCTAAAATAGTTTCGAAATTTAAAGAGAGTATGACAATATCCGACCCTGGTTTCTTTAAAAGCCAAACGCTTATTTCATACCGTAGTCATTTTACAAAACATTTTAAATAATAAATCTAGAAAACAGTTTATACCTTCATATCAAGATATCCATATACTTATTCCAAAAGCATAAATATTCGTTAATACCGAGGAAGAATACTTTCAATCAATTTCAAAAATAATTTTTAAATCTCTCTTTAACCATTTATAAACTATTTATATGCTTTAGAACCATTTATAAAGCTATTTATAAATTCAAAAACAATTTACAACTCTTTCCTTTTGTAACGACCCGGAATTTTGGGCAATATGAGTTTAATAATCTGTATTAATAATTTAATTGGTTTAATAATTTTCTTTATGATTTTAATTTAAATTGGTAAATTTAATCTTTTAAAGGTTAATAAATATTTAATCTGGTAATTTTAATCAATATCTTTTTAACAAATTAAGATTAATAAAAATTATTTTTCAAAAGCCAATAAAATTTTCTTCTATTTATAATATATATATTTGATATATATTGTGAATAGAATATCTTTTGTTTTAAATAAAGATGAATTTTCAAATTGTAATATATATATAAGCATACGTTATAATTTGAGCTGTTTTAAAATTTAATTTAATCTATTGATAATTTATATATGTATATATTGTAATTTTAAGCTTTGTTTTAATTTATATGTTCAAAAGTTAATTTAGATTAATTAAATTGTTTCCAAATATAAGATAATAGTTTGTTTTTAAAATATAAGATCGTTATTTATTTTAAATATGATAGTTTAAAAGGATTTAAACATTTTGTTTGTTTTCTTTAAAAAAAATGCTTAATATAAAATGGGTAAAAATGTATATATGTATATGTTTTAGATTTTAAATCCATGTATAAGATGTATATTTATATTATAACTAGTTTTATAATATTTTCTTTTAAAAGTAAATTTATATTCACATATATAAGAATTTATTTATAAAGTAACTTAAATAAGTAGGTTTATATTTACATTTCAATTAAATAAAAGTTTACTAAAAACACTTAAGAAAGACATGTGTAAATATGTTAATCAACTTGATAACACTTGTAAGAAAATTAAATAATATAATGACAAATGTAAATTCTTAATCAACATGTGGCAACATATTAATTAATATAACATAATTCATTTTAAAACATAAAGAAAATTTGTTCCTCTTTCATTTTTCCAAAGCTTTCTTTCTTCTTCTCAAAATATTTTTCTTCCTTCATGAATTATTAGCAAACAGAAATCTCTTTCAAAACCTGAAATTCATAATCACAAAAGCAAATCAAACCTAGAATTGAAAACCCAAAAGCAAATTTAAAATCTGTATTCAATTAAAAACTTCAACCTGCAACTTCAAATCAACTCAACAATTTCAAATTCTGCAAACTTAAATGAAGTTCAACTGCATTTCAAATTTCAACTTCAACCTGCAAATTGAAGTTTGCAACATTTGATCACCTGCATTTCAAAGAATCAAGTTCAAGATCAACTTGAGATTTAAAATCTGTAACTTCATATCAAATTCAACCTGCAATTTTCAAATCGCAAGTTTACAATCATCAACAAATTAAAGGCATACAAAGGAATTTTCTTCAGCAATTCAAAGCATTCTTTCCAGATTTAAATGTCAAGGCCTGAAAAATAATTCTGCTCTGCAACTTTATATAGGTGAGTAAATTTCTTTTAAAAACAGTTTGATTTTGGTTGTTACTGCATGCATGTGTTATCTATGAACTGTTATTGGTGATTGCATGAAAATCTTTTTAGTATTTATATTATTGAATTTATATGATTTGTATAGATATAAATGAAATAAGTTGTAATCATATGAACTCTGCTTTCTGTTTTTAAGACCAGATTTCATTTCAAAATTTCAAAACCTCCAATAACATCCTTATTTGATCTTGATGATTTAATAAAAATGTATGTTAATGTTTGATGAGGATTACAAAATGTTTCTGTAAATTTTAAATATATTTTTAATGTTTAAATAAGAAATTATAGTAAACTTAAATTTTAGTTAAAAATCAACCATCCTAATTTTGGTTTGGAAGGGTATGATTGTGTTTGTTGTATGAAATAATGAATTTAGAAGAAGAAATCATAATTTTTAACTGGGTATTTGATGGGAATTTTGGGTTGATGCGAAATTGGGATTTTTATGAATTTTCGTTTATCCACACATTGATTCGAGATGAAATTTTGGTTGAAGCTTGTTTATAGGTTGATGATTTAGGAAAAAATTCAAGAGAATTTTTCTAATAGTTGTGTTGATTGAATTTGAGCCAACTAGGGTTTAAGTTAGTTTTGGCTCGGCTTTACTGTAGTGGATTTTGCGACATGAATGTTGAACTGGAGGCGATCGCGACGTGGGGGCAAGGGAGTTCATGACGTGGCGGTTCTATGGTGAGGACGGCGAGGTGTAGTGACGACGAGTTTATCGGCGGTGATTGGATTTAGGTCGAGTGGTTCTGCAGTATTTTCAAGCTAGAGATCGAATTTCTATTCGTGTTTTTTTTCTTGGATATGGATTTAGTATTGGAGTCGCGAGTGATGTTGTGACCAACGTCGATGGTCGTGACGATCAAGCTTGGTCAGAGTTGATGGTGTATGTGCATGAGTTTGGCTGTGTACACTGGGTAGTTTGAAGATTTGGGGATGACGAGATCAACTCGAAGTAGCTCGCATTTTAATCGTGGATGACTCGAAATTGAGGGGAGTAGGATGTCTGGGTTTTAGCTCGGGAGAGTCTCATGTTTTTGCAGTGTTTTCTCGAGTTTGGTTGATTGGCTCTGGGTAATGTAAATGCAGATTTCACTTGATTGTATAAATTAAGTAAAAATCAAGTTAAAGTTATAAAACAAGTTTATAAAGGAAGTGAAATATAAAGTTAAACTTGTGGTTTAAAAGTGAATGTAAATCAAACATTTAAATTGAAAATTGAATTTATATTTCAAATTTAAAAATGTTTTAAGATGTTTGTTTCTGAAAATAATTATCTTATTAAGTTTTAAAATTTCAATTTAAAAGAGGGTTTTGAATTTAATTATTTAATCAAAGCTTTAAGTTAAATTTTAAAGTAATGTTTCAAATTCTATTTAAAATAAATAAGTTTAACTTAGATAATTAATGTGTTTTAGATTTTGATATTTGTTTCTAAATGCATTATTTTCAAATAAAGGTAAATGATATAATTTTGTAATCAAACAAAGTAGTTTGTTTTTAAGTTGTTAAATTTGATTAAATTAGAATAATTTAATTATGAAGATAAATAGGGTTAATTTATCTTTGTTATTAACTTAAGAATACTTGATTTAAATATGATTTATTAATAAGTAAAGTTTAATTAAGAATAATGTTTTCTTAATTAATTAAGGATAAAATAAGTTAATTAATTAATTGTTTAATTAATTATCTAATTTTAAATAATCTCTTAATTATGGATTAATTAAGTGTAATTACTTAATGAAGTAATCAATGGTAATTTCCAAATGTAATTAAGAATGATAATTACTTACGGAAGTAATTAGACGAAATTACTCATGGGAGTAATTGGTTGAAGTGATTAAAGGGTAATCACTTGATGTTATTAAGTGAGGGTTTGATTAATATAATTAATTGAAGTTAATTAATTATGGAGTAATTAATTAATTAAAGAATTAATGATTACTAATAATGGAATTAATTACTCATTAAGTAATTAATTAAGAGAGAAATCAAGACTGATTTATGATAGTAATTAGAAATAATTACTTATGTAAGTAATTAAGAGTTAATTACTTAATTATTTTAGTTAATTAATTAATGTGATTAATTAATTAATGAATGTGATTAATTTATGATTAATTACTAAAGGTAATTAACTAAAAATGTAATTAATTAATAAAGTAATTAATTAAGGATTTATTGATTGTTTTAAATTGAATAATTATTTACTTAATAAAGTAATTGAAGATTAATTAATTGGATTAATTAATCAAGAATTAATATAATTAATAAAGATGTTAATTAGGATAAGTAATTACAAGTTGCTAATTACTGTTTATGATTAATAAAGATAATTAATTACAAGTTAGTAATTTATTAAAATAATTATTAATTAATAAGGACCATTAGAGATATAATTAATGAATTAATCAAGGTTGATTAATAAAAATAATTAATTTAAGTGTGATTAATTAATTGTAATTAATTAAGGTTTAATGTAATTAATTATAATTGATTAATTAATGTAATTAAATAAAGGATCATTAATTATTGAAATTAATGATAGTAATTAAAGATAAATTACTGAATATGGTTAAGGATAATTACTTGAATGTAATTAAAGATGATTAATCAAGGGCATTAAGTGATGATAAATTTATTTATTTGGAATAAGTAAATGGAAAAGGATTTAAGGTTAATCCAATTGATTAAGAGTTAATCAATTCTGCATTGGATGATTGATTAATATTGGTTGATTGATTGATATTGGATGATCAATATTGGGTGATTGATATTGGGTGTTTGGTTGATACTGGATGATTTGGATATATCTCTATGTGATATGCTACTTTGTGAGATGAATGTTGTTATGAATTATCTATTGTGATAATATGATTCATATATCTGTTTATATATCATCCTGAATATAAGTTTAACTATTTAAACCCTTAAGAACAACTCGGACATTAAAAGGCGTTTGGTTTCGGTGAGACCGGGATCGGGTTTCCTTATTTGGATAATCCGAAAACCACATCGATTCCAATTAAACGTTAGGTCGTGAATCCAACTGGAGCTTTGTGAAGACTCGAGGTGTAAGAACTATACGTCAGTATAACTCTGTGCGTGATTCCGTAATGAGTTTGACGGAATAGTACTTATAGGTTCGAGATGGTGATTTAGAGTGCAAGTGCTACGGTCGTTGACTCTGAGGGTGATTCCAATATGAGTGCAACGACATAGTGCCTTCGGTTTCGTTCGAACCCAGTACGAACTTGTATGGATTGAATGCTTTCGGAACATCGTCAGGTGGACGATGAGCATTCTAAGATAGATGTGTTCTATAAAGGTAATCGTAACCTCAAGCCTCATCAACCGGGAATGGCTAAAACAGGGGAGGTGCAGCAAGGCTTCGTGGGTAGCTCCTACTGGAGAGCGAGATTTACCCCTGTCTAGAGGTCCCTTTCTATTTCGGCTGTGTGGGCAGTTGCAATCGCGCGCCAACTGCGGGGTTGTCTTGTTCTGGACTGTTCAGCAAGGAACGGTTCCGGCCTTGTGTTGCAGGGGAGTTAGGGTGGTCCTCGGTACGTTGATATAGGCCACGTACTGTGACGGGCGGTACCCCAGTAGCCCTGCCATTAATGGAAACCCATTCTTCCTACGAGACCCTATGGTTTTGTTTATATTACCCACTTTTTTGGCTAGTAGCTGGAATTTAATAATGTAACAATTTCGGCTATTTCTTATTTACTTGTTAACCCTAGACATATTATAATATCACTGGATTTCCTATCAAATGTTTTGGTTAGCGTAAGGTAAAAACTTTTCCATGTTTATGTGTGGGAAGTCTTACGTGATACCTTTTCTTTTCAAAGGTTTTTCTAAAGTTAAGCAATTTTAACCCGTTTACTCACACCAGACCCCTGTCTGACCCGAGTGTTTATTTTCTGTTTTATTAAACTCTTGGGTACTCATATTATGTATGAGTAGTCAAGTGATTCAGGTTAGCTTGACGAATTCTGGAGGAGTTATGGAGCAGGAGGCTTCCACGTGTAGATATATTATGGTTCCGCTGTGTTTGTTGTATCTGTATCTTGTGTACTTGAGTTGTATAGTTAGACAGATGTTTATAACTGTCTAATATGTGTTGTATAAGTTGTGTACTCTGATGTAATATGATACTATGTAACATTTTATGTGATATATTTTATTTCATTCGTTCCGTTGTGAGTTCTCTGATGTTGTTGTCTTTCTTCTTTCTCTTTCTTTTCTTCTTCTATCCCTTTCTTTCTTAAGTAGCTATGCGACTTTCTAGAGATAGGAAGTCGGGTCGTTTCACTTGGTATTAGAGCATTAGGTTGAGTGAATACCTAGGCTCTGGAGTGGTATCTTCCTTGAGAGAGCGTACTTGTAATTTATATATATATATATATATATATATATATATATATATATATATATATATAAGTATATATATCTATATCTACCTGATCGGTTGGGTTATCTGTTCGGATTTTCCAACATAAGTTTTTAGAGGTAGATGGAGTAGTGGGGTGTGTGTGTGTAACACGACTACCACTGAAGGAAGAGGTCCATATGTTTGAGGTTGGAAATATTTGTCGAGACTGTAGACCTATTACAGTCTCGAGTGAGATTTGTAGTTTGGAGTAAGGATTTCTCTGATATCCGAAGGAAATCTTTTTAAAAGATTCGGAGTTTATCTTTGAGGTGTAAATTTGGATCTATCGGAAGTACAGAAGTAAGTGATGATATCTTGATAACTGCGTGATGAGATGCAGCATCCATGGATATTTTCTGAAGATGTTTTCTTTTGAAGCAGTTTTAGAAGTGGTTGTGGAGCAGTCTGTACCGCAGAGAAGATCCGTCTGTGTAGAAGTTGTTTGGATCTTTAGCAAGGAGGTCGTCTGTTCTGGAATATGAGACTAAGGTCTATGAGTTGTTCCGCTTTGGCATGGTATCATTTATCATTCCTTAAGGAGAGCGAGTTGTTGATGCTTGGTTTGGAACCCGAATTTTTTGAGAAGATGTCTGCCATCTCAAAGGTCTTTTGTGTGGTTTGTTGATAGTTTTGGTTTTCAAGGAGCCTTTGGATTAGAAGTCTTTGGTTAGCTGTGGCAGCAGTGCAGCTCGAAGTGTTTGGTGTGCTGACGAGGAGGTCTTTTGGCTCTGTAGTATCTTTAAGGTAGAGTTTGGGAGTAGCAGTGTGGCTCGTTTCTCCGATGGTTAAGGAATCTTGGTGGTTCTTCTATCAGCAGGCCGGGAAGATGGTGAAGTGTTTTTTTGAAGGATTAACCTTGTTTGGAAAAGCTTAAGTCCGTTCTAGTTTGTAAAGAGAGGACGGTTTCTTTGGAATCCGAACTAGGTTGGATCGCAAAAGTGACTTGCGATTAGTTTGGGAATTTTTCTTGGGCAATCTTTTGTTTGAGGCTGAGGATTCTCATGTGGAAGTAGGAGCTACTGAGGTAATCAGAAGGTTGTCTGCATCTGGAGTTGAGTTCCATATTTTTTTGGTTCCAAGAGCAATTATGGTAGTTATCCTGGTAGTAGAATAGTTCTTGTGGAAGGAAGAGTTGGTATAGCAGCTCAGAAATTCTTTTGAATTTGGATTTGTTAGATCTAGTTTCTGAGTTGGATTTCTGTTATAAGGTTGTGTAACTGAGTCAGATGGGTTACTCAGATTTTATGGATTTGGTGAACAAAGTTCCCTGATATATTGGATAAGTTTGCATTCGTGTTCATCAGCAGTATTCTCATCTATTTCAGAATCAGAGTTGTGCAGCAGAAGCGAGGTAGCAGCTGTGCGAGGAAGGAAGCAAGTTCAGTTTGCTATTGCTTGGGAAGTAGAAACTTTTCCATGTTTATGTGCGAGGTATCAAATGTTTTGGTTAGCGTAAGGTAAAAACTTTTCCATGTTTATGTGTGGGAAGTCTTACGTGATACCTTTTCTTTTCAAAGGTTTTTCTAAAGTTAAGCAATTTTAACCCGTTTACTCACACCAGACCCCTGTCTGACCCGAGTGTTTATTTTCTGTTTTATTAAACTCTTGGGTACTCATATTATGTATGAGTAGTCAAGTGATTCAGGTTAGCTTGACGAATTCTGGAGGAGTTATGGAGCAGGAGGCTTCCACGTGTAGATATATTAGGTTCCGCTGTGTTTGTTGTATCTGTATCTTGTGTACTTGAGTTGTATAGTTAGACAGATGTTTATAACTGTCTAATATGTGTTGTATAAGTTGTGTACTCTGATGTAATATGATACTATGTAATATTTTATGTGATACATTATATTTCATTCGTTCCGCTATGAGTTCTCTGATGTTGTTGTCTTTCTTTTTTCTCTTTCTTTTCTTCTTCTATCCCTTTCTTTCTCAAATAGCGATGCGACTTTCTGGAGATAGGAAGTCGGGTCGTTCCACCTTTTTCATAAGCTTCTACACATATTCCTTTAAACTGCTTCCAAATCCCTTTATACAAGTATAAACCCTTTATAAAATCATATAAACCTTTATAAACTTCTTTATAAAACCATTATAAATCCTTTGTTAAAATATTTTATAAAATCCTTTTATAAAATCCATTATAAAATCTCTTAAAAACTTATATAAATTCCATACATAACCTTTTACAAAATGGTAAAATCTTTTACAAAAAGCTCTTATCTATTAAAGTTATTATAAAAGTCTATATTTATTTTCTTAAATCAAACTATATTTATTATATTAAATTAAATTTAAAATATATATATATACATTTGACTATACTCATTATTTTATTAAATTAAATTTTAAACAATTTAAGATATATATTTAAAACTAAATAAAATTATAAGTTAAAAACTTAAAATTACATTTATAATCATATATTAACTTTTAATTTGAAACTTTAGTACATATAAAATAAATTATTTTCCCATATATAAATTTTAAATAAAATCATTAAATAAAATTTAAAAATGATTTTTAGAAATCAAACATACTTTACCATTTAGAAAAATAATTTAAAACCGACCAACGGTGTCCGTATAAAATTTTCTACCCTACGGTCAAATGATAGGGTATGCATCATTTCAACCCAAAATAGTTAAATTTTTGGGTATATATCATTTCAACCCGCATCCTGAATCAAAAATTTCCAAATTAATAAAATCGCTCGGGTTTATCACTTCAACCCATAATGATTTTCCCTAATCTATAAGATCAGTCGGGTATGTATCATTTCAACCAATAGTGATAACAGGCATATAAACATCCAATCATCCAAATTGTTAACAAATAAACATCCATCACAATCAATATCCAAATCAACCAATAAATCACAACAATTAACTGGCTATCACTAGCAGGTATTTAACTAACAATTTAAATTCAATATTAATTTAAAAGCCAATTTAATTCAATAAAATATCAAATTAAACTACCAACAGCAACCAATAATATTATTATCACATCATAAATTTAATTTAATTAACATAAGAAGGTTTAGTATTTACGAGTGGGTTAAATCACTCACCTTTGATTTATCGTCGATTTAAAAATCCAAATAAAGCCCAAAATTTGAATAGTCTCAAAATGCAGCCATACCAGTTCCATATTGCCTGAAATTTCGATACGATTGCAACGGAAGAAACCCGTCCAAATCCAAGCTCATATGTAAAAGTTATGATAGTTAGAACATTTAAAATTTAAATTAAAAATAATATCAGGAGCAAAAGAGTAAAATGCATACCATCTAAAACCCTAACATCGCATACACAAACCCACACGTCCTTCAGCCGCCATAATCAAATAGATGCCACACGAACTCCACACGCTTAACCACTGATCAGACGACGCAACCGCCACCACCTCAGGCCAACCCTACCATGGCTGCGCGGCCCCTCCAGGCATCGCCTGAGATGCTCGTCGCTTCTGACAACTGTGGCCCAAACGTCGTTAATCCTGACACCTTTGATACACACGAACCACATGGGTTAACTCGCCTCAGCCTCCTCTACGTCGCAACAACATTCGATCATCCTATTCAATGAAGATCCAACGTTGAAAAGAAAACCCTACAACGAACAATCGAGACTAAATCGCCAATTTATAGCCAAATCCAGACTCAATTGTAGAAACGAATAGCAGATATGGATTGCACTCGTCAAGAGCTATCTAACGATATATAATTTGTTATGATTTGAGGAGTTTGAATTTTGAAGTTTGACTTGAAATTGGGAAATTATGGTTTTCTACCATTGGGAAGGAAGAAGAGATAGAAACGAGAAATACCAGTACGTACAAAAATGAAATGAGAAATCTACTAGGGTTTTAGAAAATATCTATTTATATAGATAGTCAACGGATAAGAATGAATGGACATATCGAATTGGGTCGAAACAAAAACAATGACCTTAAAAGCCCGTTTCATTTCCGAAACGAAAGTAGGTCATCCCATATATCAAAATATAGGTTTTCGATATTTTTAAACTTAAGGGAACTAGTTTCAAACCCTAATTGCATCGTATATAGAAATTAACTTTCGAAATAAAATTATGTTCAATTAAATTCCATTAATCGATTTCTACGCGTATCGAGCTTGCACGATCGAACGATAAGTCCGATCATTACGAAACTTGAAATATTACAATAATTCACTGTAATGGATCCGATGAAACTGGTTTCATCGAAATCCGAGATAGTGGCCAAAATTGGCTATTTTTACATGTCAATTAAATAAATTATTATTAAATTGGTTTAGTCACTTTTAAATTCAAATTTAAGAGTTAACAATTTTATCATTCTTGATTACATAGAAATTAATAATCTTCTAAAATTTATATTCCATGTATATCTCAAGATTTAAATATTACATTAATTTCAGCATCAAATTACAAGTGTAATAAATCCTGGTTAATTATATTTTAATTTCAATCAAATTCTTTTATTATAATTTACACTCTTATTATTCAATCATCCAATACCATATGAATTTGTTTAACACTAGTTTAAATTTTATTACATTCATATTCTACAATTATCATCTTAACTCATATTAACTTCAACAGTTCAACTAACTAATCTTATTGATTTTCAAATTAATTTCAAACGTATTGAATAATAAAATAATAATTAAAACAATCATTACACTTTAGTAATTCAAACACATCTCTAAGTCTATTATTTACAGACAAAAGCTAATAAATTTAAGTACTAATTAATTTATTTCATATTTCATGATAAACCTATTTCAATTAATAACCGATAATTTCAATATTGAATCCAGCATTTAATTTATTCCATATTTACAATTATAACCAAATTAAGTTTACAACTATTTCAATTGATTGAAATTACATTAAAATAGTTGTCAATAACATTCAAACAGCATTATTAAATCATATTCTAATTATTTTTCTCATTAATAAATCATAAATTTTAATTTCTTACAATATTAAATTTTAAAATCCTATTTAATTTAGTAGTTTTAATTATCAAAAATACGGGTTATTACACTGAGGGATAACATGTTTCGGGAGCTGCATAGAATCGCCAAGTACAGAGCAACACAAAATCAATGAGTAGACCTTTTATCGATGGCTTACCCCTAGGCTCAATTCTATATTCCTTGCCCAACATCTATGAATATCGACTATGAGCTCGAATAAACTCATTTTGAAGATTCCAGTACTTGACAATTAATGAAAATATTTCCATATGCTGAAATTTTCAAGAAATTTTGGAGTGATCTCTATAGTACAAAGAGTGTATGTGTGTTACGCATTATTAAAAACATATTTATATCTCACAATATAGGTCTAGTTATCCATACAAGCCACAATATGTCACACACAGTCATTTAAAAGCATCGCGCATAATTCATTTCAACATGTGTTATAAATATGAATTTCCAAACTTACAAACTTTATATAATGTAACGACGTTTCAATGCCATTATTTTTTAGTGACTTACTTTGTCAATTGGCTACAACGTATTGCTTTCAGAATAATTCATTTCTACATCAAAGTAATAAATATATTTTGATATCAAAATATATTTCGAATTAATATACATTTTCGTATCAAACTTCTTTATACGATTTGTCAGAATACTGTATAATTCCTCCTTTAAAATTATTCCCATATTAATTCTTTAAAATTTTGCTTTATCTACAAAACATCTTTTCCAAAATTCCTCAAATCATCCACTTCTTTCTAAATAACATTACTTTTCTTATCACATTATTATTTTTCAATATATTATTTATAACGCTTTCCAAAAATGTATATTATCACTCAAAACATCATTTTTAAAATTGTTAAAAATGTTTACTTCTTTCATAACGTTTTCCAAGTGTCTTGTTCTAGTATTTAAGAATATCCATCGAAGAAGTTGGCCATATGCGTTGTCTAATATTAGGGTTTTCCCAATGGTCCCTACATAATGAGATTTTAGAGGAGGTAAAAAGTGAAGAAAAACATACAGATTCCTCCATACAAAACCTTTATTAATTCATCCAAAGATTACAAAAGAAAACTAAAAATTATGAAGATATCTCAATCCCAAAACCTTAGAAAAATAAACTTTATCCTACACATATAATGAATCATATACATGCCTATTTATAATAGTCTTGTTAAATGCCTTCTTTAATCAACCATTGATTATTTTCATCCCCAAAAATAAATCCTTCCCATGTGGATAATTCTTTTCCCTTTTTAATGCAATAAAAGAAATAATTAATTATGTTCAAAATGAATAAAAGAAGCAATATATTTGAGTCACAATTATACCTTAACTCAAATATCTTCAAAATCTACTTAAGTACGGAATATTGTATCACCAAAATCTAATAGTCTCCATTTAAATATGATATGCTATAAATGTCATCCAAGCTCCACTTAGAATCTCGAACTTCAAATAATCTCCAACATTACAATGGAAGCAAATGTCTCCATCCAAAAAACTTAACCAACCTCCAAACTATCTAAACATGCATGCCTACTAATTGAATTTGCATTTCATCCATAAATCAGAATTGCTTGTAATACCACGACGGTCTCCAAGCAGACTTTGGGGTTTTCCGTTATGTAACACCCTACCCCTATACCCATAATATCCAAGAGTATTGCTGAGCAATACTATCGATTAACATAAAGAATGAGGAGATGTATGTATAACACACGTGAGTATTCTCTTGAACCAACACTAAATGCATCTCAAAATATAAAAACCACTCACCTCAACTTAAACAGTCTCGATACAAAGCAATAAACACATATGGTCCTCAAGGATAGAACAGTATATAGTATATTGGATTTGCAACCATTAAGGAAGTAACTAGGTATGAGAGTCTAGATTAAGATTATCTACCAAAAAATGAGATATAAGAGAATGTAATACACTGATCTCAAATAAAAAACTAACTAACATACCATGAATCAAAAGCATATCTCCCAACATAGCTTTCCTTCTCTCCTCTGCTGTTAGTCTCAAGGTGGCTCGCTCCAATGTAAACACTTTACCTTTCCCATCCTTGGCTGGCTCCTTGCACTAGTTCTTATAATTTCCAATTTGAGCACAGTTGAAACATCTAACATTCTTCTTCCCAATCACCTTCTTTCCATCACCCGAGCGACATTCACTGGCGAAATCAAATTTTGAGCACCCGAGAGTTTAAGGAAAAACATAAACTTCGAGTCAGACAAAAAGCCTAGTGTGAATAATTATATGCCATCTCGGTTTATAGATATTCTGTCAAACTACGCCGTTGAGTGGAACGGTTTTCCCCGCACTGATATATTTTTTAAAATATATCTTTTGCAAAACAAAATCCTATAACCATAATGGTTAAAATAGACAATATAAATGATCGTGTACATGCTTGTTACATCTGTAATCATGATTATTCGTCAAATTAATGGACTATCTATCCCAATGTTTAGTTTTCAGAGGGTAACCACCAACCTACATAGCTAACTTAGGCCTACCAGAAATTTCCTAACCGACTGTTAAAAAAATGGATGGCCTATCCAAATACACTTATCCTAGTGTTTACCTGATTATGTGTCAATCTCATAATTTTTCTAGGCTTACTATGAATCTAAAGGCTTTAAAGGACAACTTATAACCTATTTTATCTTTATGTATTCCTTTCTGGGCATAAACCAACTTTTAGTCTTTCCCTTGACAAAGCCCTATGCATTGGAATTTTGGATGCTATGGGCTAACAGTTGAAGTATAGGGCGCTACCCTATACAAGTCCTATCTGGTTTTTTAATGAGTCAAAATTTTCTTATAACAGTTTATCCAAAAGTGATAAGAGTCATCATTTCCTTAATAAAATCCTAGGCTAAATACCCTTTTTATTTCAATTAAAACATACTTTCTTTATACTTGATTTAACCCATGAAATCCTATTTGATACAAGGAAAATTTTAGCCCTTTAATTTATCCAAAATATTTATGCCATGATATATGCTTTTATAAAATTATGTTGATGAATCTTGAAACCGCTTGAAAGTTGTCTCACTATGAAACCGTAGGCTATAGAGCCCAAAATTATATAAAACCTATATATTGATATAACACAGCAAGGATAAAGCCGATGAGGGTCTTTGCCGCTTAAAACATATTAAAATCTTTTATTGGTAAAACATAAGGGTATAAAGTTGAAGTTAACCACTTCGTATAGCATATTATAGAAAAGATACTCGACGACATTGATGAGTGTCGACATCAACGCCTTAAAGAAAATAAGTGGCTTCATTAGGGCCAAAGTGAGAATAAGCGGCATCATAGCCTTCTTTGAAAATATGCAGCAAAGAATAAAGTCAAAGTTGATAAAGCACAACACCATATAGCCGAAGTTAAAAGATGCGGCTTCCTTGCCTTTCGGAGTCCTTTCAGAGTCATTATCAAAATATGTGATATTGTTATCACCGCTATAAGTTACTTTAAAAACAATAGGGTTGGTGATGTTTTAGAAATAAGCCACGACAAAGTGTTCAAGGAAAACAAGTGGAAATGCTTACTACGAAGTTCATGACATCGACCTTAATACTTGACTTAGCACTTCGATCCAGATCAATCCATTCCACACCAACAACAGCTAGTGTCATACGTATCGCACTAGATTGACATCGAAGGCCAAAGGCATGGGATGATGAGAGGCGATCGTTAGCTTAGGCATGATAATGTCGTAAATAACATGAAAACTACTATTTTGCTATTAAAATTAGTTTTTTTTACCAACTTCTTGTATTTATCAAAATACCATTGGATAATAATTTTCTTTACCAAAATCTTTTACAAAAACTATCATAGAGCAGATTTATCATTTCCAAAGCCTTTACAAACCCATGACCTTATGTTAATATATTCATTTAACATTTAAGCCCTTCTAACTAAATAAATTTATAATGCATCTTAAGAACTTGGGAAAAATCCCCAAAAATCATAATAAATCCAATTTATTATATCATTTAACATATAAAAATTTCAGGACCAAAAACAATACGTAGTTATTTTTAATAATTAAAACCCAAAATAATCCATTTTCTCCACTTAGAAAGTTCATAATAAATTCTCACTAGCTTGGAAAATTATAAATTTAAAAATCACTTCTAAAATAATGTTTATAACATCATATCAAAGTTTTAAGTCGTTTCGGTGGCATATGATAAGTTTTCGAACTCTAACATACTAATAAATTGTATAATAAATCATATAAATTCATCAAATAGCATATGTTCATCTAATCATTCAAAACATAGCATAATAACATCAAAAGAATCGAGTTTTCACTTAAAACCGAAAATAAAAATTAAAAATTGAGTTGCATAACTATTATTCACCTTGAATGGTTTAAGAAGGTTGAGATTTGTATTTGATTTGATTCCCCTAAGCTTCAATCTTGCTCTTCTAACTTTTCTTTGCTTGAATCACCCTAGTGATGATCGGTCTTTGCTTGCTCTATTTTCTTTTTTGTGTGAATGAAGTTTGGGAGGAAATGAGAATGAGAGAATATGTATTAAGGAAATATGCTCTTTCCTTTTTGCCCTCCTTATATCTTCCTTCTTATTAGTGTTCTGATTAATCTCATTAATTCATTAATTAAGACCCGACCCATTTTAATTATCAAACCTCAATCTCCTTAACATTCCACATTATTTTACTTTATTTATCTAATTAAATATACTCAATAATGTTAATCAAAATTAGGGGTGTTACATAAGTAAAGACCAGACCTACTCGTACGTCGATATATTTTTATCTACTTCTTTACCATTTTCCTCCTTATACTTATGTTGACTTGTACTCATTTGCGTTGGCTTGCTACTCATATGTTCCATGCCAACTCTTAATCAAACATTTGCATTATTTTTCTTATTTCATTGGTGTAAACTTGTACTTCTTACACAATTTTTCCATTAGTTAATCTAAAAGATAATATCCTCGACACAAATTTGTACTATTAGCAAATCATTTCTATCATTTTTAGTGAACAATGTTGTATCGACTTTACCAATTTTGAAATCAAAACTCAAAAGATAGCTTTTTAGCCTATTATACCAAACATAAGGTGCTTATTTAAGGAGACAAAGCTTATTTTCAAGATTACATTGATGGTTTGAGATTTTTTCATACTTAAATTATGGAGTTGTTTAACATATACATTCTCTTTTATAAAACCGTTTAAAAAAACATCTTTTAACATTCATTTTGTTAAAATTTAAAAATGTGATGAAGGTAAGAGCTAATAATATACATATTTCCTCAAGTTCTCCTATAGGGGCAAACATTTTGTTGTAATATATTCCTTCTTCTTGATTTTATCTCTAGGTACTAACCAAGCTTTATTTCGTATAATGTTATCATTTTTTTGCTTTGTACTCATTGACCCATTTTGTATTAATAAATGACTACTTCTCATTGACCATTTTGTATTAATAAATGACTAGTCTGTAGGTCTAGGGACAAATTCCAAACATTGTTTCTTTCGAATTAGTTAAGTTCTTCTCAAATTGCTGAATCATGCAATCATCCTTTGAAGATACTTTATAATTTTCAAATTCTATATAGATATAAAAGCATTTGAGTCCTAATTGATTTAACCGATTTCTAGTTTTTAATTTCTTATTTACGTCACCTAAATCATTGTCTAATGGACGATCTCTTAAAATTTAGGGTGGTTGTTTAAAAATATTATACTAGGCTCGTTCTTGATTACTGTTATTATTTCAGCAGTATTATTTACTTGTGAAGCATTTTTCTTCAAGACTATTAGTTGATTTATTCTAGGATTTATAATATCGTCATCATTGAATTTTACATTTTCATCAAAAGATACATGGGAAGCTTCACTGGTATGAGTTCATTTGTTGAAAATTTGATAGGATTTCCAATTTTTCAGTAGCCAACAAAGATACTTTCAACGGCTTTTGGATCGAATTTTCTTATTTGATCCTTAGTGTTCGAAATAAAATATTTTGCTCCAAATACTCGAAAATATGATGCTTTTGGTTTCTTTCCAACGAATGATTCATGGGGTATTTATAGTCAAATGTCTTATAAAATCACGAATAAGAACATAATATGACATACAGAAATATTTAGTCGGAAAATTATTTGGTATTGCACTACTACTTAATAATATTTTGGTGCATTCCTATGGGGTTCCATTACAAAATTTATCAAAAAGTTCATTTTCGAATTTGGCTCCATGATCATTTTGAATATTCTTTGTTTTTAATTGTTTTTGAGATTTGAATTCATTTTGCAAAAAATATAAATATTACAAAATTATCACTTTTATGTTTTAAGAACAAAGTCCAAGTAAATAATAAAAAATCATCACTCCATATGCCTCTCTAAGTCATATGTCATAAGGGAGCTAGCAGAGATGAAACTCATGGATTATTGAACATTCACGCATAATTCTATAGCTCAACATATAATGCCACTCAAAAACTATACGAGATCATAGTAGCACATTCCGCATAGCACAAGGGTTCCCATTTTCCATAACTATAACACGTTTCATACTTTGCAGTGATGTTTGAATTCTATCACTATATTACGTTCCATTCTATGTGGTGGCAGTCAAATTGTTTTAAATTATGAACTTTTGGGTCATATACTTGGTTGCAAATCTAGTGGAATTGACTTCTCCTCTTTTCAAATTGATGAACAAAATCGTAAAGTTTTTACGACATTTTCAAAAGTGATTAGATTTGATTTTAAACACAAGAATCTTTGACCAAAATTGAGAATATGGTATTTTACAACAAAGTATCACTTTGAGGATGGATAATTACAATAACCCTACTCAAAATGTTTTTAAACCTCCTTTTTCCATTTATGGAAACTATTGCATCAATTGAGCACAAGTCATCTTGGATCACTTTATTCAAAAGAACATTTCTAAACATAAGAAAACATTCTACTATAGTGTATATCTTATTAGAATTTTCATATATTTTAATGTTGATATAAAAGAAGAGCAAACTCTACCTTGAAAAGTTTTCGATAAGGCAAACTTTCTCTCATGCACATTGCATCTTATTTTAGACCATATGAGACTCTTGCCGAAAAAGAAGAAAGATTAGCATATGAAGAAGAGCATGAAATTCAATGTGAAGAAGAGGAAGAAGGTGATGAAGTGGATGTAGAAGAGGAGAAGGAACAACTGGATGCTTCTTTAGAAAGTTTTGATAAGCCATCTCATCCCTCCAACAAAGAGATTCTAACGAACCAAGAGAAGCTTTTTAAAAACCAAGAGAAGCTTAAATGTTTCGTTAGTAAAAAGTTCACTTCCCTTTTTAAAAAAATATTCGCAAGCTTGAAAGAAATTCATCGTCGTCATCTACATCTTTCTAAGCCTATCTAGTTAATTTCTTTTGATATCTAGTTTTGTATTCCTTAGTAATGTGTGCTTTTAGTTTAAATTCATGTAGTAAATCTATGTACTTTTGTATTTCATTTAAATCTATGTACTTTTCTATCATTAGTAATGAAATTTTTTTCTTGCTGTTATATATAATTCTAGTAGTCTTTGGAAGTTAAAAATATATAATGGTATAAGATAAAAACAAAACAAAATATAATAAAACCAATAGCTTTGCAATTTTAAGTATATATAATGACATACGTACAATAGATATGTTGCTATATATGAGCCGTTGGGCAAAATTTTAATTTTTTTTATAAAAAAAAATAACTACCACATATTCAAATCTTTCCAATTTCACTCCTATATAAGACTATTTCTTCTAGAAAAATCCACTTATCATGTTACTCTCTATTCTCTTTTCATTTTCAAACATTTTTCCAAAAAAATGTCCTCTACACACCAAAAATTGTGTAAAAACCTTGAACAAACACTTCAATCTTTCAAGGATATTCATACATTTACCTTAAGAAAAGATTTTCGATGATCTTCGATGGATGATTTCTTCCTTAATCCAAGACGATCAAACCAATAACCCAAAATGCTCTATCAACACGGATAATGAAGATTAGGGTGCTATCAAAGTGGATCCAATCTTTGGATCCGACGATTGGGTTGAAGTACCTAAAATGTCTAGTTTTCTACATATTTTTCGTAAGTATGTATATTTATTAGATTTGAATTTATTTGGTTGGATTTGTGTGATATAGTTTGGATCAATACTCGTTGGATTGGACTTGATTGTATTGGTTTTTGGATTTTTTTGATTTTATTTAATTGGATGCTTAGATTGATAATATGAAATGAGTAGATTAAATTTAAATTAATAAAAATAGTTTACATTATCTTATTATATCATCATATAATTATCATGCTTAAATATCATATTACATCATGTTAGTATGCTTCAATTATTTTTGTACTTAGTTATTGATTTCAACTCCATAGTTTCTAAGTATTTGATTTTGGGGGAGCTTTATCTTTCTCCCATTTTTATTGATGACAACAAGGATAAAAATATAAAACATACATATCTATATATTCAAGGCTAGTTATCTAACTCAAAGGGAATTATATCATATTTTATATACAAGAATTTTAATTACCGTCATCATCAAAACAAGGGAGATTATTAATACCTCGGTTTTTTATTTTGATGATAACAACCTTGATAACAACGATATGCATTCATGTAAAAGAATGCATGGTATAAAATACGGATACTAATATTTTGCCAAGTTATATAGTATATAGTGCAAGATATTACACAAGTGTTGAATCGAAGACTGTACAATATAAAAGACTCAAAAGATGGGCATGAAGACTCAGGAGTATAAAGACCAAGATATGAAGATCTCAAGACTATAACATAATGTATAAAGTCATAGAATATTATTAAAGTCCCTAGTAGCAGTCTTTGATCTCTATCAATTATTTTTATATCTTTTATATTTTTAAAGCAAAATAAATTTTCAAAATATATTTCAAAATATTTTATAAAAGTTTTTCAAAGTTTGAAATGTTTATAAACTATATTCAAATCATTTTACAAAGTATGGAATTTTCAAAATATTTTAAAAAAGAAACAAGTTTTCAAATTCAACATGCATATGTTGACATATGCCCAAATGATATGTCGACATATATGCCGCCAAATTGTTTTCCAAATTTTGAAATGAAGTGTCTATCCATCGCAACTCTTCGCGAATGGACATGTCTCTTTATTCACTATATAAAAGGGAGTTCAGATATTTTTTTTGATAGTTATTAACTTATTTTCTTCCCTCATCTTACTTTATTGAAAACTACATTAAAAAAAATACTCTATTCTCTATCGTATAGAATCAATTCAAAATTCATTGTAATTATTCATTGCCACTTTCTTGCTGTTTTGGAATCATCTCCCTCTTAAATCAAAGATCAAAATGTTGTCCAAGAGGCTGCTGGATCCATTGTATCCAAAGTTCAAGAAATTGTCTTTGGAAAAACCATCAAACTTTATTTGTATTTTCTTAAGTGTTCTTGTAGCTCATTAAATCAAGTAGGCGTGCCTGATTGCCCAAAAATCTAAGTGGATGTGCTAGTAGCCCATCCAAATCAAGTGGGTGTACCCTAAGTCCAAAAATTCAAAAAGGTTTATCTCATAGCCGAGGAATCGAAGTTGTAATTGGGTTTTCCTTCTGCCTATTTAAAGATCGACATTTGAAAAGAAATACGTACAAACAATTGTATGGGTGGATTTTGGAGAAATCCAAACAAGTATAAAATGACCGGTATAATCTCTCTAACTCTTTACTTTGCTTTACTATTTTTATTTTTATCTATGGTTTCATCTGTGACTATTTAATAGTATAATTCTGCATTGTTAATTTGAGATTTAATATCAAACATGAAAGAAATTTAAAGATTTACAAAAGTTAAAAACACTATTCACCCTATACAGCATTTAATTAGCTTAAGATCCATAATACCATTATCCATAGTTGGCTTACATTATACATTAATCGAAGGGGTCTTTGAAGACTCGATGATGAAATACTCAAACAACTTCCTTCGCTACAATAATGTTTTGTACTATGCAATGGCATTTCTTATAATACCAACCAAGATAGAATTAGTAGGCTTTGATTGGAGAGCTTAAAACCATTGTAGGCATATGGCATACCTATTAACAATTTGTTTCATTGGTATAAAAAAAATTAGGGGAAATATTATACCAATTTAGCGCTATAAACGATAGAGTAACTACACGAATGTCAAAGATGAAATACTCTTGAAAGTATGTTCAAAACAACACTCGGAAATGACAAAGAAATTGGTTAGAAATTAACACTTAAAAGTACCCAAATTGGCTCTTGAAAACTTGGATCTCAATGTGGGGAACTTATTGCTCGGGTCGAAGGAAGCCTTAAAGAAATCAAGTGCTTGATCCAAGCGCACTTAGCATCTTAATTTGGAGAACATGGTGCGTGTGTTCGACCTAAAGTTTACTCCTTAGATTTATGTGCTCGACATGAAATTATAGCACTTAATCAAGTAATCTGATCGAATCCAATTCCTATTCAACCATAGCACTCAAGTTATAGTATTAAGTGGCTTGACCTAGAGCGGGACATGCTCAAACTCATGGCTAACACTGTGACACTCTGGTTCGACCCCTCAATTGAGCAGAAACTGGCGAAAGGAATCTATTATCACTCTAGATATTTCAAAAGGCTCATTCAACCTATATGTCCAAGTTATTTGGGGATGTTACCAAATATTGAAGGCTATAAATAGCATATACATGATTCAAAGAAGGGGACTTCAAGAAAGAACCTACACACTCTACCGCTTAACATTTGGGGTAAATTTTTGGACATCAACTCTACTATTGTAGTCCAAATTTCTTCGTTTTCTTAAGTAAAAAGTACTGTAAACTCTCTATAGTCATCTATAAATGAATATAAAGTGAACTAAATCAATTAGGAAGTGGATACAGGAACTAAAATAGGGATAAACAACCATAAATACTTTATATGTGTTTAATTTCTTCTTTTATTTTATTGTTATTATTGCTTGTGATTTGAATATGTTATCTATCATTATTGTTGCGCCTAATTTTTTAAATAGATTTAACAAATTCCTCATGAAATAATTGCTTTGGTTATCACTTTGAGGCCAAATAACCTTGTGATCCACTCATGTTTTCTTGCCCAAATATGTTAAAATAGTTCTAATCAAATAGGATCACTAATTTTTATGCTATACTATTAGCATAAGTGATAAACATATGGGATGATAATGATGTAGGTTTCCCTTTCTTAGGCTAATTGCAACTCTCGCATATGTTTAATAAAGTTATAAAGAATGTGAAAATTGGTTTCCACTACATATATTGGTTTATTAAAGTTATAAAAATAACAAAAATTGGTTTCTTAAGCCAATCACAACTCTCCCATGAGTGATGAACATATGATACGATAATGATGCAGGTTTCCCTTTCTTAAGCCAATCACAACTTTTGTGTAGATTTCTTAAGCCAATCAAAAATTTCTTTATCTAAAGTGAAAATTTGACCCAACAAGAATCCATAACAAATTTATTAAATAGTATTGAATTACCAAATAACTTATTGGTTGGAGATGTCTATACTGCTTGTTATGTTCTTAGTCATGTTCCTATAAGACCTTCAACTAAAAATACCTTCCATAAATTATTTATTGGAAAGGAATCATAGTATCATATATTCGAGTATTGGAGAAAAATACTTCATATTAACCACTATAAATCAGTTAGGCAAATTAGATTAAAAGGATGATGAAGAAATCTTTCTTAGCTTCTCAAAGGAAAGCAAAACCTATCAAATTTTCAGCAAACTAACTAATACTATTGAAGAAACTCTCCACATATCATTTGATGAAAATTTTAAATTCAATGACGATGATATTGAGTGTAACATCCCGCCTTTTCGCACGCTTTAAATCGACACACATGCCAATTCAATCCATACGGAAGGGCGGATTGTTATGGGGAAAATAAGAAAAAACAAGAAAGAAATAAAACAAAACAGAATCTCACAGCGGAAGGATAAAATATAATAATCAAATATACAGTTTATAAAGCTGTTTACAAAAACATTTGATTATATTTATATAATACATATCAGAGCTACACATACCAATAATAATGCAGCGGAACAATATGAGTGTAGTGCAATAATAAATAATAATAATAGAAATCTCCGTCTTCGTCCTCTAGAGCTAAAGTCTTCGGTCCTGAAATGCTCGGACTGACCCGATCGAATTGAAAAGACAAAACACTCGAATCAAAACTAAAAGATCTTATGTAAGTTAAATCAACAGCAATAAATATGAGTGCAGTAACTCAAGTGATGCTCGGGATTTACATCTCCTAAGGATCCGTTAAACTATTTACTATGTACTATATTGCGCTATTATAATAGTGTCTAATTGTAAAATAAACTTACTTTTAAATAGCGTTAAAGGGTTACCCATATAGCCCTTAACACAAAATATATTCCCATAGTCTATGCAGTACCGTAATCTCCCTCATACTGGGCGTCGTCAAAGGGCACTCTATAGGTATGGTACAAAACAAAATCGTATAAGGCACGCTAGGGTAGGTGACACGGCACAACTAGGCAATGTCAGGGTAGATATACCAATTGCTATCCAGGCTGGTGGCAACGCGTAGCCGCAGCTACCGCCCACCTCGGACAAACTCCTCCCCAAAATAAAAAATCAAAAATGGCCACCGAATCAAATCCAAAAGTCAGAGTATAATATCGAAGAGGAGTATTCGATATGGGCGCTAACCCCCTTGGCCCAAGAATCGCTCCTGTTTTAGCTACCTTATGCCAACTCACGGGAGTCGGGTCCACGTATTTACCTCAGAGGAAACGCCGCCGCCATCCTACTTCATTCTGGAATCTCCACCGCGTACACGGTTGTTAAAGCGGTTTTCGCAGTTGGCAGAGAGTATGACAACTTCCGATCCCGGTCTCTTCAACAACCAAGCGTTATTATAACACCGCGGTCATTTAAAAATAATTATACTTTCAAAACCAAAATATAATATCTATTTCAAAACCATATAAAGACGATATCCATTTCAAACAAACTCATTGGATATTATTTTTATAAAACCCAAATTAATATAATATCATTTTATTTCAAATATATTTCTTTCCAAAATCATATTACTTTAAAATTTATAATAATTGAAAACCAAACATTTGAATTATAACTTTCAAACATAAAACTACGAAATTTGTCACTTTAAAACCATAACTTTCAAAACTTAAATGGTTTGGATATTCAACAGTATGTAAAATAGTTGATTTTAAATTACTTTATAAAGTAAAAATTTCAACGCCTTTTCCTCTATTCACTTTAAATTAAGTCTAAACTCATAAATCTAGATTCTCTTTCAGTTTCAATAAAACACTTCGATTCCAGTATATTTCAAACTTTGAGTATTTAATAATTTCAAATACTCAATAAATCCATAATCATTTTAAATAAAACTCAAATTACTAACAACTGAATATTTCCTTCAATTTATTTATACTAGAAATATTCATTTGATTTATCTTGAATAAAAATCCAGTTATGAATATCATACCTTTAAATTTCCAATCTTAATTGATTTGAATCATTTAAACCCTATATATACACAATATCTTAAACCTGTACTAAATCATATAATATAAATTATCAAACTCCATTATTCAACTTATTCGTTTTTATTTAACAGATTTATACATAGCTTAAATTCAAAAAATTTTAACTATATATGTATATATATTAAATAATATTTATAAAATATCAAAATTTAATATTTATTAAACCGTATCCTATCTAAATCATAGAAAATCATTTCAAAAATAATTATATATATATAGAACGATGGTGTCTGTATATAATTTTCTACCCTATGGTCAAGTGCTACGGATATCAATCATTTCAATCCGCAATTTAAAAATAAAAATGCGGTTGTATATCATTTCAAACCGCAATCCCGAATGAAATGAAAATGCATAATAACTTGCAGTTTATACAATATAAATACAGCATCCATTCATCCATCATATCAATCCTCAAACATTCATAAATTTATCATCCAATTCAAATAATCACAACAATAAATAATAATTAATTCTGATAGTTAAATTTCCAATAATGAATAAAAAAACTGTTTAACTATAGTTTTTATGCAATAATAAATAAACTTAACTAGCAGGTTATATGAAAAAATAAATGTTACTAAAATTTTAACCGACAGTTTTAATGCAATGCAATGCATAAATTAATTAATAATTAACTGGAAGTTTTAAAAGCAGTAATGAATTAAATAACGCGTAAATTAATGAATGCAATTTAACTAATAAAATGATGAAATATATGCCAAACATCTACAAATAAAATTTTAAACACATCATAAATCAATTTAACTAACATAAGAAATCTTAGAAGTTGTGAGTGGGTTAAAACACTCGCCTTTTGAATTTAAATTGAATTTAAATCCAATTTAAACCCAAAATTTAAACGGTCTCCAAATTTGTCCAAATCTACATCAAAGTGTCTGGAATTTTATTACGATCCTAACAAAAAAAGTCGCGCGTGAAACGGAGCTCATATGAAAAAGTTAGGAAAATTAGAAGATTGGAAAATTCTGGCCCTGAGTCGACTTCGGGTTCAACTTCGGTCCACCGCCTCAATTCCCCGGTGCTTGCTTGAAGATTTTGTCAAAACGAAACGGAGCGACCCGAGTAACTTTCTTCCTAACCCGAAGTAGATGCAGCGTTTTTGCCTCTGAAACTCGAAGCGCGACCAGAAGTTGTTGCAGATCCGCAATTTTTTATTGAAATTGAAATTGGATTGGGAAGATTAGGGTTTGAGGTGGAATGAGGAAGAGTATACTTTCATAATGAGGAATAAGCAATGACCTAGGGTTTATAACCACATATATATAGGCAAACAGAATAGAAAGAATGGGCTAGGTTGGATTTGGATTTTGAACGATAATTGACCCGAAAAGCCCGTTTCGATTCCGGAACGGAAAAGGGTCAACCCACATATCAAAATATATGTTTAAAAATATTTTAAACGCGATGGAATTTCACGTCCAAATTCCATCGTACGAAGAAGTTATGCTAAATTTAAATTTTCCAAATTGATTTCAATTGATCTAAATTGCATAAATTTCAAGGCGTTTCGAGTCTGTACGATCAAACGACAAGTCCGATCGCTACGAAACTTGAAACACTATTATAATTCACCGTTACGGATCCGATGAAACTTGTTTCGTCAAAATCTGAGTCAGTGGCCAAAATGGAAATTTTTCCATTAATTAAATAAATTAAAAATTAAATTAATTAAATCCAAATTTAAATTCCAATCTTAAAATTTTCAATTTCAACATTTTAAAATTCTTAACCATTTACAAGGCTTCGAACAAAATTTAAATGTCAATAATAGTTGGTTTATTTATCATTTCCAATGTAAATCTACATTTCAATATTAAATTTCAATTTCATTAAATTTAGAAATTAAAAAAAATAAAACGCCAAAATCCACTGTTTAAATTCTTACCCTTGTTATTCGAGTCTTATTAAATTTAATATTTCAAATAAATTAACAAAGCTTGGTTTTCACTCCTTAAATCTACCAATTTCCATTTTATAATTAAAATTAACATTTATTAAATCTTATAGAATTAATCATTTCAAATGAACAATCACATCTACCATGACTTCACAAATTTATAAACTAGTAGATTTTTGTCATTTTTAATCATTAGATATTTATAATAACTAAAAGCAAATTCACATATCAATTTAGTGTCAATTATTCCGGTAAATACAGTGTTCAAATGTCAACTGCAATTAATCCAATTAATTGCAAATTAATTCCAATAAATTTGATTTCATTCGATTACAACTAAATATTCAATCAATTACTACTCAACTAAAATAGTTAACATTGTTTTATATTTCATTACATTAATATTTCTATATACATCTTTGATTTGTATCAACCGTTATACTTAAAAATGTGAATCTTGTCAATTACGCGTATTAATTAAGGTTTTAAACTCAATTAACAAAATTTCCTAAGTCAAATCCCTTTTTACCAAATTTGACAATCCCTAACCATTTGTACTACATCCCATATTAATGTAATATTTATTAGATTTTACTTCAAATTAACGTACAACTTAATTTCCCTTAATTGAGATCTGATTTCCAAAAATATTTTTTTTAACATACTAAATGAATAAATAACCTATAGATTGTTACCTATTTCCTTTACATGTCTTTATAGGTTTATTACTTAACAATCACCGTTTATACACAAATTTTATATTTCGTAATCATATTCAATCAATTACGTATTACTTTCAAGCAAGTAATATGATTACTTAGAGAACATTGACTTTTATTCAATTACCATTTGTTGAAATCCACATTAATTAATTTTATTAAATGCTTACATTTATTTCTCTATATCCAATTTGTTTCAACTTTATTTACATTAATACTATTCCCTTAATTTGGTTATTATTTATCAACTTGCTCAAAACTTATTACCTAAATTTTCGTTATTATAAACCTTTATTTGTTCTTTTAAATTAAATTTTAAATTCTCAATTCAATCAACCATTTCAACATGCAACTTATAATAACTGCTTACAAGTATGACTGGAATCATCATTATTCCAATATTATCTAAATTTACATTAACATATTAACTGATTTCCTTTTAATGAATTTTATATCCAGGTATAATATTTACCCCATTTCATTTATTGAAATTTATTCAAATTGCTAGTAATAGGTTTTAATCATCATTTATATATTTTATTTTAGCGTTCATTTCAATATTTGTTTATAAAGTTTTTTTTTCTACTAAATTTAATTACGAAACTCATTAATTCAACCAATTTTAAATCCACGAAATTTACGGGTCGTTACACTCTCCCCCACTCAAAACTTTTCGTCCCCGAAAAGGAAAAAAGAAGGGATAAGGAAGAATTAAATAAACAATACATCTTATTCAAAATATTAACTTATAAACAATAATTTAGAAAATTTATTACTTTAAATAAACTATACCCATTTTATAATCATTATATCGTTTTATACTTAAATAAATAAAGTTTGGAAAAACATTTTCAAAAAAATTTCTAAGTCCAAAAATTTACGGAAAGTTTTGGTAGAGTCTCCTTTGTACGGAGAGGCTCGGGAGAAAATGTAATATCGAATATAACGAATATATTACATATACTATCCAAAATATTATATCCCAACCGGGAAAATATATAAAATAGCGCTGCGCTATAAACCATAATCCGAAACGGACCTATTTGTCGGGCAATTTACGCTTAATTTATGAAACCAAAAGCAGTAGCAATTGCTTTCATAACCTGCATTTCACTTATAAAATCCAAAGGTTTAACAATTTATATAAAGTGAAATATTTAAGTGGTTTCAATCACTAACAACAAATCAATACAACAACCATCAATTTCAACAAACAGCATACATAACCAATACACAGCAACCATTCAATCAAACAAACAAATAGTTGTTCGAGTTCAATACTTTTAAATTGTACGGAATGAAGAATAAACTACTAGCGCATCATTTACTCAACAGTCTTAGATAAAACAAAATAGATTATTCATTTATCCCAATCCAATTTTAAAGTATCCTTGCCCAAACAACCATCAACTAAACAACAAAAAATCCAAACAACAATCAACTTAACTTATTATTAATTTCCTTTCATACCTTTGTTGTTTGATTTTCTTTTTATTTATACCGTGATTTATCTTTTAAATTTACATTTACTCATTAAATGTTTGCTTCATTTATTTTCACTTATTACCTACAATTTTTCAATTCCATTAACTCAGGTCATGTCAGTTCCTTTTATTTCGTTATAATTATTCATTCATTTATTATTTCATGTCCTAATTTATTTATTACAGTATTCATTTTCCTACTAATTTTATTTATCATTTTTTAATTACTAAATTCCATTTACAATACTCACTTTTCTATTTTAATTTGTAGTCTTTCAATTTAAGCTTAAGTTTATAACTCTATACCACCAATTCTAATAAATAAATGCAATTTATTGAACACTTTCATTACATACTTTTACTGTACAATTTCCACTACATTTCTTATTGAACATTTCGACTTTTATTATTTGGTAAGTTATATATATGCTTTTAAAGAATGTAATTGAAGGTTATGCAAGTTTTCTCATTTCTTTTAATTGATTCATTGTTCAATAAATTTTTACCTTTTATTTAATGTTCAATAATTATATCCTTTATTTCATAGGTTCCAATTTCAAATTTCATTTAATACTATTTATAACTTAGCATTAAATCTCTTATTTCCTTTAGAGGCTTCAATTTATTAATTACCTTCGTTCCAATTCACTACAGTAATTGAAACTATTTATTAATGGAAACTTAAGAATTAAATACCGGGTTTTATTTCAAATCATTTTAAAGATAATAGGTAACATATACTTACCATTTATGTATTCAGTTATATTTAAAACGATTAAAATTTATATTTATTTATCAAATTAAATCTGTAGTAAAACTACTTCAGTGGCCTTCCCACTTCGAAACTCGAAAATGAATGTCGATGATGCGGCCGCCATCATCGAAATTATTTTCCGGCGACAGAGAGGGGAGTACAGAAATTTTCTTTTCGAAATTCCCTTTTTAAAACAATTCTTTCAATTTATATGGAAATATTTGTATCAGAAAATACTTATAAACAATATCATTGTATTTAAAACTATTCAAATGAAATTTTCAAAATCCCGGAACTAAAACTTCAAGTTTCCAATTTCATTTATCTTATTTTCAATCTTATTTCGACTATTAATTATAAATTTATTACCTAACAACCAAAATATTACAACCAATTATAAAATTTATTACTTTATACATAGAAAATATAATAGGCAAAATTATTTCATTCACCTATATTAAAACAAATATTATGCCGGTCTGTCCTATTAAGTGTTTAGAAATCCCTATTGATGTCATAGTGTCCCATGCATCAATCAGAATTTATAAATACAAAACGAAACAAATTAACACAATATTAAAACATTTTTATAACACTAACAAATAAGCTCTCTCATATTTACTCTCAGCGACTCCCATAGGGTATTATTACCCTATTAATAAAGAGTCAGACCCCATAAACCTAAGGTTTATCGCTAAACCAAAGCTGTGATACCACGTTGTAACATCCCACCTTTTCACACGTTTTAAATCGACACACATGCCAATTCAATCCATACGGAAGGGCGGATTGTTATGGGGTAAATAAGAAAAAAACAAGAAAGAAATAAAATAAAAAAGAATCTCACAGCGGAAGGATAAAATATAATAATCAAATATACAGTTTATAAAGTTATTTACAAAAACATTTGATTATATTTACATAATACATATCAGAGTTACACATACCAATAATAATGCAGCGGAACAGTGTAAAGACCCGCAAATCCGTACTCCTTAAATAGAAACTAATCTCCAGTGGTTAACTCAAGATGAACGGAAATACGAACCCTTAGGGTTTTAAGAAGAAGAAAAGAAAAAGAAAGAGGTAGAAGAAGAGAGAAAAGATAGAAAATAGAACGGAACAGAAAGAAATAACAGAACAACATCAGAATCTCACAATTCGTAGCGGAACGACATATAATAAATAAATGAATAATCTTTAAACAAAGAACTATATCAGTTATTACATTTTATACATTTCATTACATTACATCATATCATCAGAGTGTACAACAACAAACAACATCAAACAATGCAGCGGAAAAAGAAATACTATATACTAGTAATACGCCATGCCATCCATCTTGCCTCCAGCAACTCCAGAATTCCATAATATCCTGATAAACCTTAACTCTTGACTGCCCATGTGGAAATTTGTGGGCACCCAGAGTTTAGGAAGGAAAACAATAAACTCCGAGTCAGTCATGTGACTGGTGTGAGAACTCAAATCAGTTTATTTATCTTTAAAATCAAAATAGAGGAATATTTTTAAAGTCAATTCGCAATGCATTTAAAAATGAGACTACCATAAGACCTCCCACCACACACACAATGCAAACGCAGACTTGAAGGAGATTTCTCCTTATGATAGTCAAAGATGCTTGATACGCATTAAAAAGAAACATTTGATATTATTATTAGTGCATAGTGTAGGGAAAATCATTTCAAAAGTAGAATATAAATCTTAGCCAGCATAGGTACCATTATATTATGCTTACTATAGCTACCATATTAGATGGCAGGTTCTACAACTAAAACCGTACAAGTCTCGTATTGTTTCTTTGGATTTCCAACAAATGGTCAGGCCAAGGAACTTCCCATTGCCACATGAGAACGCCTCTGCAAGGACGTCCCCGAGAACCTAACCGGATCTCTGCCAACACAAGGCCGGGTTACCTTTCAAACTAGGTAACAGCTGACACGAGTATGCCATCCCCCGGTCCTTTGGGACCTTTAACCGAGCGCTCGTAATCAACATCACACCAAAATAATAAGTGTTTCAACATGAGTAAGTATCTGGGCTCCATACCATGATACCACCCTTTTCCAGAAGGAAATGCACATACTCGAAAGGGATCTACCCCTCATAACCTTGCTGCATCTTTCCTGTTTTGACCATTCCGGGGTGTGAGGCTCGACGAAGTCACGTCCAAAAAGCCACGCTTTATACAAAAGCTGTGCTTTGGGTCAACAAATGATCATAGAAATGATCACCAAGATAAATGATCAAATAAATGATCCTATCACAAATGATCAACACAATGATCATTTCACAGCAACACTCAGCATGTCACATTACCGAATTAGGAATATATCGCTGATAACCTTCAACTACATAACCTCTGAGCTCATTCGTCTCAGAGAAGGGTGTTAAGCTAAGAGAATAAATTCTCCGCCACCAACAGAAATATATTTGAAAGAAATCAGCTTTATATCTCAATTTGTAATGTCAGACATATCATCCATACAAGTTTGTTCCGGGCTCGAACAGAACCGAAGGCACTTACAAAGAAGTCCTTGCAATCCGGATAATCTCTAATCACGTCCGGACTTCCCATCACATAGGGAGTCTCTATACCGTAGCTACTCGGTGCAAAGACAATCGACGAGTTGTCCTTTCGCTTTCAAAAATATCCGGTCTTCAACACCGGTCATCAATGCTATCCATTACGTCGTATCATTATTCGGAATGTGTAATCCGAATAACGAGCGCAATAATTTAAAAATAAGTGTAGCATTCAAATCCAAGCAAATCACAACAAATACCTTTCAAAGGTAAATATTGATAGTCGGTTATTGACTATCAATGGATATGCACAACATCACCAGATTCCAAATAATTTTCCAAATTATTTATTTCCCAAAAATATCTTTACAAGACATAAAATTTCAATACCTCAAAAATAAATCAATATTTATTTTTAAACAGATTCCCCTCTCTTTTATAAATTCCATAGTGAATTTACATTCAAAATATTTATGAATATATGATTTCAATTATTCATTTTCAATTTATCTTCAAAAAGATAAATTCTTAAAACGTTTCATTTCATATTGGAAAAACATTCCATACTTATTTATTCATAAGTAATTCACAAATTTTATTTATTTTCAACACTTGGAAAATATTCAAAATACTTTAATCGAGATTAAGTACATATTTCATTCTTTAAGGAAATCATTCTCTTAAACATATTAATTTGGGCCAAAACGGATGTTGCGTAAAACATCGTTACGACAACCCAAAATCACTAGTATATGGATTCGAAATTAAAATTGTTATATAAATCCCAATACTATACAAAACATTTCCTTTCGGAAATCATCTATTATAACAACAGTGTTATAATCTACCATTTCCTTCTATTTCTCGAAAACGTTTATTTCAACAATGAATGTTGAAATCTATGGTTTCGATAGTTAATACATTTTAAAACATCGTTAGATCGTTTTAATTCTATTTAAAACATCAC